>CM052900.1:163155868-163214479 GCA_028534135.1 Potos flavus | reverse complement strand
TAGTGATGATGATGTGACGACGGTGATGATGGTGGTGATGATGGTGATGCTGATGGTGGTGATGATTGTGGTGGTGGTGATGATGGTGAGGGTAATGATGGTGCTGATGGTGATGGTATTGGTGGTGATGATGATAATTATAATGTGGCGGTGGTGGTGGTAGTGGTGATGATGTAGCTAACATCTGTGCAGAACTTGCTGCGTGTCACTTGGTGCCGAACCCTTCCCAGGCACCATTCCCTTCCCCTCCCGAGACTGACACTGTGACTGGCCCTGTTTCAGAGCTGAGGCACGCAGTCATTAGGGAACATTCCTGAGCTCATGCAGCCAATATCAAGCACTGAAAATCTCTGAAATGCTTTAGTTTAATGGAAGAAAGAAGGAAAAAAAAGAAAACCCCACGAATTCCCTTCTGAGAGTTCTTGGCACTCAGATAAGAACACCTACCCCTGGGACGTGTGGGTCAGTGTCAGCGGGGAGTTCCCAACAGGGGTCACAGGTAGAAAAGGGAGAGCAGCTGCCCAGGGAGCAGTAAGAGAGGTGAGAACTCTGGGAAGCTGGCACGAAGGTGGAACAGAAGGAGCCCAGTTGCCGGGGGAAGGCAGACGGGGCCATCGGCCTCCTTGGAGGGGATCTGGCCTTTTTCGAGCATTCGTTGCAAATGCTTCCTGCACAGGTCGCATCCGGCTGGCAGCACAGGCTGCTAACCAGGACGGCAGCCTCACAGAGGGGCCCTCTGACGAGTCACTGCCTGAACACGTAATTTCATTCTGTCATTAGCCACCGTACTTTATTGGATTAAGAGCATCCAGCAGAGCCCACAGCTCTACGCGCTGACTGGACAATTTTGCACGCCCAGAAGTGGGAGACAGAAAGTAGCGAGCTCCCGCTGCTCGGAGCCCCCTAGTCAATGGAGTCCCGGGTCCTGGCATCCCTAAGTGGATTCAAGCGCTTGACAACAGACTGCCATCCCCGTCGCTAAAACATCATACCCGATGTGGTCAGGAGACAGACTGCAAGCCAATAAACCAACAGCCCCAAAGTCAGCAAGATCATAATTTGAACATTATAACATCCTCCCCACTCAGTCTGTTTCATAGACTTCAAATTGATCTGTCTGATCTCTTATCTGTAACTATGAAGTTGTATTTCCGTCTTAATAGGCCTACAAATGTGATAGATGAAGAGTTCAATAGCAGGCAGAGTGGGAAGCAGCAGGCATACTGAAAAGGGACATTAGCTCCTCGCACCCGCAGCCAGTGCCGACAGACCCCCTCTGTGCCCGGAATCTCAATCAGCTCTGCTTCCGTCTGGCCAAATGGCTGGAGATACACAACCCATCCACCCCGGAGAGGAAAGAAGTGTGTGCGTGCGTGTTGTGTGTGCGTGTGTGCGTGTTGTGTGAGTGTTGCCATGGAGGGGTGTTCAAACAGGGTGCGGGGTGGGACGGAGGGGGCTCTCCCCGACTGGGCTCCGTCCCCGGGAAGTTACCTCTCAGCAGTCAGGTCCCTCCCAGCGCCGTTCCCTTTCTGTTGTCAGGAAACTGAGCTGAACTCCCTCTGCCTGAAGTCTTCCATGGCTCCCCAGTGACTTGAGGATGTAGCCCCAAGCTCTGAATTTACTTGTGTTCAAGAACTGTTGTTATTTTCCTCTTCCTTCCCATCACAGATTCACCTTGACCGGCCCCTCGTTCAGACTCCTTCACTGCTACTCCCTGCTTCTGCCCTATCCATCACGGCCTGGGGCGCCCTCTCTCCTCCCTTCTTTGCCTGGATGACACTCACTTGACCACTTGACCCCCAAGGCCAATGGGGGCAACAACATGGGAAGGCTCCCTGAACCGTAGGCACCCACGCCTCTGTAGTGGGTCAGGGGGTAGCTCCCAAAAAGCTATGTGACTCTGACCTTACTGGGGAAAGGGGGTTCTGCAGAGGTAATTAGCAGTCTTGAGATGAGATCGTCTTGCTTTAGGATGGACCCTGGATCCAATGTCAGGTGTCCTTACAAGAAAAAGGCAGAAGGTGAGGTGAGACACATTGCAGGGAAGGAGCCCGCCTGAAGACTGACACAGAGATTGGAGGCACGGGTCTGCAAAGCAGGGAACGCCCAGCAGTGCCCGCGGTGCCAGAGGCTGGAAGAGGCAGGACGGGTCCCGCCCAGAGCCTCCAGAGAGCATGCCCTCCCGCCAGCACCTGGATTTCAATCTCTGGCCTCCGGAACTCTGGGAGAGTAGATGACTTTGCTCTGAGGCCCCCGGATGGTGGCCATTTGCTCCGCTCATGCCAGGAAGCTCCCACACCCTCCAGGCTGGGCGAGGCCCCGGCACACACGCCACACGCCCCAGACCCAAGGCTGGCCTCCGAGGCGGCCCCTGTTTTGATGCCGTCTACCACAGGTCCTTCCTCACTATGCTGCGAGCTTCCTGGCCAGGTGTCCCGTCATCTCGTGCGTCCTGTCCGGCTCTGGGCCTGGGACGTGTGGGGGACACAACACCCACCTGCTGTGTGATAGAACAAAATGAAACAGGCTGCCCTCGCCGGGGCTGCTGCAGGCCCCTCCAGGCCCCAGGGGCCAAAGGGCCCCTGCGCCCCCACAGCACGCCCCACTCCCCGGGTCAGCCGCCCAAGCCTTGCGAAGCCGGAAAGGTCAGCTTCCCCCCCAGCAAATCCCCAGCCTGTGGTTCCCAATCCCTGCCTCCGGCGGCAACACCACACACATTCCTGAACAACAAATCCGACAAATCCGGGTCCCTGGCAGGATCTCCACTCATTGTGACATCCCCCCGCTTCCCGGGCCTCTGGGAACACTCCAGGCCCAATTCAGAAAGCAAACAGATGCCCTGGCAGAAGCAACAGGTGGAGAGAAGAAAAAAGAGTGGTAAAAATAGAGATGACAATCATCCATCAGGCATCCCCCACGTGTGAGGGGCGAGGTGACCTTCTGGTGGGGGCTTGGCCTTCGAGGGGACACTCAAGGAAGGTTCCGGAGAGGGGTAGGAAGTTGAGTTCACTACTGGAGCCGTGGATAGGATGCGAGCAGAACGGCAGAGAGAGGACACTCCCAGCATCTGGAGGAAGAAACTGGAAAAGGCATGGGGCCAGGAGGCCGGAGCACAGCGCCCTGGCTGGAGGTCAGATCCCAGGCTCCAGGGCTCCCGGTCACCCGGTTCACCGCCCGCCCTGCCGCCTGCTCGATGTCCAGATGTCTCAGACCTCTGCAGCTTGACGTCTCACCTGTACAGACGCTGAGAAGCAGGACTGAGTGAAGGGCCTGCCGCTAGCGCGCACTTCCGGATGTCAGCCTCGGTCATCCCCAGGAGAAGGGGTGGGGGTTAGAGGTCAGGTTTGGGATTTGGGACTTTTTCCTGTGAAGGAAGGGCAGTCACGGCCCGATTAAGTTAGCAGGACCGGAGCAATGTAGCGGAATGATTCATCAGATGGAGAGAGGCTGGGGTGGGGAGGCCACGGAGGGATCCGCAGAGAGGTGAAGAGGGAAAATGTCAAGCACAGAGAAGGAAGAACAGGGAACGCAGGAGAGACCCTGTTGGAATCTATGGAAATTGAAACTAGTTAGCTTGGAGGGCGGGGACACAGTAGGTGGGTCCATGTTTAATCCCTGAGTGATCGGAGAGTGGGAACACTAAGGAGGAAGAAGGAAGTGAGGAGGGGATAAGGAAGTTTAAAGGGGGGGAGGGGGAGAAGTCCGGGTTCCATGGTGATGCTGACTTGGGCCCCAGGAACTTTCCGGAAGCCTCGGGGACAGAACGTTGGGAAAGGGCTGGGATCCCAGACCCAGGTTCCAAAGTCACCGTCATTTAGCAAAGAGACATGGGAATCAGAGCGATCCTTGGGAATCGTCTTTTTTTAAAGTGCATGGAAGGACACCGGTGTTAGGAATGTTTTTGTCTAGCCGTGGGAAGTCAGGGAAAAAGCTACTTAAAAATTAGGTCCTTGTTTTTTCCAAAAGACAAGAAGCTGGAGGTGGGAGCTGCTGGTCCCGGTGCCGCGGCTCAGTGAGGTCGGGCCTGCGATCTCTGTGATACTCCTATAGAAAGTCCCAAGGAGAGAGCCAGCGATCTAGGCTTCTGGGCATCCAAGGCAAGGGGCACGGGGTGATGCAGCTGGCCTCTGCCTGCTCCACCAGGAAGGCCCCCCGGGAACATCGATGCATGCTCGCCTGTCCACATTCTTTCACCTGGCCACCACCTGTAGCGTTAAGGAAGCCCGAAGAGTGAGATCATCTCATCTCTACCAAGACGTATGTATGCAAGGAAGCAAGGGCAGGGCAGACACTGGCTAGAACGTAAGGGGCACCTGGAAAGTACGCAGGAGGAATGGAGACTGAGAATAGACATAGGCTTTAGAAACCAAAGAAGGAAGGCATTTAAAGTAGGTAGAGAGTCTGGGAACATTAATTTCTTCAGATGGAAGAAAGACCGGGGAAGCAAAGTCCTAGGGTTCTCAGTTCCAGGAGAGAAGAGGACCGTGAACAGCAGGACGGAGGCGAAGAAGGGGAGGAAGCAGGAATATTCCCGCACACGCACAAGCTTAGCACCTGGCAGGGCGCCTCATGGCATCTCGAGAAGGACTTGCGTGTCCGGTGATGAGGGAGGGAATAACGAGGGGCACGGGGAGGGAGCCATATTCACCCAGGCTGAGGTCAGCGGAGAGGTCAGCCTTGGAAAGCCAGGCCACCGCTGCAGGAAGGAGAGGAGAAGAGGATGAACAAAGCTGGAGATGGTTTCGGAAAGGGGTTGAGTTAGGGCCGCTCTCTCGCTCTCCGCTCAGGAGAGCTGGGTCTGTACTCACTTGGAGAGGACATGAGAGGACACAGCCGGTCCCATAGGTCTCTGTGCCGAATGTGACTCGCGGGAAGCTATGGAAGGCCAGCCTGCTTTGGGGGCAGTTTCCCACTACTTAGGGTGTCTGTGTGTCGGTGCCCTCTGGGGACCCACTTAGAAACATGGGGCCCCTCTCTTCATGTTTACTGCGTAGAAAAGAACTTCTTCCCTTCTGAACGCAGACTTGTTGAACATATATTTCTTTGAGGAAATAAACAGAAAGGAAGGAAGGAAGAAAAAGGGAAGGGGGAAGGGAAGGACAGAAGGAAGGAAGGAGAGAGAAAAACGGGCGGCCAGCAGCGACCATCCTGAGTATCTCCGAAGTATCTCCTAAATGTCCCCTGAGCACATCCTGGTCCCTAAGCTGGATGAGGATGGTGAAGACGGGGTGAGAGCTGGACCACATCGGCAGCTACCTTCCCTTGAGCACCCAGTCATACAGTACTTGAAACAGCTCCACTGGAGAAATCCCATTATTACACCATTTCACGGACAGTGGGTTTGAGGAACAAAGAGGTCAAGTCACTTGTTCACTGTTCTCTGGATGATAAATGGCACCTCCAAACCTAAACCCAGACAGTCTAAGCCATTGACCATCATTTTGTTGCCTTAAAGTAAACAACCAAGGGCTAGGATTCAGGGGAAGATGGGATTAGGTTCGGCCGCAGTGAATATGCAGCAATGCTAGTCTATGGGGTGTGGGATCTTGCGGAGACCCCATCTCAGTCAATCTCCCCCCTCCAGAGACAGCCAGTTTCTGACTTCTATCAGCATCCTAATTTAAGGAGAACTTTTATCGGGAATGGATGATGAATCTTGTCAAATTCTTTCTTCTGAATCTTTTATGATTATCATATAGATTTCCTCTATTCTGTTAATATAATGGATCATATTGATTGGTTTTTTACTGTTAACCCAACCTTGCAATCCTGGAATAATCCTGCTTGGTCTTAATGTTTGAACCTTTTGAAAATATTCTGGATTCTAATATTTTCTTAAGTTTGTTTAAATCAATGTTCACAAAGGCTATTTTGTAGTTTTCTTTTGTGGGAACATTTGTGGCAGGTTTAGGGGTCAGGATATTGTTGTGTAGTAGAAAAGTTACTTTTGCCTCTCTTTCCTAAAAAAGCTTTGTGTAGAGTTTGTATTATTTCTTTGATAAGTGGATGATAGAACTCACCTCTGAATCCATTTCAGTGTGGAAATTTATTTGAGGAAATGTTTTTTAATATGAATTTAATGTATATAATAAATACGGGCAATTTAGATTCGTAAATTGTGTTTTTAGGTGAAGTTCCCCATCCCATTTAAGTGATTAAAATTATTGGCATAAAGTTGTTTCCAAGATCTCCTTGTCCTTTTAATGTCTGTTAGATCTGTAATAATGTCTCTCCCCTTTTAAAATGTTCATTCTTATATAAACAATTTGTGTTTTCTCCCCTCCCCCCTTTTTTCTCTGAAGCAGGTGATAGAAAGTTTTATCGGTATTATTCTTTTCAAAATACTACATTTTTTATTTTGTTGATTTTCTCTATTGTGTCTGTTTTCTATTTCACTGATTCCCATTCTTATTTTTATCACTTTCCTTCTATTTTCTTTGGGTTTTCTTTGTTCTTCTTTGTCTTTTTTTTTTTTTAAAGATTTTATTTACTTATTTGACAGAGAGAGAGACACACAGCGAGAGAGGGAACACAAGCAGGAGGAGTGGGAGAGGGAGAAGCAAGCTTCCCGCTGAGCAGGGAGCTGGATGTGGGGCTCGATCTCAGGACCCTAGGATCAAGACCTGAGCTGAAGGCAGACGCTTAATGATTGAGCCACCCAGGCGCCCCTTTGTCTTTTTTCTTAATGTAGAAGCTTAGCCGCTGATTTGAAACCTTTCTTGTTTTCTAGTATAAGCATTTTGAAAGATTTACATTTTCCTCTACATACTACTTTCACCACATCCCACAAGCTGTGATCTGTTTTTATTATCATTTAGGTAAAAATACTTTCTGATTTCATTTGGGGCTTCTTCTTTGATCCATGAGCTTACTTAGCAGTACATCCTTTAATTTTCACAGATCTGAGGATTTTCCATTTAATCCTTTTGATATGGCTTTCTGATTTCATGCCATTGTAATTACAGAATATACTTTGTTTTATTTCAATATTCTGATTTTACTAAGATGTCTTTTAGGACCCCAGCATCTCTCTATCTTAGTGAATGTTCCAGTTGAACTTGAAAGGAATGTGGTTTTGTAGTTTTTTGGTGATGTTCTGTCAATGTCAGCTAGGTTCGTTTGGGTGGCAGTATTGTTTAAGTCTTGTGTATGTTTGTTAAATTTTTGCCTACTTTCTGTCAATAACAGGGAGACTGGTGTTAATACTTCTATGAACTAGAATAGGTAGTTCTAGTCTACCACTTTGTCTGTTTTTTCCTTTTAGTTCTGGCAATTTTGCTTCATGCATTTTGAAACTGTTACTAGCTGCACATACGGTTAGGATTGTTCTGTGCTCTTGGTAAATTATTCCCTTTATCGTTGTGTTTTGTACCTTTTTACCTCTAGCAAAACTATTTTTTGTCACCTACTTTTTCTGATATGACTCTACCTGTACTAGCTGCGTTGTGCTTAGTGTTTACATAATACATCATTTTTCATCGTTTCACTTTCACCTTGTTTATGTCTAGCATTTTAAGTGTGTTTTTGTAAAAAGCATACAAGTAAGTCTTGCTTTTTTATCTAATTTGGTAATCTCTGTTTTAGTAATGTGTTTAGTCCATTTACATTTAATAAAATGTTGTTAGGATTGAGTTTAACTCTACCACCTTGTCATGTGGTTTTGATTTCTCCCATTTGTTTTTTGTTTCTCTTCCTCTTTCTTACCTTCTTTGAATGAATTACATATGCTTTAGTATTTCAGTTTGTTTACTGTATCAATTTGTATGTTTTATGTTTTAATTAGTTATAGATTACAGAATTCACTTTTAAGATAGTACATTGTACCTTCGAAACTATTACACTATTCGAGAACAATGTAAGTATCTTACAGTGTGATTCCAGTTACCCCATTTCTCCTTGCAATTTTGTTTTGCAATATTTTTACGTGTGCTCTAAAGCCCAAAATAAATTGTAAGGATTTATTTTTTTAAGGATAAAAAAACTGGGGCACCTAGGTGGTTTAGCCGGTTAAGTGCCTTCAGCTCAGGTCATGATCCCAGGGTCCTGGGATTGAGCCCCCACGTGGGGCACTCTGCTCAGTGAGGAGCTTGCTTTTCCCTCTCTCTCTCTGCCTACCCCTCCACTGCTTGTGATTTCTCTCTTTCTCTGTCAAATTAATAAATAAAACCTTTAAAAGAATTTAAAAATTTTTAAAACTATATATATAAATTTACTAAACAAAGGAAGGCATCTAACACTTACGCAGATGTAAACTGCATAAACTTACCTTTTCTGGACTTCTTCCTCCCTTCCTGTGGTTCTGCAATTCTATTTGGTATCTTTTTTCCTTGGCTTGAGAACTTTTTTAAAATCAGTTCTTATAATTTATTAGCCAATTCATCTGCTGGCAATAAATCATCTCAGCTCTGTCTCCCTGAAAGCATCTTGAAATGGCTTTGTATTTGAAAACTTCTACTCTGTATATAAAATTCTAGTTAATAGGTTTTGTTTATTTTTCTTTTCCACTTTAAAGGCCATTAATTGCATTGTCTTCTGGACTCCATTGTTTCTGGAGAGGAATCAGCCACAATTTGTATTTTTCTCTTCTATGAAATGTTCTCTTTATTTTTTTTTTTAATTTTCTCTTTATTTTTGGCTTTCATTAGTTTGAATTTGATGTTTGTGTTTTTTCACCATATTTTTCTGTTTAGATTTCACTGAGCTTCCTGAATCATCAAGATTGGGAAGTTCTCAACCATTATCTCCTCAATTAGTTCTTCTGCCCATTTCTTCTCTCCATGTCCTCCTGGGTACTGAACCCATATATTTGAGATCATTTCATACTACCCACAGATTTTGAATAGTCTGTTTTTCCCCTTTTATTTCTCTTTGAGTTTTCATTTGGGTATTTTCTATTGATCTATCTTCAATTTTACTGATATATTTCCCTGTTGAGTCCAGTCTTCACTTAGTCCCATCTACTGAATTCTTCGTTTCTGATATACTTTAAATTTATAACATTTCTATTTAAGTTTTTATAGATTCCATGTTGCTGAAGGAAAATTCCTATCTCTTCACTGTTTATTTTAATAAACTTTTTGTTTTGAAATGAATTCAGATTTACAGAAGAGTTGCAAAGAGGGCATGTAGGGTTTCTGCATACTGATAGTTTGCCCCAGTGCATTCCAACTACCTGGAGCCCATGGGACAAATCTCAGCCACAACCATTTATTTATGTTTAATCTACAGCTGCTTTTACGCTATAGCGACAATGTCAAGTAGTTATGACAGAGACCGTGTGGCTGGCAAACCTTAAAATATTTACTATCTAACCTTTTACAGAAAAAAATTGCCAACCCCGGCTCTAAGGTTAAAATATTACCTAACTGCTTGTTTGAACCCTTTACCAAAAGTAATAAATTAACATTGATAGAACACTATTAACTATACCACGGACTATTAAAATATAGATTTTTTTCCCTTAGATTTCATAGTTTTTCCATTTACACCCTTGTTCTGATCTAAAATCCAATCTAGCATAATGCATTAGATTTAAATATTGTGTCCCCTTAGTCTCCTCCAATCTATGAAAGTTTCATGGTCTTTCCTTTGTCTTTCATGACCTTGATACTTTTGAAGATCATTGGCCAGGAATTTTGTATAGTATCACTAAGTTTGGATTTTTATGACATTTTTGGATGATTAGACTGGGGTTGTGGATTTTGGAGAATACTACAGAGATGAAGCACCCTTCTCATGACAACATACCAAGAGGCACATGATAGAAACATTGCTTATTATAAGGAATAATAATCTTGATCACTTGGTTAAGCTGGTATCAGCCAATTTCACCAATGTAAAGTTATCACTTTTCCCTTCATACTCAATTCTTCGGAAGTGAGTCACTAAATCAAGCACATATTCAAGAGGAATAGACTAAAGCTCCTGGAGAAAGAAGTAAAAATAGAATCTGTGGACATTTATAAAAACCACCATAGCAATCAACAAATATTTTGGAGGAGATTCTTTGAGGCTATCCAAACAACCTGTTTCTCCCTACAGTTTTATCCACTAATTTTAGCGTGCTTCAGGGGATCATGCCTGCCGTAGTAACAGGAGTGGTGTTCTAGTGATGATTTTCTATTTCCCTATTCGACACTTATTAGGAAATTTCGCTATTTGTTTTTATTTAACTCACTTGTCAAATGTTTACACTGGATCCTTTATTATTCTTTACCATCGTTATTTAAGTCTCTGATAATCCCAATACCTGTTTCCTCTGTGAGTTTGCTTCTATTGACTATATCTTCTCTTCGCCATGGTCACCTTTTACTGCTTTCTTATGTGTCTTGAAAGTTTATTGTATGTCAAGCATTTGATACAAGAAATATGTATATATCAACTGGTGCTAACAAAAGTTATCATCAGTAATGGTGTCAGGTCACTGGAAGGGTCAATTTGACCTGTAGTTCAAGTAGTAGCAGGCTTTGTTGTAGCTTTACTTTATAGTTTAGTTTACTACTGGCTCAAAAAACTCCTTTGCAAGTTGGATGATGTCTCTCCTTCCTACAGGGCTTGGGTTCTGCACACAGGAAAGACTGCTGTGATCTCTGTAATTTAAAAATCCAGAACCAGGTTTCCCAACTGTGGGAAATCTCTCTGCTTCCCCGCCTGGTGCCAGCTCTTTGGGTTCTGAAGATTTCTCTTTGCTCCCGTCCTACTCCAGATTTTGAGCAACTTAGAAGATCTCTCTCTGTCTTGAATGTCCCTCATGAGTTTCCTTCTGCACAACTTCCCAAGACATAGACCTGGGCAGCTGAAAGGTGTCCATAGTGATTCAGATGGATTGTTCTTAGGCAGAACAATCCTAATCCAATTAGGACAAGGCAGAAGACTGGTCCCAATACCACTTTCAGAGGAAAGCTCCCTTGAATTTGGGGAGAGTCCTCACATACCTCAGGTGCAGGGCACATCTTAGTAAAGAACTCAACGAAGACCCGTGGGCTCTCTTAGTGACTGGGGCACTCAAAAGTCTAACCTGTCTTGCCAGCCTACACATAGCTACTCAAGTTTTACATAGTGCTCAAGTTTTAGCTGGTTTTACCTTACCCCCTGTCCAGGTTAGAGTCTTCCTCCTCTTGCTGCCCTATCAGGAAAGAGGGCAACCATGAGTCTCTTCTCTCCTATAAGGGCCTCACCACTTTCTGATGTTTTGTCCGCTTATTTTCTTTGCATCCTCAGCCATACGAGTTCAGAAAAACCATGGTTTTGTAGTGTATGCAACTTGTTTTGGTTGCTGGTGTGAAAGCAAGGGCTTCCTCCCACACTCTAATTATAACCAGGAGTAGACCTCGTGTCTGCATATAACTTAAAGAGTGAGCCTTATATGTTTAAAACTGTCTGAAAACTGTAAGTTTAACCCAAATCTCCTGGTTAACAGATGGGGAAATTCAGCAGAAGCCAGGCTCAAACTCAGTCCGGCGTCGGGGGTGTGGATGCTTCTTTCTGACAATGGTCTCTTCCACCCACGCCAACCAGCACGACCGTCGCCGGCACCCCCACCGTCAATGCCACCAGTCTCACCACTACCACCATCAAACACAAGAGCCATTTGTCAGGCACCCACTTTGGGGCAGGCGTGCCCCAGTTACTCAAATCCATTGTCTCACTTTATTTCCACAGCAACTATTTGAGGTAGGTACTATTATACACACCCATTTTACAGATGAGGAAACCAACCCCTAGAGAAACAGTGGACCCTTCCCAAAGAGCAAGTTCATGGTCTTGCGCACAGGTCTGTATGGATCGGTGGTTGACGCCGTCGCCCTCCGTGACACGGCCAGACTTGGTCTCTATCACGACTTGACCACTCCCATGCTTGGGAGGCCTGGAACTCTGCACTGGGCCAACCTCCTTCCTGTCTAGGCCTCTGCCTTTGGTCTGCCCATCTCTTCATCCCTTCCGCTTGAAGCCAAGCATAGCTTCCAGTATAAACGTGCGGAATTTCCACTTTGGATGGCCAGGCCTTGTCAGCACACCATGGGCTCAGGATCTGGTGGTGGGCAGAGGTGTGGGTGACCGCAAGCTGAAGCCGTTGGGTCTTACCTTGGCACACAGGCCTGATGAGAGTCCTTCCCAGAAGGCTGCAGTGTCATCACCTAGAAGGAGGCTCTTGGGCAGGAATATGGAGTCCCTTGCTTCCGGGGCCAAATTGGAGAAGCCCATTAGCGCATCATTTGCACCATCTGGATGCACAAGGCAAGAACACCGGAGAGATTAAAGACACCCGCATTTCGTGGCAAGGACTGAGGCCACATCCATTTGTTTCCCTCTTATCTGCAGTGAGGGAAAGGAGGAAAAATGTTGCTAGGGTTGCTCAGGGGGGTGAGTTATTTCACGGACTTGGAGACGAAAGGATACCAATATACCAACGGCTGTATAAAGCCATGTGCGGAAACCGATGGCGCTTTATCGGAGGGCCCTAATGAGGTTTGGATGTTATCTGTGGTCCCCAGCCTGGTTCTGGGGGAAGTGTCAGCCCAGTCTCAGGCAGATGGGGGTTTGAAGCCAGTCCTGCCGCCTCCTCACCTTCTTAGCCTTGAGCCAGTCCCCTGCCTATCCTCTCTGGGCTCTGTTGTCCCCCAGCTACCTGTGAACTGAAACACAGTTGTCTCGAGTCTTGGATTAAGCAAGAGTCAGGAGAAAGGCTCTGGCTGGGCCCAGGGATGCAGGGTGGTGGTCCACGTCCGGGAGGATGGGCGGTGGGCAGCATTCCCCAAGAAGGGGGTTTCTTCGAGGGCCACTCGATGTCTCGTCTGACTCCCTGTCCTCAGCACACACTTGAGAGCCCAGCGTGGAAGAACCGCTGAGCGGATGTCCGCCTGAGGGATCCCACGCCGGCAGGAGGCCTCGCCCAGGAACAATGCGAACACCATCCATCCGTCATTGCCCAGACCTGCTCCTTCGATCGAGGAAACACGGGCCCAGCGGGGAGACTGGACGGCTGCTTTCCATTTCCATAATCAAATGTTTAGGTACCACTTCCTCCTGCCCTTTCTCCTCTCCTCTCCCCTCTCATTTCTATTTGAGCAAAGCGTGTTCAAACATCCCCTTTTGCCCTGCTGGGGACAAAAAGTGCCCGTGACGTTGGTGTCACATTTTGGAGAATGAGTGCAAAATGCGTGTCTATTTGCCGATCAGAATATTGATTTCTTCTTGAAATGAAATGTCACATCTGTGAGATTCGAGATGTAGGGTAGGGAGGGAAAACGCCAAGCTGGACGGGCTGGTCTTCGGGCATCCCTTACAATAGCTCCGAGGTGCCTCCTCGTGCTGCGTGTCAGCCGGGCTCGGGGAAGCCGGATCCCAGGGATCCTGCTCCTGGTGCGAATCCTCGGCTGGCAGTCCAGGTCTATCCGGACGCTCTAAAGGAACATAAAACAGTGGTTTTTTTACGGCCTATTTGGTATGCCGAGCACCGGCAGCCGCGTGCCCTTGTGGCCAGAAAAACAATGTTTGTTGCCCAGCAGGACACTGACAGGTAAAAGGAAACAGCTCCGGGTTATCTTCTAAATAAAAGCCCTGTTCCCTCCTTGGATGGAAGAGTCCATGGGAATGAATCGACAGGTACCGAGTGGCCCGTATGAAGATGGACAAAACGTAGCTGAGCTGGAACACAGTTGAGAATACGGACCAGAAGCAAGTATAGAGGGAGTGCTGGCCGGAGCCTCGTATTCCGGGAAGGAGGAACGTGCCCAGGGCCCTGTGCTTTGGCAAGCGTCTCCCAGGACAGTTTCTGCACCACGGGTCCGGACTAGGAAGAGCTCAGTGCTTCTGAAGAGCAGTGGACCAGAGGATTCCCTACCCTTACTTCCCTCGCTCAATGCAGCTGCGATCAGATGCAACTTCTAATTTAGAGGCAACTGGTGTCTTACTTGGCAATGACTTTGGGAAAAGACCCAATGGCTGCTCTCCTTTCGGGGATATTCATCCAATTTTTCCTTCGCCCACAGGTATTTTCTGAGCACCTACAACAGGCCATTTTGCTAGACACAGGAGATGTGCCAGTGAGCAGTCCCGGCCCTCATGGGTGTCTTTCCACGGGTGTGGTAGGGACCTCACTGAAGCAATGAAACAGATGAGGCAGGAAAATATAGAATAGTAAGTGCCATCAAGGAAATGATCACAGAGACGAGAAATAGAAGTGAAACCAGAATTCCATTGCAAAGGAGAGTTAGCAAAAGATTAATGGGCAGAGGCCACACCTGGGGCTCTAGAAAATACGAAAGGATACAGCGGAGAAACAAAGCAGGCAACGAACACGGCAATCTGCCAGGCAAACACTCCCTGGCCCGCCCCTTCACGGCCTGAAAGACACCGCACACTCGGATTTCCTCTGACCCCAGTGGCTGCTCCTTCTCCTCTCCTTGGCTGGTTCTTGCTTTACTCCCCAAACTCCTGGCGTGGGAGCTGCCCAGCACTGGGGCAGGCTCTCTTCTCTATCTGCGCTCATACCTGCCGTGACCTTGTCCACGCTTCTGGCTTTGAACACCAGACACCCGCAGTTCCCTGTCTGCGTCAGTCAGGGACAGACTTCCTTCCTGATACCCACGCTCGTGTACCCAGCCACCCACTCAGCATCCACCCCTGCCGCTCGCCGGGCACCGCCACCCCCCCCCTGCGTGGCCAGCCCCCTTAGCACCGCCCTCTCCCCCCGGCCTCCCTGCTGCTCTGTGGTGTGTCTTGCATGCACCCCCACACCGTCTCTGCTGGCTGTCCATTCTGCAGGGAGTCCCCCAAGTCCCCCCCCCATCACTGGCTCGCCTCGCCTCCTCACCAGGCCTCCCCTGCCCGCCGTGTGGGATGCTGAACCTGTTCTCCCCGCTCCAACACCCCACACCTTCCAACAGTGTATGCGGATTACCGACGGCACTGATCATTCAGAGTTTGGGCTCCGGTGGGGCTGGGAGCTCGGTACGTTTTGCTTACGAATACATCCCAGCATCCAAAACGTTGCCTGGCGGTAAGAGCTACTCGGTAAATATTTACTGAGTAAACGTGCAGAAGTCACCTGGCCCAGCCCGCTCACAGCAGAGTTGGGGGCTCCTGCGGTTGGGGTGCTAATGGCGAACCTGTCTGCCCGTGTCAGGCCTGCAGGGGTATAAAGTCGGACAAGGCACCCTCGGCTTAAGACCCGTGGCTGCAGCCACCACGTGGGTGGGGCACGTGGGACGGTGCACGGTTCTCAATGTAGATTTTAGTTCTTAACTCTATGTTGTCCCACGAAGCCACAAACAAGACTCAAGGCCTTCGTGACACGAGAGTCACAGAGATCGGGGCCGTCCCACCTTAACTCCACCTCTCGGGGGGGTTTCCTGCCCCTGCTGCACCTGCCTTAGCCCCTCACCTGCACACACCCCTGCCCCCCAAATAGGAAATCACGGTTAAATGCATTCTGTCTGCGCACCTCTGCCCAGAACCACACTGAGTTTCTGGACGACAGGGATATGATTGGGAGTGGGAACTTCTCTCAAGCAGTCTCACATTTCACTCATAAAAGTCCGAGCTCACAGATCACCCACTTGAAGGAATAATGCAGCCTTGGTTTTCCCTTGATGATGCAAATGGGAGGTTATAACTATAGAGCTTCAACAGAAAGACCCAGAAATCTGGAGAGGCAGAGGGATGTGTCCCTGGACCAGGTAGGAGGTGGGGGTCCCTGCTTGGATTCCACCAGCAGGAGCTCAGTGTCAAAGACACGGAGACAGAGGGTGGGTATATCTGGGGTGTGGGGAGCCACCATCCAGGCCAACCCCTCACTGGGTGCAGATATTGGTCTGCAGAAAGGGAGGCCCATCCTGAGAAGCTGGCCCCTACGGCAGCGGCGTCCCCCTCCCTCTGCTTCCAACCGCGGCCTGGAGATGAGTTGCCTGGACCACAGTCCCGGGCTGGCTTGTCTCCCGGAGTCTCGCACACCCCCTGCGTCTGCTGCATCAGCCACCGCTACTAGTAAGAACAGCCACGTGTCACGATGACTGGCTGCGGCCTGGCTCCTGGGAAGATGAGATTTTCGTTCTCATGTTTACGGGGGAAAACGGAGACGCTTCGGAGAAGGACAAGAGAACCTACAAAAGGTTTCCACATTCCTTTAGTGTGATGATGTTGCTGGTGTTTGCAAATCACTAGGTGCCCAAGAAGGAGGGAGGGAGCAGTGGTTGCTGACGCCAAGTCCGTGGCATCAGCTTCGCTGCAGGAAAGGCGCCCGTGGCCGTGGCTTCGACGGAGTCTTGCTCTAAAGGGGGCAGTGCTGACTGGGACGAGGGTCAGCATTTCAGGATGCTCACAGAAGACCGGGGGGTGTGTGCACGTCCCCCCAAAACCCTGCAGCTGACTTTGAACGCCTTTTCTTGGAAGGCACTGTGGTTGCACGGAAAGCGTCAGCGGAAGGAAAATCACGGAGCTCACAAAAGAGGGCTTCGGGTGATAAACCAGGAGCTGTGCTGGGCCCACGGGGAGTGTGTCTCGGCTCTGCCTCTGCAGGAAGCGTGGTCCCTCTGGAGCGGCACCTGCTTGGAGATCGGTTTTGTCACCCCCGGTGGGTTCCCTCTCTGCTCGTGGCCCCAAATTCTAACACCAAATACCCTTCAGATTTTCGAGCGTAACGTGACCTCTTGGAGATGAGTTTTTACATCAACCTCCAAACACAGCACCGTAGTATCTACAGAAGGCTGGTCTCTGGTTGGGGGCCCTGAAGGAATTGGAGCGGGTCACCCATCCGACCGGACCAGGGAGCCTCGCACCCCCATGCGGCGAAGGTCTTACCCTGCGGGGCGGCTGGGGCCCTTCCTCGGTGGGGCTCCCACATGATGGGGAGGCTACGTTCAGCCTCCACCCCCCTCCCACCCCAGCCAGCATTTCCGGCTTTGACAGCTGGGCCCCTGCCCCAGCCCACCGGCTTCTCTGGGTTTCAGAGCGAGGAAGGCGCTGCTGTCTATGTTCCCATCCGAGGAGGTGCTCGACTGTCTTCGAGAGACTGAGCATGTAGTGGACGGTGGCCAGGCCGAACGGAAAAACAGAACTCAGTCGCGACCTGCAGCAGCTTGCCAGGAAGCCGGCCCCTTCCCCACGGCCGCCAGCCCGCAAGCCCGCCGGCTGCGAGTCAGGCTGGCAGGAGGTCGGCCTGTCTCCTCCAGACTCGACCCCCTGGAATGGTGGCCCCAGACGGCCAGGGCTCAAGGAGCGACCGCCAGCGTCTCTAAATTTGGTCCCCACCTCCAACTCCAAGTCAGGACCGACTGCAGCCCGGAGTATGTCACCCGAGGGCCCGGTTCTAGCTCGCCGCCCCAGCTTCCCCAGGCCGACGGCCTCTCTCGGGGCTGCTCAAAAACGACGAAAAGGAACAGCAGAGCCCAGACAGAGTCACGGGTCCCCGACAGCGGAACCAAGACTAACTTCCTGACTTAGGGACAGTTCCAGCCACTCCCGGGAGGGTAACCTTTGACCAGTCAGCACGGGGAGACGGTCCAGCTGACGGGCCACACTGTCCCCTGCAGGAAGGTGACCTTGTCGGAAACAATCCACTCGTTGCTGGAAACCTCCTTTTCCCGACCCCTCCTGTCCATAGATGCCTTCTGTTGTGTTCCGCTCCCGGGGGGCCTTCCCACGTGCTGGATGGGATGCTGCCCAATTCCTGGATCGTGGGATAAAGCCAAGTGGATCTTCAGAGCTACTCAGCTGACCTCTGTTTTTACCAGGAACCCTCCCTCTCTCCTGCCCCGCCTGCCTTCGGGCCACACCCAACTACAGGACGGTGGCCCGCGCCCCGCCACTGCTGCTCGGAGGGAAGGGCCTGCTCTCTCTCTCTCTCTCTCCCCGTTCACACCTGCATCTTCAATCCGGGCCTCAGGGTCCATCGCCCGCAGGGCCAGCGTGAATGGCATTGGCCGTGGGCAGAGCCGGGTCCCGTGTCCTGCCACTCCACAGGTGCTTGTGGTGGTAAGTGATAAGCTGATAATGTCTTATCAGCCTCGGACTCTCGCCATTGACCTTGAGATGAGCTCTGAAGATCACCAGCCGGGGAGCCAGCCATTCCCCCTCCTGCCTTTAAAAGGCACCGCACGAAAAGCCAGGCGTGAAATTAGCAAAGCCCGGGGCAGGCGTGAGCAGGCGGCCGAAGGGCTTCTGGGCTGCTCCCCCGAAGGGAGCAGCTGTCACCGTCCCATCCTGAGCGCCGCGCCTGCGGTTCGTCTGTCTGAGCGGGACAGCTTTACTCCGTCTCCTCAAGCTTCCACCTGTGGCAAGAAAATGCCAGGCCATGTATAGGAAGGCAGAAAGACAGAAGGCGGTATTAACTGGCTTTGGACAGGGAACACACGCGAGGCCAGACTACAGTGATTATCATGGGAGAAAAAAGTGCAAACTCCTTTATTTTCCATCGTCGGCGTGTCTGAGGTTGTCGTGCTGTGGGGGAAGGTGCTTCGTAGTTACCCCTACATCGGGGAAGCGGCAGAGCCCCGCGGCAGGAGGAAGTGGTGCTGGGAGTCAGCAAAGGGCCAGAAAGCAATCAAACACGGCCTAGGGGCAGAGGGAAGATGAAGGAGAGAGGGTAGGTTTGGGCCGAGCAGTGGGAATCGTGCCCCACTGTCCTCGTCCGCACCGAGAAAGACAGCGAGTTGTGTAAGCGGCACCGGGGGCTCCCCTCTCGGTTCCGCACGTGTGACCCGGGGCCTCCCCGCCGGCACCCCCTGGGACGCGGTCCAGGCAGCGCTCCAGGCTCACCCGAGTTTCTCCGATGGACAAGAGGGGACCCGGTTGGGTCTGAGGGTAAGAGGTGAGGAGGGCTGCAGGGGAGCAGGAGACCAGCCGGGATGCCAGGGGCTTTGGGCCCACGCTCAGACGGGTCTATGCTGTCCCCTGGAGCTGGGGCAAGGCTGAGCAGCCAGGAAAGCCATCGGGAGAGAACCCCGAGTCCCCCAGACAGGCGGGAGCTCCAGGGCCACCTGGGAACCCATGGGGCAGGCAGATGTCCCATGGAGACGTAAGATCTCACACAGACCGACCCGTTGTTCCCTCTGCCACAGTGTGTGGAAGCCTCGGCCTCTCCCGGACACCACATGCCATGCGGGAGAACAGGAAGAACGGGGAACGTTTCAGTCGTCGGATCCGACTAGGCCCCGGGCTCATTCAGACGATCCCCACCTCCCTCACCGCACCCCCCACAGCCCCCGCCCCATCACAGGTGGGCGGGACCTGGGGACACCCCCGCCCCTCGACAAAGGGCTTGCTTCCTCCTTGCACCCCTCAGCTGTGCATTAGATCTGTGAGCCCCCCACTTCACCATTACCCGCGGCACCGTCTGCCCACCCAAGGGCTCTGCCAGGCCACGGGCCAGGTTACTCACTGAGTAAGATTTACCGCAGCCTCTGAGGCAGCGGGCCCTGGGAATGCGGCGGGGACCCTGCTTGCATGGAGCCCGCCTTCTAGAAGAAGCAGATGACTCCACGGATATTATCTGCTGTAGGACAAGACGCTTCATCCTAGAGGAGAAAAGCTAGAAAAGCAATCATCGATAGGTAATACTGATGAAGTCTTTCCCGCAGGATCAGAAATGTTATTTGAATGGAACACTCAGAGACGCGTGAGAGACAAGTATCCCCCCTTAAAGGTCTAGTCATCTAACTGGGGACTGGCTCACACACACACACTTGTGCAAACATGCGGGAGAAATCACACGCACCATACATGCACACAAAATGCATGTGCACGCAATGCAGTATACACGTGTGTGTGCATGGATGTGCGATCAGACATGCATGTACGCCCGCATACCTATACACACCCACATGCACGCACAATGTGCACGCATGAGTAGGACCGTGTGTGCACACATACATGTATACATGCCTGCACACGTGCATACAGACATAGACACATGCAAGTACGTATACATGCACACACGGGCAAGTACACATACACACATGCACATACACATACTGGAATGCACACACAAACACATATAGACAGGCACAAACACGGGACACACATGCACGTGCCTGAATATACACATATGGACACAGAGAGATATGCATATAAATACACATGCAGATATGTGTGTACATGTACACATATATACACAGAAACACACATACACACATATATATCTTGTTCTAATTGCAAGTAAAAGTGGCATATGTGTAGCCCCTGGGCTGTGGCATGAATGCTCCAGGGACCTCTCTCCCCCACCCCCCGATCTCTCATCACCACGCGCCCGTCTGGAGGAGTGTCCTCTGGTCTTCTGGTGTGAGACCATCAGCTCCAAGCTGACACGTGCTGACGGAGCCACGGGCGCTGGAGCTGGGCAGCCGGCATGCCGGACACCGCGTGGGGCTCCCAGTCAATGACCGATCAGAATTCGTCAAAGCCAAGAAACGGATCTGCTACAGGGGCCGGACGGACCCCGGCTCCAGTTCCAAGTTCCAAGTGCACTTTATAAATCCCTGCTTCATAAACTGCCCCTTGATGGACAGTGTTGTACTGAGTAACTATGTGGAGATAACCTGCCAAAATATTATCCTTGGCACCGTCCCCCAGAGAGATGAATGCATCGTGTGTGAAACCCGACTGCTGAGACAGCATTTGCTCCAGAGGGAAGTTGCTTTTCATTTATTAGGCTAAAAAATTATATCCTTGCATTAGGAGGTCTTGGAGCCAGCCCGGCCGATGGTAAATGCATGTCCATTCATGCATCTGTCTATCCCTCCCTTAATTTATACAGTGTTGGTGGTGAGATCATAAACAGGCTTCCCCCCTCAGAAAAGCAGGGAACAAAGGGAGGAGATGCGTGTGTCTGGGAGGCTCGCTGGACGGTAACAAAGCTAACGTAGAGATGGTGTCGTGTGTGGCATCGAGAAATAGGCCGGGACAATTAGGAACCAAACGGCTCAGGAGCAGTTTAGTGCAAGTGCGTGAATTCCCAGGGATCATAGCTCAGCTCTCTGGAATAATCATCCAACTGGAACATTACCCCAGCATTGCCAAAATCACGGGAACGTGGGGAGGACTGGGCCACGTACGGCACCTGCAGGGCAGAGGCGCCATCCCCTTCTTGCTGAATGAATGAGTCAGAGTGGGAGAGAAAGACCCAGGCAGGTGTGAACGAGAAGAAAGTGGCATACTGATCCCCGATCTCATCTTTAGGGTGTACTGATCCCTGATCTCATCTTCAGGGCATACTGACCCTTGATCTCATCTTCAGGGTGTACTGATCCCTGATCTCATCTTCAGGGCATACTGACCCCTGATCTCATCTTCAGGGTGTACTGATCCCCAATCTCATCTTCAGGGTATGGAGACCACTTTTCTCTCATGTGGGACCCTTTCTCATAGGTTCAGGGGTACAAGACAACAGGCACATTTTCTCTCAGTTGCTATGGGTCTGAAGTCCGGGCACAGCTTCCACAGTCCTCCATGGAGTGTTTCTGAGACCACAGGGAAGATTCCATGGAGTTTGTGTCTTCTCTGAAGAACCACCTGCTTCCAAGTTCATTCAGGTTGTGTACAGAACTCATTTCCACGTGGCTGTGAGGTCGGGGGCCCTGCTTCTCACCAGCTGTTGATGGGAGGCTGCTTTTTGGTGCTAGAGGCCACCTGTGTCCCCCAGCCCACGTGGTCCTCCTGTGGACCCTCTCCCAACATGGCATCCTGCGTCTTCAGGCCAGAAGGAGGCTCTATCCTCAGAGGGGCCCCAGTCCCTTTGGTAGAGGAGCCACGGATTAGGTCATGCCCATATTATATAACCTTCCCACCGAGTCACTAGACATATGGACCATATGAACCTGCAAAATCCCACCACCTCTGCCATGTTTTACTGGCAAGTCCCAGGTGCCCCACACTCAAGGGGAGAGGATTTTATAAGGGCACAACTCACTGGGGGTCAGCTAGAGTGCCCACCCACCCCTACACACCCTGCAGCTAGCAAATCAGGGGATGAGGAGGGAAATGACCTCCCCAAAGTCAGGTTGTGAGTTCTGCACCACAAAGACCCCCACCCTAGAGGGGTAAGCAGGCCCTGCAGGGAAAGGCAAACACCATTTCCCAAGCTCCCACTCGCTTGGGGGCCCCTGGGTGTGCATTTAGACCGTTGTGCAGAGAAGGTACCCACCTCCGAGCCTGCAGCCCAGAGTCCCGTGGGTCACGTCCCACCAAGGCGCGTGGGGGCAGCTCTGGGCAGGCGGAGGGACTGCCCTGCACACAAGCTCGTACCTGCCGAAGGGAGGGGGAGGAGGATCATGGGGCCTTTGCAAGCCATCCCTTTCCCAAAGGGGCTCCTCACTCAGACCCCAGCTGCACCCCTTCCTCTGGATCATTGGTCCCAAGAGTATAGCTAAGGCAGCCTGGAGGTGTCACAAAGAATTTTTTTCCTGAAAAAAAATAATAATAACTGCATGCATGTTCGCGGTGAGTATTACGGAGCTGGGACCGTCCCAGGCACTGGGCGTCCTTTCTCATCCTCACGAAGACCCTGGCCCGCAGATTCTGCTCTACATTCTCTGCTGGGGAAGCAGAGGCTCAGGGGGGTGAGTGCTGCCACGTGCGAGCTCATCGCCAGCGCCGAGAGGCAGACCCCGTGCCTCCAGGTCTGTGGTCTCGACCGCTACTCTGTCTGCCAGAGATGGTGCATGATCTGCCTCTTCCCAGCCGGTGGCCAGCCATCCCCCAAGACCCACCCGGTTCCCGCCCGTGTCGCCCCGAGGACTGGCACCTCCTTCCAGTGCCAGCTGGCCTCTGCATGTCCCCACGCACGCCTTCTCCCTGCACACGTTCGCCTGGCACTTTCCAGGGGCTACAGCCGGAGCTGGGACCGACGCACGCAAGCTCCCGGCCTGCGTGGCACTAGGGGCCCTCTCTTCGGTCCACGCGCCCCTTCATTATTTTGTTCATTCGTCAGTGTTTCTGGAGCATCCACTCTCTCCTGATCCCGAGCTGGCCCTGGGGCTACAAACACGAACAGCCTGATCCTGTCTCCACGTGGTCCCGTCTGGGGGGGGGGGTGGACAGCTGCCCAGGGAGGACGGTCACAGGGAACGTCAGCGGGACCACGTGTCAGGCACATGGAGACGGGGCCTCACCATTGGGAGCTCTGGACACGCGCAAACTCCTAAGTTCTCCCTCTGTTCCTGCTTAAGAAGAACAACCCGGATTGCATCGAGGACATCCTCACTCTGCAAGGGGGATGTGGCTCCCCTGGCCGTGGCCTTTGAGAGGCTACCCCTTTGTGTGACCCCCCCTCCGTCGTAAGAGCCCCTCTGCTTCCCTCGGGCTCCTCCTGCTCTGGTATCTGCTGCTCCCTCTTTTTCTCTCCGGGATCTCCCTTGGGGTTGGTGGACGGGTCCCCAAAAAAGCTCTAGGCTTGAGGCCCAACCACGGGGCCCTCTCCTCTGCCTGCCCTGGTAACCTCAGAGGAGCCGAAATTCTTGTTCCTCCGCCTCCCCGGGAATGCACTTGGGCTCAGCCTTCCAGGACATCCTGCGGTAAGTCACCAACCAGCAAGGTTCAGCCCAAGCGTGGAGGAATGCGATCTTCATTTCTTATTTGTGGGCTCCCCTGTAATACTCTGTTTGCATGCTCCTTTGCGGGTCTTAGCTCTGAAAAGATCCACTTTTGGAAAGAGCGAAGGATAAAGGTCATCTCCTTTAAGTTATTCAAAAACCCTCATCCAATCAATATGCATTCACTCAACAAATATTTACTGAGGAACTTGCAACAGTTTCCGTCGGCCCTACCCTAGGAGAAGCTGCAAAAAGGCTTTAAGCAAAGGCAAGGCTGCAAATAACAAACACTCCATCAAGGGGTCAAAGCCTTTTTAAAAAGCATCTGTTCACTTTCATAGCTGCTGGAAAAAAAAAAATCAATAAAAATCCACCATTCATTCCCGATAAAACTCCTAGTAAACTAAAAACGGAAGGACATTTCTGCCCCATCATCACAAACATGTATCTTAAGCCAACGAGCCTTGAATTTCATGCTCAGTATTTTTTTTTTTAAAGTTAAATAGTCAACCAAATATACAGAATCCTCTAATTTTGTGTAAGTGGATTTTTACAAACATAAGCATATTAAAAATCAGTGAAGAAAACAATGTCCACTTGGTTATTTCTGGGTTTGGGGATTATGGGCGATTTTGATTTTTTTGTTTGTTTGTTTTTAAGTGTATTTTCTAAACTCTCTTCAATTTTTTTTTTTAATCAGCCCTAAAGTAAAGGGGGCCCCATAGATGGGCTATTGCTCCGTGTGGGTGTGGGGCTGAGCCTGAGGGATGGCGGGTGACCGGCCCGTCACCATGAAGAGCTTGGTGAGCTGGGAAACAGGTGTCCTGCTGCCCCTGGACAGGGAGGGATGGAGAGGCACATGTGCCTCCTGAAGATTGGGGTCCATTTGGACGCTTGTGGGGCTATGGGACAGCACTTCCGATCTGCAAGGACCCCCTGAAGGCCAGACCAGAAGTTAACAATGAAACCGGGCCTTGCCTGTTGTGAAACAAATATTTTCCGCTCTCTCCCTGTACCACAGCGACACGGAAAGGCTCTGTGTGTTCGGGGAGCGAACGTGCATGAGACCCGGAGGCGATCAACTTAACGGAGCTCGATTCTGTCTCCACGGAGTCTGTTCTGGGCCTCCTGACAGATGCTCACTCAGACTGCTTTCCCCCGCAGTTCTCGGTCACACATCTTGTTATAATCATGTGTCATCTGGGTACCACGGAGCCCCTGCCCTACAAGGATGCTGTTTCCTAGGCCACCGTATCGGCACGTCAAATCAGCAGAGAAATGGCCGGCTGCGGTCCAGGCCCGTTTCCAAAGCTGCGGGGCCCCAGACTGAAAATCTCCAGCCCGCCCACATCCGCCACATGGAGGGGTCAGGAGGGGATCCGAGTCCAGGGCTCGGCGGGCGGGAGCTATGTGGGAAAGCTGCAGGTGTCGGGGGCTTTCTTGGAGCACAGATAGCGGTGTCCTGAGTTGTGGTCACTGCCAACACCATGACCTCGTGTCAGATGGGACTAAATTATTGGCTCGTTGTCAGCTCTCCTATCCCCCAAAGGATCACACACGGAAGATCCTTAAAATTGCACAATCTCTCTCCTCCCATGTAGGAGGGAATATACATCTTGAAGGCCACATGAGTAGGTGGACAGCAAGGACATCCTGCAAGGATAGGGGGCAGGGAGAGATCCCCTCTCTCTTCCTCGTGCCCTCTGATTGCCCGCCCGTGCTTCCCCATGCACGGCGGGGAGCCCAGGGGCAGGAAAGTCTGGGAAACATGGTCTGCGGGCAGCAGCTCCCGGAACGCAGGGCAGGGCAGGGAAGGACAGGAGAGGACCAGAGGAAAGGGCAAATGGCTGATGCCAGTTACTGGATGTGACTTACCCACCAAATGCAGGGAGAGAACCATGGGATTTTAAATAGCCTTGTGCCAGCTGTAAGGTGATGGAGGTCCAGACGAGACAGAAGGTTCTGGATGGAAACATTCTGGGAGGATCTGCTGGAGGAGGACCTGGAAGGCTAGGTCCTGCTGTCAACCAATGGGAAGAAAGAAGAGGGGGAGTGAGCCCCATCAGCAGCTCTGAAAGCGCCTCTACCTGCTGAGTCCAGTCCCCACCCAGCAACGACCCTCCCGGCCACTTAAGTTCTGGAATCAGGAAAGTGCAAATCCCCTTCGAGATCTCACCATCACACTGATCTTGACATGTGTAAAATGAGGAAAACGGTGCCTTGGGGGCCACCGCGGGCCAGCCCAGGAGCTCTGCCCTACACAAGGGGGGCACCAGTCCTGAGACTCCCCCCGGTCCAGAGGGAGGGGCTGTGAGCACAGGGAGTCTGGCAAAGCGGGGAGCCCATCGCCCCTAAAAGCACCGCCCAGGCTGGAACAACGTCCTTGCCGCCTGCAGGCAGGAGCTCTAGGACGAGGTGCCAAACCTGAAAGGACCAGAGCCTGGTCGTCCGGTCGCAGCCCTTCCAGAGCCCAAGCAGCAGGAGGGCAATGCTGGAAAAGAGCGACGCCCATTCCCCCATACTTCTGGAAAACTCTCAACATAGCACTATTTTATGAGCCAAACAGGAAGAGCGAGCAACGAGAGCCCAGCCCCACGGTGCCCTCCTGGGCAGCTCCGAATGACCCAGAACGGCCCATTCTTCAGTGGCGCCCACCCTCGGGACGAATCGCTGCCGCATCACGCACGGCCCGCTCGTATCGGGAAGCTCACTCTGGCTTAGGAAGCTTTCTCCCTGGATTTGAACCCTCCTCAGATCTGAGGGGGAGACACTGCAAGGAGAGAGAGCTCCAACATTACTATCTGCATTTAAAAACTCCCAAGGGGTTAAAATCCAATTACCGCCTGGATGGAGCTCTGCTTCTCCATTCTAAATTAATTACCGAACATTCCCATTTTCACCTCCCCTCTCTCCCCCTCGCGTTTTCTCAGAAGACGAAAATTGCCGCACAAATCTTCTTAGTGGAGAGAGCACCGTGGGTGAAGGTATTTGTCTTGGGAGAGGGGCGTCCGAGTCACGGCCTGCTGGGGCAGGAGGGGCGTCTGAGACGGAGCCCCGGGGCCTCGCCCAGGGCCGCCGGGGATGGGCGCACAGGTGCAAGTTTTCTAGCCTCTTGCAGGCACCGTGGGATTTGGAAATTCCCGGATAAACGCTCTCATTCCAGAAAGCAGGAAAATGTTGGTGAAAGTGAGTTCTCTGCCTGCCATCTTGTCGCTTAGCCTTGGAATGCAGTGCCCGTGGTCCCCACGCAGAGTGGACCTCCTACATGCTCCTTGCTCAAGCTAAAGGGAAAGCGGGTCCTGTTCCCGGGCACACGGGAGCTGACGTGTCCAAGCGGGCCACCTGGCAGGGGAAGCTCTGCAGGGTGAAACCGTGCCAAGAATAGCCTGTCAAGGACAGCGTCTCTTAGAAAGGGTCAGTCATCTGCCAGCCTCGCTCCTGCTCCTCCCGGGGTAAAAGGGACGGTGGGGAGTGAGGTCACCCAGAACAAGGAAAGGAGGGGGAGGGAGGGCAGGTGTGGGCGCTGTCCTAAGCCAGGACGTGACACCCATGGAGACAGGAGGTTTTGTAGGGAATCAGTGCCCGCGCCCTTCATCACACTGCAGGGTCCCCAGCAGCGCTCCATCAATACCCACTCTTCGGGGCGGTGCAGAGTGGAAGGCACGGGGCCTGTGTGCCCGGGTCGTGTGGCTGGTGTGTCTTCCTGCCAGTGTCCAAAGGCGCAGCCTAACCACATCGGCCAAAGGCACACACACCGTCTCTCCTCCAGGGCCGGGGCGCATCGGACGTGCATCCCACCGGCCTGCGGTCTCTGGCTGGCTCTGCGGGTTGAGGACACAGGAGCCCCTCTTGGACGAGTGGTTTCTGCAAGAGTCCGGATGACCCGAGGGAAGGGAGTGGGATGCGAGCACTTCCCCACAGGCGGCTGACCAGGTCTGGGCTCCTACGGCAGACAGAAGCCAGGAGAGGGGAGGGGGCACAGTGAGCGCCTACGAGCCCCGCACTCGACCCCCTCCATGATGGCTGCTAAGACTCACGGTGGCACTCCGAGGGGGTGTCTAGCCCCAGAGCTGAGAAGCTGAGAGCACAGTGCTCGGAAGCCGTGTTCTCGAGCCCCCCGCCAGGAAGTAACACGGGTGGGATCCGAAAGCAAGACCGTGGGGCCCGCGAGCACTTTACCCCATTCTGTCTCCCAAGAGGGACATCCGAGGAGGCGAAGACCTTGGAACTCCAGGGTCTGGGGACTCCCCGCCCCCACTGGTGATGGACCTGGCGTACCCCAGGGAGCCACGACGTCACCTTGACAGCCGTCTGTCCATCTTCAGGGATCCTGTTCTGGGCTTCTAGAACTCAGAGCAACCTCCGGGTCCGCCAGCGCCCAGCGTCGGCGTGCCAGGAACCCCGAAGTCCGGGACTAGAGCCCGTCTGAGCTTTGGAGAAGCCGGTGCTCCCCGACCCTCGCTGACCACGGTGGTGGCTCATGGCTCATGGGCGGCTCCGGGGCAGGGGCCTCGGGGACATCCGGGCCGTCCAGGCCTCCGTGGTTCCCCGAGGCACCTCTCGGTTCTCACCTGCACACTCCAGACAAATAAAGAACGAATATCTACTGAGTGTTTCCTCTGCGCCCAGACTATATGCACTATTTTATTCTATCCCCACGACAACACTGCAAGGTAGGTATCATAGGATTCTTAATTATTTCATTATATTATATTATACTATACCAAACTATACTATATTATATTATATATATTATTCCCATTTTTAGTCTACTTTTGAGGAAACTAAGGCCCAGAGACACCTAACTAGGAAGTGAGGGGAAGCTGTGGAATCCAGGTCTGTGTTATCCCAAATCTATGTTCCTGATCGCTAGGCCAAAATTAAATAATATGCAGGTATTATAATCTGATACAAACGTATCACGTATAGTGTCTGCACACATCGTGTGTGTATATGGATATACGTACACGCATTTTGTGAGTGTGTACTTATACATATGCACATATAGCCCATAAAATAAATACGTGTATACATAGAAATTAAGTAAATACATACACAAAGAAATACACATATATATGCATCAATTTTTCATTTATTTACACACACTTACTTATTTCTCTTGGGATTCAGTCTAGACGCCAGAACGATCCTGTTGCTTAGACAGCTTGAGTGGTTTAACTCAAATTATTTTTATAATCAAGTTATTTAAATAAGAGTAAATATAGAGCTAGGTGCAAACTGCTATGTTTATAGCTCTTATGCAACTATAGAAACAAAATAAATTCAAATATGAACAAAGCTCTAAAACCAATAGATCTCAAATTAACATCACAGGGTGACTGATGATGCTTTCGGCCGGAACTAAATACGACATGTACTTGGTGTTTGAGGTTTGGTAAATCAGCCTGAGTCTTTGGTTTGGACCGTGATGGACTGCCAATTCATTCGTCGTTACCGCTGTCTTTAACTTTTTTAACAGTAACCTCATTTTTAACCACCGGTCCATTATTTTTATGGATTTATGGATTATGGATTATTTATGGATTATGCATTTAAAAAGAGCAACACAAAATTTATTACTGAAAAAAAAATTCTGTAAAGGCTGTTGAACTTGAAATTCTTCGTGGAATTTTGGCTCTCATGTGGTGGTGCCAGGCAGGTCTAGGCAGGACTGGGTTTTGGCATCGGGGATCCTGTCCTGAGTAATGGCAGCGACTCTTGGCCGGTGCGGCTCCCTGGGGCATGCGACCTCTCCCCTGTCTTCTCTCTTCCTAGTTCTTCGGAGGCCCCGAAACCCTCCCCAGTGTGCAGGCTGCACTCCCTGCTGTCCTAGGTTCTGATTCACTGAAGACCCATCGTTTACAAAAGGCTCACCCAACTCCGAGGCCCCCGGGAGCACATCCCAGACCCTCTCCGTCACCTGCAGGTCCGAGACGCACTGTGGAAGTTACGAATCCCCTAAAAGCTTGCTCCAGAACCCCACGTCCGTGTCCTAGGACCAAAAGGGAACAGGTGGAAATTCAGCAGAGGGGACATCTTGCTGGAGCATTTGTCACCAGGGTTTTGTTTTTATCACAATATGGCTTCAATTAAAAACAAAAGCGAGATTCAGCAGTGAGCATTCTGCTTGGCAGTGGCCCTGCTGTCTCTGGGAGAGTCACATCAGGACATCGGGGTAGGAATAATACTACATCTGGTGAAGGGCGCTGGTGCTCCGTTATCCAATCCAAGCAAAGGCCCGTCCCTGGTTACCTCTGCAGTCAATCAGACGGGGGGGTGTCCTAGTCGGCTCAGCTGCCATAATGAGACACCAAAGACAGGGGCTTGACGAGCAGAAGTCTGTTCCGCCACAGTCCTGGAGGCTGCAAGTCTAAGAACACGATGTTGGCAGGGCTGGCTGCTTCTGAAACCGCTCTCCTTGGTGTGCAGATGGCCATCCCTTCCCCGTGTCCTCACGTGGTCCTCCTCTTGTGTGTGTCTGTGTCCCCATCTTCCGCCCTTAAAAGGACACCAGTCAGATTGGATGAGAACTCATCCATATGAGCTCGTTTTACCTTAATTACCTCTGTAAAGACCCTATCTCCAAATACTCTCGCCATCTCAGGTTCTGTGGTCAGAACTTCAACATATGAATGGGGGGGGGCGTCGGGGTACACGATGCAGCCCATAACTCATTGCATAAGCCTAACACCTGCTGGACAGATGGCTCCCGACGGCCTACAGCATGGGCTCTCCTCTTGGAGGGGACGGTTGGTTACACCAACTCGTGACTTGAAATGTCTCGAACTTAAGGGACAGGGTTGGGGAAACACAGAGAGGGCTGGAGCTGCCAGAGTGAGTGAGAACATCCGCACAGAGTGGCCGTTAGCAGTTTCTGCACACACACACACAAAAAGGAAATCCAAGCATTTCTCTAATTACTGCAGGCTAATTAGTTCTTCTCAACATTTTCGGAAAGAAGAGTGCCTCGAGGACAGCATCAGTCACGGAAATCCACTCCCTGACCGGCATGGGCTGGGGGCAGGGAGAGGCATGGCCGGGGCTCTGCTCCCTGCCCACCTCTCTCTGAATGCAGTGGGAAGTCCAGACTTCTTGCCTGGGCTCAGCTGAAAACACTCAAGACGCACCAAAAAACCCGGAGTTGAGGGGGCGTGAGATAGCCACGACATCAGAGAGGAGGGCAAGGGGGTTAAATACATTTTCCAGAGCAGATTCTCAAGGGCAAAGTCAGAGTTTCCAGGAACACAGGCACAAGTTCATTGCTATTACTTCTCTCACATTTCCCACCTCTCACCCCAGAAACGGGGACAGGGTAGGTTGCCCCATACACCTGTCTCCAAGGACCTATTCATGGTGAGGCACAGACTCATCAATAAAATCCTGGTCCACGACAGTGGTTCTCGGCATTGGCTTACATTGTACTCCACTGATCTCATTGGTCTTGGGGAGGCACTAGGGTTTTCAAATGCTCCCCCCAAGTTGTATTTATGAACCCCAAGTGGAAAGTCACAGGTCCACAGGAAGTACCAGAAACATCCACGGTGTAGTGGTAAGGGGTGGGGCAGCCATAAGAAAGCACCACAGTCTTGGAGGAGGGGGGCATAAGCAACAAAAATCTATTTTCTCACAGTTCTGAAGGACAGAAGTCTGAGGTCACGGTATCAACATCTTTGGCTTTGTCCTGAGGCCATTCTCTCCCTGTGTCCTCCCAGGGTCTTCCCTCCGTGTGCGTCGGTGTCCCGATCTCTTCTTCTTATGAGGACACCACCTAATGACTTCATTTTACCTGAATTACTTCTTTAAATGAGACCCAGTCTCTAAATACACATTCTGAGGTCCTGGGGCTTAAGATGTCAAGACATGAACTTGAGGGCATGGGGCATGACTCTGCCCGGCACATGCGGCTTTGGAAATCTCATTCGTCTTCATACTCTACTATGGGGTTTCCCAAGAGCAGCACCGTTGACCTTTGGGGCCTGATAATTCTTTGCTGAGGGGCGATCCCATGCCCTGTAGGATATTTAGCAGCCTCTTTGCCCCCTACCCATTGGATGTTAGTAGCCCGTGCCCTCCTGTCTCAACAACTGTACATGTCTCCAGACGCCACGAGTGTCCGTGAGCGGAGGGGCAAAGTCATGCCCGGGGAAGAGCCGCTGCTCTAGGGAAGTGCTTTCCAAAGGGTGCTAAGAGGAATAGTGATCCCGTGTGACACTCCGCAAAAAAGGGAAGTATTTCCTCCTTCAATGGCTATTTGTTAGACCGGCACTATTCTTGGCACTGGGGATGTGACCTGCATCAACACACGAGTCTCTGCGTCTAGGCGGCTGCCCGTGTAGACGCTACATAGCATAGGAAATCACATGTAGGGAGAAGTGCTAGCACAGAAAAAAAGCACAAAAGGAGGAGGAGGAAGTGGAGGATAAAGAACATTTTTGAGCTCAGTATTTTGACCCTAACTCTTTACATTATGGAGATAATTCTGAAGAGACAAAAGATCTCCTGCAATCCACAAAATTAACTTTCCATTTGATTCTCTCTATCGATATAAAGGCAGTAGAAATTATATAATCAGTTGTGAGGTGTATACGTATACAGCATTACGGTGATTAAGGAATTTCCTGTTCTCCAAGTCAGTGACCTAATGAAAGCAATAGTAAATAGAAATCTTAATGAAATTCTCTCTGGCTGGCACTGCTTTTAAAAAATGATCAATGGATAAAGAAGATGGGGTCCATATATACAATGGAATATTACGCCTCCATCAGAAAGGATGAATACCCAGCCTTTGCACCAACATGGATGGGACTGGAGGAGATCATGCTGGGTGAAATACGTCAAGCAGAGAAAGCCAATTATCATATGGTTTCACTTATTTGTGGATCATAAGGAATAACATGGAGGACATTAGGAAAAAGAAGGGAAAAATGAAGGGGACGGAATTCGGAGGGGTAGAAGAACCATGAAAGACTATGGACTCTGAGAAACAAACTGAGGGTTTTAGAGGGAAGGGGGTGAGGGGATGGGTTGACCCAGTGATGGGTATTAAGGAGGGCACGTATCGCATGGAGCACTGGGTGTTTTACGCAAACAATGAATCATGAAACACGACATCGAAAACTAATGATGTACTATATGGTGACTGATGTAACACAATTTAAAAAAAAGAAAAATGATCACATTGTCTATGTAACGAAAATATATGTAATAAGTTAAATTTTATTTATAAAAATAAAATTTACAGTAATTATGAAAAAAAAAAGGAAAAAGCACAAGTTCAGAGACATGCTTGCATAAAGGTAGATGACTACCTCTTTTATAATAGTTTTATTAAGCTATAATTCATGCATCACACAACTCACTCATTTAAAGTATACGGTTTAATGGTTTTTAGTACATTCTCAGAGTTGGACGACCATCACCAGAGTCAATTTTAGAACATTTTCAGCCCCCCCAAACCACCCTGTCCCCATGAGCAGTCCCTCCCCATTTCCTTTCAATCCATCCCCCAGCTCCTGGTGACCAGCAATCTCCTTTCGGTGTCTATGAATTTGCTTCTGCTGGGCCTTTTGTATAAATGGAATCACATAATATATGACCTTTTGTGAGTGACTTCTTTCACTCAGCACGTCTTCAAGGTTCGTCTCTGTTGTAGCGTGTGATCGATGCTTCATTGTTTGTCCTCGCTCAATAATATCCCGCTACATAGATGTTGCTCATTCTAGATGCCCTTCGATCAGTTGATGGGCATTTGGGGTCCTTCCATGCTTTTGACCACCGTGACCACCGTGAACACCCATGTGCAAGATTTCGTGTGTGTGCATGTCTCCATTTCTCTTGTGCCTATACCTCGGAGTGGAATTTCTGGGTTATATGGGGACTCTACGTTTAGGCATTTGAGGAATCCCCCATTCTGCACCATTGTAGGGCACGATTTTACGTTTCTACCAGCAGGGCACAAGGGCTAGGATTCCTCCACACCCAGTGTGTACCCAAGACCCCCAGAGAAGCTCCGGCTTGCAGGTACTGGTAATTCTAAGGGAAGCATGAGAACAGAAAACAGCTGAAAACAGTGGGACAGGTTTGCCCAGCAGCAGTTCAACCCCAAGACAGTCTCCACCCACGAAGTCAAGGGGCAGTCTTCCATCCCCGTTGAAAATGGAGGTCCAAGGTCTGCACATAGGAGCATAAGGATAAGACACCGAGCGAAAAGTGGGTAAAGTCTGCACGCTGAACCAGAGGGTCCGCACCCTCCCTTGCTCCGCTCCCTGAGTGCCCACGACCCCAGATGGCAGGTGCATTCCTGCAAGGGATTCCAGTTCCAGGAGCGTGACCTGCCTCACCAGCCCCAGCCAGAACCAGCCCCACCACCCATACAGACCTCTCATGGAAGTGTAGGGGTTTTTTATGTTTATTCTTATCTTTGTTTTGCACCTCCCTCGTAAATGTAACCACACGAATATTTTAGGAAAGCCTGCAACATAAAAGTCAAGAGACCAAAAGAAGCAAACACAAGTAAGGAACTCAAAGGGGACAGAAATAATGCAAGAAGCCAGAGAGAGCCGCACGTATACAAAATTGATGACATCCCAGATATAAGGGAATAGATCGTAACCTTGAAAAAAGAACGAAATGTTCCCTTTAAAAAGGAACACGTTCAGAGGACAGGGGAAAGCTTTTAGAAATTAAGACTATGCCAGTAGAAATTAAAATTTGAATAGGAGTTGGGAACATGAAGTTGAGGGAATTTCCTGGAAAGAAGGACAGCGATGCAAAGGTGGAAGATGGGTGCGAAAAGAAAATTAGAGGATCCGTCTGCTTAATATCTCACTGACAGAAATTCCAGAAAGGGGATGCAGAAAACAAGACGAGAAAAACATGTTGCAGGAAGGAAGGGCTGGAGTTTCTAAGCTAAGGGGGACCTATTGAGCGCCCAGCACAATAATGGAAAAGACCCACCCAAGGCTCGTGTCGGTACGATTTCAGAACACTGGGGGATTAAGAGATGTGATAGAAGCTTCCAGAAGACAAAAGCCAGCTGCCTAAACACCAGGAATCAAAACGGTGTTGGATTTCTTGGGAGATTTTGGAGGAACACCTGCAGAGTGCAGAAGGAACATCTCTAGCCCAGACGTCTATACCCACCTGAACTTCGAATCAAGTAGGAGGGTGGAAAGGAGACATTTCAGACCCGGGAGACCTCAGAGCATTTGGCTCCCATGCCTCCTTTGCCGTGGCCCATTGGAAGATTGGTTCTAGTAAATTGTGAGGGAGAAGACAATGAGTCCCGGGAGGCAAGAGCCTGTGTGGAGTGATAGCTAAGGCCATCCCCAGACCAACCCCGTGCAGCAACGCACCTAGAGAGTGACCCGCCCACCTCGGGGAAAGAGGAAGGAGAGGCTGCGGGAGCGATGCTGCTCCGAAAGATAAAAACAGAACGATGAGCCTACCTGAGATTTTCGGCCAAAATGCAAGTGATCTTATCACTCCGGCCGACTGTCTGGGGACACATGAGGGATGGGTGCATGCAAACCCAGCAAATGAAAATCCGGGTGCTTATTCATTGGAGGGAAAACATGAAGTTGATCAGGAAAGGAAATGCAATCATAGAACTACTTTGGGGCTCAGCTGTGAATAATAATTACATAATTATGTAAATGCCGAATATTGATCTAACCACAAATTATGCTCTTGGGAGGGTGGGGGCGAGGATCCGGGTGCGTTTTCTGCTATTGTTCGGCGGGGTTTGGGCAGCACAGCTTGGAGGGAGAGCCTGAGCCGCCCAGCGGGGAATCCGTGCAGGGGACTGAAATCAAACAGAAAAAGTCAGAGAAGCATCTTTCTTTCTTTTCTTTTTTTCTTTTTCTTTTTCTTTCTTTCTTTCGGCGGGGAGCCTGCTTCCCCCTCTCTCTCTCTGCCTGCCTCTCTGCCTACTTGTGATCTCTCTCTCTGTCAAATAAATAAGTAAAATCTTTTTTTAAATAAATAAATAAATAAATAAATAAAAGATGTTTGAAACAGTAGAACATAGAGAAGACAGCGTGGTCTGGTGTCCTATGTCCGTGGAAGAGGGATGCTGGGGGCAGGATCAGGCTGGGGGGACCATGCGCAGGGCCCTCGGTTGGCTGCCTGGGGGCAGAGAGGGGCTGGGACTCGGTTCTCCAGGCGGGACTGGGTGCGGAGGAGACAGGAGGGGCAGGTCCCATGTGTCCTGGCGCAGACCCTCGGGGCCCTGCGGGGAGCTGGGTGCCAGGGGAAGAGGGAGCAGGAGGAAAAATGTTGACCCTGAGGTTTTTGGCTGGGGTGAACAATGGTGGAAAGACGGGGAGAAGTGAGTGCGGGCGGAGAAGCAAGACTCCTGCTCGGAGGTTGTGTACGTTTGCTCGGGCTCCCGAAACAGCGCCACACACCAGAGATTAACAATTTAATCTCTCACAGCTCTGGAGGCCAGAAACCCAAAGTCAGGCCTCCCTCCGGGGGCTCCAAGGGAGCCTGTCCTTCCCTCTTCCAGCCTCTGGTGGGGCCGTCTGATCTCTGCCTGTCTTCGCAGGTGTTTCCCCTGTTTCTCCTGCGATCGACACCTCCCTCCCCTCGTGAGGACACAGGTCCTAGTGGATTAGGGCACAACCCCCCCAGCGACCTCATCTACACTTGGCTACATCTGTCTGAAAACCCTATTTCCAAATAAGTTCCCGTTCGCAAGTATCAGGGCTGGCGACTTGCACCGATCTTTTTGGGAGACACAATTTCAACCTTAACAGACTTGCGTCGCAGTGAAGCAGGTTGGGCAAATGCCTTCGACTGTGCTCTCTGCTCTTGGAGGCTCTGAGAAGCCCTGCGGTCATGCTCCGTCTTGTTTACTCCAAAGCCCCCCGGACGTGTCTGATGAGCCAGCCCTCCTTCCTACAGCAGCCCTCGCTGGCTCCCAGGAGGAGGATCGCGGCGCCGGCTGTGCAGGGCTGATGGCATCCTCTTAGATGACTCAGATTTTATGCCACTGCCATCAGGGGAGGAGGAAGTTGTGCGGCTGCCGCTATGGGGAACGGGGAGGAGGATGTCTCCAGGGGGTGGGAGGGCATATGGGGACAGGGAGCAGACGGGGAACGTGGGGGTCAGAGCATGGCGTCCTAAGGGCCTCCTGTCTTCCTCCTTGGCCACAAGCTCATTCTTCTACCTGCTCTCTTTGCCGGAGAGTCTCTGCGGGCTTTGTCCCAGTTCCAGCACAGAGCGCCTACAACGCCGGGGTTCCCCGAGTGATAGGAGCAGCATGCCTTGTCACTCACGGGGACCCTGAGTCCATACTAAAGACATGACCCAGGATGAGGACCCTGGGGCGCTTCAGGATGGGATTGGCCCCCAGAACGACCAAGGAATTGGAGGCTTGGAACGTTCAGCCCCACACTCCAACCTCCAGGGTGGGGAGGGAAGCACAGAGATACAAACTCTTGAACGAGGAGACTTGATGAGCCTCCGGGTCCGTGACCACATGGAGATGTGGAGGTTGGCGCCCCCGGGGTGGGCAGGGAAGCTTCTCTGTGTCCTTCTGTTGGCTGTTCCTGAGTTGTATCCTTTATAATAAACCGTTAAACCTAAGTAAAACACTTCCTGAGTTCTGTGAGTCATCCTAATACCTTATCGAGCCTGAGGAGGGGCCGTGGGAACCCCTGACTTATAGCCAGTCCATCAGAATTTGCAGCTCGTGTCTGGCACGGGGGCGGCCTTGGGGGACTGAGCCCTGTACCCTGTGGGATCTGACACTAACTGCAGGTAGATGGGGGTCACAGTTGGACTGAATCATGGGACACCCAGCCGGTGTGGTGGAATGGGAGAATTGGGGATCGTCTGAGGAAACACCCCCCAACTCCGAAACAAAAGGGCTTTAGAGGATAACCCAGCCACAGTCCCTTTGGTATTTTCACCAGCTGGTAAATCCAACTCTCCTTTGAAACCAGAAAACCCCTAAGAAAATGCACAAGCCCAAAGCCAGCTACCCTGGTCTGGAGAAATGGCAAAGCAAGTCTTCGACGACCAGACACCGGCCCACAGTCTCCGAAGGAGGAGAGACATTTCTGAAACACCTTCTGAACCAGCTAGGCGATTTATCGTTTCTGTCCTGTGACCTCCCCCGCGAAGGCTCCCAGAGCCCCTTTCTGAAGACCTGGAGAGCCCGAGAGGCACCAGCGCCTTCCTCACGGCCCTGACTCTCTCAGATTCGCTGGAGGCTCGGGAGAAGGGCCCCCATGCCAAAGAACCACCCATTGAACCACGAGATGGCTTCGTAAAGAGAGATGTCTGTTCAAAGCATCTTCTCCGTGGGAATGGGAGCAGCACTGGTTCCTCCAGTGGTTGGTGCCCAGTGCCCTTCTGAGCCACGGGAGGACAGGTGTGGAAAGGAGGGGAGGACGGGTGGGAAGGGAGGGCAGGGCTGATCAGTCACATGCATCACACTGCAGGCCCTCTGGGGCAGTATTAAAAAAAGGTTGGTATTTTTAAAAAAGTTTGGTAAAATTTTAGTGGAGCAGCACCCCTCCTCAATACCTACCCCCCCAACTCTCTCCCTAGAACCTTCTAGTTATTTTCAGTGCTGATGCGTTTCAGACGCAGAGTCTCTCGGTCGAAGTTGTTTCTTCAAAACGTGCTATTTCAGATATTTTTACATTCTCTCCTGCTTTGCCTCAAAGGCAGGAAATGTTCGGTTTTTTCACCCCTCTTTCACAATGCAGCTTTCCCTGCGACTCGTATCTTGTGGCCAGAAAGGTGGGTAAATGAGGGAAGAGCACTTCTTTTCAAAGAAAAGGAAATTAAAATAAACTGCAGACTGGAAGTGTGGTGTGTAGTCTCGAGTCCCCGGCACTGCAGGGGCAGGACATGGCAGCATTTCCAGCCATCGTGCCCGTGAAATGCTCACTGTCCCCTGATGCATGGGGGCCTCATGACCAGGAAGCTGGGGGAAACGCTGACCCCAAATACACAAGCTCGTGAAGAGCTCTGTCCCTAACTGCCACCCAATGGGCACTAATCGTGTGCAACAGCTCCTGAAAAACTTACTGCCAATTGAATAAAAACCACTATTTTAGGAAATGTCCCTATTTATCAAAAAAAAAAAAAAAAAAAAAAAAAAAAAAAAGCTCCTTGTGAGCAGCTCTGGTTTCAGGCAATCTGCTTAGAAAGCTGGACCCGAGGACACACGCAGTCTGTACCAGGAATGGCCGCATTCTGAGCCGGGCTAGATGGGTTGCTCTAAGAACTCTAAACACAGGATGGAAAACCAACACTCTCCGCCACCCCTGCAGGTGCTGGTGAAGACGACCCCAGGAACTGGGTGGGATGCTGGGTTCTTCCTGCTGCGATCCTGGGCACTGATAACTGAGATCAGAAGGCGGACTGTGTGGGGAGCTGCGCTAGGTGCTCACACCTGCCACAGGTAGGGCCTGCCCTGGACTCACTGTCCAGGGTTATAATCCCCAGCCTCCGCTGGGTAGAACCATTCAGGCCTGCACACCCAGCTGGAACCCTACATTCTGCTGTCCTTGCAGGCCCTCTGTAGGGGCAAGTTGAGACCAGATTCCTGCACCCCCAGATGCTGGTGGGCTTTCCGTCCCAAACAGACTGGTCACCCACAGCCACAGCCCTGCCTCCCCATGCAGTGCTCCTGCTCTGCTGTCCCAGCAAGTGTGGTGTACCCTTTGGTCCCATTCCACCATGCTCCAGGGGTGTCACCAGGAAATGCACAGAGCTGTGGGCCATACACCATCTGCCTGGAGCTCTGCCACCCCCTGGGGGCCCTGGGTCATTACTGGGGTCAGCTGGACATTACTCAGCAAGTGCAGAAGGACAGTTTTCTAAAATCAAGAAGGAACCCCAAATTTCAGAGACCAAACCTTTGCCAAACCGGGGCTGTGTTTCCCAAAAGCACGATCTGACCAATGTTCTGACTCAACTTCCCAAGGGCATCAGTGATTCTGGAAAATGGGTCTTGGACCCCCCAGTGGTCCATTGCTGAGTGTCTGCCAATGCTTGTGGGGAAAGAGGGGGATCCCTGCCCCCGAAAACCTGGGGTCCGAAGCCCCCAAGCTGTAGCCATCCTGTCCACCTGCCAGCAGGTGTCTCTTCAGGGGTTCTGGCTTTCTGCGTCTCAGCTCCTCGAACCTTGGATTTACAGCAGTCGGACACGTGGGGGTGACTCAGCTTACCCCACACCACAGCCTGTCTGATCAGCCTCCCTGGAGACGTGGTGGAGCAGAAGAAAGCTAATATGCCTCTTCTGGCCATGGGTGGTTGTCCTGGGCTCCAGCATCTGCAGCCAGAAGCCTCCGTGCATGAAACACTACAGCTGTTAGCGGATCTGGCCGGGACTGGGGGCGAGAAGGGCCAGGCCGGGCGTACGTCCTAGGGCAATTCTCCTTCAAGGCAGACAGACAGACAGCTGGTTGGTCTGGTTGTAGATCCATCCTCTGGGCTGGGCAGACTCTGATCTAGGAGAGGGGAGGGATGGGTTCGGAGGCAAAGCCCTTGCAGAGGAGTGGGGGAGGGGCTCTGGCAGGAGAGGTCACCTGCCACGGTGCCCTTCCCCCAAGGGAGAGCAGAGACACCAGCCTGGCCATGCCCTTGCAGGCTCTGGGGAGGAGCCTGGATGGAGTCTGGCTTCCGTGACCACGCCCTGCCTCTTCGGAGGAAACACTGTGCTCTGAGCTTTGTTTAGCAACGGCCATCATGCGGGGACAAAGAGCCCACGTGGACACGTCGGCTCCATCATTTCTGCCTCGCTGGTCCCAGGAAATGAGGCCCCAGAAAGTCTCCTGATGGCAACTCCTGCACGGACCCCTTCCCCCTGGAGGTCAGACACCCGCTGTTCCTTGCCCTGGGCATGTGGGGAGGCACATCCTCAACCCCCTGCTGCAGAGGGACATCAGGGCAAGGGGATCAGGCTCCTCTTAGCCTCCAAGGGCACCATCACCATGGCGCCCGCTCCTGCCATCGCTGAAGCTGGTGCCCAAGGCCCAGAGCTCAGGGGCAACGGGGGTCAAGGGCTAGCTGTCCACCCTGTCGGCGGCCAGCGGATCTCACTGTCCCCACATGGACACCCACATGTGTGAGGACGTGTGTACGCAGCCACACATGTCCAGAGATGCACGCAAACACTCGTGCGTGTAGACACCTCCCGTGTGCACAGGTGCACACGCACATCATGGATCCAGAATCCACTCCTAGTTTGCCCGTGGTTCTGTCCTGGAGCATCTCTGGCAAGTTTGTTCCCTTCCCTGTGCATCTGCAAAGACGTAGCAATCATCCTACCTACGGCCCAGGGCGGCCCCGAGGCACCCGGGACCTTAAACCGCGTCTGGCACACAGTAGGTGCTCCCGAAACACGAGCCATTCCTGGAAGTCCCTCGGAGGCAGCAGGACGGGGTCTCCCGTCCCCCACACTCTCCCCCTTGTGAACAAGCCCACCTTCCCGAAGGCGCAAGTCCCTCCATTCTGCTCCTGCCTTCAGCGTCTGGGACGGTGCCCTGTTTCCGGGCAGGTGGAGGAGAGGCTGGGAGCCGCCCCAGGCCCCGGGAAGAGGTCCTCCGGAGCCCCATTCACAGATTGTCCAAGGGGAGCGACCCCTGCCTTGCAGACCTATCCTCCGGTAGAATATTTTTTTAAAAAGTAAATGAGACCTTATTGTTCTTGCACAGAATGGTAATTATGTCTGATTGTGGCAATCATTCGTCAGCAACAATACGTATATTAAATCGTCACGTCGTATACCTTAAATAAGTACAGTTTCCGTTGGCCGATTGTGCCTTGAACCCAGGGAGTGGGGTAGTAAAGCACTGGGTAAATGAAATAAAAATGGGCACACAAAAGATAACCTCTAATTTTTTAAAAATTATTCTTGGATCCAAAGGAAATAAGTCTGTCGATTGCTGTAAAGGTTTCCAGATGCTTCCTCTCGATTTCTGCGCTCGTCTCATCCGAGGCCAGGAACCCACACACGGGGACGGGTGCCCCGGCCTGGACCCCGGCACGCCGAGTGCCACCCCTGGCTTCGTTAGTTGTTTTCATTCTGCACACGGAGCACCTTCTGGGACCTGTGTGTGTGTGACACGGGACCGGTGATGATGAGGTCTGCAGGGGTGAGGGGACGCAAACCCTGGGGAGGGTCCTCATTGGTCATCCCTGGGAGCAAGAGGCCGGCGAGAGCCGCCGCTTCACGGGGAACTGACCTGGCTGGGAGCTTAGCCCACCGCAAGGCAGGGGCTCCCCTAACGGGGGAGGGGGCTGTGGCCAAGGGGACATCCCTGTGATCATAACTGTCTCGGGAGTTGGGCAAAAGTGTTTTTCTTTTACAGATAGGAGTAAAAGGAGGGAAGCGTGGGGAGGGGGGTTAGGATGGGAGTGGGGGAGATGGTCCTGTTCTCAGGAGGGGAAGTCTGCTGGCTCAGGTGAGAGTGGGTGACGGTGGGAACCAGCCGCCCAGCCAATCAGGGGCGCGCGTGGGGATTCGGAGGGTCTGTGTCTAGTCTCGTCCCGGGTGAGCAAAGGCATCAGAGGCCTCGCCCACACCATGGGGGGCGGGGTGCCTGTGGGAAGCCATTCCCAGAACACAAAGGGTCTGATTTCTTGACCCGCACCACGTTGTAGGGTCACGGGGCTTGACGTTGTCCTGGGGCCTCATATCCAGGGTCAAATGGCAAACCTGCCTCCTGGGGGCAGAGGTTCCAGATCAGGGGACCGGGCGCTCTACATGTAGATCCCCAGTCTGCTGGGGGATGGACTGTTGAACCCGGCCTCCCGGGTGTCCTCCAGAAATACTGGCTTTGCTCTCGTGCCCCCGCCCAGCTGAGCGAGACGTGACCCCGCACACAGACAGGATCGGAGAGCCCCACCGCAGAGCGACAGCGGCCCGGGGCGTCCGAGGGGCCCCAGGCGGTCCCGGCCTGCACCCCGACCAGCATCGTCCAGGGGAGGGGAACTTGGCCAGAGGCCCTCGGGCGCCGTTTCAGAAAACAACAAGAAGGCATGGCCTTCCTGCTCGGCCTCCAGAAAGCAGCCACCAGGGCCAGCACGCTGGGCAAAGGCAGGGAGACGCAGCCTCCACTGGGGGCGGCTCCCACGGACACAGCCACCCGCCGCGAATCTGCTCAAGACGCAGACTCTGACCTGGTTTCCTGTGAGTTTGGACAATGCGGAGAGAGTTTGTTAAGCTCTTCAACACAGAGATGCTAGGTTAGTTCCCATGAACGCCATAGCTTTATCTGCACACTTTGGGTTGAGTTCAGTAGGTGAGTAGGGGCCCCCCGAGCAATCCCTGGGCTGAGAGAAGACAGGGTGGGGGTGGAAAGAAGGAGACACGGAGGGAAGAATGGGTGCAGGGATGGATCCGTGCTCCTCCCATGTGAGTGCTCCCAGGAAACACCTATGCCATCCTCCTTCCCCTTGACCTGCCCTCTTATCATCTGTTTGTGTTTCTCGGTGGTCTCAGTTGAGAGAAAGTTCCTTGCAAATAATGAAGCAACTCTGATACTAAACAGATAAGCAATAAACTTTTAGGAGAGATGGCCGTCCGAGCCCTGAAACACATTTTTACAATATTCGACAATTCCCTAGAGCAGGCGGGGAGGTCCCCATAGCAGCCGATGGCTCCTGCCATCAGACTTGTCACAGCCCCCCGACAGCACCTCCCGGTGCCCCAGACGGTCTCACGCCCCCAGCTCCGCTGAACGTGCTCTCCATGATCGTAATCACACTATAGGAATTGACGTTGAGTCGTTTCTTCTCTCATGCTCATTGAAAATTACTGATGTTCCTCTTGCAAATAGCCCTTCATGTCAGCTCTCAAATGTGGTGTGCTCTAGGTTTTAATTAACTACTCTCTGCACCTTCCTTTTACAGCTAGCTCATGGGCTCATCTTGTCACGATTACAGTAAAGAATGACCAAGATCTCGCCAACAAATATTTCACTTTTTGTTCGAAGAGTTGCAGAGACGGATTTGGAGAAAGGCGTGGTTTGCACACCCTTGACCTGCCTGGGAAGGGCTTCTGGTAACGTGCCTGTGGCTGAGCCCCATGTCCTCTGCTCTGCTTTTCCGTCCAGTAGGAATGCTTCTAAGTACGCACGTGCACACACACACACACACACACACACACACAGCCTGTGTAGGTGACAACTCGACCCTTCACCATTTCCTCAACAGTCTTCCCAGCTATCTGACTTAGATTCCCATTCTCCCCGCCCCAGTGCTCACAGGACTGACTTCACATCCTGCGCCGGTCCAGTAGCTTCTTGTGAGACTGGATTGCAAATGCACTTGAGCCCGGTCCACACGGACGCCGGGATTGAGCTTGAAGCCTAGAGCATGCATCCAGACGGGAAGTATGTATCTGTTAGCTAATGCTACATGACAAGCATCCCCGAGCTCACCGGCTTAAAACAGCAAGCATTCCTTAAGCTCGCAAGTCTGTAGGTCAGCTAGGAAGTTCTGTCCATCTGGGTAGAGCTTGGCTGAGCTCAGCTGGTCTCACCCTTGCCATTATGGTCACTGACAGGCCAGCTGGAGGCCGGCTGACCAAGAATGGCTCGGCTTGGGATGATTGTCCTCCAAGTGGCTTTACAGGTTAGCCCTAACTGGTTCTGAGGGCAGACGTCCATTTCCTCAGCCCGCCTTGCGATACCTTGGACTGGCCAGTTTTCAGGTGCCGTGTGTGTGGTCCACGTACCACCAGGCTCTCCCCATGCCCATCCCTGTGCAAAGAGCCACGAGGAACAGGACGCAGGGATCCCCCAGGAGATGAGCACAGGGCTGGCTCAGTCCTACACACAGAGTCCACATCGCCCCAAGCTCCCCTGGCCACGACCAGACCTGCCTTCGGGGGGTCCAGGCTCTCTGATGGGAGATGCACCCCCACCGAGAACCCCGTGAAGAGGACGTGGCAGAAACTCTAGTGAGCGTGCACCTGTGTGTGCATGGCTGTGCACCAGCCCGCGTCAAGACAGACACTGAAAAACTCCCGCATACAGCCACTGTGTGCTGTAAGCGAAAACAACGGATTTTTTAAATTTACTGCTCATCTGTTCTAGGTGCACAGATAATTCAAAGTATGAAGGAGCCCGTGGGGCAGGGCTGAAAAGGGGACTGGATTAAACGTCAAGACTCCTGAAATTTAGGACCCCTCGAGGCACTGTTGAGGTGGCTCTCGCGAAGTCCCTTAACTTTTCTAGGTCTCGGTTACACCTTTTTAAGAGGAAGTTCTCCGCCTCGGCTGGCCGAGCTGCCATGGCGACCGGAGAAGACCGCAAATACAAATATAAGTGAAAAGAACACCATGTTGTATCAATATGGGCTATTATTAGTAGTATCATCATGCCCATCTGTGCTATGAACCAGCGGGGGACAGGCGCGGTCCGGACTCCCAGGAAGACTCCGCGCCCTCCTCACGCCCTGCGCAGGTGCAGCGCACGTTACCCTGGTGGGCGAGCAAGAGGATGCGTTGAGAGCCATGCATTCACCTTCCTCCATTCAAACCAGCTTTCCTAAGCGCCTGCATTTTCCCCAACATGGTTATAGACACTGGGGATCCAGGCATTTGCAGAAAATACAAAGTCCGTGTACAGGGGGCATTAGCATTCGAGCAGAGAAGGCAAAAACTAAGTGGCAAGCGATGATTTCAGCCAGTCCAAAGTGAACCCCTTGCTCTCCTACGGCAGGGTCACATCCGATAAATCCACCATACGCTGAAAATACCATTGTGTTGAGAACGCATTTAATACACCACCTTCTGAAGGTCAGAGCTTAGCCTAGCCTCCCTTACGTGTGCTCCGAACGCTTACATTACCCCTACGGTTGGCTGATCACATAAACAAAGCCTACTTTACAATAAATGTTGAATATCCCACGTAGTTGACTGAATACTGTGCTCAAAGTGAAAAACATCTGGAGGGTGGTTAAGTTTACAGGTTGCTCTCTCCTGTGACCACGTGGCTGATGGGGAGCTGTGGTGCCCTGCCGCCGCCCAGAATCAGGGCAGAGCATCAGACCACATAGCCGCTAGCCTGGGACAAGATCAAAATTCAAAATTCCAAGTGCAGTCTCTGCTGGATGCGTATCGCTTTCACACCATCGTCAAGTCGAAAAATCGTTAGGTGGGGAAACATCGGTATTATGAAAGAGGCACAGAGAGTGATATGATAAAGACTGGATAGGCAACCCTGACTATGCAGGTAGGACGGTCCCTGCAGCCATCTCTGAAGGAGGGGGTGTTTAATCCTAGTTCCAAAGAGTGAGGAAGGAGCCCAAACTGACGCTCAGAGAGGCAATGCCCTCTGCTCCAGGTCACACAGCTGGCTGGTGCCAGATACCGTTCGGACTTTGATGTTTCCAGTCCCCACTCCTTCTACCCTCTCTCTGGTTCCCCCGCTAGCTAAGGGTCTATGGATGGAGTAAAGATAAACAGAGCCTTGCTACAAGGAGGCTTGTAACACTGGCGAAAGGGACAGAGGACGTTGGGCAAGCAGAGGACACTTGACGTGAAATAAAGTAATCTGTGTCTGATGAGAGTATTAGGCAAAACTTTAAGGTCAATTTAGCATGATTTAAATATTTCCCACTCGTTAGCAATAATTTAGAATGCACTTCCTTTTCTCCCCCCCTCCACACTTGAAGTTTTATTTTAATAGCTCTGTGATTTTGGAACAGATCGTTAAAATTAATGATATTCCAAATGTTCCAGTGTGCCTGGTAGAGTCTGATCAGTGTTTTTTCCCTTTATAGATCATCAGAATAGAACACTTTAATGGCTCTAATATAAGGGCATTCTCACTCTTTCTCTCTCTGTTAATGAATAATTTCCAGAGCCAGATATGGAACCCCCCAAAGAAGGAGGAAGCATATTTCATTAGGCATGTCAATGCTGGACCCTAAATAATTCAGGACCCCAGATTAAAATACTTGATGCTCTCAATGTCCTAATGGGATATAATGAAATATCCCCAAACGCTGCCTTCTTAAAATTAACATCCTTTGAAATTCCAAAATCAATCAATGCCAATGACAAGAGCCGAGTCTAATCCTTTATTGATTTGTGCAGCCACGGAAGGGAAAAGGGAGCCATGCTTAGCCCCGTCCCTCAGGCTGGCTGATTGCCGGCCAGCAGTGCTATTCATTCAGTCCGTGTCCTTGTGCACTGAAAATACCGCTGGTCACCCCCTTCTTGTGATAAGCAACGCCACTGGGCCTCAAAGGGCTGGCCCTGGATTTCGTATCACTTGAGTGCCAGTCCTGTCCTACACACCCATCTGAAGACACCATTCAGTCCTGAGTGGAAGTATGGACTGAGTGTCCTACTGGCTCGGGCTCTAGGTGACTCTGTCATTGGGAGAGCAGTCTGCTTATCCCCTCAGCCACCCTCCATACCATCACTGTTTTATTTTCCACAGCAGCTCTCGCCATCTAACAGATATTGGTTATCTTGGGGAGGCCTTATGTCCTTTGGACTCCATCCTCCGTGCTCTTATAAGTTAACCTCATCTGTCTTGACCACCAAGATGAAAACTCAAGGGAGGGTTTGTGGTTTGTCTTCGTTTTTGTTTTTGTTTTACTGCTATATTCTTGGTACCATAAAGAATGCTTAGCATACAGGTACTCATGGATGGATGGGTGGATGGATGATGGCTAAAGTATAGATGTATATGGATGGATGCTTAGATATATGGTGGATGTAGGGGTAGATGGATGGATGGATGGATGGATGGATAAATGGACGGATGGTAGATGGGTGAATGGATGGATACATGGATAGATGAATGGATGGTTGGGTAAATAGATGGGTGGCTGGATGGATGGATGGCGGGTAGGTGGGATGGATGGTGGATGGACAGATGGGTGGACAAATGGATGGTGGATGGATGGTGGATGGATGACCAGATGGATGGATGGGTGAACGGATGGATGGTGCCTGAATGGATGAATGTCTCTCTCTTTACCTTCTCAGCACAGAGAACAACGTCCAGCACATATTTGTTGGCTAAATGAATGAACCAATATCAAAATCCTACAATACAAAAAATTCCCCATCCCATGAGCTTACTTCTACCTCTGCTCTGGCTAAGAGTCTTCCTTTACAGCATCCCATTGACCTACTGGACCACAGTCCTTGCATCTGTGATCTTAGATCCTGTGAGTGTTCTTTGGCTGCACTGACAGCAAACTTCTCGTGGGGCAAAGCTGCATTTCCCCTGCTTCTCCCCTCAAGCTCATCTGTACTGGACACACAGTAGGCTACCATGTAAGTCATGCCTCCGGTAGGAAGCCACATAGACCTACACAAAGGGAATAATAAAGGAGCACCTTGAATAATTCAACAAACAGCCCATGGAATCCATAGGCCTTCCATAGGCTTTATGCGCCTGTTGGCTGAAGCTCAAAGGAAGCAGAAATTGGGAAAAGACAAGTCTCTGTATGAAAATTAAAATCGCCCAGTGATAAAACAGTCTCATGTATCAGAGTCAGCGTGGAGAGGAAATAAGAAAATCCAACAAGTAAATTGGAATTAGGTCAGAAGGCTGGGATGGAATCACAGTGAAAATACCAGTCCACAAGAAGAAAATTGAAAGGGTGGAATTGGGAGGGAGGATGGGGGGTGATTGCACGTTCCCTAGGAAACGGGCTGGCAGTCCTCCTGGCCTCACCTTTGGGGAGCGGCCGGCGGCTGGCATTGTGCAGGACTCTTGGGAGAGAGGGAGCCTTTGGTGTGGCTCAGAGTAAGGACATCTCACTGAAGAGAGCCAGGACACCCATCCTGGTTCTTTGTTAGCGCAACCTTCAGGAGGTGGTAGCCTGGCTTCCGGACACCTCCCTTTGAGGTCCCGCCATCCCTGGCCAAGTGTGAGAGTGGACGGCATAACTGGCCTGGGGTGTGTCTCCTTCCCCATCTCCCCCACATGCACGGACTTCTGCTCACCGTGCACTCAGCTTCTCAGGCCAAAACCCTGCAAGAACGCTGTCCCCCTTGGCAACCGTCCCACCTGACAGGCTAGCAGGACCTGTGGGCTGGGTCTTCAAGTCCGTCAGGATCCCTCTACTTCCCTCCTCGCGCACAAGGTCCATCTTGGAACGAGCTCCCCGTCTGGACTTGGGGAAGCGCACACAGGTGTCGCGTGAGCCCCTGCTGTGGGCGGAGGGCTGGCCTACACACTGGGAGGCAGCAGGGCCCCAAACGGAAGGCCCCGCCCTGGGGCCCTAACCCTTGAGCAGAGAGACCGGCTATGGCTACAGGGCCGGGAGGAAAGATAAGACGGAGAGAGCTGGGTGTGGGTCAGAGGCCCGCAGGGAGTTGGGGTGATGTCCTCGGGGGAGGGTTGGGAAGGGAAGGGGACCGCAGTGGGGAGAGGAGACTGTCTCGGTCCCCGCGAGCACTCTGGCTTTTCTCTGGATGGGAAGGAAGCCTCGGGGGGTCTCGCAGTGAGGAGTGAACGGTGTTCCTGGCCGCCCTGTTGAAGCTAGTCCCCAGAGAGGCGGGAATGGACGCAGGCAGACCAGGCGAGGGCTGCAGAAGGGCTCAGGGAGAGAAGCCCGGAGAGACGCTACGGCCTGGACCAGACAGCAGGAGAGGAGAAGGCTCCTGCCCTCAGAGCTCACGCCTCAGCGACCCCAATGAGCCTCTGAAGACGTAATCAGCCCATCCCACCTCCTGGTTGGAACCTGCTCGTGGTTTCCCATTGTCCTGAACCTCCAAACTCCTCAGCCAACCCACAGGGCCCCTGCTTCTCCCTTGACCTTCCTTTCCCCCTCTCCCCCTCGCTCCCTGGGCTGGATGCCAGGTTCCTTGGGGTTTCTCCAGTACACCAAGCTCGTTCCTACCCCAGGACCTTGGCACTGCTCTCTCCTGACCCTCACCTGGCTGCTTCGTTCTTGACATTCCGATCTCGGCTCCCCTCTCCCCCTTCGGAGAGGCCTCCCGGACCTCTACCACCCCCACCGACACAGTACCCCATTTGATTCCCCTCAGAATAGCTGTCACTGCTGGACAGTTTTGTAGGTGCTCATTCTCCGCACCCCCTCCCCACTGAAACAGAAGCTACATGGGCACGATGTTCTCCGGCTGGTTTACCGACTTATCTGCAGCATCTGGAGTAAGACCTAGGTACCCAAAAGGTCCCATAAATATTTGTTAAATGGAAATGCGTGGGCAGAGCAAATGCCCTTCCCTCCGGAGCGCACCACGGACTCCGAGGCACCGCCAAGGCCTCGCAGAGTTTGCATTTGCCAACGCGCCATTTTCTGGACAGCGAAGAGCCCAGATGGCGGGTGACGTGAAAACCAACATCTTCCCGCAGGCGAAGAGCAGAGGAGCTCAGCTTCTCGGCAGGACAGACGCAGAGCCTCCGGGCTCCCAGCTACCTGGTGTCGATGCGGAAGCCAAAATCACAGCAAGGGACTGAGGGAAACACAAGCTGGCTGCCCGGGGGCCCCGCCACTCCCCTGGCCCCTGGCCCGCCATCATCCCTCAGGACCGTCTCCAAAGTCCCGGGAAAGGAGCACCTTGCTTCTGTGGAAGCTGCCCAGAGACCCCCAAGCAGACAAACCCAGTCCGAGGGCCCCTGGCTGCAGGAAGGGGACCCTGAAAGCTCGGGCAGACGTGCACATTCTTCAGCTGGGTGGGTGATGAGTCCGCGGGGCTGCCAACGGAATACCGCGGCCACTGTGCTTGCACCCAGACATCTGTCCTCTCGGAGTTCTGGAGCCTGGAAGTCCGATCGAGGTCCCACTGGGGTTGGTGATGGGCGAGCCTCTCCCCCTGGCGTGTGGACAGCTGCCTTCTGGCCGTGCCTTCGATCAGTCCTTCCTCTGTGCACCTGGAGAGAGAGAAGAGGCCCTCGCGTCTCTTTCTCTTCTTATAAGACACGGATCCTACTGGATTAGAGCCCCGACCTCCCTTCAGCTGAATCACCTCCCTGTAGGACATCGCGCTGGGGTTAGAGCCCCAACCTATGAATTTTCGGTCCTTACCGAGTGGCCACCTATGTCTCGCATGAGTTTTCTGATCGCCATTTATTTATTTTCTAGGGGTCAGAGACCCTCCCTGAGTGTCCGAGAAAAAGCCCCTCCCCGTATAAAAAGTAAAGCCTGAAAAGCCAGATGACGCCAGGGCTCAGGTGATACAGCTAGAATTCTCAGGATGGGTTGACGGTGCGAGAAAGAGGAAGGGTCCCTGGACGGGGATCTGGTTCATGGTGAGGCTGTTCTGTGCCGGGAACCAGGCTAGCCCCCAAGGCTGCAAATATGACCAGGACAGACGTGGCCCCCACGTCCAGCTGCTCCCCCCCCCGGCAAAGGAGGCGCCATGGCGGCTGGGCTACCGTGGCACATCCGTCTCCCGGGGCAGCCTCGCCGGGAACCTCGGGAGTGCTCGGGGCTCTCCCACACCGATCCATCCCGGAAGAGGAACCTCCAAACTCAGGTCTGTGTGACCCCGAGCCTCGCTTCTTGGCTCCAAACCTCCCCTTGGAGCCCCTGCCTCCATTGTCCTTCCTCAGGGAGGAGTCGCTTGGGAAATGGGGAGACAGATAACAGCCTCCGGCAGAGGAGGCCATGACCTCACCGGGCTTTGAAACAAAACTCACAGAGAAACTGGGACAGCGGCATTCAGATTCTTCCTGATTCACCCTCTAGCCAACGTCCGCCCGGCGCCAGCCCGTCTCCGGTCACCCGTCTTGCATGCTGCCCCAAACACGGCCCTACACCGTCGTGCGTGAGCCGGGGCTGCCCCGACGAGCTGGGAGGCAGAGGGCGGAGCTGGGAGAGGTGGCTGAGCCACGATGCCCGGAAGTCAGCAGCAAGGCCGTCACTCTAGCCACCTTTCCGTGTCTCGGCGTGGGGCACGTGGCCGTCACAGCGCCCAGCTGGCCAGGCCTGCGCCCCCGGGATCCCCCAGGGTCACCTGGAACAGGCTGAGTTCACCTGGATCAGCTGTCACACCGCCGGGCATGAGGCTGGAGCCTCGGCTGTGACGGACGCCACCCTCCGGTTTGTCACGGTGAGCCCTGTCCACGGTGCCATCACGGCTGTGTGCAGATGGGAGTCCACAGCTAGAGCGCCCCCGGCCTCTCAGCTCCACACTGTCCCCAGGGAGCCACTTGTTATCTCCTCTAAACCAGCCCCCAGCCCCGCCTTTGCTCCATGCCCCACCTGCTCCCGGGGGGCAGAGAGGGCGATGTCATAGTCTCATCCCAGCACCCCTCACCCCGGCAACTCCCTCTCCCCAGTCACCCCTCTATGGACCTCGTTCAGGCTTGGAGTGGGGCTGATCCTCTTGGGGTGACAAGCCTCCTGTCTGCGACCTCCTCTCCCTCTCCTGCCCTTCTCTCCGGTTCCCACTACGCCTCGCTCTCTGTGAGACTCCAGGACCCCGGGACACCCAGATCTTGTGCCTCAAGCAGCTCCCCCTCCCCTCCCAAAAGCGGTCGAATCTCCTCCAATCCTCTGACCTCCTCTTCCTGGATGCAAGCTTGATGGGAACACAAAAAACCATCTCGAAAACAGCAGAGCATCCTAGAGGTGGACTGCTCCCAGAAACAAAAACTCCCTGATGAGATAAAGGAAACTTTTCAAAGTGAACGGAGTAGGAGCGCGATCGATGTACCGACGGCAGACCTTCCGTGGGGAGACAATGGCGGGGCAATGCCGCAGCCGCGGAGGAAGCGTTCCTCCATCCTGAGGACCAGAGCCGCTCATCGCTCGCAGCCGGACGCATCGCAAGCCGCACGTGCGGACGTGGTTGGAAGCAGGCTCACGCAGACCACATCGTCTCTGCTGGGAATCGCTGGGACGGGCAAGGGTCGAGTTCGGAGCTGGAAGTCCCTTAGATACCATGCTTCTGCAGGCTTGGGCAGAGGGCCGATAAAACCCACCCAGCGTTTGTAAAGCTCTTCGAACTCGGTGAAGCTTCCCGTTACCCCCAGCATCTCGCCGCACCTCCCGGCAGGTGTGGCGCGTGGCGATGCTGTTCTAACTCGCGTTCTAACTTCGCGGCGAGGACAGGCTGGGAGGGAGGGTGCCTCTGCCTGCCCGACGTGCTCTCTCCAGGTGGCAGTTGGACAGCACCCTCGAGGGTATCTAACCACCACCATGGGGCGCACCACGCCCCACTGGGCGTCTCAGCCTTGGCCCTACTGCCATTCGACGGGACCTTCGTCACTGTGGGGCCGTCTTGGGCATCGCGCGATGTTCTGGTCTCCACCTCACAGCTGCAGGTACTTCTCCCCCTCCCCAGCCCCCCAGCAGCTGCGACAGCAAAAACGTCTCCAGACGAGGCCAAGCGTCCCCGTGGGAAGGGGGTTCCCAGGCACCCCAAGCTGCCACCGACCGCAGGGGAAGGGCCTCGAGGGGGCGCCTGACCCAGCAGCAGCTGGGCGCCCGCTGTGTCCTCCTGGGCATTTGACTTGTGTGCAAGTGCACGTGCCACCATGCGGGGGTCCGCAATGAGCAGGACAGGGAGCCCCCCGACCCTGCCGCTGCCCCAGGCCGCGCCCCCAGGCTTCCGAGACGGCTGACTCACCTGTTTCTCTGAGCGCTCCCCCCACCACGCTCTGTCCGTAACCCCACACCCATCACTGAGAATGTGCAGCTCAAACACTGAACCCAGCGAATGAATGAATATTGTTCTTTTTCTCAAAAGCCATCGAACCTGGTGGTGGGGATTGAGGAGGGCACGTATTGCATGGCGCACTGGGTGTGGTACATGAACAATGAATCTTGGAGCACTGAAAAAATAGAATAAAAGTGTTCGGGGGGAAAAAAAAAGCCATCGAGTCAGTCTGTCAGACCCAACAGATTTCCAAGCTCGTTGTTTGAAAGCCACTGGAGGGGCGGCTCTGCAGGGAAGGACACAGGACGCGCGGCCCTGCACCTGCCTGGGTCACGGAGAGGTCATGTGATGGAGAGGGCGGGTGTTCGCTGCGGGCAGGAGGGTGTGGGGACGAGGCTGGAGAGCGGTCCTGGTCAGAGACAGGCACTGAGGAATTGTCATTCTAACCCAGGAGAGATTCTGAGCGAGGACAGGGCCGGGGTCAAGTGAGATGGAACGATGTGACCACGTGTCCCAGTCCTGGGCGCCTCTCCCCGCAGGGCTGCTCTCCACACCCCTCATCCCACGCCCCTGCTCCTAGGGGTCGTTCCAAGCAAGCTGGCTGTCAGAGGTCCCGCGTCGGGGCCGAGTGTGTGGTCTCTCTAGCAGCGGTGAGAGTAAGTCTGCTGTCTGCGTCGCCGCCACCAGACCCCGCGGGCAAGAGGCCAGCTCTCCGCCGCCGGGTTCCCGCTGTCCACTGCATCTGCCTCTCGGGGCTGCCCTGCCCTTAAAAGCCATTAGAAGGTGTCCAACCTCCACATCTAACCCTTTTAAATAGAGTCACGGGCCTAGCACTTCACCTCTGGGTCCCCAGGGTAATAGGGCACCCGCGTCCTATCAGCACATTTCCCTTCCGGAGTAACACGAGCCATCCAAACACTGATCCGGAATCCAAGCTCAGCATCGGGGAGAGCACATCAGCTCTGGCTCAGGGATGGGCACCGGCATCCTCGCAGGGAGGATCCAGCCAGCCTTCCCTCGGGCCAGAGAGAGGACGCGCTCAGCCAGGGCTGAGCATCTTGGTCTGAAGGAAACCAGCACCTTCGGTGGGAGAAAATATACACCAGGTCCTACGAGCCATTGAAGAAACTGCCCAGGGATGCTTTTTCAGGGACCGCTGTAGGGAGGGCAGAGCAGCATCCGGGAACCAAAACTAAACTCGAAAACCTGGGGAGCTCTGTCCCTCCAGTTCCCTGCCCTTGTGCAGATCCTCCGCACTGCTCACGGACACAGTGGCTCCTGCTGGTGACACTCGAAGGCTCCGCTTCTAAACATAATCGGTGTCGTAATTTACGGCTCCGGTGATGCTGGGGATGGGCCTGGAGGGGCTAGAAGTGGGTCAGCTACCCAAGTATTGATAGTACTGTAAGAATTAATGCTGCAAAATAAGCCGGAAGTCAGAGAAAGTTTGGATGCGTGCAAAAATGATTATTGATTTAGAATGAAAGGAAGATCGCAGCCAATTAAAATTTTCAAAAGCTTTCAAATACTATCATCACAGAATCCTAGAAATGACTTGCAAAAAGTAATTAACTTTATGATCAATTCTTTTTTATTGTAGCAAGAACGCTTAGCATGAGCTCTATCTATCCTCTTAAATTTTTAAGGGCACAACACTGTCTTGCTAGCTGTAGACTATGTTATACAGCAAATCCCTGAAATGCCTTCATCCTGCATAATTGAAACTTTGTACCCATTGAGAAGCATCTTCCATTGCTCCCTCCCCCAGCCGCTGGCAACCACCATTCTACTCTCTGCTTGTACAAGTGTGACTATTTTAGATTCCACTTTAGTGTTTGTTCTTTCATGCCTGGCTTATTTCACTTAACATCCTCCAGGTTGTCACGAATGGCAGGATTTCTTTAAAAAATGCTGAATAATATTTCACCGTGTGTGCATGCCACATCTCCTGTTGGACATTAGGCTCTTTCCGTATCTTAGCTTTTACGAACAATGTTGCAAACCATATATTGATAAAGGGTTAGAATCCAAAACATAAAAGAACACTTCCAACTCAGTAACAAAAATACAAGTAACCTGATTTAAAAGTGGGCAAAGGAGTTAAACAGCTATTTCTACAAAGAAGACATACGAATGACCGACAGGTGTAGGAAAGGATACTCACTATCTCTAATCATCAGAGAAATGTAAATCAAAGCCACAATGATTTATCACATCTGTTAGGATGCCTGTCATCAAAGCACCAAAAGATAACAAGTGTTGGCAAGGACATGCACACTTTGGAACTCTCATGTGCCATTGGTGGGAATGTAAATTGGTGCGGCCTCTGTGGAAAATGGCATGGACGCTCCTCCAAAAATTAAAAATAGAAATATCCTATGATCCAGCAATCCCAGTTCTGGGTATGTATCCAAAAGAATTGAAATTAGGATCTCAAATAGACATCTGTTCTCCCATGTTCATTGCAAGGGTTAGAACGCATTGAAGAGAGGAGCCCGACTGAGCCACAGACAGGGCTGTTTTCCTTCCCGACCCAACTTCCCCACCATCTGGCCTGCACCTGGATGGTCCTTTGGGGGAAACGGTGCCCCCCACTCTCAGTCTACATAGATAGCTTGGGTGGGAAAGACCCTTGGCTCCAAGTCTGAGTGCGTGACCAGGCCAGCCAATGGAAGCATCCCTCTGGGCACAATGATCAGTAAAGGGGGTAGCAGGAGACCCCACCTGATCGGGAAGGGCCAGACCCAGGGCTGCTGATCAATGTTTGGGAAAGAGGAAATCTCTTTCATCAGGAATGCCAAACTGGCCGAACGTCCACTGCTGTTGATCGATCTGCCAGCACATGGGAATGAGGTCAGCAGGCAGGAGAGCAGAGCAGGGCAGAGACCCAGGGAATGGTTACACTATCCTATGAACATCTGGATCAAGCCAGGTCTGCATTCCACCTTGGGGTTTTTTTTTTATATTAAGCAAATAAATTCCCATTTTTGCTCAAGTTCAGTTCAGTTGGGTTGTCTATAATCGAACGAGCCCTGCCCAATATAAGCTTTATTCAATCTTACGATGCCCCAGTCCATCTCGTGATGGGCTGAGTAAACGCACAGCTTGTGCTAACTTCCTAGCACAGCTCTGAGAGCAGCAGACCAGGGTGAGCCTGGGCCTGAGGGCAAATGGGCAAAGCCATCCCTAGAGCCCTCGGTTGGGCAGTGCCCACTGAACACCCCAGGGATGTCCCTGGGCAAGAACCCACTGCTCACCCCAGAACTAGGTCTTCCTGTTTTCCCTCAGTGTGTTCACCCTGGGACCCAACACTCGCCTTGATCCTCAGGTGGCCCTCCGGCGGCCATAAGGTGGGGACTAATAGCATCTCCGGTTCTCAGGATGGGCTGGGTTACACGGAGGTAGTGTATCAATCACACTGGGCTCTCGACCCAGGAAAAAGGACCAGTTTTCTCACTCATGCAATACATGCTGCTCTTTGAATGGGTTCCTTCCTGCTCAAGGCTCAGGCATCTAAACATGAGGCTTGCAGGTGGCCACAAAAAGGACAAAGGAGGGTGCCTGGGTGGCTCAGTCGGGTAAGCGTCTGCCTTTGGCTCAGGTCATGATCCCAGGGTCCTGGGATCGAGTCCTGCATTGGGCTCCCTGCTCAGTGGAAATCTGCCCCTCCTTCTCCCTCTGCCATTCCCCCCCGCCCCACCCCCGTGGCTTGTGCTCTCTGGCTCTCTCTCTCTGTCAAAGAAATAAAGAAGATCTTGAAAAAGTAAAAGGACACAGGGACATGGAGTGTCAAATAGCATTTGTACTTCCTTAGCTCGGAAATGACCCAACACGGCCCATTGGTTAGAACTACTCAGAAGCTCCGTAGAGTTGCAAGGGTCCGGACAGGCGGTGTTCCCCTTCCTTGGGCCCGAGAGGATGGGACACGGTCAGCACTACGTCTACCTGCCGAGTCACGGTGCTGGCATGAGCAAATAGATACGTCCCAGCGCGAAACTCGATTGTTTAGATCAACAATCGTTCCTTCAACTCATGATTCTGTAGGTTAGCAACCTAGGCTGGGCTCTGCTGGGCGGTTCCCTCGGTTTCTCCCCATGCACTCCTGCAGATCCCTGCAGATCAGCCCAGCGGCCGTGCTGCTCAGGGTTGGCCGGCCGTCAGCTGGGTGATGGGATGCCTGGGCTGCTCGCCTCACACGCTCCGTCAGGCCAGCCCAGGCTTGCCCTCATCGTTGGAGACAGGCATCCGAAAGGGAGAGCAAAAGCGTGCAAGCCCCCCGAGGCCTGGGCACAAAGGTGACCTGCCATCACTTCCCCCACTTTGTGTTGGTCCCAGCAAGTCATAGGAGCAGCCCAGATTCATAGACTCCCACCCGCTGATGGGGGGAGGTGTGCAGTCACCAGGCAAAGTGCCCGGAGACAAGGAGGCCACTGACTGGGGCTGCAGGTGCAACCTGTCACAGCACAGGATCCGGGAATGGCCTTCTGTGATCAGGGCCATGGGCCACCCTGGTGACTAAGGCACGGCTTGGAGGGGTAGCGCAGGGAGAGTCTAGACGGGAGGGTTAGGCCGTGACCACTGCTGTGTGCTTCGCTGGGGCCGTAGTTTCCCCTGCATTGTCCCCTCACCCCCAAGGCCCCCTGGGTCCCCATCACTGCCATCCAATGGTCTGCTTGAAGCCAGCTCTCCTCTCTTTCCTCTTGACCCAACAAGACTCAAGCCCTCTCCCCATCAGCTCTGAGCAGCTAGGGGTCACCCTCTTAAACATGGCCACTTTGTGCAATGTGGGGTCACCTGTCCCTCTCGTCATGCCAAGGTCACTGATTTTAGCAATGACCCTGAAAGCCGGAAATGGCGTTGGGATGGCCCCTACTTTCCTCTACGAGGAGGGAGCTGCAGCCTTGAGAAGGGAAGTGACCCCCCCAAGGGCATGTAGCTGTCTAGATCTGGGTCTCCCGTCTTCTGACCCACTGCTGCTTCCTCAGCCCCGCTGGGCGGAGGGAGAGGTAGCTTGCTGTCCATCTGACACCTTGGACATGAAGCCCCCCGTGCGGCCCCATCGCTCAGTGCCCTGGACATGCTCTTCAGCATGAGCCGCCTGCAAGCCACTCACCCTTTGTTCCCGCACTGAGCTCGGTCATGGTGCTGATGCGGGACGCTCAGCACCACAGGCTCTGCCCGGGTGTGACGGGCAGGCTGGAGGTGAGCCTTGAGCAGAATAGCCTGTCAAGGTCACGGCCCACATGGCTCCTCAGCTGGAGCAGGTGGTCAGGACACGGCCCAGAGGCCTTCTGTCCCTGCACAGCCAGATCTCAGCCAGGGCTGGTTCAGGCTCAAGCCAGGGAGCCCAGCAGACTGCGGGGAGGAGGGCGTGTCAGGGAGGAGTGGGGACCTTTCAACCAAAAGTCCTGCTTCCTGGGCATCTATGATGCTGAACAGCATCCCCAGCTTATGAGCACCTATGACCCTGAGCATGACCTCCACCTTCCCCAGCATCTCTAATGCTGAGCGGTACCC
>CM052900.1:163119508-163155368 GCA_028534135.1 Potos flavus | reverse complement strand
ATGTATCTGCAAGCCAAGGGATGCGGGGGCCACCAGAGGCTGGAAGGGGCAGGAAGGTTCTCCCCCAGGGCCTCCAGAGGGAGCGTGGCTCTGCTGGGACCTTGATTCTCGGCTTCTGGCCTCCAGACCGTGAAAGAACAAATTCCCATTGTTTTAAGGCCCCAGCGTGTGGTCCTTTGTTCGTGTGGCCCGAGGACCCTCACACACACGCTATGTTTGTTGTTTGCATGTGGCAGAGGCTTTCCCTGGGCAACAGTGGGTGTCCCGGTGTCCTATCTCTGCTCCCTGTTTTGCTAATGGGTGCCCGTACCTGGATCCAGGGCCTTCCCACCCACCACGCCTGCCCGTCTCTGGCTTGTTTGACCTCGTGGGCTGACAGCACCTCCCGGAATAGGGGAATGGGGCAGTTCGGGGCATCAGACAAAGGGGCTCGGGACAGGCAGGCCATCCCGTGGACCCCACATTCCCCAACTGACTCATGGTGGGAAATAATGAGAAGGTAAATAGTCCGTGTGCTCAGAGACGCACCTGCTTAGCGAGGCTGCCCCGAGGGCCTACTGGGAGGCCAGCACACACCAGTGCTCATGGGGCGGGCCCGGCTCTGCGGGGTCCCCTGCAGGGAGATGCTTTGCTGTCTTCTTCCTTGAGGCCGGAGACCGGCAGAGGACCAGGGGCTCAGAAAAACCTCAGCAGCTGCTGACCCTCCAAAACCAACCGGGTACCGGGAGACGGAAGGGCCGTGGGCCGAGAAGAACCAGGGCCGGAGTCCTTCTGCGGGAGGCTGGGCGCCCGCCCCCGCGCCGGCAGCGTCCGTGGCACGAGCTCACGCAGGAGTTAGGGGTGGGTGAGTGGCCGGTTTACAGACCGACGCTTCTCCAGATCCATGTGCACAGATGTTACTGCTCCTACTCCCTGGGGATCGGCGGGGGCGAGTTTTCCGACGGACGGGCATCAAGGTGGCTTAGAGAAGAGCACCACGGCCTGGGTTCAGGCCTCCCCGGGGGGGGGGGGGGGGGGACTCACCAAACCGTCCTGAATTTCTCTGCCCCCTTGCGGCGCTTGCTTGCTGCAGTCAGTAGTGGGGTGAGCCAGAGGCCCCTCAACTCTGCAAGTTGAACCTCAGCAGGTCACGGCCCTAGGATCCTGCCGAGGACACCCGCTCTGCAAACGAGGGGTGTGAGCCTTCTCCCCCCAGGCTCGCGGCGTGCGCTGGCAGGACCCGGGCTTTGGAGGCTTTTCAGGAAGAACCGGTGGAGGAAGGAAGACCCCGCCATGCGGGGCTTGGGGACCCCACATGACCGCGGGGGACGGGCCCTGTGCGCAATCACGTGTAGCAGCCACCGGCTTGGGAGCCTTCAGGACTCCGTCCCACAGCACCCTCAAAGGCCTCTGCTCCCTCCCCCGGCCAGGGGCGCGGGGCTCTGGACGCCCGAGCTGGGCTGGGTGGCACAGCCCCGACGGGGTCCGTGGAGGTGTGGGTCTCGGAGCACCCCCTCGGGCTCCCAGCAATGTCCCCGTTCAGCCATGCCAGCTCTTTCTTGGCTGGACTGGGTCGTCCAGGTCTCCCTGCCCCGACCCCTCACGGCGCCCCGGCTGGACAGACCCGCTATGCACAAGCCTCTGGCGGCTGCTCCCTCCCTCCCTTCGGGAATTGGCTTTCTCATTCTCCCAGGAGCCTCTTGAATCTCTGCTTGCAAGTCGCCAGGCTGGTAACCAAGGGGGTCATTAAAAAGGGGAAAAAAAGAAAAGCAGAAAGAACAATTGCGTTTGCTCCCCAAGGCCTTGGGGAGGGGGCACGTTCCGCAGACGTGCATTAACATACCAGGGAAATGGTACACGGCCCAGGCGGCCGCCGGCCCAGGAGGCCTCCATTGGAGCCGGAGTTTTCCTGCTTCCTTCCGGGCGGGAGGGCAGACTGGAGGGAAAACCGCAGTGCAAGAGGACAGCCCAGCAGGGAGCACGAGCAGACCGTCCCTCGGGAGGCGGCCGGCCCCTCCGCACCCCACGGGGAGCCGCAGGCAGCCTGCTTGAAAAGCCTTCCCCGCTGCTCTGACGCCGGCCAGACGCAGGACCCACACCTGCCCGCGGCCCAGGGTTGACTCTGGCGCATCTGGAGGTTCTGCGGGCTCGCCCCAGCCAGACATCCCGCATGTTGGGTCTGGATGCGCTCCACCGGTTCCTGTTCCTCGGAGACCCTTCGTCCCCAGGGCACACTCGTCTCGTGCCCGTGTCCTCGTCTAGACAAAGGCACTCTGCCAGCTTTGTCTGTCCCTGACTTTGATTTGGCCGTGATTTCAACCGTGCAGGAATATGGTGCCAGGAACCCCCACGGGCCCTTCACCCGGATTCACCGAGGCCACACTCGGCCCCTTTGCCACCGCCCACCCCCGTCTTGCCCGAGGAGAAGCGGCTTCCCCTGCAGAGCCGCAGCCCAGAGCTCCAAATCAGGGCATTTAACCTCGGGGCACACGGCACACGCTCACACGTGGCTCGCACCCGGGGCGTGCACGTCCCTGTGACGCAGGTCCACGCCGTCTCGCTGCCTCCCTGTCTCTTCCGGCCTCTTCAGCCTCAGACGGTTCCCTCCCCTGCTTTCTCCTTGACCTTGACGTTTCTGGAGAGCGAAGGCTGGTTACTTTGGGAACGACTCTCCGTGTTGGTGATTTGTCACGGTCAGACCCAGGTTCCCCTTCTTATCAGTGACGGGCGGGTGAGGCTGCGGGCCCCTCACTGCCCCGAGCCAGGAGGCACCTGATGTCCCAAATTTTGGGACGAATCTTTGACCTCTCGGGGAAGATATGTCTACCGGGTCTCTCCACTGTCAAATTCCCTCTTCCTTCCACAATTAATAAGTAATTTGTAGGGAGATACTTTGATTCTGTAAATATCCTATTTGCTGCCAATAATTCACTCCCTAGTCTCAGCACCGACCACCGGCTTTCTGAATCCTATCTCAGGGAGGGTTCTGATGTAAGAACTTTCCCTTCTCCCCGGGTTATTTACCTTCCGGAATCAGTATGGATTCGTTGGTTTTATTTTATTCAACAGACTATAATCCATCTCTATCGTCACTTATTTTGATGTGCAGATTACCCGAGACTGGTCCCTCACCAGCTCCCAGGAGCCGACCCCGTGTCCTCGCACAGGGCATCCCTCTTGGAGCACTTTCTTCCTTTCTGATGCCACAAGAGAGTCCAGATTCGCCTAGTGCTTTCCCTGCCTCAGAGCTGAAGTCAGGCTTTTCTCCAAGGAGTCCTGGTTCCTTTGGATGGAGAATGGTCCTCGAAATCAGTTCTGGGTGCTGGAGATGGTGTGATCGCTGAAATGGGGGTGCCATGACTTCAGAGCCCTCCCCGGGGGCAGAGCTGAGAGATGATAGATAGACATGTAACGGAATGAATATAAATATACTCATAAATCCAGATGATATTAGTATATACAGGTATGTGTATATGGATATTATTTATGCATGTGTATCTATCTATGTATTTATATTATATGTGTCTGTGTTTGTTTCTTTCGACACACATACACACAGAAATGAATTCCCGCTGAGCTCTCCAATCCCAAACCACAATTTTAATCTTCTTCCTGTCTGCATTTGCCACTCCCGTTCCCACCAGCGAGAGCCTGAGCTCCCGTCTTCCTTGATATGCTTGCACTCATTTGCTCACAATTAGAATAAAGAGAAAATCCTTTGACAACGGCTAACCCATACCCCTGTAATAAGCAAACCCACTAAGTATGGCTCAGTAGGTGTTCACAGTTTGGCTTTTGTAACCAAATGTGCGTGCCACGCCCAAGTCACACAGATCTTAGGTGAGCCATTCCACAAGTTGTAGCAAATGCACACGTCCGTGCAACACGCCCCCTTCCAGGGCACGGAACACATCCCTTAGGCGTTGAGGAACCATCTGAAATCACAAGGGTGAACACGGGCAATACACATTTTGTCTAACATTTTACTACTTCCTCAGGGTGGACTCCCAGAAATCAAATTAATTGCTCCAAGAATACGAACTTTGGGAAATCCCTCTCAATCGCTAACTTACGCTTCCACGAGCCGAGCCTCAGCATGGTGCCAGCCCAGCTGTCACCGGGATCCAGGATGGTCGTGCGACAGAACCGTGCGGCCCATTTGGACGCCGTTGAGTTGGAGTGCAACGTGTTTAAGGAAGCGTCGCAATCCAAGCGTGTGCTGGGGATGCCGGACAGGGAAGGCGGCTGTCGCTGACCAGGCGCCCGACGGTGCAGGGGGACCGTTACCCACGGTGATCGCTCTGCCCAGGGGACACAACGTGGGCATGGGCTTCCTGCCCGCTTGACTCCCAGGAACGATGCCGCGAGTGCGGGCACAGGCGGAGTCCCTGGGTCCCCTCCTCTCGGCACCGAGGCAACGCCCGGAGCGCATGGGGGCCGAGGTCCTGGCTTCCTGCCCCCCACGCTGGGAAAAGCAAGAGGAGACCCATAAAATGCGTGATTCTTTGAGCCCCGCCAGGAGGTTCTCCCTTTGGTGAAGGACACAAGCACTGCCAACTCCCAAGACAGGACGCCCCTGGCAGTGGAGATTGCCAGGACAAGGCTTCTCCTCTGAGCCTGTCGTCATCCCCCAGAGCCGAGGTCGCCCTCCTTACCTGAGCGCCTCCTCCTTCAGGCTGGTCCCACCTGGCCAAGCAGCCGCTCACCATCCCATTGTTTTCTTGCTGCAGACGAACCAGCCGTGGTGCCCGCGCTCTGCCTCTGGCCGTCTTCTCTGGGGGGTTTGGAGTCAGGCGGTTGGAAGGGCCCGCGCACACAGCCGGCCACGCCAGACAGCAGAGAGGGCAGAGGATGTCGCCCGGCCCCGCCCGGCCCTGCCCGGCCCCTCTCGCAGCTCCTGGAGCTGAGCGCTGGTCTAATGTGGCTGGTGGGGCGGGGGGGAGCGCTGTGAGGGGAGGGGCTGCTCAGCGGCCCCCCGGCCTTCTGGCTCTGACATTTCATGCCTTGGAACAAACTGGAAACAAGTTGTCCACTCAGCAGAATTAGAGGACACAGCTCCTTGCAGATGCCCAGGGCACGGTGTGGGGCCCGGGAATGTCAGGGGCCCTGCACGCTGTCACCAGAGGCCGGAAGGAGGGGATGGCGCAGCGAGGTCCTTCCCTGCCTCCCTCTTCCAGTCCAAGATGAAGGAGGTTTGAAGGCACGGATCTTAGCCAGGAAGCCACGTAGCTCGGTGCTGCTTCCTGTTCCCTGATCAGCCCCGAGCTGGCCGAGGGTCTCAGTGCGAGTCCCAGGCCACGCTGAGCTGGACACGATCAGTTACGTGATGCAATATTAAGGCCGTAAATCTTCCCAGGAACAGAACCCATAAACCCTGGTTTTTATTATCCACTTACTGCACAGACCCTGGCTGTTCCTTCATTGCAGCCCAATTATCCTACAATTACTGTTACATTGTTAAGTAAATAGTGTGCCGGAAGCAGCGACTGCAGGGGCTCATAAATATATAGGCAAACTCGGAGCAAGACCCAGGAGCCGGGGCCAGGAGACAGGAGAGGGGCCCGGGGGTCGCAGCCCCCAGGTCAGAACGCGGCACTCGGGGGACACACCCGCCTGGCCTGCAGATGAGCCCCCGGCCCCCCGTTCCCAGCCCAGCACCAGCGACTCCCCTTAGCCCGTGTGGCCGCAGGGCGCTGTCCCTCCCGCGGCCCCCGCCGGAGCTCCATTCGTGAGAGGGGCGCAGCATGGGGCTGAAAGCCGGGAACCGAGCAGACGCGTGGATTTTGTTTTCCACCAGTGCACGCGGCTGCTTTACGCGGAGTGACCCAAGACTGCAGCAGCCAGGGGCGCCGCCGGCAGAAGGACAGACGAACGCACGAGCCTGATCCCCGTGGGATACGTGTCAGCCACAAAAAGGGCTGAAGCGCCGACCCACAAAACCACACGGGGCAACAGCGGCCGGCGCAGGCCACGTGGGGCCAGCCTCACCTGTGACCTTAAAAATTCTGGCCAGTGGCCCCACTGGACAGACGAGGCAGAGGCGGGAGGTGACGTTTCTGGGGCTCTAAATCTTGGAAGGGCTTAAGTCACGTGTGCGTATCTGCCAGACCTCAAATGGTGATGCTCGAGGCCGCTGGGCCAGCAGGACAGAGGCTGTGGTGGCCTTGCCCCTGTGCTTTCTGACGCATTTCCCGGTCGACCTCCCTGTCTCATTTCCCCAGCGCGACACAGGACCAGTGGCTTCGCTCAGGACAGTAACCTGCGTCTCGGAGAGGCTGAGCACGCACAGCCCAGGGCTGAACACCGAGTTAGTGACATTGCGGAGACCAAACCTCAGGGTCCCCTGGTCCAGAACCTTCCATGCCTCTTTTCTTAATAAGTAAACAATACATGAATGAAAGCAAGCTAGGTGTGTTCCGAGGCAAGACGTGCGCATGGCCCGTGGGAGGCGGAAGAATGTCCCCCGAGAGATGTCCACATCCTGATCCCCAGAACCTGTGAACACGCCAGGTAGAGGGAAACTGAGGCAGCAGGGGGCATCGAGGTTGCCAATCAGATGACCCTGAGTTGGGGAGCTTGTCCTGGGAGACCGGGTGGGCCCAGTGTGATCACGAGGGTCCTTCAGTGGGAAAAGGGGGGCCAAGGAGTCAGAACAGAGAGAGGGCAGCACGAGACTGATTCCGCCAGCCCCTAGAGCCTCCAGAAGGAACGCAGCCCTGCCCACGCCTCGACGGCAGCCCGGTGAGACCCGCTGGGGACTTCTGCTCTCCAGAACAGTGAGGTAACAAATAAACATGGGTTCATTTGAGAACTAGGTTAGTGGCATTTGTTAGAGCAGCTGTGGAACATTTTGAAGGGTGCCCTAGGCTCCTCCCCGCTGTGAGGCCCTGACCCCCCCCCCCCAGGGCTAGAGACCTTGACTTCCCAGACCCCAGCCCGGAGCTGCCCTCCCCACCCGCACCCCGAGCTCCTGCCGCCCGACACCTCCAGCCGCCTGATGCCAGGAGATTGCCCCGAGGAGCACCGGTGCCTGAAGGCCCTTCTCCCCTCTGACCCCCATTCCTGCGGTGAGCTGGGAACCAGACGCCCAGCCGCGTCTGTTTACAATTAATGAAATGATTACAAAGCACAGATTGCAGAAAGAGCGATATTCGTCCTTATAATAACATCTTCCAACAGGCTACTTGCGACGCGTCTGTTTATACCCACTGTTTAAATTGAACATACGCTTTTTTTAAAATTCTATTTGCATTATCTTATCGAGCGATCATTCCCTGGAACATCATAAAACAAACATTAATTAGGGTTCCAATTGGTGCAATCTCCTTAAAAGCTCTCAACCGTCCCGCAGGCCATCCCAGCCGCGCGACGCTCATTTCAAGAAAGTTGGTAACGGCCAGACCCAGTGTCTCAGATGCAGAAGGCAAATGCTCCCGGATGCCTTTGGTGGAGGAGGAATGGAGACTATGGCCTCCGAGGGGTGAGGGAGGACAGCAAGCCCACCGGCAGCCGGTGAGCCGCGCACGGTCAGCACACGGTCAGCACACGGCCAGGGCCTCACCGGCCCCCGGCTCGGAAGCCCGGCCTGCGTGCCCCCCGTAACTGCAGCACGGCGCCCTCCCAGAGACGCTGGAAGGGGCACAGGTGCAGATGTCAGGTGCCTGGGGACTTCTCGGGCCATCCGCCCCTCGTCTGAAGAACGATCAGGAGATTCATGCGGTGAACCAGTTTGGTTGGCCCCATGTGCCCAAAACAGCTGCTTTGGCCCCGAAAGTGCATTCACATCCCGGGAGCTCCTCAGTCCCAGGCATGCTGGGAAGGCCAGTCACCCTAATTACACGCGACACCCCGTAAGGGAATGAGACTGACTTCTCTGTCCTTCGGGGCTGTGCCCGTGGAGGCCCACATGCCTCTCCAAACTCATTTTTCTCCAAACCGGTCTGCTCACTGACTCAGAACGCTCCTGTTTGCTCCCTCATGCCCTCAGAGCCTAACACGGGGTGCCGGCCCCTCCTTCCAACATCTTCCTTCCCACTCCCTTCCCCAAATGGTAGCCACACCCGCCACTTGGCCAAGGGTCCGGGCAGGAGCCAACTCTTGCCCATCTGGGGTCGCTGGCACACCAGCACTCCTCGTGTAATACGAGTAACTGGACAGAGGGGTCAGCCCCCCAGCTCGCTTCGGGCCCTCGTCACGGCACAGAGTCGGTGCTGACTTGGGGTCCTCTCCGATGCACTCGCCTTCCATGCACGTCCATCCCTCGGAATGCTTCATGACGACAAAGCAAGGGGAGGGGGGGACAGTTGATCCTATACACGGTCCCCCCGGGGTCAGACGTCACAGCTCTGGGGCAGGGTTCCTGTCTCTGGGGGACAGGGACGACAGCCGTGGGGCAGCACAGGGACCTGGGTCCAGCAGCTCCTGTGATCCCACCTGATGGGGCTCCCGGAGCCTGAGGCAGGAGCCAAGTGTGGAGCTCCTCGGGGCATCTCTTGATGCTCAAACCGCAGCTTTGGATGATGCTCTGCATCTCTTCTCTCCAAACTACATCGTCCTGCAAGTCCTTTAAGATTTCTATCTACTTTCTGAAGATGCTTGGCGATTCTGTTGATGCATTTCAGGTCAGAGCAAGGCGCCAACTTTCCGCCACCCTGCATCCTCACCCCACCTTCCTTACCTGCGCCAGAGACACCTGCACGTCATTCTCTCTCCCTCCTTCTCGGGAGCCTGTCCAAGGGTCCGCTCACCAACCAACCCAGGTCACCTGGGGGCTGAGGGCTCTTCTGGGGTGCAGGATTTCAGTACTGAAACCTGGATGATCCCAGAGAACGGGACGAATGGGACCGAGTGAACTTCTTGAGCGAAATGGGCTTATGGACCAACTTCAAATAAAACACACGTCTGAAGGGCACGGGTCCCTTCTTTCACATCTCATCTTTCATCAAGATGAGATGAGGAAGTCTGAAAGCAAATCTCCCCCATTTTCTGGAAAAAGAGAAATTCCAACAGCACTCACGCGCGGGAACCCCACCTCGAGGCCACTCTTGGGAGATCCTGCAGGTTCCCAGCATGGGGGAGCCGTGCCCACCCCTCGTCTCCGTCTCCGGGAGGAGCCTCAAATCCTGCAGGGGTGGGGGTGGTGGTCTCAGTCTCTGCCAAGCTCTTATGCTTCGGCTAAGGAAAAGCAAATCTAAACCATTCTCCCGCTAACTTAAATATTTCATCCCTTTGTTCTAAATCAACACGGTGCACTTCTCCCAAGTTTAAAAAAAAAAAAAAAACAACCGATAATACTACAATCCTTCCAACAACGTCCTCCCACGGTGGCGAGAAAATGGCACACAGACCCCTGTAATGTCACCACCCACTTCATATCATATCTCGCCTCATCGGCTGAGTTATTTTCATTGCGTTATATATATTTTTAAAAGAGAGAAGCTGTCACCAGAAGGGTAATTGTCCTTGCACGTAATCCTATCTGGATGGAGCTGAGCAGCCCTCACTTCATTAAGTGCAAAGCCTCTACCTGAGAAAATCAATCGCAGCCTAAATCATAAAGACGAAAATCAATCCCGACTGCGTTCCAAACCTCTATCTGCATGAGCGCGTCAGAGGGAGGCCGGGGGCTGACTCTGGAACCCTCCCAGCCCTGCACCCCCGGGAGCTGAATGTGTGGGCGTGTCTGGGGGCCCGAGGGACAGGACGGGAGCTTCTGAAAATCTAATCAGCAGGAGCCACATAAAGAGAAGGGGACTCATCTACGGCCCGTCAGGTAGAATGAGGAAGGCACAAAGTAACATCCGTGTATTCAAACATTGATTGAGCAACTACTGTGTGCCGAACCCTAGTAAAGGCCTAAAGATTCAAGATCTGCTTTCCGTTCTTCAGGGGTTTCCTGTATGGTGGGGATCACGGGCACGTAGGCCCTAAATTTGTCCTGAAAGGACCGGGAAATGCAGAGGGTCTTATATACATAGCGTGGGGGCAAGGGGCAATTTGAGTTGGGTCTTGAAGGATGAATAGGAGGTTGCCAGGGAAAGTGTCCTTCCTAATAGTGTTGGGCGGGATTGAAGGATGCCACATTCTTTCTATGATGCCTGACGGGCTTGGATTCCCCCGAGTCAGCACAGAAGACATGAGGGCCAAAATTCAGTCCCCATTTCTAATAAGTCTTAGTGTGGCCTGGTCCTAGGGAAGCGAGTGGGTCAAACTGGAAAGAAATAATGAATATCTCTTTAATACCTCTCCCTTAAACCTAGAGCTGAAACTGAGGCAGTACCTATTTCTTCTCTTCTGGGAGCTGCTTACTGAGCCCCGGGAGTGCCAGGGGCCCCAATTCGGCCAGCTGCCTCAATTTCTTCCCTGTTTCTCGGGAAGACTAAGTTTCTCAGGGAAGTCCGGTCCTTTGTTGGTTCTTCACTAAGGAGCATTCCCCAAGGGCCAGGTGCTGAGCTAGGTGCTAAGGACTCAGACCATCATGAGGGGCCTGCAGAAGCCCAGTCACTGGGCTGGGGGAATGACACATGCCCCGGTGGGCGTGGAGAAAGAACACTTGATCCGTCCTGGGGAAATCAGGGCAGGCTTCCAGGTGGAGGAGATTCCTAGGTGATTCCTGAATCTGGAATTGCCAGGGTTGAGACAGGTGGTGGGCAAGGCATCCCAGGTAAATGGCTTACTCGTAAAAAGGGGGTTTCACACCCCCAGCCCCTTGCTTAGCACGTTGTCCCCGTGGTTCCCTTGGCATCCCTTAGAGATAAGGAGCGCCATCATTTTAAACAAACTGGCTTAGAAAAAGTCAAGGAGCTTTTCCAGACCTACTCACCAGGGGAGAGGGAAAGTCAGGATGGATGTCTGGGCGAGAGGTACCTCCAGGTAACAAAGAGGAGCAGGGGAGATAGTCGGGGACAGGGGACAAGATGACCAACATCGGCTGAGCCTCTGAATCCTCTAGGCTGGGGGGTGCGGCGAGCATCCCCACCCTAGAGGGGCGCGGTCCCTCCTGTCCTCATACCTGCTTGGGGTCCACTCCGTCTCTGGAAACACTCCAGCTGCCACCCCCCTGCCCACAGAAACGTGTATCGAGTCCCGACCGGGCAGTGCCTCTGTCTCGGGTCCCAGGGTCACGAGGACAAAGCAGTGCGCCGCCCAGCACGGTCATTCCAGCGCCAGCCTCCCTAGGACTTTGCTACACAAAGCGGGGTCCCCGGCCCGCCACCAGCCCGAGCTTGTTCAACCGCGTAGATTGCCACTCCCGGCCCCAGACCTACTGAGTCCGAATCCGCGTTTTAGCATCAGAAGTGCCTCCCAAGCACAGTGCAGTTTGCAAAGCCCTGCCCAGGGCGGGGAGCAGAGGCAGAGATGACCGCACACAGAGGGTCTCTGATGTTCCTCCAACTACTCTCCACTTAATCTTTAATAACCAAAGGACAAAACCTGGTGCCCCCTCCCAGGGTCGCACCAAGAAAGGGTTAAGTAGTGCTAAAGACAGTGGGGGGTTAGGTGTCTGCACGGGAACGGGGGGACCAGAGGGGGGGGTTGGAGGCAGGTCCTGGGAGCAAAACTTCCCCAGTTCCCCCGTTCCCATTCCCACAGGGCTCCCAGGCTGGGGGCCACTGTCTCCGTGCAGCTGGGGAAGGTGCTGTGAGCAGCCCCCCGATGCAGAAGAGGTCAACACGCACTCGAAGTCCGCAGCTCCTAAGGGACACTTGAACCAGGGTCCTGGGGTTCCCAAGCCTGCGCCCCGCCCAGGAGCCGAGCACCACGTGCGTGGGACCGTGCATGCCCTCCCGTTCTGCCCCTGCTCGCGAGGCCACGAGCTGATGTCATCCCGGGAGCAAAGCGCCAGCCCCGTCTCCCCGCAGACCTGGTGCTGATGCGGACGTCCTGCGGAAGACACGGCAAGGGTAACCGGCGGGGTCATGCGGGGCCACCGCGCTGAACTCGGTTTCCGTGTCCCGCTCTCCCTGCCAAACGGGAAAACAAAATGCCCCGTTCGCTTGGCAGCAGCGGACGTCCACAGGGCGAGAACTGACTCACACCATCGAGAGGCATAAGTAGGTTAGGATGAATAATGCGTGGCCAACATCCGTATGCGAGGCTCAGAGCGCGCTGACCGGGCTGCGCGACCTTGTGACGAGGAGCCTCTGCCTGTCTTCCCGGACCCCTGAGTCTGCTGCCTGGAGATCCCCTTCCCCACGGCCAGCCGTGAGGGGGTGTCGTTGGCACGACCACGAGGAAGGGCGGACGTGTACCAGCAAACTCGGGTTCTCCTCCGCTTTGCTTTGTCCTGACCTGGAAACCACTCGCTCCGGGGCCTCGATTTCCTTCTGTTCAAACAGCCAGACCCGTGCTCCCAGGATGGGGGGGGATCGGAGGTGGTTCTCACCCACCCCCCCTGTTTTCTCCGTGGCGATGGCTGCTCCTGGGCTCTCTCTGCCTCCCACGCATTCCCTCCCCTCCAGACGAGGAGGCGTGGCTTGTCGCTGAGTTTCGGTGTTTCTTCTAGCTCCCTGTTGCTGCTGTTAACAAATTACTACAAAGGTTGTGGCTTGAAACAATACGGATTTCTTTATCTTACAGTTTTGGAGGCCAGAGACCCAGAGAAGTGTCGGGAGGGCTGGAGGCTCCGGGGAGAGAACTTCTCTGCTTTTACTGGCTTCTGCTTGTGTCCACACCCTTGGCCCCCGGCCTCTTGGCTCTGACCTGTGCGTCTGCCTTCACATCACCTTCTGCAGACACTGACCCTCCTGCCTGTCCCCCGTGAGGACCCTTCCGTGACCACGGGCCCACTGGATAATCTCCGCGTCAAGGTCCTTCATTCACCCCACCTGCAAAGTCTCTTCTGCCTTGCGAGGTCATGTATTCTCGGGTTTCGGGGTTGCGGTGTGGGCATCTGTGGGGGCAGGCATTAGTTAGCTTGGCACGGGGAAGCAAGTGGACGTGGGGCCCCAGTCCTGCCGGCAGAGGGGACAGATCCAGGAGCCCTCTCCTGCCCTGTCTCCTAAACTCAGGCAGGGGGCTCCGACCTGGGTCTAGCCAGGTGCCCGGGGCTAGGAGCAAGTCCATTTGGCAGCCCCTCGGTCTTCCTTCTCCGGCAGCCCCCTTGCCAGAAATGAAGATGATTTCCTGTCACCCTTTACCTACGTGATTCTTGCGTCCAGCTCTGAACTCGGGCTGGGGTCTGGGAAGGGGGCTGTCACCTGTTGCTTTTCCAGGAGCGGATGAAACAGACTGAGCAGGAAATCTGGGATCACAGGTAGGACGGAGGCCCATCCGAGCAGGCAGACCGAGCCCTTGGCATCCAGCCCCCCGCCCCCGTGCGTTTCTGACACTGTGGAAACTCCAAGGTTGCACGCGGCCAGGGTTGGAGGTGCAGCCTGGACGGGCCACGCGGGGCCTCTGGCCGGCGTCCGCTCGGGCTCTGCCAGATCTTGACCTTGACGGGTCCCGGCAGCTTATGGAGACTTTAACACAGGCCAGCGGCCACTCTTGAGTCCATGCCATTTTTAGCAAGCACAGGGAAAGCACAGCTTTGATGAGAGACTTTGGGTGTATAGACTTGAAGGCATTAGGGGTGGGACCGTTTATCTTTGCTGTTTCTAACCGCGCTTCTCAGCCGGGCTGGCCGGCCAGGGAAGCAGGACTTCAAACGCAGGAGCAGCTACCTTCGACCTGCGCTGAGCCAGCCTGGGGCTCCGGCTGTGACCGGCCAGCGCCCCCCAGCACACGGTGAGCACACGGAGGGGGCTGTGGAGAGAGTAACCCAAAAGTCCTGGGATCCTCTCTGGTCACCCTCTCGGATCGTCTCAAGCGGACCCTGGATTCTCAGTCACAGAAGTTCCGACCAAGACTTCCGATTTCTGCGGCCCGGGTGCCGCCCACGCTGCAGGCCAGGGAAGGTGCTGAGGGAGGCCGGGGAGCGCTGAGCATCCTCCCGGAGGAAGCACGGGGGCACAGGCAGCCGCAGACCCGAGGGCGGAGAAGACGGTGAGCGGGAGCTCGGGCCCCGCACTTTCTGCCTCTGGGAACCCGATTTGCTCGGGGGAAGCGGGGAGCTGGAGAACATGCCTCCAAGCTCTCAAAAACACAGCCGCACCGACGGAGGACGAAAGGAGATCAGACATACAGATTCAGGGTCCAGCAGACGGGTCCCCTCAGGAGGATGGGAAGACCTTAGGGCAGGTGCCAGGCTGATGGAAAGGGGAATGGGAGCTTGCAGGGCTCGCTGCTCTCGGGGGAGCCAGGAAAGTGAAGACGTGCAGCCAGGTTAGGGCAGCAGGAAGGAGGACAGCAGCTGTGTGCCCACGGGCTCCTAAGGGGGTGGGAGACGGGATCTCAGCTCCGAGGTCAGAGGGTGAGGGACGGCAAGAGTCAGGACGTGTTTACAGCTGCAGATGAGGCCAAGGGGCAGAGCCACGGGGGTGTCCCTTTTGGAGGACGGTGACAGCTGCAGGAAGCAGGCCGGGGACGCTGGACAGCTCCCAGGGCGGAGAAGGGGACCTAGCTTTCAAGGGACACTCTCCGTGTAGGTGTGGGAGCAGCTGGGACCCTGATGGACAAATGCAGGGCTCAGGGCTCGGGGAGAAGCCCAGCGAAGCAAGCACATCCCCATCACAGCCTGGGTCCGCGTTCCGGCTCTCGGTCCCCCGTGCCTCGGGCCATCCCTCCGCCACTCCGTAACTCAGTCTCTTCACCTGTAAAAACGGGTGACGAACTAACCAGTTGGAATCTGCGGAGTGTGCGGGCGGGAGCCTGGCCCACAGGTTAGTAGGTGGTCGCGGATCAGGGGAGGACGGCGGGCAGGACGGTCGTGTGCAGAGACCGGGCCTGGGAGATGGTTCTGGTGGGATTAGACACCACAGCGGGAATTTCCGGATCAGGAAGGCAAGGAGGGAAAGATTTGTTTAAACTGTGGTTTTGGCAGACTTAGGACTTATTGATTTCATATTTCTTACTACCGGAAAGAATCCCAGGGAAAATGTCAGAATGCAAGTGCCTGGTTTAGCAAACAAAAGGAAAATAAAGGGAGGGCGGCCCCGGGAGCCGGCAAGGCCAGACTTACTGTGTCCTGTGTCGAGGGGACGCGGATCTGATCAGGCGAGCCCTGCTCTGGGTGTCCACCCCTCCATGCCCGCCACGCGGCAGGGAAATTACACCACAGGGGGAGCCCGTGGGGGTCCTGTTTGCCAGCTCACGGTGGCATACCCCGACCCGGGACGGGTCTGTGCCTGGCAGAATGATGGCCCCAGAGATGGGCGCGTCCTCACCAAGGGGCCAAGGGACGTGTGAGCTTCCCTGGACAGAGGGCCACTGCAGATGTGATCACGTCAAGGATTCGGGGGCTCTTTGATGGCTGGTGGGCCCAATGTCATCACAATGTCATCCCAGGGGCGCATAGGGGTAAAGGGGGGTCAGGAAGGCAGGAGATGGAGGACAGGAGCGGTGGGGGGGGGGGGGGAGGAAGAGATGCAGGCGGCCTCTGGAAGCCAGAGGAGACCAGGGAACGCACTGTCCCCTGGGGCCCTAGCTTCCTGGTAAGAGAGAGACATGTTTAGTCCCACCTCCCTGTCACCTGAGTCTCTTACTGGTTCCCAGTCTGGGTAGGAATGAGTGGGGTGGGACATGATGAATGCCCACTGGCCACAGAGAAGGACAGCTCACTGGGGATGCCTGGAAAGGGGGGATGCTGTGACTGCATGTCCGTGTCCCCTGGACACTCACAGGTTGAAACCCGACCCCCAGGGTGACGGTGTTAGAAGGGGGGGTGGAAGTGATTAGTGTTCGGTGAGATCATGGGGCACCCCCCTTGCTAACATTGTGCCCTTCCAAGAAGAGGAGCAGAGACCCCCTCTCTCTCCCCACCATGCGAGGGCACAGCCAGGAAGCATGCCCCTACAAGCCAGGAAGAGGGTTTTTACTGGGAACTGAATCTGCCAGCACCCCGATCTTGAACTTCGAGCCCCCAGGACTGCGAGAAATATATGTCTGCTGTGTAAGCCCCCAGGCTGCGGTATTTTGTTAGGGAGGCCTGAGCCGACCCAGACAAGGAGCTGGCAATGCATGAGGCAGGGGGTTTCCTCCAATAGCGACATCGTTCTAAATATGCGGCTAAAACCTAACGGCTGGTGGGTAGGCCCCAGACAGGAGGGTTGGCTCACGGTGCCGGCGCCGACCCCCCTCCACTGGCAGAGGCGGGAGGCGTGTGTGGACCATCCACGCTGACCGGGCAGGCTCCAGTCCGTGGACACCACCGTTCTCCCCACCCTCCAGTGCCCTCGGCCGTGCCCCCGGCGGGGGTCACTGTCCCGGACTCACAGACGAGGCCCAGCTCTGGGGGCTCAGCTGGTCTCCCCCTGACGGTGAAGCCATCCACTACTTATGCAAAAGCATTCTCGCTGGGCAGCAAAAGACGTGCCCGCTTCGTGAATCATCACGGCCCATCCGTTCCCGACAGCGGCCGAGCCGAACCTGGAGACCTTCCATGATTTGACATGCGATTACATTTGGGGCCAGTGGAGTTCAGGGTTTAAATATTCCAGGCAGAAGCCGGGGCCGCCAGCACGTGCCTCCCTCCCGGCGGCCGGCTCGTCACCGCGGGAGGGAGAAGGGAACACGGGGAGGGATGCTCTCCCGCCCGTCATATTGGGGCCAATCGCTGCATCCCATCAAACACAGCAGTGACCGGGGCTGTCCTGCCCCCACTGGTGTCCAGAGAATGCCATGGAATTGAATTCAGGCAATCCCTGTCCCTTCGTCGGCCGCCAGTCGTCCGGACCGCCCTTGCCCGTCCTGGGGGGAGGCCCCCGGTCTGCCCAGCGCTCGGTCGCGCAGCTCTGTCAGGAAAAAGCCCCCCTTAGGGCTTCTCTGCAGCTCTTAGGAGGATCGGGCAGATTCCATTTCCTGCAAACGTGGCAAGTGTGGTCGGACGGGGGCTCGGCAGCTCCCCCTGTGTCTGCGCGTCTCCGGGGGGCTTCTGTCCGGGGCCGGAGCTCCCCCGCAGAGTTCTCAGGATTGTGCCACCAATCAGCACCAAGCGGCTCAGAGTCAGCCCTTTGCGTTCTAAACCCCGGCTCCCGTCTCCGCGAAGGGGGCTCCGTGCTGGGCGTGAGGACACAAATCTACAGAGAACAGACCTGTCTGGGGCTGCGTCGTGTCCTCCCAAAAGTTCATGCGAGTCACTCGTCCTGGGGAGCAGCCAGTGTGTGTGTGCCAAGGTGGGGACATCTGTGACCGTGCAGACCACGGGCTGGGGACCACGGGCTAGGGCGGGGTCTGCACGCACGGGCGGCTGACGCCTTTGCGCGCTCGGCACACCAGCCACCCCCCAGACTCCTGTGCCCCCCACCAAATGCATGTGCTGGCACCCCGGCCCCGGCCTGGCCTGCTCATTCTGGGCATGCGTAGAGGAGAAGGAAGCATGTGCCAGGGAAGGCCCTGGAGCGGGGGCCCCTCTCTTAGCAACTTAAGCTGCACCCAGCAAGCACAGCAGCTCCGGACAAAGGATGAGCTCGGGGTTCTCAGCTGTGAAATGGGGAGAGGCATCCACACCTGGGGGGGCGGGGGGGACTCTGAGGATGAAAAGACATTCTCTAGGCAGCGCCCAGCACCTTGTGCCCACCCAACAGATGCCCAGCACGGCGGGCTCACTCCCAACAGTCAGATGTGCAAAGACAGTGAGGCGTCTTTATTTTCTGGGACTGAGCCTGTTCTCCTAATGGGCCTCTGCCCAGTGGGCTGTGGGGCTGGAGAACGGGGGGAAATTGAACGGCATGACGCTCCCGCATTCCTGGGATCTCAGGGCGCCCTGCATTCACACATGCAGATGACCAGGGCTGAGCCCCTCCCCCATCTCCTGTGCAAGACGAGGCCACACGGAGCTGGCCACGACCTTGGCGTGGCAGAGAGAGGAGGGGACTTGCCTGCATTCGGGTCCTTCCGGCCTCCCAGCCTCCACGGCCATCGTGCCCCTGGTCGGGCTGAGCACGGCTCACACAGCAGCCGCAGCCAGACCGGGGGTCTCAAAACCGGAGGAACGTTTTCCAATCACTGTGGGACCGATGGCGCTTACGCGGACGCCACCCCAGGCTGACCCTCACAGCTGCTGCGCGGTCCCCTGAGATCTGGGTGCTGATCCTTGCTGGTCGGCCTGGGGGGCCCGCAGGAAGCCCCCACGGCGAGTGCATCTCGTGCCCTCCTGGACTCTGAGAAGCCGGCGTCCTTGGTGGCCTTCCGGGGCCCTGCTGGGCATGATTCGCGGTCACCTTCCCTGCCATTCGGGTCTTTCAGGAGACTGGGGGAGGCCCCTCTCCCCAACCGGTTTTCACCGTGACGTCTGCTTGGACACGGCCGCTGCGTCCAGCGCAGGCACAGACAGAGGGGAAGGGGACGCGCGAGGCAGCGGGAGGGAGGGCACGTGCTTCTCTGCTCCCGGCCTCGCCCTCCGCCTGCCCCACGTCCACCCCCGGCCTCGCCTGCCCCCCTCCCCGCCGGGCCCCAGGGCTCGGCAGGGTCAATCCACTCTCCTCCCGTCTGGCGGCCTCAGCCTTCCTCTCAGCTTGTCCCCACGTCAGACAGGCTGCCTCCTGACCGTAGGCTCCTTTTCTGGCCGCTTTAACCTGAGAGAACTTGTGGCCGCGAATTCTCCCTCGGGCCCTTCAAGTGGTAAACTTCCCACAGCCTGTCTTTTCTCAAGGACCTGGGAGCCGTCCCTGCGATGTGACCACCCTCTCCCCAACTCAAACCCGCTAAGCCCTGCTTTCCGATTCACAGAACCCAAATGTCACTGAACGGAGCCCCGGATCAGCCTCCCCGGCTGCCGGGGCTCGTCCGGGGTGAGGGATGAGAAATAAACAGAAGCCACGGGCAAGGCTTCAGGAGAAAGCCCATGCCTCCTATTCCCACGGAGGCTGCAGGAAAGTCACCACAAACTGAGTGGTTTAAAACGATAGAAATTATTCTCTGACCGTTCTGGAGGCCGGAAGGTCCAACATCGGTATCACTGGGCCACAGTAGGCTGTGTTCCCTGCCTCCTCCAGCTGCTGGTGGCCTCCGTGCCTCGGGGGGGGTGGGGGGGCTGCGATGCTGTCATCTCTGCCCCCGTGGTCACTGTCCCTCCCCTGCTCTCCACAGACACTCGTGACGGATTCAGGACCCGCCTGAGAGGCCAGGACACTCACCCAGCTCAAGACCCGTCACCTGATCCCATCTCCAAAGACCCTCTGTCCATACAAGGTAACAGTCACAGGTTCCAGGAGTGAGGACCTGATACCTTTGGGGGCCATAATTGGCGGGCTTTATTCAGCCAACGAGAGCTCTTAAAAGGGGGATGACTCAGGTGACAGTACCTTTTGCTCTCGTCCTTCTCCCGTCTTCTGGCCTAAACCACAGACGCTATATTATATACCATGGGAGAAAGAGAAAAATCCGTATTTTCTAAAGCATGGCTCAGTCCAGTTTTCTGCAAATTTTAGCCCAACGGCATGCAGTCTGACTCGGGGCCTCCACGCAAAGGGGATCGGGGACCAGAGTATCTGGGAGCAGTGGTGGCTGAGGCCAGGCCACTGTTCTCAGCAAGGACCTGCTTGAACCCCACCCCACACACCGAGGGCTGGGGCCGTCATCTGGGAAGCGCTGGAGAACACGTGGTATGGAGCAGGCCATGGCTCTGGGAAGTCCAGGTCCCCGGGGGGAGGCCGCTGGGCTTCGACAAAGTCCTCGACAGGCCTCCGCAGGTTGGAGCCCCTCCCCCGTTCCCCAGGCTTACCCGCCCTCGGCCCTCAGTCACGTGCACTTTGCATTACCGCTTGGCATAGGACTCTGATTCCCTGTATGGCACGGGACTGATGCATGATAGCGCCCCCGTGGCCCTACAAGCCACCCACAGGTACACCTTCAGAAAATGATCTGCTGCAAGACCTCATACCAACTGGTTCTCTATGAGTATTGCTAGAGCACACCGAACCTGCACTCCATCCACACGTCAGGGGTCTACTCCCCATGTATACGCTGGGCCCTTCTTAGCACTCTTATCAGGCTCTTCTCCTCTTCCATTTGCCCATCGGGCTTCCTTCCGCAGCAGACACTTGGAAGGGCTAGTTCCACAGGATATAGAACTTTAGCTGATGAAGTATCATACTCAGAAATAGTGTTGGTTGATTTAATCCACGTACTTATTTGCACCAACACTGTGCCTGTCTCCATGCTAAGCACATTACATGGGCTACAGCATTTAAGACTCTGCAGCCTGGAGAGGTAAGCAGGTCAGGAAATGAAGTCTCAGACTGGCTAAGTGACTTGCTCTGGTCTCCAGGGGGGCAAGTGACTGAGCAGGGGTTCAAGCTAGGCTGTTGGGGGCCCTGAAACATTCACTCTTCACCCCTGCTCTTAGTGGTCTGGCCAACGTGAACCCTCCAAGGGGCCAGAGGTAATGTATTTATTACAATAATATTAATACTTGTTTATTGCAGGTAATGCAGGCAAGACCCGCATGGGAAAATGCAGATACGCCGAATGAAATCATGGTGTGCCCACTACCCAGAAATAATTAGTGCAATCGTAAAATCTTTCCACTTACACGCACCCACACACATGCACACATGAGCACACGTGAACACACAGAGTCAGGGTAAAGCACGTGGCTCAGCGTCTGCTTTCTCTTTAATAACCACGTGAATTAGTCCTGCTCGTCCTTCTGCAGCCTTAAATACTCTTTTAAGCATAATTTTTATGGCTGGGTCACATTTCAGCTTACAGTTAGTACCATGGTTTATATGCATTTGTTTGTTTAGAAATAATGCAGATTCTTCCAATTTTTGTTTTTGCCATACAAACACTGCTAAACCCAAATCCCTGTACATATCAGTTACTGCTTTCGTAGAACAGATTTCTGGAAGTGAACATGACGAGTAAATGGGTTTGTGGATATTTTTTTTAAGACTCCTCTCTGTTATAGCAAAATACCTCCCCCCATAAGGATTTATCAATCTATATCCGCCCCCCCCAGCAGCCTGTGAAAGTGCCCGTTTTTCTCTCCGATGGCAGCTAAGATTTTTCTCTTTGAATTGCAGTCAACAACTGCAAAGCTCGATGGGTTTGCACGGGGCTGCGTTCTCACGAATCCTGTTCAGAGACTGCTTTCCCCGTCTGCGCAGCCCCCATCAGTTCGGGGGGCGGGGGGACCCTCGGCCATCGCGGCTCTGAAAGCTGCCTCATCCTCCCCGCCCCCGCCTCTCCTTCGTGCCCCTCCCCACCTCAGCAGACGCTGGATCTGCTCCTCCTCCTGCCCAGGTCTCGATGCTTCTCTTCTCTGGACGGTTTCCCTAAATCACTCGTTCTAGTTGACTGTCAACATACCCATGTGGCTTTATTTGGTTTCGTTTTATTTTGCTTATTTCTGTGGTTATTTCTGTGGTTCAGCTTCCTTCTGCTGCACCTCCCCCCTTCCGTGTGTTCCCCCCCCTCCTCCGCCCAGTGTCACGTTCCTGCTTTGGAACATCTTTTCTTCCCTTTATCTCTTTAAGTACTTTACACACACTTATTTTAATGCTTCCTTTCAAGCTGTCCTATTTTCTGTACGTCCTGGTGTGTCATTTATCCCTCTCAATGCTTCCGCGGAGTCTGATGGGAGACCGGAGTCCCGGCTCTGGGCAGCTTGGGCCCCACGCCCACCTGGCCCCTCCAGCCAGTGACCCCAGGCCACCTGGCCTCCACCTCCGGTGTCCTCTTGGTTCCTGGGACCATAGGTTTCACTATCTTGCTTTAAGTCTTGGACATCGAAGCGTGACCATATGTGTGTGTGACCCACTTTTAAGAGGCATGTTCTGTCCTCCCAGTGGGGGCTCCGACTCCCCTGGTAAATGGAAGCCTCTTCACAGCAGGTGCTCCCTCAAAAATTACTTGTCAATCAACGAATGGTAATGGTGACAATACGAATGATTTAATAAGTGTCTCTGAAGCCATGACCGCAGCTGAGCTGGGGTGGGGGGTCTTTTGCCGCACCACACTAGGGGTTCAGCTTGGGATCCAAAGAACCAAAGGTAGCAGAGGAATTTGAGAAACACTGAGGAGGTGACATCGGCAGGGTCTGGGGATGGATCCAATTGAGAGGTCAAAGGCGGGAAGAAGACTTTTGATCTGGTCTGTGTTTTGGCCAACCACACCCCCAGGGGGAATTCTGGGAGACTGTGCCCTTTGCCTGAGCCTCCTTGCACCCGCTCCCCAGTGGGTTGCTGCTCTGGCCCCAGCCTGGGAAGCTGGACCTGCCTTCCAGGTCTCAGGTGGGAGCCAACGTCCTCCCGGCCATGCAAGGACACCCAGAACCTTGACACTGTGTTGCCGGATCTGGAATGTCATAGACCACAGGTAGCCGAGGCTCCCTCGACCTTCCCCATTCAGCCAACGTGCGGGATCAGCGGGCTGTAGATCGTGGGATTGCCTGGTGTTCACCACACACTTAGTGGGCTGGGCTCCCCTGAAGTAACCCGGGGAACCCGTGAATGTGACTTTATTTGGAAATAGTCTCCGCAGATGTCATCGAGTGAAGATGAGGTCATCCTAGATTAGGGTGGATCCTAAACACGAAGTATCTGATGCGTTTATAAGAAACACAGACGTGTGCACAGGGCACAGACTGCGGGCCCCCAGAGACAGAGGTTCGGGCGACTGCATCGGCTAAACCCAGGGGCGCCAAGGATTGCCCGCGAACCATCGGAACCGGGGACTGGTTCTCTCCTCTCAGGCCTCGGAAAGAACCCGCCGCGCCCCCGCCGTGCTCTCAGAACGCTGGCCTCCAGAACGAGGGGAGAATAGACTATTTTAAACCATCCAGCCTGTGGTGCATTGTTACAGCCTCGAGTCTACCGTGTGTCCCCAGACCTGCTTCTGCACGTCGCCTTTGTTGTAAGTACTTTAGCACACAAGCCGACCGATACGAGATGACAAAAGAGCAGCTGTCTGAAAATAGGCTGTTTGAGAAAGAATAAATAAAGGTAATTTCTTAACTATCGCATAATTGAGTTGGGTTGGGCGAGTCAACCGTGCAAGATTGCAGAGTTAATCACATAAATCCAGCATTCTAACCTCAGACTGTCTTAAATACGACTTCGAGTTCTCAGTCCTAAACTAGAAATCAAAGGCTGACTATTGCAAGTGTGGTTTCTGGGGGAGACAGGAGGGCAGGAGGGAGGCAAAGCTTGGAATTCCGATCAGGAAACAGCAGCCAGAGAAGAGAACTTTGTCTTACACCAAACGGCGAACACAATGAAATACACGTTACACATTCGATGTTAGAATGGAAACATCCGAGGCAGACATGTAGCTTTTTTTTTTTTCTTTTTTCTCTTTTTTTGCTTCTCCACTTACTCTGAACTTCACTGAACCAAATCAGTCCATTAGGTCAGTAGTTTTGCTGCCCATCCCCACACTTTCTCTGAGCCTGGCTGTGCTGATGGAAAGAAAAATCCTAGGCGAAAGAAACAGCAAAACAAACAAAAGACTTAGAGTCTTGGTGTGGGCCTATTTGGCCAAGCTCTCGATGGCCCCGTGGCTGGCCTTCAGATCCTGTTACCCAAAGATCTGGGGCTCCTGAGTGCGTGTATTTTCTCCCCAGCTGTGGGTGCCTTGAAGGCAGGAGCCCACTGCAGCCCTCGCTCAAGTGACAGACTCTTGGGTGCACGGTGCTTGGGAGCATAAACGTCCTCCGCTGCTGTCGGCCACCTTCGTTCTGTCTCTTGGCCAGTGTCCCCCAACACCCTAAGTCACCCCTCCGTGACCAGACTTGAGTGAAATGCTCTAATACGGGGTGGCACATTGTTGCAGCAGCTGAGTCTACTGGGTGTCCCCAGACCTGCTCTTGCTCGTTGCCTTTGTTACAAGTACTCTAGTTAAATTGTGCATAAGCCGACCGATACAAGACGATAAAAAGGCAGGTCCTCTGAGAAGGAGTGGTTTCCTGAGAAGCCTTTGGAGGGCGGACGACCCACCCAGAGGGCAGGGGAATCGGCTCTGCGGTGGGACGTGGAAGGAAGGCGGGACGGGTACGTCTGCATCTTTTCTCCCCGTCACGGACCACTCCCGGGTGTTCCTCACTGAGTGGGCGCACCTGCCGCCACCGTGTCTGGCCACCGCTCTTTATGGAGCAGCAAAGACAAGGTAATGGATCCCACCACGTTGCTTTACTTTTTTTTCTTGCCTTACCTCCCACTTCTCCTCACTCTTGCCACCCTGAGCTTGCAACTTCCAAAGACAAGATCAGCATTTTAACACTCGCTGCAGGCTCTGCTTTCTAAACAATGTGAACACTCTTGCGAAGGGTTTTATGGGTGCTGCGGGAGTGAACGCCCGTGCTTACACAGACCTCCAGTCCTTCCACACGTGAGGCTTGCTCAGCACTCCAGGGGGCCGTGAATTGAGGTCATCGTGAGAGCAAACCCAGCTGTCGGGTTATTAGAATGAAAGCCGCTCAGCACAATGGGGCTGCATTTCGGATCACTCTTGAAAAGCTTCCCAGGATCCACTGAGCCCCAGAACCTTCGGAAAAGAGGGATCTCGTGAGGTCATGTTCTCTGGTCTTCATCCGGCAGCAGGAGTCCATTTAAACCATCCTTTCAAATCAACATCACCCGGGACACCCAGGATTTTCTCCGCCACAGAACGCCCGTCTCCCTGTTGTGAGTTCGCCGCCCCCCATCATTTGCGTTCGGCTCAGCCTCTCCTTATATTTAAGAAGCAGGATCGGCTCTTCTGTCTGAGGAGCGAGTTCTCTTGACTGGGGTGTATCAGTGAGCTTGGCTGCTCTAACGCAGGACCACAGACCAGGCGGCTTGACCAGCAGACGTTTATCGCTCGTGGTTCGGGAGGATGCAAGTCCAAGACCAAGGTGCTGGCAGGCTCAGTGTCTGGACACGCCCTCTCCCTGGCTCACAGACGGCTGTCTTCCCGCTGCACCCTCCCCGCTGCACCCTCACATGGCAGAGGGAGAGTTCTGGTCCACTAATGCCATCAGTGGGCACTCCACCCTCAACCTCAGCTAAACCCAATGACCTCCCACCTTCAAATATGGTCTCATTGAAGATTAGGGCTTCAACATATAAATTTGGGGGGATGCATTCAGTCCATAGCACCGGACATGAGATGGCAGAGCTGTTTCATGATGGTCACTGCAAAGGCCAATGCAGGCCTCCTTGCCCTGCACCCACGCGTTTTGTCCCACTCGGTCACCTAAAGATCAAATGTGGCTTTGATCTTTACTTCTTCCGTAGCTAGAGTCTTTTGCCCAGTGATGACCTTGCAAGAAGGGCTCCCGGCTATGCCCAAGTTTTAAGTAAATAAGCCTTTTATTCCCTGACCGATTCTTTTTTTTTTTTTTTTAAGATTTTATTTATTTATTGGACACAGAGAGAGAGAGAGAGAGAGAGAGCACAAGCAGGGGGAGCTGCAGGCAGAAGGAGAGGGAGAAGCTGGCTTCTGCAGAGTAAGGAGCCCGATGCAGGGCTCGATTCCAGGACCCCGAGATCATGACCTGAGCCAAAGGCAGATGCTTAACTGAATGAGCCACCCAGGCATCCCTCTCTGGCCAACTGTTATCAAAGCCTGTCTGTCTTCCAAATTAGGGCTGAGTCGTTTATAGAGTGTGCAAGTGTTTGGATTTTAACAGCGAACATCCATTCGTTTTAGAATAAATGATTAAAAGTCACTAATTAAATCCTCTGATGACTGACACCAAGGCCTCAAGAATGGACCCATGGGCTACCTCCTTGCAGGACGAAATGCTGCATCACCTAAGGGGAAGTCAGAGAGACCTCGGGAAAGCCTGCTCACGGGGACGCATTGGTGGGTAACAAGGATCATGCCCGCGCCCATCCCCAAATGTCCCAGCACGAAGTCATCTCACCTGACAAACTTTTGGCAAAGAGGAAGCAATTGCTCCCCGCCCCACCGACATCCCAAGGATCTCAGGACAATGGTGACCTTCCTTTAAATCTGCATGGGGGATATTTAAATCAAAAGTCAAGGGAATATTTCAATAATTGACTCACAACTCTGCAGACTAGCCCTAATACGAGCCAGGCCCTGGGTCCTATACCAGGAAGACAAGAGTTGGCAAGACTCCCATGGTCCAGGGGCCAACAGAAGATCGGAAAGAGTAAGCAGGACAGTAAACCTTAGCCCCAAGCTCTGCCCTTCTCCTGACCAGCAGCCGCAGACTCAGGGGTCTCTCCTGTCCTCAACCCCGGCAGGCGACCACGCTCAGCCACAGGGCACCCAGGACACCCAGCCCCAGCATCCCTTTGCTGACCTTAAAGGTCATCCCTGAGCATCAGGTCGATTGTTCCTTGTTACTGGGAAATCCTTGAAGCCTAAGGAAGAGCTCAAACTCTTTTGCATGCCTTGCAAAAGGGTCCTGGTATGACTCTCCTGGCCCTTCCACCATAAAAACTGTAAAAATTAAACATTACAAAGGCATTGGCATAAAGATGAATGTATTGATTAGTATGTGATGGAGAAGTCGGGCTGGTTACACATCCTTCTTCAGTCTTGTTCTCGCCAGCCTCACACCCACCCTGATGCAGCCCTTCTGGGCCTCTGGGCCGCTGCTGGTGCCTTCCTGCCCCCCTCTCTGCCTCCCACGCCCTTCCCTGCCTGCAGAGTCCCCCATATGCCCCTGCACACAGGTGACACTCCCTGGCACTGTGGGTGGAGGTTCTGCGGGCTGGGGACCTGGGTTCAGGATCTGTGCATCGTTTTGGCTTTCTGCTGCTGACCTCACTGCAGAAGACAGTGTCTTCCTGGCCAGATGGCAGGTCCTTCGTTCACCCACAAACACCCTCTGTGCGCCTGGCTCTGGGGGAGGCAAGGAGGAAGGAGCTCATTAAGGGCCTAAGCAATGGCTAATCTGTTCAGAAAAACCAACCTGCCCCACTCGCTCTGATGCATGCAGTAAAGCAAAGAGGGTGCCTGAGGACAGAGGGGTCCCCGGGAAGGCTCTACCAGGAGCTGCTGCTTCCCTGAGTCTCCGGCCAGACAGCAGGACCCTCTGTGTTCCTGTGCACAAAAGCTTGGGCGAGCTTGGACACAACCGGGCGGCGCTAGCTCAGAACGGTCCACGGCGTCAGAAGTCTGAATCGGCACCTCGATGTGGGGATCTGGACCTTCCCTTACGTTTCTTACTCCCCTCCAGCTCACGCTAAGCAAATCCACTCGGCGGAACCAACTGCATTTTCTGCAGTTTTCGATCGCGGAGGTGTTCTCGCACTAACAACAATGCGGAGCGTGCTGAGAGGTCAGGACGCTAACTCAATTAGTGACACGACTACTAATCATAGTAACTGAATTTACTGGGCACTTACTAGGACCCAGGAGGATTTGAAGGGCTTTCCCTGGGTGATTTCAGTTCATGCCCATGGCCCACACCCCACATTAAAATCTCGAGGGGCTCCCGCCAAGGGGAGCTCTGCATCCGGATGCTGGCAGGTGAAGGGGCAGTCGGGACAACCACCAGGGCACACAGACTCCAGAGACAGCCCGCTGCCCTCCCTTGTCCTGCTTCTCACAAACGTCCTCTAGGAAGGGAATTACCGTTCCTATTGTGGAAACAGGGCTTAGGAAGGTCACACGTCAGTTAGCCACAGAGCTGGGTTCCCACCCAGGATGGGTGCGCTGCCCGGCATTCCCGCAGTTTTGGAAGTTAGCAGTGTCCCTATACATGGCTGCCAAACAATGAGATGTTACCAGACATGGTCCACGGGCCCTGAGGTCCCGCCGTGAGGCCCCTCTGGTTCTCGACCCGAAGCGGCCCTGAGAAAACATTATCTTCCCGACTCCGGCTCTGCTCACATGCACGAGATGTCACCGTCGCTGGTTCTTCCCGCGGCGTCCCCCAGATGGGAAGTGACAGGCAGCCAGCAGGGCAGGAAGACAGCAAGAATCCCACGGAATCAGGGTCCCGGCCCCCTTGGCGACATCTGCTTGTCAGCCCTGATGGCTTCCAGCCATTCCAACCTGATTCGGTGAAACAAAGCCACTGCCGCGAAATGTAGTTGAAGGACTTGCCTGAAAACATTAGGACTGATGCTGATGGAAGGTTTTTCACTGAATGCTGACAACGGCTTGCGGGGGGAGGGATCCGGGAAGTGTCATCCACTAATCTGAGTGCGTCTCTGGGGCCCTTGGCTGCAAGAAAGTGGGGGCCTCCGCAGGGGCGCTCAGCTCGAAGAATGAGGGAGTGAGAACAGGTGTGCGGTCACGGCTTGGGCTCTGGCTCAGCCCCCACCAGCTGTCGCCACAGGGTCCCTGCAGCCCCTGAGCCCCAGATTCCTTCCCGAAGTCTTAACACTGCCTCCCTCAAGGATTCAGTGAGCAGTGCTTGCCATGCGTAGAGCTGGGGACCAACCTCCCTGAAGGGCGGTTCCTCCTTGTATCATTATCTAAATCCCCGTGTAATTCAGACTCAAAGTCACCCTTCAAACAAACCATCCCCTTGGGTTTTAGCTTAGATTACGGACACAGGATTCGGGCAGGGCAGGAGTGAGTGTCCCAGAGCCTGGCGAGTATAAGAGCATAATGCAGCCCCAGTTGTGACCACCAAGAACTTCTCCAGACATTTCCAAATGTCCCCTGGGTCGGGGTGGACAGTGCCCCTGGATGATAACTACTATTATAATGCCCCAGTGTTTTGAAACAGCTTTATTAAGATACAAGTCACAGAACCATACAATTCATCCATTTAAAGGTTTTTAGTATATTCATTTAGTATTTTAATATATTCAATACTTAGTATATTATATGTACTAAAGATTTTTGGTATATTCAGTATATAAATATTTAGTATATTTAAAGGTTTATAGTATATTTAGCATATTTAATATATTTAGTACATTTAGTATATTCAGTATATTTAGTATTTTAGTATTTCAGTATATTTAGTATAAAGGTATTTATTATATTCAGTACACTTAGCATATTTTTAGTATATTAGTATAAATATATCTAGTATATTTAGTATGTTCAGGGCTATGCAACTGCTGCCACCATCATTTCTAGAATATTTTTATCACCTGTCCAAAAATCCCACACCCATTAGCCATCACTCCCCATTCTCCCCATGTCCCCCAGTCCCAGGCAACCGTTAATCTACTTTCTGTCTCCATAGAATTGCTTATTCTCGACATCTCACATAAATAGAGTCCTCGGGACATCCTTGACTACGAGGAGGAGAAGCCCAGCTAGGGAAATTCCCCAGAGAAATTTTGGGAGGTCAGAGCACACAGAGCTATGAAGTAGGCGGTCTGTTTCTCCGCAAGCCTTTTACAGGAGTCTGCATTCTCCAGACGCAGGTGAGTTAAGCAAAAATAGAATTTGACAGAAAGGTGCAAGGGGAGCCCTCGGGATCACCAAGGGAAGAACGGTGCACCAGGAGTCAAGTGGTTCTTTCTGGAATGTCTTGGTCACAACAGGGCAATGCCAGTGGGAACACGAATGACCTGCAACCAGCCTGAATGGTGTGCATCCAGCATTCGTGGTCTCTAATCAGCATGAATGGTCTACAATCTTATTAATGGTCTTCAGCCAGCATGAATGGTCTCCAACCAGCATGAATGTTCTGCAGCCACATGAACGATCTCCAATAAGCATGCATGGTCTATAGCTCCTTATATAGGTGTGCATGACTCCAGTCAAGATTCAAAGCCCTGGGACAGAGAGAACCTGATCTCAGAAGTGTTAACCCCATGCTTATGCCAAGATGTCATGAGAGACAATATCAGCAGGTATGAGCCCCAGGGATCCCGTGGGGCCTCGTTTGTCTGCAGTTCTTCCACGGTGCCTTCCCTGACTCTGGCTCCCTCGGAGTGGAATACACTGCCCTCTCCCAGGCACCTGGCTTAGCCATGTGACTTGGGTTGGTCAATGGAAGGTTAGCACAACTGCCCAGGTGTCGGTTCTAAGTCCAGGCCTTAAGGGGGTATTGCGTGTGTCCAATGTCCCTCTAGTGCCTCTGTCACTCACCAGGAGAGGACTGTGCCCCCACGGAATGCTGGTCCCCGAACAAGAGCCAAATGGAGCAGATACAAACCTCGCCTGTAGCCTCGAGCAGAGTCACCTGCAGACCATGAGCAAGAAAATTCCACTTTCATTGTTGGGAGTTGTTGAGATTTGGGGGGGGGGGCTTTATTAAACTGCATGATTACAAAATAGTTGACTGTCATACCCCGAGGGGAAGTGAGGAGAAGTCAGAAGGAAAAGAGAAGCCAAACCCTTCTGCGAGCGTCCACTGCCTTGACCAGCCACAGCCCGGGCACGTGGGGCTACAACTGTCAATATGGAGACTCCCATTGAGCAAAACTCTTCTTGCCCACTAGCCTCCCCACAACCCTCTTAGCAGCCTCTTTTAGTCCCGCTGACATTGCACCAGTGAGTAAGTGAAAGAAAGCAAACCCTGTGCTCTTTCCTCAGCAAGCTGCAACCCCCCCCCCCAGGGTCCTCTGTCTAGACTCCCTTGTCCTGTCCCCTCTCCCTGGATATTGCTTTGAGCCGAAGGAATGCGATGGTGAAACAGGAGTTCTGCTAGAGGTGGGGGCAGCGGGCCACTGACCCGGCAGGGACGGGACTGGGCGGTCAGCGGGAGAGTGGACAGCTCCCGGTGCTGAACCGGCATCGCCAGGAAGGTGCCCCCGGGAGACGAGATACGGTGTCTGTCGTCCCAGAGAGTCCAACCTGCTTGGAGAAGCAACCCCAAGACAGCAGAGCCCCTGGCGCCCCAATCCTCACACCACTCGCTGCTGTGGTGCAAGCAAGGTCTCCCTGAGCCACCACCCCACCTCAGGTGACAGTTCCCAAAGATGCACTCCGAGCAGGCAGCTGGAACATTAGCCTCCAGGAAAGGTGCACAGAGTCCCCCCGAGATCCTTGATTCCAGGAGCAGTGGGGAGACAGAGCAGCTGTGACCCGCAGAGTGACCGCTTTTATTTCCTGGGATAACAAAGCGCCACAAATGGGGGCTTTAAGAACAACTGAAATAGATTTGTTTACGGCTCTGGAGGCCGGAAGCCTGAAGTCAAGGCACAGGCAGAGCTGTGCTCCCTCTGAAGGTTCTAGGGGAGGGTACCTCCACGCCTCTTCCCGGCTCTGGTGTAGCCAACAGCCCTCCAGTCTCAGCCTTTGTCACCCCCTCACCGTCTCCCCGTGTATCTGTGCCTCTCCTCTTCTTATGAGGACTCACCCCAATACTGTGCAACCTCATCCTAACTAATGAGACCTGCACAAGTAAGGTCACATTCCAGGCAGACATCAAATTGGGGGGAGGGGGCACACTTCGGTGCAGTGACCAGTGATAGCAACAGAATCTCAAGCTGTTTGCAACACAAGATGACATCATCGAGACCCCCAGGTCAGCTCCAAACCACCTGCCAGAGAAGGTCACAGCCGCCCCATTAGTCTGCTCCCCAGACCCGTCACCTCTCTCCAGACCAGTGTCCCGGCCAGCTATCCGGATCATCACGGGGTCCGGCAGAGTGCTCCCCAGAAGGTGTGGCTGGTCAGATCTGCAGCTGAGCCTAGAGAAACACAGAAGTCAGAAGGAAGCCAGCAGAGCAGACCTGCTCAGGGTTTTTTGGCTCTGGAAGGGATGGGTTAGAGAATCTCTGACCCTCCCACCCTACCCCCACCCCTGCGGCAGACTGAAGCCCCCAGATTATTGCCAAAGAAAACATCCAAAGACGGTCAAACAGAGACACCTATGAAAAAGTGGGCCAAGCCTCGGGGGCTCTCCCGCTGGGGGTGCTCTGTCCCATAAGACGCTTCTCTGCCCACCCCCTGGGCTCCGGTCCCCATCTGCAGCAGCCCGCCTTAGAACGTGCACACTGATTCCAGTGCACTTAGTTTCCAGAATGCCCAGGTAGGAAGTAATCATTAAAAACATGTAAATTAAGTTACCCCGGGAGCTAAATAGATCCATCATTGACTTCTTCCCTCCTCTTAGATCTTAACCTTCTGTGGAAATTAATCACCAAATGGCTCAAAACAGCCACCAAAGATTAGCGTGCTCTGTTCACAGCCCTGGCGTGTGGAGGGCCAGCCCCGTGACGACAGCAAGACCGTCCCACGACCTCCAGATGGCCTTGGCGGCCACCATCCCACTGGCTCAACACATTAGGCACACACTCTCCAGGGAGAAGAGCTCTGGGCCACAAGAGACCTAAGAGAAGCAGATTTCTGCTCCCTTTGGTTCATTCACTAGCACAGTCACTGAGCATTTATTGAGCACGTACAGTATGCTGGGAGATGCGTGAGTGCTGAGGACATGCCAATCAGCCAGACCTGTCCTTGTCCTCAGGGGATTCTAAGCGCCGTGGACATACCCAGAACCATGTGACCCCAACAGCGTGGCCTGAGTGAGAACGGGGTTCCCTGGGCACCTGAGAAAGGAGCCCTCCAGGAGGGCTCCATGGAGGAGAGGACACTTCAAGCTTTGTCTGAAGCATGGACAGGCATCTGCCATGGGGGAGGCTCCCCAGGAAGGAGCGGCCCGTATGCTGCACGGAGACAGCCAGACCAGGTTGTGAGCGGGACAAGAGCTTCTGGGCGGATGTGACCGTCTATCTTCCAGCCACAGGACTCTGACTTGCGAGTAAGTGACCGCACACAGGCATGGCTGTTACTCCCTGTTGCTCCTGGTTGCAGGGGCTGCTGGAGCACGGGTGCGAGGCAGGGGGCGGCCCTGAGGCCAGAGGCGCCTGTGTGCTGGGTGAGGCGGGGGCAGGGGGAGGTGAGTGAGTGGCTATAGGATGGCCCCTGGTGCCACAGTGCGGGGTCTGTCCTCGGGAGGACCTTGAAGGGACAGCCGCCGCTGCAGCAGCTCAGACATGCCTCCTAGAACGCCCAGCCCCCTGAAGCCCTGGGGAGAGCGGTCTGCAAAGTCCCTCCCAGTCCTTCCCTGGGGGACGTCTCTGTCCCCTGCTCTGGCTGATCCTTGTCTTCAATCTGAGACCCGTGTCCCAGCGCCTCCCAGGCCGTCCACACAGGGAGACTCTCATCCTTGCTAATTCCCCTCCTGGCTCCCGTATCAGCTCGTTGCCGCTGGGTAACAAATCTCGACTCACTGGTCCAACAAAGCGCGATGGGAGGTGCCTCCAGGAGAGAGACTCGGTGACAAAAGCCGCGGATGCTCAGCACAGCCAGGAACGGGGCCCGTAACGTACGGCTTTATCTCGGAAACTAAAGTAAAGGGCAACTTCGGAACACTCGTGACAGATGCGTTCCGGGCTCACATCTGTTTGCAAGCTTCTAGAACCGGACCAGAGCCATGCCTCCATGCACACCCCCACTGCCCCCCCAGCATGCCATCGGGGCTGGCTCCCACCTGGGCCGCTGACGTCCTGAGCCTCCAAGTTGAGAGAGGCAGACAGAGGGAAAGAGCTCACCCCCTCTCCTCTCTCCTGGGCACCTCGCCAGGGGCTATCTCGGGGTCCGCGAACCAGGGGTCGGCCAAAAGCCTGCAGCTCCCCCTGCCCGGCCACGGGGCTGTGTGCCTCTGGGACTCCACACCGGGTTTCTGCAGAAGAGACACGCCCAGCAGCTGCTTCTGGCAAGGGAGCGGAGAGCCGGGGAGATGCCAATTTGTGGCAGACGTCTGAAGAAGCTATTTCTAAAACAGCAATTACCAGAAAGGGGAACAAATTAGTACTTACTTCAGACTTTCACACATGGAGAATCAGGGCCCTGCAAAGTAATCAGGGCAATGTGTTTGCAAAACTGCATTATTTATATTGAAATATTTCACAGAGAAAGGTCAGGAGCAGAAATTGAAGGTTAGCGAGGAATAAAATACTAAGGTCATGGTATCCTCGGAAAGTCTGAGCAGGGCCTTGATTACTGCCGCATTAGGCACACTTGGAAGCTATCAAATAAATCCAGGCTGGTAGCCAACGTCAGATTTCTAGGAAAAATGAGCTCAGTTGTCCAAACCCGGTGGCAGAACAGCCGACGGACGGGCCTGCCCATGCCCGTGGCCCATGAAGGGAAGCAACCGTCAGAGACCCAAGTCTGCCCATCAGGTGCCTGGCAACCGCATCTCCTGGGGTTGCCAAGCAACCACCCCGCCTCTCTGGGGCTCCACCCACAGTCACCAGGAGATCAGTAGCTGGGCCAGGACTGGGAGGGAGAAAGGCAGCAGGGGAAGGGCTGAGCAGGCTGGCGGGGCCTTTTGGGTTTGGGTCCTGCAAAGGGATATCAACAGGCAGCTCCACTGGAGTCGGGGGCCAGGGCAAGGGGCCCCCCTCTATACTGTGTTCTCACCCTCCACACCCCACGCGCCCCCCTGCCCCGAGGAGAGGACCAGCCCCAATGATCCTTTCAGTAACACCCAGGCGTCCCTTACCTGCAGCCCCCTTATCCAACAGGAGCCTCCAAACAGCCCCGCATGCGGCGAAGAGGGAAGGGGCCTCGCCCCAGCACTGGCTGACCCCGGCCTCTGCTGGCTTCCCGGCCTCACATTCGGATGGTCCAGTCTGCTGCTTACCCCTGCATCCTGGCTGCCGCGCGGTCCCCAGGTCTCGCAGCGTGAGGAGCAAAGCTTCCAAGGGCACTGATGGTGCCGTCCGTGGATTTTAGCCACGCCCGCCTGAGTCCCTTCCTGGCTGGCGGAGAACCCTCACCCCCACCCCCGCCCGGGCTTTTTCTATATTTTGTCCTCCCCATTTTCCTAGATTTGAAGTTAGAAACAGCCATTTGCTTCGGGACGTGACCCAGGTCCCTGCCCGAGGCTCCCCTCTCTTCATGCCGTGTGGCCTTCCAGGCGCACCGCAGCGTGGGCCTCCCCGGCCCGGCCAGGCTCCTCCCTCCCTGCCTCGCCCGCCCCAAGCCCTCCTCACTCACTGAGCACCCGGGCTGGCGGCCCCGCCCCAACTCTCCTCCCCGTCCTGCAGCTTCTCCAGGACAAGTCCTACTGCCTCCCGCACCCCTTCGCAGAAGCCTCTCCTCTGGGTGCTGGGCCCCCTTCTCTGGCTGCCCCGGCGCCTGGTTCTCCTCCCCCCACCCCCACCCCTGCTGGCGTTCGCCCCACTGGGGTGTTGGTTTGCATCCACTATGGAGACGAGGTCTTCCTGGGCAGACGCAGGATCGTTCATTCTCCAGCCCCCTCCCGGCCCTCAGGGGCGGAGGCGCCGTCTGCTCGGCTCTCTGCTGGTCCCTCTGCCCCGAGAACGGTGTCCGCCACGAGCGGGCACTCAGCGCGTATCTGAAGAGTGTACTCGTCCACCGTCCGCCCGTGTATCCATTCATGCACCTGCTCAGGCAACAAAAGGCCCCTCGGTAGCTCTGGGGCCGACCCCATCAGAGGGAGGGAGGGTCTGTCGAAACGGAGACATTGAAAGGGACCTTTGGGGTCAATTTCTCAGCAGCAGTGGCACACGGGGGGTGGCCGGGGCTGCGCTGGGGCTCGGCACATCCTTACCCTACGCACAGAAAAGTCACTTGCCTGTGCCCAGAGGGCAGCAGCCCGGGAAGGATGGTCAGACTGTGGCGGGAGGGCAGCAGCAGGAAGAAAGGGTCCTTGCCCACTTTGCCTTCAGACAGCAAGAAATCTACCCGAGAAGGTCAGAGGAAGAGGCGTCCCCGAGAGCCTGGGGAGCACCAGCCCCACCCGCAGCCCCAGCCAGAGCCCTTCGGGGAGGAGGCGCCGGCCGCAGCGGGCTACGGATTTTGCCGGGCCCAGGCCAGAGTGAGAATGGCACTCCTTGTTCAAAAAGCAGCAAAGAGTGCCATGAAAGCTACTCAAATATAGACCCCTTTTCTTCCAGTCTTTCTCGGGGCTGGTCGTGGTGATTTTTAGTCGCTATATAGTGTCATTCTAAGCAAAGATACATTTACATGTTACATGTTAAATTATTAG
>CM052900.1:163096239-163119008 GCA_028534135.1 Potos flavus | reverse complement strand
TCTTTTCTGCGCAGATAGACAACATTCATTGACACGCAGCAGAATATTCCAGAAGGAGAAGTCTGCGAATGCCGTTTGGCTTTATAGCTCTCTGTAGTCAGTGCTGATGATTCCCCAGACTGGGGGACAATACAAAGTGACTCGTGTATTCATTCGACAAACTTGTGATATGCACGTACCACACGCCAGGCCAGTGCTACGACTGCAGCAAGGCAGTGTCTCTTTTGTTACCTGGTGCGAGAGGGGTTTCCCCCCTGTCCCCAGAGCGGGATAGGATTGGCTGCATTTTATAATACACACTCCTGACTCCCCTCGGGAGGTCCCCTAATTTTAAAAGCTCCCTGGTGATGTGGCTCGGAGTCAGTTTAGAACCACTGGTGGGGGAAGCAGGGATCGTGGGCCCAGCCCGCCTCTCTGAATCTAGCCCAGGATGCTCCCAGTTCGCACGACTGGCACTGCTCCGTCTGAGTGGGGAAGCCAGCCCTGATGCACTAATGACAGATTTGTGCCTGCCCGCCCCAGTCCTCCTCCCAGAGATGTGGACATTGCCCGGCGGGGGAGCAGGGAGCCAGCACAAGGGCTCAGGGACCAACTCTGCCCTCCCCAGTTAGTCACCAAGGACACAGAACGGGGGTGCCGTGCCCATCGACTTCCCCCAGCGCGGAGCACCTTAACGAATTTTAGATTGAAAAACCGAGATACTGGTATACCTTCAAGATGCCTAATAAAGCAATTGGCCCCGTAAGTCAATCTTGGCCTCCAAATGAAACCCCGAATGTGGAACGGCAACCAGGCTCGCCGGGCCTGCTTAATGCAAAATAGGTAATGTCATTACAAGCCTCTTGAGCAGGCTTATGAATAAAAGAACAATGCTAGAAAACAAGTCTCGGTGGTTTCCGTGCATTGCAAACAGCTCGGAGCTCCTCCTCCTCCCCTTCAGCCGAGGGCGCCCCTCAAAGACTGCTCCCCAGTCCAAGATGCGAGGTCCCTGGAAATGCTGCAAAGCCCCGGGAGCAGGAGCCTGACCTCCTGAGCATCCAAGCCCCCTCCTGCCCCACGACTCGGGGGGAGGACACGGAGGCCAAGCCTTGGGCACGGAAGCCGGAAGACACACAAAGCCCTAACAGAAAAGTACCCTAAGGGCCTCCCCGAGGCATCCCGTGATGCTGGCAGAGGCTCCCAGGAATGGCTGGCCCTCCCACCCCCGGTCAGCCAGCCGTCTGCAGAAAATACGTCCATCCCGCGGAGGCCAGGCTCAGGCCGAGCTCCACGGCAAGTTGGCAACCCGGCTCGACCTGCAGAGGGCCACCGACCCCAAGGCAGCGTCCAGCGTGGGCCCTCTGCAGACGGTGAAAGAAAGGACAAAGGACACCGGAGGGAAAAACCATCTCCGGAACTCAGAACGAGAAGATGAAGTGTTGGGGAGGGCAGAGGCCTTTCAAAGGACGTTTCATCCCGTGCCAGCGAGGTTCGCGCGACTGGGAAGAGGCAGATCTGAGCAAACTGGGCGGAGGGCTCGGAAGGCGGCCCAGTCGGTCGGCATCCTGGGAAGAGACGGATCCCGCAGACAGAGGGCACCAAGGGCCATTCTGAGAGTTTCCCCCCTCGCTGGGGTTTGCCCTGGAAACACGAGAGTGCCTCCCTGCGGGGGCTGGGAACAGAAAGAGGGGCCCGTGAGCTCCCTCTCAAGGCCCCGGGCCTCTTGGGTCACAGCCTCTGCCGAGGTCACACCGATCTTGGAGGAAGACCCTCAGTTTCCCTCTCTAAACAGGGCACTTGGCTGAAGAATCGCCAGGTCCTTTTCAGGTCCGATTATCCACTGGCAACCTCTCTTATTCGAAATACAGAAATACATATTAACAAATATTTATGGAGCTTCTAGCGGGACCGTTCACACAAAGAAAGTGATTTGTAGATATTGCATGGTTTATTCATTGGCGTTGTCTTTCCCACCTCGGAGCGCACTGAGGAGCCGGCGGCCAGGCTCGGTCCTGTCCCTGGGTGACACTCAGCTCCGCTGCTGGTCCCCACGTCGCCTCCCTTACCTGTCCGGCAAAGCCAGGCAACCCCACGTGGTCCCCGGTGCGGCTTTTCCCACCGACACAAGCCCAGCCGTCTTCCCAGAAACTTGGCAACTCTTCTAGTTCCTTGAACTTCTCTTTTTCCGCCCAAGTTCTGGGTGGGGGGAGAAAAGCCCAACCAAAAGCAAAGGACAAAGCCTCTGCAAGGCCTGTTTGCAACTTTTAATGGCGTGAATCTGTCAGCGCGCGCCAGAGGGGAAAGCCGCATCTATGCCCCGACCGTAATAACTACGTATTGAGCAGCCCGAGACTTGATTTATTAACGATGAGATTTTACAAGCAAGCTGCTATTGACAAATGGCAGCAATTTTAGGCACTCCAGATCAATAACCTTTAATCGAGTCAAATCTCAACAAATTCAATTAAAGCAAGATTCCAAAATAGCCCCAAACTACACAAATGAAGGCATGTAAAATTCCCCCACATGGCTGGATGACACGCGGGTCCCTGTCCTGAATCAAGGGAAGTATTTTTATTTATTGATCGATCTGAAAATCGAGATGCATGTCAGGGCACTATTATTAAGTGGGCACATCGGTGGTCTTCCTGAGCCCAGTCCTTGGACCCCAGGATGGGAGAGGGGCCTTGCTCAAGGACCACTTGGAAACACACGCCTCCCCTACCTGTCCACCGCCTCCCGCCACACTCCCTCTGGTCCTGGAGAGCAAAGGCTGGACCCCAGCTCTGCCCCCGGGGACCTAGGTGAGCTTGGACGAATTGCGGGTAACTTTCTTCATCTGCCAAATGGAAACGATTGTCGTCATCGCCACCTCCGGAGTCACCGTAACACCAAACAAAACAACCTACTGGGCAGGCCGGGTGTGGGTCTGGCACAGCAGGGGCACTGGGGTCCAGCTGGACGGCTGCCAAGGAGCTGCACGCCAGCACCCACAGCCAGCCTGTCCCCGGGGAGACGGGGTCCCTGCGAACCTGGACACAGCTGCCATGCCCCCAGAAGAGCTCTCTAAACACACAGCCTTCAATCAGGGAATTCTCCTTCCCCTTGGAATTCCGCAGTGTCGGACAGGAGCCCTGTCTCCAAGATTCAACTATGGATCGTGCCCCATCCAAAGAAGCCTGATGCTCTCGAAGGAGAAGGCACTCGAAGGAGACGACCGGGCTTTGCTGGCACCACATACATCACCAAGGGGACACGTCACAGGCTCCGAGGCGGCCGAGAGCTCATCTGACACTCAGCCTGGACAGAGCTTGGCTTATGGGGGAACTGAACGCAGAAGGGGTTCAGGTGGGGGCAGGTAGTGACATTCAGGGGGTCCCCGGGGAGGTGAATGTTCCTCCTGCCTTCTGTTTAGGACCTCTCCCCTCCACCCAGCTGGCTGCCGCTAAGGGGGGTGCGGATATTTCATGATCCCCCAGTAAGCCCTGGGAGGGCAGATGCCGGAGAGTCCCAGCTCTAGCCTCAGCCTTTATTTTGAATGTGCTGTGTGTGTCCAGAGGTGTCCTGAAACCCAGCCCCGACCCCCAGCTACACTGCAAGTCCCCTGTCACCGCCTGACCCCACTTCATGACAATCGCATTTGTTTCCTGAGCCTGCTATAGCAAAGTATCCCAGACTCGCTGGCTTGAAACAGCAGAAATACGTCCTCTCCCAGTTCTGGAGCCCAGAAGTCTGAGATCGAGGTGTCAGCTGGGCCGTGCCCCCTCTGGAGGCTCTAGGGAAGGGTCTGTTCCTTTCCTCCTCCAGCTTCTGGAGGCTCTAGCTGTGCCGGCTTGGGGCCGCACCCCTCCCAAGTCCACTCCATCTTTTCCTCGTCTCTGCATCCTTTTCTCTTGTAAGGTCCCTTATCATTGGGCTTAAGAGCCACCCAGATAATGCGGGGTAACCTCGTCTCGAGATCCTTAATCGCACCTGCAAAGACCCTCTTTCCAAAGAGAGTGATGTTGACAGTTTCCGGGGATGCGCACATCATCTCCGTTCAGCCCACTACGAATAGTTTTCGCCCCACGAATGAATGAATGAATGAATGAATGAATGAACGATCGAGCAGCGGCTCCCACGGGCAGCAGTCAGCACACAAAAGGAAGTTGCGCGGCCGATGACTCCGTGCCCCAGTGCGTCTGCAGGGATGGTCCAGCAGGGAGGACACCGCCTCCCCATTTCCCAAGCCAGGCTGCAGAGCCCTGCTCCACCCCCTCAAATCAGGCAGCAACCTGGCATCAGGGCCCTCCCCGTGGACCCCAGGCCCCCAGCCCCCTAGCCGTGCCAAGCTAGAGCACCAGGCCCCCAGCCCGGCCTCCAAGCCCTCCTCCTTCCATCGCAGGGAAGGAGCTGCTCAGTAGGCAAGGGCAGTGCACGTGTGAGCGAGTGCACATGGGTCAGGGACCATGCGCGTGTTACACGTGCACGTGTGTTGCGCGTGTGCAGGAGGATTTGCATCTGCGTACTTAGTTAAGTGGGCATCATTAGGAAACATTACCAGGAGACCTGCGTCCTCTTCGGGCCTGTAATTCCCTATCCTGTCAGAATATTAGTACTAAAAATTATGAGACGTAAATGGGGCTGGTTCGCATAAAGGCTATAAAATATTTGTTTCTAATGGAGCCTGTATGCGCCGAATCCGTCTTCCGGCGGCTGAGAGCCCTCCCCTCTCAGAAGAGGGCTGTCCGCAGGAGCGCGAGCCCCAAAAACACATGCCTGGTGTTCAGTGTCCGCACACCCCTGCCGGCGCTGGGGTCTCCTGGCGCGCGAGCCCTGCGGCGGGGATGACGAGGGGATCTGCGCTTCCTGGGCACCTGCTAGAGGCCGGTCAAGGCGGCCAAGGCATCTCATGGCACCGCGAGGCACCCCTGTCCCCTGAACCCACAGAACGTGAGACGAAGGCGCTCACCCAGCGTCACACAGCGGGTCCCCGAGAAGCCAGCATGTCCCCTAGACCCACGTGCTTTCCAGTGCAGAGGTTGGCGCCTTGTGGGGATGAGGATCCCCTGGACGTGGGGGGCTGGAGATGGAGGCGATGCTTTCTGTGGACCCCTGCTCTCGGCCCCGCCCAAATCCCTGGGGAGCCTGGGGCGGGACGGGATCCTCGTCCCTAATGAGACCCAGTAATTGTGCAGATGGTCCTCCAACAGCCCTCTGAGGGGCTCAGTGGGAGGACGGCTGGATGGCAGGCTCCATCCCAGCCAGCCTTCCAGGATGCAGCCCGGGGAGGCTACAGGCCGAAGCCCGTAGAATCTAGCTCCTGCCCATCTCTCATCCCTAGGGTGACCCCAAAAGGCCCCCAAATCCAGGAAAACTCAGGCTTTCTGGCAGGCAAACAGCATCAGGGGAGACTCAGGACGAGGGTGGAGCCCAAATGTCCTCCAGTGAGCCACGTGGGGGGTTGCTGAGGCAGAACTCTCGTGGACAGCAGCGGCTCTCCGAGGATGGTCTGCAGACATTGTCCAGCGGGACGCATGCTTCCCTTACCAGGACCTAAAGCAGAAGCAGAGCGCCCCTCTTGGCATGGATGGGCCTTTTCCTTCTGTCATGGAAAGCCCAGATCCTCTGATCAGTATTTGGTGGGACGCAGGTTTTCAATATGGCGGCCAGCCCTGCGCATGCTGGGAAGAAGGCTTAGCAGACAAGCGGGTTGGACGGGCAAGGGCGAGAAAGCCACGGTGAGGACCTGTGACCTTACATGTCTTTGCATTCATTCATTCACTCACTTGTTTGTTCCAAAAGCAATTAGGGAGTACCTACTACGCGCCAGGCCCTGCACTGGGGCTGGGATGCTGTCATGAGCAAAAAGACATTCTCCCCTCTCCGCACCAAGAGCAGAGCCTGTGAATGAAACAAGCACGCAATACAGCCGGTGACGCATGGGGGGCCGGGGGAGCCACAGCAGGGCCCAGGCAGCATGAGTGCAGACGTTCAGAAGTAGTCCATACAACCCCCGACTTGGGTCCTTGTGAAGGTACACAGGCAGCACGGGGAGAGGAGCTGGGCTGTAATGACCGCTAACTTCCACCCAGAGGAAAGCGTCCTGGAGAACCGGGTCACCTGCGGCAGTAGACGGGGGAATGCTCACACCAGCCCCTGGTAGAAAAAAAAAACAAACTTGTTTTAGACCCATGAGCCTCTCTGTTTCTACGCCCGTCTATCTATCTCTCCATCTATCTGTCCATCATCATCTAATCTCTTCATCCATGCATCCCTCCATCCATCCATCCTCTATCCATCCATCTATGCACTCATGCCTCTGTCTGTAAACCATGATATTACACCGACGTCTATTTATGCAAATATATGTAGAGTAGATAAAGGTAGAGAGGCACACAAAATACGAAAGCAGAAGCTGGGGTTTCGGCTTTTGGTCGCATTTGGATCCGTGCAGACATTTCTCTGGAGCAGAAAATGTCTTGCTCAATTATGTTCCGCTGAAATTGTAATAAATAGATAAATAATTACAGATGGCTCCTCCAGAGCAAACATATTTTCTCCAAAATGATTGAGACAGGGTTATCCTGATTAGCTAAATATTCCGAACAAAACAGACATTACCTTTGGAAATGATACTCTGGACCATTTCAAAATTCTCCAAGCATTGGCTCTGGAAGACACGATCGGAATGCACCGTGGACCACGGGCTTTCTCTAAGGTCCATCGGCTCGAGTCAGCCCCTCACCGCAGCCTTCTTTCTGCACAAAGAGGAGGAATCGAGCCCCATTACTGGGCCTGCTCCCGTTGGGGGCAAAGTTAACGGGGATTTACTAAAAATGGCTGTCTTGGAGAGCTAAGAAAATGGATGGTTTGCATCTGAATTTCCCTGTTCTTCTGCAACATGTTTCATGAAGAATTTTCCCATGACTTGTCCCTTGTCCCTGACCTCGATCTCTCTTTAATGGCGTTTCTGCCAGCCCGCCTTCCCCTCGCCCTGGTTGGCATGATCAGTTTATGGAGGTCATCGCTCTGACACACACGGGGACACGGCAGTCCCCTCACCATGACCCCTCACCATGACCAAACACGCATATTCCAGAATCGAGATCCAGCTTCCACAAGGAGGCATCGAGCATTAAATCTGGCTTCATCCTGGGCTCCAAAGGGCTGCGTTTAGGTTTCAGACGTGTGTGGCATGGAGTTAGAACACATCAGAGGTTCAAATCCCAGGCCCTCTCCAGTGGGTGACCTTGGACCATTGATCCTTTCTCCACCTCACTGTTCTCACCACTGAAATGGAAGTATTATGCCCAACGTTGCAAGGTGCTCCAGGAGAACAAACAGAAATCCTCCATCCCCGTCAGAGACCTACTGAATGCACAGAGCATGGGAGGTCAAGAAAGGTCAAGGACATTACAGGTGAGAAGAAAAAAACAAACTTGTCACATGCACCACGGAGCCCGGTAGGACAGCGGAAGGCAACGAGGCACCCAAAACCCAGATCCATCTCCTTCAACTTAGCCGCTTATGAAATATGAATGCCGCCATTGCCCACAAGCCCACATTCATGGCGTTCCTGCCTCGGATTATTTATGGAGACATCCCCCCGGTCAAGGGAGACTTACGAGCTACATAAATACAAAGGATAATCCAGCAAATTCCAAGTTGTACTAAAGGGCTGCAAATCAGTTCTTGGGCTGGGTCCCAGATACAAAGAGAAAGTGTGATTAAGTGTGACTTTTTTAAAGTTTTGTTTGGATTTATTCCTAAAAGCTCCTTCACCCGGAGACTTGGATTTCTTGTTGGCACAGATGGCTGCCGTGTCATGAATCAGAGGCAGAAAATTTGAGCAGTGTCCAGAAGGAGCCTAGAGAAAAAAAGAAGAAGAAACACAAGAAGCAGAATGACTCGGAACTTTGGGGCAAAATGAAGATTTGTCAGGACCCATCCCTGGGCTGGGAGGCAATGCCCAGAACCACAGATCCCCGCTGGGATCTGCACTCTGCGGCTTCCCCACGCGGGCCCGATCTGGGCAAAGGCTTGTGCGGGCATTCCTGGGACCGTGCAGGTGACCGCAGGCCGCCCACCCGCCCACTTAGGGGACATCTCAGAGGTATGGCAAGCCTCAGCTGGGCTGTGTATGGAATGAATGGAAAGACAATGGCCAAGTGACATTGGGAGACAGACAGGACAGCGGGCTGAGTGCTGATGGTCAGGCCCGGGGTCCATCCTGGGGCACACATGCCTTCCTTTCCTCGGGCACCTGGGGAACGGGCTCCGAGCAGCCAGCATCCTCCCGGACGGGCCGGGACAAAAGTGCCTCAGTAACGTGCGCTGGGACCACAGAGCCCTCCTGAGAGACTCAGAGCTGGGCTCTTGGCCACTTTGCCTCGTCTGCATTATGGGAATAACCATCTTCCTCGCTGAACTGCTATGTGGATTACACGATAGACCCAGGGGGTCCCTCGGGACCAGCCAACGAACTCAGATTTCGAGGCAACTTCTTCCACTCATTTCTTGATAATAGCAGGTAAATCAGGCTCAAGATTACCTTTTTATTTTGTGATGCTTTGATATCTGGTGCCTTTCAGACCCTGGAAAGACAGCCCCTCCGAGGGCCAGCCAATTCCTGGAGATAGTAGATGGCGAGCACGTCTTTCTGATGCAAACCAACCATGTGTAGAGCCCACGCCCCCCCCCCCATGGGGCTCTCACACTCTGGGCCACGTTCCCCCTGCCCTAAGCACCCCAGCCCAGGTACCGGACAACCTGAGTGCATCTCCAAGGCCCCGGAGCCTGATGAAACCATTCAAACTGGGCAGTGCTGACCTGGGACTCTGCCTTACCCATCCCTTCCTGCAGAAACCCTAATAAAGGCCTGGTCCATATTTCCAACTCGAACCAACCCTGGCGCCTCCCCGTGCGGCCCAGCGTGGCACGCTGTGCCCCCACCGCTTGGGGTCTCTTGGCCTCCCCATACCGGAATATTAATACAATTTATGTTTTCAGACAAGAATAACCAGGCCTGCTTAGTACATCTCCATCGTCCTGCCCTCGGGGACAGGCTGGCTGCAGGGCGACCTCTCTTGGAGGAGGGAGTTGGCAGCGGGCTCAGCACGGGACTTAGGGCAGGTCCTGCCGGGTCTGGGGAGGGATGAGCCAGCCCATCTAAGCTACATCCCCATCCGGCCTCTCTGTGCACGACGGTGGCCTCTGGTGCCTCCATGACAAGCTGTTACCTTCCCAGCATCTTCAGACCCATCTGGGGACCCTCGAGACCTCCACTCAGAGGAGACCTGTCCCCTGGGGAAGGGTGTCCCCAAGGCAACATGGGACTCCTCAGTACTCCTGCTCCTACTTCCAGGGACACAGAGACAGTCCTTGCCCACCCCATGCAGTAGGAAATAGCTTCACAAATTTCTTTGGCCAATGAAATGAGGGTCGCTTTTAGGCAGAGACATCCCATGCCGGCGCGAGACCACCCAGAACTTTCTTACCCAGCCGCAGTGACTTAGGGAGAGCACATGGACAGGGAGCCCCAACTCTGAGCCATCCCATGAAGAGACTGGGGATGGTGAGATGGGGATTCATTCCGGGGAGTCCCCAGCCTTTGGGGACCCCCCCCCCATGTGAGGGAGAAGTAGCATTCTGCTGGAGGTAATCCTGAGCAGGGGCTGCTTGTTACTGCGCCACAACCCAGCCCATCCTGACCATCACAGGGGCAGACGGGGGTGGGGGCAGGTCAGCACCCAGAGACTCCTGGCAGGCAGCCACCAAAAGGACAAGGGGCTGGGCACCTGCCCACCGCCCAGGACTCCCAACAGAGGAAGAAAGAGTGACAAAGACCATTTCGCATGGCTGCATCAGAAAGAGAGAATCCTATTCCATCCGTCATCTGAATCGCCTGGGGGAGAACCTTTATTAAAAGTTTTCCATAAGCATTCCCCAGCAACTTAATCACAGAGCTCTACTTTATTTTTTCTTTCCCGTAAGATCTTTAAGCACATTTACAGCCTTTGCATAAAGGACTTTTGCTTCTAATCATATCGATTTTACTGTAATTAATTTTTAATGTATTTTCCAGGGTCTTGTGTATACACACGCCAAGATTTTTTTTTAATCATATATTAACATAGTCATTCCCACTCTTAAAATGTGTGTTTAAATGAGGGTTAATTTATTATTGCGTAAGACGGCACAGTGTTAACCCAATTATCATTTGCATTTTGTCGTGTACGCTTTGGAATGCAATAGGACACTGAAAATAGATGCGATAGGATTAAATTCACCAAACTGAATCTTTAGGACTTTTGCTGAATTGTAACAATGGCTTGATCATCTGGCAGGAAAGACATCCTAGCGAGGGTCCCACCTGATGTCAGGAGCACCCCCCTCCCTGGTACCCATCCCCTCTGGGACTCGGTTTTCTGACTTGATAAAAGAGGGTGGTTATGGCACCTCTTTTTTGGGGTTGTTCGCGGTTGGAGGAGCACATTGCCAACAGGCTTGCCGGAGCCCCGGTACACAGTAAGAGCTCCCGGATGTTTGCTAACCTCGACGTTACTGCCGCTCATTCCGCGGGGGACTTTCCCAACACAAACCTGTTGCCTTAATTAGCTTGGAATACGCTGTTTTCTCCACCTCCAGCTCAAGGTTCACAGCAAATATCCTTATCTAACATTGCCAAGCGTGTGTTTTGCATCCGTATTTGAGAGAGGCGCCCCCAAATGGGAAGGCATCTCTTGCCCCACCTCAAAGAGACGCATTCTGGAGAAGAGCAGTCGTCTGTTCTCCATTCACCGATGATTGGCTCGCAGGGTCTGGGGCCACGCCCTGCCCACAGGAAGCCCCAAAACATGGGACAAACGCAGCAGCACCCCTCCTCCTGAGGCTGTGGGCAGCGCCCCCAGACACAGGTCACCGCTCTGGGGGGCAGCCCCCCAATGTCTGCCCCCAGGAGCTGAGCTCTGACCATGCTTGCCCCCGTGAGACCCCCACCATTGTCATCCAACTTCCACTAAGCCATGCTCTGCTAGGAGCTGGTCGCGGGATCAGCCGGGGTCATCGGTGAGCACCAGGTTCATTTCTAAGACCTGGGACCCACGTTCGGCGCCCATGTCCTGCACCACGGGACGCCACATCTAGCCTCCCGGTCCTTTTTGCCAAGGAACCAATAATGACCCATCATGAGTGAGGCCAAGGACACTGGTCTGCTCAGACGCCGCAGAGTTAATGGGCACTTTCCCTGGCAGCTCGGCGTGTGGTAGAGAGAGCCACAGGAGAGTGCGGGTGAGAGCATGTCTCATGACACCAGGTCGCGATGGATGGCACGTCCGAAGTCCAAGGTGGGATGTGTGGCTGCCACCCACCCATCCCGCAGCAGCTCGGACCCGGACCATCACCCTCTGGCCATTGAGCAAGGCTTCCTGGGCTGGCTCGCGCTCTGTGCCTGCTCCTGCCGAGGGAACAAGGAGGACGGGGACTGGCCTCCCCCGCAGACTGCACCCAGGCTGGCCACAGGAACCGGGCAATGGCCAGCCAAGTCCCCAGTCCCCCATTGGCTGGGGACCTCGCGGGACACCGCTCGCCTCTGCAGGGGAAGCGGAGAGAGTACTCAGAGGCACTGGGGCGCCACGGGGCCTGAGGAACGGCTGCACCGGGGCCGGCAGGAAGATGGAGGGAACGAGAAACCCTCCATGAGAGAGACCGCTCCACTTCCAAAGAGTGCAGATGCGTCCGGGGTGGGTGGACAGAGGGACACCCACGACATAAGCAACTGCCATCATCCCAAGCGTCTGGCCCAAGGGCGGAGAGCAGCTGCTTCCTCGCCCTCCTGACGGCCGGCATGTCCTGTGACATTCCTAAGAAGGCAGGTCTCCTCCCTGAAGTCCAGCGGCCGGGACACGGAGGGAGACGGCCGTGAGAGTCCCCGCTGATGCAGGTGCCTCTGAATCCTGAATCCTCCAGGAACCAGCTCCTGGGCCACGCACCCCAAAAGAGAATCAGGCTTTTGTCCTAAGAAGCTTGGCATTCCTGACTTCCTAATTGAAGGGGACGGCAAAACAGGCTGGCACTCTTCTCTTCGTACCCTTCCCAAGGAGGCGCTGTGGGGGGGGGGACCCCTTAAGTATTCTCTCCCCCTTCATTAGGACAACATCACGTAGACTCGCTGCTTCCAACGTCAGCGAAACCCTCCAGCTTCGTCCTGCAAGGCCAGGGTTAGCGCAGACAGAGGCTAACGGGTCAGTCCACTGGGGTTGATGGGTGGATTGTGAGATAGGCTTATTTATAATATTTACACCTATGGAGAAAGGAATATTCCGGCATGGGGCCATTTATCTCACTCTTTTCGGAAGCACTTCCTCTTCTTAACTAATGGGGAGGTGCCCCACTGAATAATTTACAGCCCTGCCTTGCCGACACACACTATTTCCGTGGAGAACATTCGCGTGTGTCACCGAAGCGAGTGGCTTGGAGCACGTGCCAGGTGTGGCTCTGCAGTCACGTCAAACTGGCACTGGGACCCTGCGGAGAGGATGGGAGATGCGGGAGACCCCGTCTCCCACCTCACTGCAACGGATGATAAGAATGCCCAGGCTGGGGAAGCACGTTCACTCTGTCCATCGCGGCGTCCGCCGGGTCGAGCGCCCTCATAATATCAAAGGAGAAATGGAGGTCCCCCCGGTGGGGAACGTGGCCAAGAGGGCGGAGAGGGTCAGGCTTAACTTGGGAGCCCAGAGTGGATGGCTCCCCTGGCCGTCTGGCTTGGAACATCAGCGCTGTCTGTGTCCAAACTCTGCCCGCCCACCTCTGATTTCCTGCCTGGCTCCTCGCCGGGGCATGGGGTCCGCATCTCTTCCCCGTGTGTGCTCCGGGGCTGGGTCTGGGTGAAGGTCACTCCCTTGGCTCCTTGAAGCCGTGCTCCCTCGCTGCGCCCTGAGCCCAGCTCCCCACCCGCTACGGGTCCCCGCGAGGCCGAATTCCCGCGAGGGGAATGCAGAGATGCATTCCCGAAAGAGCCACATCCCAGCATGACGGCACCAGCCCAAGACCCGGCCCCAGGAGGGCTGACTCGTCCTGTGACCCAGGAGGGGGTCTCGGTTTCCCCCAAATGAAAGGGATGAACTGTATCCACGGTTCTCAACCTTGGCTGCACACGGGAACGTTCTAAGGAACCATCAACGTTCCCAGTGCCTGACCCCGGCCCTGCCCGATGATGGGGCATCTCCGGCAGAGGACCCAGGGATCTGCATTTTTGTAAGTTCCCAGGTGATTCCAACCTGCAGCCAAAGGGGAGAACCACTGGGCCTATGCACGGTTCTCCAAGTGGGTCCCGAGGCAGCAGCCATAAGGCACTTGCTAGAAATGCCAATTCTCAAGTCCCACCCCAAACCCCACACAGAAGCTTCCCCTCCAGGGAACTCTGGTATGATGATTTGTTCCATTGTCTTAAATCCTTTGGCCCTCTGTCCAGGGCGTGCCAGACCAGGCCGGGCTGCAGAGGAATTCTGCCCCGAAGCCCACTCGCCTTCCGCCTTGCTTCCCTGCTCTGCACGGTAAGTGTGCAAACGGCAAAACTGCTGCAGGTGCTTAAAGCAAGTTAGCCCTGCCGGTAGATTTCGTGTGGACAATGTCCGCAGGCTCCAGTCGGCTGCCGAGATTCAGAACCTGCTATGCTTTGCTTCTGGAGAAGGACGGAAGGGCAGGGCTTTTCAGCGAATCAGAGGCCCCCCGTGTACTGTGCTCGGGGTCCGGGAAACCGCCACCCACCCTCCCACTGTGGCAGGCAGCAGGAGGGACCCCAGGCGGGGACCTGGAGAAGCCGACTAGGAGGCCGAGGATGGAGAGCAGCGGGCTGGGGTTCCACCAGGGGAAGCCCCTTGTGAGAGACCGGGGCCCAGGAGGAGGCCAATGGAAGAGGGAGGGTCCTCTGCCGGCCTGGGGCGCCCCAGGCACGGGGACCCCACCGCGTCAAGCTCTCCGGTGGGGCAGGCACACACAGAAAGGGACCCATTTCGGACCCACTGTGACGAGTGTCCCTGAAAGCCGGCCGGGTAGGGGTGCGGGGGTGGGGGTGAGTCCAGGTGGGGATCCGGGGGTGGGGGGTGGGTTCCCTGGTCGGCCTGGGCACGGGGAGCCTGCAGTGCTCAGTGCCAGCCGCCAGGTGGCACCACCACCGCCACGACGCCCCGTGAGGGGGGTGGCGGCTCGGCTTTGGGGGAGATTCTCCAGGTAGCTACTTTGTAGCAACTTCGTGGGGGGGGGGAGAGGGGAGTTGGGGGTGGGAATGGAGGAAGCGCTAAGAACCCGCTGGAGCAGACTGCGCCCCATGAACCAAGTCTGGGCACGTCCAGAGCATCTGCGCCCAGAAACCGGGTGCGCGGGCTGGACCCCTGCCCAGCCTGACAGCCCCCCCATATCGCCTGTCCCACCCCCTCCCCAGCCGGCCTCAGGCCGCACTTCACATCTGGTCCCTGGACAGATCCTTCAGGACCCGCAAGTTCCTTGAGAACCTACATTTTGTGTTTTTTATTCCGATGAGTCTGAAATATTTCCTCCCAGATCTAAAGAAAAACATACAGGAATCATTGACCAGGAAACACCATTTTCCGAAGTGCTACTTTTCCTTAGTTATCCCTTAAGCTGACCTCTAAGGGTTTCAGAGATATTCCCCAAGAGAAACTGTTTCCTCCAAAGAAATGTATGCACTTAGCCACATCTGATAAACACTGGGTTAAAATCAGTCAATAATCGTACTATTGATCGCAGTTGCTAACTCATTCAGTGCTCACCGCATCGCAGCGTTTCTCCTCCGTGAATTCAGAACAAGCCCGTGGGGCGGGTACAGCTCCATTCCACTCCGCGGATGAGCAGACAAGCAGGAGAAGATAAAATAATGCATCCAAGGTTGGTAGGGCAGCCTGACCCCATTCTTAACCTTGGGGTCGCACCGTGGCCCCCTGGCTTCCCAGAACCCCCATTCTTGCCTTTCCCACGTCCTCCCCTTATCTCCATCCAACTGGAACTAGGCTGGGGCGCTCTCTGACCCTACAGAATTCCTTTGGAGAGGGTAGCAGAAGCTATTTTCGGTGAGATCGTGAATGGTCGTGGCTTTGTGTGCCCTCCCTGCTGGAGGAAGCCAGTGGCCATGCAGGGCTGGGTAGAGGCGGTGGAGTGGTCTCGGCTAATGACGATGTTGGACTTGAGTTTCCTCTGGAAAGCAGAGCGAACTCGGCGGCAAGGATTAAGCATCCCAGTTCCCCAAGACTGTCCACAGAGCAGCTCCGTGGACCATTGTGGTACCCACCCCGCCAACCCCCCCCCCCCCCGGAGCATCTGTGACCCATCCCAGGTGCAGAGGGAGTGGAGACAGGAGGGGGAAGGGGAGGAGGGGCCGCCAGGAGACAGGCAGGCTGTGCCCCCGGGGCCTTGATCACCTGGCTGATGCCGCGGGCATAGTTTTCTAGGTCAGGCTGCTCCTCCAAGCCTCAGGCAGCCCGCGAGGCCCCATAAATCTGCCCTGTGTGGAGTCCAGGACGTAATTGAGTCTCTCTGGCAAACAGGGAGAGCTGAGAGGCAGGAAATGCTGAGCTGATGGGCCACCGAAGGGACATTAACAGAATGAGTCTGCCCAGCTTAACACAAAAACACATTCCAAAAAGCAAGCCCACAGGCCGGTGTCTCAGCACAAAGCCGGCTGTTCCCATCGGGCACCCGTCTGACTTTACCCTCCTTCAAAATGGCAAAAGCGAGCAGCTCTGCGAGGGGGAGAGAGGGAGAGAGATCATCTGTGTGGGCCAGGCTCTCCGAGAAAGAGCTTGGAAATATTCCGCAAGGGGCTTGCTGGTCTCCCTGTCTCTGGATCCCGGAATAAAGCAAGAGGGAGAATCCAACCGAGGTCGGTGGCGGGGTAGGGGAGCATCACGGTATATGCAATTCCCACATGTCTGGAAGAGACCTTACCAAGACAAACTGGCCTTCCAACCCATCCGGTGGTAGAAGTTCAAATGTGGAGTCGCTGGCACCCGGCGGGGAAAGAGCACTGGGCCAGGAGTCCTGGTCATTATTGGCTCACTGATCAAATTTGAGAAAAAATCTTCTCTCCTGGCCTCAGTTTCCCTTAGTTTTCAAGCTCAGCCCCGAGGGGCATGAGGTTCTGCTGAGGAGCCCCGTGGGCCCTGAGTGGGGTAGGATCTACCTCCATTCCTCCACTCCCTGCCAACCAGGCAGGGGAGCTATCCTCGGGCTCTCTGCAACCCCACCTTCGACAAGAGCTACTCTTTTTTTTTTTTTTATATGTTTTTCTTTTGAAAACATCGGAGCCCCATAATTTCTGAAGTGCCCCCTGGCTCTGAAGTCAGGCAGCAGTGACCGAAGTCATGTGGGGTCCATGAAGATTCCTGTGGACAGCAAAGCAGGTCCAAACCTCCCCACTCTTCATCAGAGCCCCATAGGGATTCGATCGCACCTCTGTCAGTGCTCCCTGCCTGCTCCCTGAGAGGAGCTTTTTGGCCAAGCGGCCCCCTACAAAGGACCCCCCCCATCTTCTCCCCCGTGTCCCCGTGCTGGGCTGTGCGAGACTGTCCTTTTCAATGTGGCGGGAACTCAACACATAGCAGGTGCTCAATAAATATTCACAGAAGGAATGAATGAGTGCTTCCCCCAGGGTTATGCTCTGAGCCTGTGGTAGACAGAAGAATGTCCCCCCAACAATGTGCACATGTCTGGGCAAAACACAGCAAAGGGATGTGGCAGGTGTAATTAAGGTTCCAACATACCTGATGAAGACCTGCCCGCTCACATCCTCCCCCGTCCCTCCAGCTCACCTGTCATTCACGCCACCCCAGCCATTCTGGCATTTCCTGCTCTGCAAAGGCATCAAATTCTTTTCTGCCTCAGGACCTTTGCACATGCTGTGACCCCTCATTCTAGACCTCCTGTAACTTCCCTCTCATATTTTAGTTCTTAGTATAAATGGCACTCTTCAAAGAAACCCCTGCACCACCCCTTCCAACCTCCCTTTCTCTCCATCTTGGGCAATATGTCTGTGACCTTCTTAAAAGGTGCACAGCCTGTAACTGTTTCACGATCTCCGTTTTGCTGGCTCTCAGCAGCTCCCCCACTGGGCAATGAGCTCCAAGAGGTGCAGGCATCACAGGGCTAATGCTCTGGAAATGCAAGGTCAGTGAAAGCGCCCAGCTCCTCCCCGGGCTTGTTACACCTGCGACACCATTTGTCTTCCTTCCCACCTGCAGGATGGACACCAGGAGTGGCAGGCCCGGCCTCTTGGGAGGAGGGGTGTCAGCGCTGTGGCCGCGGAGGCTCCCCATCAGGTCCCATCAAGGGGGCTGCCGTGGGAAGCATGGTGACTGAGGCCTCCCAGGGGCTCCAGGTTGCCACTCTCAGCAACAACTGAGAAGGGGAGGGGTTCCAGAATGCAGCCTTTGTAGCCCAGAAGGGCAACTTTTCCTCAAGGACTCCCCATCAGCCTGGCCCAGACCATCTCGGAATTCTGACGCGGTCTGAAACTCTGCCTATGCGGTCCTCCCCCGTGCCCCCAAACCCCCGCCCTCCGCCTGCACAGGTCTCAGCCCTGCACTGCTCGCTGGAGGAGCCCACCACTGGCATGCCCTCCCCGTTTACCCTTCACCAGAGTCTCCCCTGGGCCCTTTCCTCTACGTCCCGCCCCACGTTGGCACCACCTTCTTGGAGGACCCGCCCGACTTACCCAGCTTCCCCCCATTGGCCCTTGAAGAGGAGACTCCCCGGTTGGTCAAGACCCAGGTGTGTGCTGGGTCACCCGGGCAGGTGGAGGGACAACGTCACAGCCATCCCGTGCATCCCGCTGTTGGCCTGCGGTTCTGATGCCCGGTTGGCCAGCACGGTGAAGGGCCCGTCTGCCCAGAGGTTGACCTGCCCTCGCTGTCCCTCTTGTCCCATGGCGCTGTCCCTCTTGTCCCATGGCACTGTCCCTCTTGTCCCATGGCACTTTTTTCTCTCATTGTCATCCCATATTAGAGCAATAAAACCACAAGTGTTGGGGCGGGCCTGGGATGAGGATGAAGAGGCACGACCTTCATCAGTCCCCAGAGCAGGGAGCCTTGGCGCCTTGCCCACTGCATCTTCACCAAAGGCAGCCTGAGAAGATACACACGCTCAACCAAAACCCCCTTATTCCCTTGCAGCCCGCACCCTCTCCCAACCGAGCTGTGCTTGACTCAGCCATTCACCAGCCGTGTGAACCCAGCAAGCTCCCTGGGCCTCCGATTCCCCACCTGTGAAATGGGGACAGTGACCCCTCCCAACTCATAGGGTTGTTTCGGGAATGACACAGCGGGTGTCTTAAGTGCATCGCTGGGAGTGAGGGTCTGGGAGATGTGGCCCGTGATGTTGTCCCATCTTTGGTGTGAAAGCGATTTTGCAAAAGAAAATGTGTCTTATAACCTCTAGTGTGTGGATTTTTGTTTGTCTGCCTGGTAGTGGCTGTTGAACCACATAGCAGCGTGGTTTTTTTTCTTCAAAGGAACTGGAGTACGCTTGCTTTACAAAGACGGGTTTTGTGAAATTATGTTTGGAAAATTACAGCACGTTTCCTCCCATATTTGCACGCACGACACAGACACACAGGAGCTGACACAGAAGTAAAGTGGATGCCGAGCCATGAGCCAGGGCGGTTGAAAAGCAGGAGCGTGGCACTCTTGACCTGGTGCCCATCAGAGTCGCCTGGAGAGACCAGCTCCTCCAGGACCACTGGGAGCAGGGTCTTGCGGTGGGACACGGGCACCCCGTGTGGTTCAGATGGGCTGCCTGAGTGAGTGGCAGCTGAGGTTGTCCAGTCAGGGGACGAGATTCTACAGGATCCTGAAATAGATGCTTGCAGCCAAGTTGCGGATAAAACAGATCGCGTTTTATGATAGACCGTCGCCATGCATGTCCAGTAGAGATTCCCCTGCATCCTTAGAATAGTGACAGTCCCCGAGCTCTGGGGGCAGGGAGGGTCTGTCCCTCCCTCCCCTGTCAAGGTCAGAGAGCAGTGCAGGGCTGACACCTGTCCCGGCAAGGGGAGGGGGTAAGCAAACCACGTTCCTGGGGGAGAAAACCTCACCACCAGCTAGGATCTTTAGAGACTAAGAAATCACGGTTACAATGTTTGGGTGAGGATGCTGTTCCCGCCGCTGATTACATTAATTACCTCTTTAAAGGTCTTATCTCCAAATACAGTCATGTTCTGAGGTCCTGGGGCTAGGACTTCAGCATATGGTTTTGGCCATAGTTCTGCTACACTCAGACGCCGCGTGGCTCGCTTTTATCCAGAACAATCTCCGCATACATGATTTACCAGGTGAGTAATCTTTCCTCTTTCTGTTACTTCTAAAGAGCTCATTTTTTTGGCAAAGACTCCATTTTAGGAAGTTTAAGGAAGAAAAATAGAAAAACAAATCAACTTAAACCTCCAAGTTTGAATGCAGTAAAACCTCATTCATTTGGGTTTATTGTCAGAAAACAAGCTGGGAGAGGAAAGGCTTTTCACCGAAGATCATTTCAGAAGTTTCCTTGTAACCAACTGCTTTATCCTTGTCGAGCTGAGAAAACCTGTTTTAATACGCACACAAAAATCGCACGCAGTTAATGCTATCCTTTGAGCACCAAGATCGTGCCAATGTTCCTGACTAATTAGTCCCCTGATTGGGTTCACATCTTGCTCCTTCTCTTCATATGCAGCTTTCTCATTGGATTTTGTGTACCTGGTGGAATAAAGGTAAGTCGTGCATCGGATCTGCAGTCAGGAGGAAGCTGAGCTGGGAAGACACATAAACCCCCCACTTTGGTTTTCTCTCTCCCGCACGTGGTCTATCGGCTCCCAGGGGGGACTCGGGAGAGCGGGCTTTGGCTCCAGATAACACGTCACACAGAAGTCTGGGTTTAAAACAGATTGCGTAATAATTAATTCATCACATCCCTTTGAGGTAAAATAAAGGGAAGTACAATTAGGCAGTAGTCACTCAGAAAATATTTTCTTCTTTTAAGTTAACGGGCTCCATAGTTTCAAATGGAGCCATAGCCAATCCTCCCCAGTGCTATCAGCTCCCAGCGCAGCAATTACACGTGTCGGCAAAGCTCCTACTTAGTGCTCCTGAAGCACTTAATTTTCATTAAAAAGATGACATTGCAAGCAATTATCAAGGACAATCCACATTCACGGGTATTTATATTCATAAGGACAGATCGTAACACAGAGACACATAAATTACCCAGATCTCTTTCTTTGCTTCTTCCTAAGCTAGGCTGCAAGCTGGTTGGTTCTCATTACCTGCTTCCAGTCCCTGCACAGGGAGGGCCACTGTGTGGCACTCTGTTCTCCACGTGTTCACCCTCCCACACACACACGCCCCCCCAGGCTGATGTGAATGAACCCCGGAGTATGGGGTTTTCCAGTGGATTTTCACTGTGAACTCATTTCCTCCACTTATAACCCTTTACATGTATCCCTTTCACCCTGTCACTCCCAAACCTACAAGGGTCAAAGCCACTGATAACCATATCTGGGCTGTTTGGATCCCCTACAGCAAACCAGACACCCCCCAAGAGCACTGCCAGACCTAACCCTCACAACCAGGAGCCATCACCCCATGGAGGATGGTGAAACCGAGGGTCCAAATAAGCAAAATGATTTGTTCCAAGTTCGCTCAGCTAGAAATGGCTGAGTCAGCATTTGAATCCAGGTCTGTGTCTGCCCGAAGCCAGTCCCCCCTCTGCTGTGCCAGGTGGGGCTTCCCAGATGGTCCCACAGACATGGATGGTGGCTGCATTCCACGCCAAGTCTGTGTAGGGTCCCGAGGATGAGGGTGTAGGACACCCAGCATCTGTGTCCCAGTTCTCGATCTCGTGCAAGAGGCAGACCCCCAAGGAGATGTGGGGAGTGTGGCTAGACGGTGCTGCGAAGAGAAGACAGTCAGCTTCGGAGGCAGGTAGAGCAGTGAGCTAGTGTTTAATACATCTGCCCTGAACACAGGGCAATGGTAGACAAAATATAAGAACAAAAAGTAAGAAAGAGGTAGCCAGGCTGAAACAAACAAACAAACAAGTAATGGACAAATATCTCCATAGACCAGAAAAGGGACGGAGATGCTGACCACTCACAAAGCCAAAGCCCTGGGCGTGCTGGCCTCTGGGCAGGCAGTGTGTAACAGTCCCACTCCTCAGAAGCCATGGGATCCAAATTACCCTACAGGACACAGGACACTGGAACCAGGCTTACTGCTTTGCCCTTGTGACATTAACAACCTGTGAAACAAAAAGAGTACTGGAGATCACAATACAGCCTTGCAACCAGGAACCACAGATCTGCATCCTCTTCCCAAAGGCTCTGGGGATACGAGCCCTGGACGTTGTCCGCAGAACCGGTTCTGAACCTGGAGCCCCACCCGTGTGGCGTCAAACAGAAATCTAGTAGATGTGAAGCAGTGAATTCAAAGGAACAGAGAACAAAACAAAAGACCTGTGGTTCAGAACAACTTGCAAGCCAAAACCTCAAATCATGTAGAAACTGAATGCTAAGAAAGCCAACGAACAAAATCTAAAATTGACGAATAACATGAATGCACAGAAGATAAAATTAACTTTATGGAGCAGTCGGACACAGATTTTAAAACAAAGAAGCTTATGAGGTGAAAACAGAAAGATTTTTATAAAGAAGGCATTAAAATAAATTAAGACATAAAAACTTAAAAGTTAAGTAAAATGAGAGTGGACGTAAATTTTAAAATTCACTTAAATTTTGAAAAATGAAAATGCGCACACTAGCTCAGTCTTTTCAGAAAGCAATTTGGCAATTCAGTCAATATTCAACCAACGTTTAATGAGCACTTACTAGGTGCCAGGCACTGTTCTAGGTGCTGGGCTCTCAATGGTGAACAAAACAGACAAAAATTCCTGCCCTCATAGAGGCTCCATTACCTTAGGGAAATCAGGCAGTAGAAAGGTAGGTTAGTAGGAGGTGAAATCAGGAAAGTAACAGTGAGTGCAGGTCGTATAAGCCCAGAAATAAGGAAATTACTGAGGGTGCAACAGAGAAAGGTAGAGATGGAAAATATGGCGGGAGGAGTTAAGAGTCAGAAAATCAGGGTGAAGAAGTCCCAAATACATCTACCACATTTTATCAAATCTAAGACATCAATGATTGGACACTGTACCAACATCTTATGGGCTAATGTAACACAAATAATGCTTCCGATTAAACTAAAACATTATGTTTTCTTATGAAAACATGTCCTACTTGATGGAAACATTTTTTATGAATGATACAGACTTAACAAAATGCTCGTGCATCTATAAAAAGGAAAATATAAGCAAAAAAATTAAGATTGTCTTCAACCTACTTGACCTGCAGAGTCTAACACTTCTGAATCACTTTTAACAGAAAGCAGACAACATCCATCTCTTCCCTAAACAATTTAGCCCTCCGGGTTCTCTAGAGAGTTGATAAAGCTACATTTTTCAAAAGAGTGCTCCACTACGGTCTCCAAAAAGTTTCTCAAAACATTGATGTTCACTCTGCAAGTGTTGACTATCTTGCTTTGATCAGAGGATGTCTATGGAAGGTTTTTGGAAAACAAGCAAGACTCACACTCCTTCCTCAAATGGTCTTTAAATGTTTTGCTGACTGTAATTTTGCGGGATTGAAGCTGTAGCATCTGCCACCAGAAACAACAACCAAGCCGGTAGCTTTTGTAAGAAACTACCAACTGCCAGATGTATCCAATTTCCTTAGATGTTAAAATATGGTGTATGGGGGGGATTGAATCTTG
>CM052900.1:163031375-163095739 GCA_028534135.1 Potos flavus | reverse complement strand
CTATAGGCTGGTGGCGAGAGCCCAAGATCAGAGGACACAAAACTCAGTGTGACATCAGGGTCACCTGGACGCCACCCAAAATCATAGACGTTGGGATCTTCTAGAAGGGGAACTCAGGTCAACTGAGACGACGCTCCTCCCAGCTCTGTTACTGGGGAGTGAGAGTTGGACATGACCTCATGTCCAAGCATAGGGGAGTGATTCAATTACAATGCAGCCATTAAATGAAAAGCCCTCCTGCATTAAATATAAAGTTGGTGGAGAATAATGTCCATAATAAGTCTATTTCTATTTTTAGTATTTTTGGGTTATAAGATACATCAAACACGCAAGTCTCATGCAAGACTATATGTACGAGCATCACTTAAGAAGGTCATTATTTCCAGCATAGTCAGTGCCCCTGCCCCAGCAGCTCTCTTGGTTGTAATCCCCTCCCAACTTCCAAGAGGCACTCGCCAGCCTAAATTTTGGATTACTCCTCCCTTTTCCTCTGCTGGTTTTTCTACATATGTATATATTCCTGCAGGGTACGTCGCTTTAGTTTTCTAGGCTTCAAACGTAGTAAACAGACTACACTTGTATATTCTTCTGACTTGCTTGTATGCCCTGTGTTTTTTCTCAGTTATCCGTGCTAAGGAGGCAGTATGGTCCCATCACTTTTACCCTCGATGTTATGCACTACTCCTGTTACTGGGGCATTCAGCTTTCCTTTCTCTCTATTGCAAATAAGACTGCGGTCCGCATTCCTGCATTCTAGAGCTTCTCTGGGGTTAAGTATACGGACGTGGGATTGCTGGTTGGTAAGGTAGGCGCATCTTCAAATACGGGTTTGAAGGCAAACTGTTTTGCATGGTGCTTGTACAAGTCTGCACTCACACCACCAATGAATGAAAACTCCTGCTATTCCACGGCCTCCCCAGTTTGGGCCACTGTTATCTGGATTAGTCAGGGTCCCAGCAAAAAGCAGATTGTTTCTTGAAGAGGCATCGGCCAGCGGACTTCTTTCCAAAGAGCAGGCGGGGGTGAGAAGGGACGGAGATGGTGAGGAACCCAGGAGTGGGAGCAGGAGGCTGGCACCAGCCCTCCAGGGACACTGGGAGTGAGGGCACAGGAGCTCTGGGCATGGAGAGGCAGCTACAGGAGAAAGATGCTGAGATGCACCCTCTCCCCAGCTCCAACCCGTGCCAGCCAGAAGCCAGCCATGAGCGACCACAAGGATCAGCCCGAGAGGGCACAGAGTCAGGCAGGAAGATGGGCAGGCCACCAGACTTGGATATCTATACCTATCTGTTAGGGTTGAGATGGTTTCTCATTTGGACTATAATTTACATTTCCATGGTGAGTAATAAGCGTGGGCATCTTTTCATAAATCTTATTAGAAATTCAGGAGTCTTTTCCTAGGAAATGCTTATTTGTAACATTTGTGCACTTTTCTTATTAATTTATAGGATTCCTTTCAGTCTTCCAGGCACTAATCCTTGTTCAGTTAATGGGTAGGAAATATCTTCTCCAGGTGGTGTGTGTCTTTTGCCCTCTTGATGATATCTCTGGATAAATAAAAGTATTTAGATTTTAATACTGTCCATTTTATCAGTCTTACACTTGGTGATTTATGGTGTGTTTGCATTTGTGTTACTGGTTCATACATCCATATATTCATTCAAACATGAATACCAAATTCTTAAAGCCTCCTAAACACTTTGTTTTTCACTTTGAGTGCTTGATTTCCAACATGTTTTATTTCTATAAATGTCATATAGGAAGGGTGAACATATGATTTAATCTTTACACAAGAATAAGCAATTGTTGCAGCATTATTGATTGAATGATTGATTAGCCCTTTGTTTCTCCACTGATCGACAAATGCCACCTCTGAGATATTCCATTTTGTCCTCTGTGATATATCCTTTTGTCTATTGCTGTGATAAGACCATATTGTCTTGATTTCTATGGTTTCATAGTAAACCTTCATATCAGAAATGGCAAGTTCCCACATTCTATATTTCTCCTTCAGGGGTATTTTATATAAATTTTGAAATCATGGGTCACTTTCATAACACTCTACTGGGAGTATGACTGAAATCGCATTGCATCTATAGATCAATTTGGAGAAAATTGACCTATTTATAATATTGTCTTGTCCTCGCCATAAAAATGCAATGTATCTTAGTTTATTTAAGGATTTTAAAGATGTCTCAACACAGTTATATAATTTTTAGTACAAGATCTTGTATATCTTTCATCAGATTTATTCTTCAGTTCCTTTTATTGTCATTGCAATTTGTAAATTTTATTTAATTTAAATGTTTAACTGATCACTGACGGTGTACAGAAATGCAATTTACCTATATATTGATCTTATATCCAGTACTCTTACTGAACACTCTAATTAACTTCAGTAATTTGTCTTTACATTCCTTAAGACTTTTCTTTCTTTTTTAAGGATTTTATTTATTTTTTGAGAGAGAGAGCATGCACAAGCAGGGGGGAGGGGCAGAGGGATATTTCAGCTTTTTCTAAAACAAGTATATCATTCTGCACACAATGAAAGTTTTATTTATTCCCTCTAATCTCTATATTTTTATTTATTTTTCTTGTTTTATTGCACTGGTTAGTTCCTCAATACACTATTGAATAGGAGTGGGGATAGTGGGCATTCTTGGCCTGGTGAAATGCTGTATCTGCTTTTGTCATTGAGTATGATGTTGGCTAAAGGTTTTTAGAAACTGCATCACTGATTTGGAATTGGAGTAAAATGAGTTCCTATCATAATACAGCATTGAATTTAAGTAAATGCTTTCCTTATATTCATCGAGCTGAACATATCTTTTTTTTTCCTTAAGCTATTAATGTAGAAAAAGTAAATTAATTCATTTTCTATTTTTGTTTTCTGGAATAAAACCAGTTTAGTCACAATAGATTATCTGTTTTCTACCTTGCTGCTGTATTTGGTTAGCATATTTTTAGGAATTCTGCATTCATGTTCATGTTTGAGATTAGCCTGTAATTTTCCTTTCTCAAACTGTCCTTGTTTTGATATCAAGATTATATACTTGTCATATGTTGATTTTGTAAAACTATTCTCTGAAAATTTTGTGTAAAAAGAAAATTATCTATTCCTTGAATAGTAAAACACAAATGTCAAACTTTCTGGGTCTGGTGTGTTCTTTATAGGAAGAAAACTAAATTCAACGTCCTTAATGGTTATAGAAATATTCAGATTTTTCATTTCTCTTCAGTTTGGGGAATTTATACTTTCCAAAGTTTTCGTCCATTTTGTCCAACTTTTCAAATTTACTGGCTTAAATTTGCTCGTAATGTTTGAACTTATGATCTTTTTTGTCTATGTGACGTCTATGCTCTCCATGATACATTAGAGAATAAAATGAGTCAAAACATAGCCTGTAAAATATATCAAATTACACACCAAAAAATGTAGGAGTAGTTACTGCTGGAATAACTACTTCTGAATTATTAATGATTTTTTGTGTTCTTCTTCATACTTTTCTATATTTTCCCATTTTCCATAATGAACATGTATTGCTTTTCAAACCAGAGCAAAAATAAATATCATTTGTTTCAAAAAAAAAAAAAGACCAAAATATTTAAGAAAAGTAAAGCTGGTCTCTCATGAAACAGCATGTGCTCAGCCTTCGTCTCTGCGTGTTTTGAACTCTCCCGTGCAGACCGTACCCCATTATGTGGTCTATCCTCTTCCTTCTCCCCTTCCCCCGGCTCCCTGAATGACCGAGGGAAACCTGACCTTGAGCAAAGGAACCCCTTCCTTCGTGTCCTCACATCTCGCCGTTGCCCAGACCTGCCCACTGGGCTAATTCTTCCCCGATCCTGCATCAAATCCCAAGAGAGCTCCAACCTCGGCATGTTTATTCTCAGATAATAGAAAGTTTTCCAGACACTTTTGGTCACAAAAACCTGTCATTGCAGTAATTAAAGTGTCCATTATGATTCACAGGCAAAACTCCAAGCATCCTTTAAGGTTAAAAGGCCCCACCGCCAGCTAGGGCCGGTGCGATGCCTTCAGACTTCACACCTCCCTGCGCAGGGAGGCAGGCAGGACGGCCGGAAGCCTCCTGACGCCCAGCACTAACGTCAGCAGCCGCCAATCTCTTCCGGCCATGGACACCCTCAGACGATCAGGATAGGGCCAAGCTCCCTCAATGGCCAACTGGACGCCTCCTCACCACGTTCAAAGTGAAGATGAGACCCCTGCCTCCCCACCCTCCTGGGGTCGGACTCACTGGCAACTCCTGGGTGACTTTAGATATTTAAAACCCAACTTGTCCAAAACCGAACTTCGATTGTGCCCGCCAAACTGGCGCCATTTTTGTCTCTCCCTACCTCAGTTGATGGCAACACCTTCTCAGGTTAAGTTGGGGGGAGGAGGCCACCTTTGACGCTTCTCTGTCCCTCACAATCCCACCCAGTAGGAAAGCCAATCTTCCAACTGTGTCCGGAGTTCCGCCCCGTCTCCCAACCTGGGGCGGCCCCCTGATCTCCCCGTTTCTCCTTTTCCACACCCGCTGTTCGTACGCAGTGCTCGGCAATCCCCCTCCAGAGCGCTCTTCATCTCAAACCTGCTGAGGCTCCCCCTGCAAACAGGAAAACAGTCAAATCCTACAACGGCCTCGAAGCTCCCCTCGTATGAGCCCCGCTGGCTGTCTGGCCTCACCTTCTCTGGAACGTCCGACTCCATCCCTAACGGTCCTAACCACAACGGTCCTAACCACATCCTAACCACACTCGCTCCCTGTTCTTCCCCGACTTTGCCAAACCTATTCCCATCTGGGGGGGTTTGAACACGATGTTCCCTCTGCCTGGAACAGACTCATGCAGACGGCTGTGGGGCTAATTCTCTCGCCTGCTCCAAGTCTTCTTTCAATTTTCCCCTTCTCAGTAAATCCTGCTCCGACCACCCTATTTGATTACTCTCTCCCTGTCCCTCCCCACAGACACACACGCACACACCATGGGCGTGCACACACACACAGAGGCATGCACGCACACCACGAGCAGTACCCCCCACACACAAACACACAGAGGCATGCACATACCAGCCCTTCCCACCTCCCTCACCCACAGCATCCTAACACGCCCACGTGCCCACACAGTCTCACTCCCTGCTCATCAGTAACTATCAGCCTCTCTTCTTGCAGCTTGTGGGCCACAGAAGGCAGGACCTTGTCTATTTTTTTCACAGTCGAAGCCCTACATGTTCACATGCCTGGAGAAGGAGCAGCACACATGGGTGGAGGGAGAGCTCTGGGGGGCTCGGAAGTTGCATCCCACACTGTGCTGCTTAGAGTCTTGCCCTCCCGCTCCCGCTTCCAAACCACCCAGCTCAGGCGGTCTGGGCCCCGAGAGGGGGAGGCTTCCTGCCACTTACCCTCAGCCCCAGGGCCCTCCATCAGGTGTCTCTTGCCCAGCCGGGAAGAAGACACACTCTATCCCTTCCAGACCCAATGGGCTCATGAAGCTTGTGGACAAAAAGCCAAGCCACCCGCCGGCTTCCTCGGGGGCTACCTTGATAAGTGGCTCCAGTGTTCTCTACTGCTTAGCGATAAATATCAGTGATGGAGTTGCAACAGGGCCGGGTGCGCCTTCTTGAAAAACATGAGTTTGGATGTAATTCATCCAAATCTCCTCAATTCCCAGTCCCATCCTGCCTCACAGCCTTGCTCCTGGCCCATGCAAGGTCACTGACTGTGTCATCCGGTGGAGATGCCACCAAGACTCTATCATGGGGAACCAGCCCCTGGGAGTCCCCAGGTCTTACGGGGTCACTGATGCTTCAGGAATTGGCCAATCTCTCCAGAGTGTGATCAGAAACCTCAGCCTGCCTTCGCTGGAACCATCAGAAGAGACATTCCCTCCTACAGCTGTCCCAGCCCTTTCTGGGACTCCCAGTCCCGGGGCTCCCTCCGCAGAGGAGAACTGCAGAGCTGGGAGGTGAGGAAGGACCTAGCTCTCCCCTTAGATTACAGCTACTTGGAGAAGAGCTCAAAGCCACCTGCCTGCATCCCCTCTCCATCTTCAGCTTCGCACCATCAAAGGGGACTAGACAATGCCTGGCCTCGGAGGCTATTGCGAGAAATATGAAGATCATCCATCTGTCCAGTTCAGGTCCTTTGAATGCAGACTCTGACTCTGGCCTATTGAAACCTCTATTGCAAGGACACAGGGACACTTATTGTTATAAAACGAGAGGAAAAAGTGACACAGCAAACATCATAAAGGACAGAAGCCAAACCACGTCCAGCCACCTGGCCAACAGGAGCAGGCTCCTGAGGCGCCCGAACCATTTCCAATTTCTGTGAAAGTCAGAGTTCCAAGAACCGGATTGGCTGGGCCCGCGTCATGCGTCTAGGCGGCCAGGTGAGCGTGCGGCTTCCTGGTTGAGAAGCCCACCAAGTCTGCGTGCGAGTCCAGTGAGCTGCTTCTACAAGGCAGAGTTCAACTGCCTGGAAGTCAGGGGAACAGGGGCTGGGGCGGCAGCAGTCCACAGGCACCTCTCGCCCTCGGCAGGCGAAGGGTCTTTCCTCGGTGACCAGAGCCCTGTCGGCAGTCAGCGCAGACAGCCAATTCTTTGTGCACTGGCAGCTTTCAAACCCAGCTTTGGGGAAACAGGCTAGATGGAGAGGGTAAGCCGTCCTTGTGTTGAGCACCCAGTCCGCCAACCTGCTTTGGAAAACCTGCCCACATCCCCCGGAGAGGCGGGACCCGGACCCAGATCCTATCCTCAGGCTGTTAGGTACTTTGACTTGGCGCATCTTTGCGTCTCATTTGCTTTGATGGACCCCCATCCCCACCCACCCTCCAGATGGCCCCTAGTCAGGCCAGGATGGGAACCGCTTTCCCCGTGTATAATGAACAAGCCCATAGGAGGCCCCGTGCCTGAAACACAGAAAATTAGGTAAGTGGCGCTTACTGTCGTTGTGGTGTAAACCGAGGTCCCCAAGGGTAAGGGCTGGGCCCTCACATCCCATCTCTCCGGTCTCGAAGGGCAAGCCCGCCCCCCGCCATGCCTGTGAGTGTGACCTTGTTTGGAAACAGAATGTTACAGATGTAACCAAGTTAGGGTGAGGTCACGGTGGCTTCAAGTAGACCCTATGCAGTAACTACTGTCCTTCTAATAAGGGGGAAGGTCAATCTGTGGGGGAGCATCTGATTGGCTGAGAGCAGGTCCCGCATCCGCCAGCTGGCAAGGGATTGGCTGAGAGCAGGTCCCGCATCCGCCAGCTGGCAAGGGATTGGCTGAGAGCAGGTCCCGCATCCGCCAGCTGGCAAGGGATTGGCTGAGAGCAGGTCCCGCATCCGCCAGCTGGCATCTGGTTGGCTGAGTGGCTCAGCATTCACCTGCTGGCTGTGCAGGGGCAGGGGGACCACTGCTCAGTGGTTTGTGACGGGAATGAACGAGACAGGAAGCGCCTGGGCGGTGGAGCTCTGGGCCCCAAGGGAAGCTGCAGAAGCGGGGAGGAGTGGCCCGCCCCCACCCACGTCCAACAAAGATCAAGCGCAGACTGGGCCGTCAGTCCGGGATCCATGCAGAACCATCCAGAACACTACTGGTTTCGGCCGGAGGAGCTATCCCGGGAGGATCTACGGGTCCCATGTACACGGGTGCTGTTCCAAGCTGTGACACCGACAACCAGGACAGAGGTGTGGAGGGAGGGCAGAAGGTGGCCCGGGAACCAACCATGGGAAGGAGGCAGGGTGGGACCTCCCCATCTTCTGTGCCTTCCCAAGCAAAGGGACCCCCTGGCATGCTCCTCCCGGCCTTTCTCTGACTTCTCCCTGTCCCCCCCTCCCCCAGGGCACAGACAATACCTCCTTAGTGACTTTGGAAGGAGGAATGGATGGGTGGTCACAGGGCTCGCCTCCCCCGGAGAGCTCGCCTTCAGGTTCACCACGGCGCTGACCTGCAGGGGAAGCCTTCGGCCTCCAGCGCAGCCCAGGGACACCTAGGAAGGGGAATCTGCCTGAGCCCGGGCTCACTTCCAGGAAGCCCACATGACTGCAGCTGCCACCACATCCTCCAGCAGCCAGCTGTGGCCGGAACAAAGACAACTTAGGGTCTCCATCTGCCTCATTCTGTGGTCTAATTCTCAGTTGATTCAGAGCTCAGGCAGGGAGGGGTGTTGCTGTTGAAAGGGCCAACTCAAACTCCCCCTCCCCCCATGACCAAAGCCTGGCGAAAAGCACAGACCGATGAGCCCAGCCCATCTGATCACCATGCACTGCCTTCCCTTGCTTCTGTGGCTGATGATACTGACTCAATCCCTATTTTAGGTCAATGCATCTACTCAGCTTCAAGGGTAGCACAGAGCCTGGGACCCCCCCCTACCCTGTGTCTGCACTTTCATCTGCTTATTTTTATCCATCACAAAATAATCCTATTTCCACATCTCTGTGGGGCCCCCTCCACATGCCTGGAAGCATCAACTCTCCTGCTCAGCTGGAATTGGGGATAATTATTATGGGGACCAGGCAGACATTTCGTCACGGGCTGTCTGCCTTCAGCCACCCCCAGCAAACATGCTCAGAAGTGGATCACAGCAGTACTCAAGAGTGGTCCCTAAACCTTGTGGAAGGGAACCGTCCACAGGAAGGGATGATTACAAATAATGATTATGCTTGGTAGCTTGGTTCGTACTGTACCTCTTTGGAAATAACAAGAACTTTGCTTCATTCCCAAAAAAAAGAACATATTCCACACTAAAATTTTATTAATGTCCCTTGTTCCGCTCCCCCATTAAGTAGGGTAAGTCAAGTTGGTGATGTTGACTATGTACTCAATGTGTGTGTGTGGGGGGGTGGTGCATGGCCAAGTCATTCTTTGCTTCATGAAAGGACCCAGTTTGGGGAAACTTGGTGTAATCTGCCACTCGTCCACACTCTGCTCCTTGCCAATCAGAACCTCACGCACATGATGTCGTCGCACGTGAGAACTTTCCCAGAGCTAAAGCATCTGATGGATGAAACTCTGTATCTTCCTCACACCTGAATGTTCTCTCATCTTCTCCTGGGCTGGCCTCTTCTCCTCAGCTCCCTTGCAAGCAACTTACCCAGAAGGTTTGCCTTTTAGGTCTCTTGCATTTCCAATAACACCTAAAGTTGTTTGATAGATGATTAGTACTCAGCCTTGATTTCTATTAGCATTGTCCCTGGAAGAGTCTAGAAAAGAAGTAGTTTAGAGCCTGGACTCTGGAGACAGCACCTGGGGTCAGAAACCTCGGTCTCACACTTGCCAGCTGGATGTCCTTGGGAAGGTTGCTCGAATTCTCTGTGCCACAGGTTCCCCATTTATAACGAAGCAAAAATAATAGTATCTATTTGTAAAGTATAAGTTACTGCAAATTTAGGAAGACAGAAAGTTGGGTAGGTGTGCCTATGGATACATATATGTGTGCGTCAGACTCAGTAGTGGCCCCTGGAGATAGCCATGTCCTCATCCGTGCAGCCCGTGGCTGTGAGAGCTCACGTGGCAGGAAGGAACTTCACAGACATGGAACGTTAAGGGTCCTAAGATGGGGAGATTATCCTCAGTTATCCAGGGGGGCTCACTGCCACCATCAGGACGAAGGCAGGCAGGAGAAGGCAGAGAAAATGTGATGACAGAAGCAGGTCAGAGGCAGAGTGCAGGGGAGACTTGAAGACACTCGGTTGGCACCTTCCAACGACGGAGGAAGGAGCCCCAAGCCAAGGAGACCAGCGCCTCTAAAGACTGAGAAGGGCAAGGAAACAGGTTTTCCCTTAGCGGCTGTGGAACCAGCTCTGCTGACACCGTGCTTCTGGACGTTCAGCTTCCGGAACCACGAGAGAATCGTTTTGTACTGTTTGAAGCCACTGCATTTGTGCCGTTTTGTTATCGCGGCAATAGGAAACCCATACTACATATACACCATTATATAACTAATACTATCTATATACTGTATATTCACTATAACGTGCCCATGAACTCATATATTTATATCTACAGAGCCTGGAACAGAGCCTGGCCCCCCATCAGCACCACACATGCCGTTGCCGTAAATAGCCAATAAAAAGTCCTCCAATGGTGCCGGAGCCACGGGAGCACGAGGCCGGCATGGGGCTCCCCGGGCCGTGAGCACCACTGCTGCCCGAACAGCTGGGCAGAGCCGCTGGGGGTGAGCCAGGGGGGTCGAGCTTCCAAGCGGTCTCAGTGAAGGCACACGCTGAATGAACAGAGGGTGGCAGGTCCAGCACCTCCATACCTCCCCCCCCAAAGGTCCCCGATGATGGCTCCAACCTGTGTGGCTGAGGCAGCAACTCAATCTCAGCTCTGGGGCTCTGGATCCTCCATGGTACGCACCACACAGGGAGCGCTTTCCACTCTGCCCGAGGGCGGGGAACTTCTCCGGCCTCGGGGCAGAAGCGTGAGGTTGCTGCATCACCGCAGGCTCAGTGCTCGGGGTCAGCTCGCAAGCGTGAGTTCTCTGTCTCTGTCTCTGTGTCTCTCTGCTCCCCCCCATTCTCTTCCTCACCCCCCACCTCGTCCCACTGCAAAGACCCTCACGTGCCCTGTGTGTCCCTTTGTCATGATCTTGACGTTCATCTACTCGTGGACGAGGACCCCCCACGCGGAGACGTCCCCTTTTAAATGTCAGTTGGTTTTGCCAAAACGGCATCGTACCGTGTGCATTTCTGCACGTGGGAAGGAACAGGCGGGGAGGGTGGCGGGACAGGTGTGGGGGTTACTCATGAGGGGTGGGGGCTGCCACTGTCGTTCTGGGGAGAGAGAAGAAGGGCCTGGCGGCTGACCCCAGGAGGGTGAAGTAACAAATGGCTTTAAAATGCCAGTCGTGATGAATGTGAGCAGCAGCTCCAAAGGAACATTTAGGAAATCCTGGTTTGGGGGAGGGAGAAGGAAGAAGAAGAGAGGGGGGAGGGAGGGAGGAATAGAGGCAAAGCCATAATCCCCTGTCACCGTTATGAATCGGTGCTGTCCTCGGTGACAGAGACCGAGCATCCACGGTTCACTCCCAGGGTTATGAAGTCGAACGGGGAGGGACAAAAACATAATTCACTCCTACAAGACGGAGCCAAGCCCACAAAGCCCAGCCAGGAGACCCTCTGACGCGGCCATCGGGGAGCGCGTGCCCGGCCCCAACGGACTCTCCCCGGGAACACGATGCACGAGCTCTGTCTCATGCTCCCGGAGGTCCAGCTGTAAGTATGGAAGTCGCCCTCCCCCACGCGCCCTGCTTTCATCAAAGCGGACGCCCCCAAACCCCCATGGCGTGCGTGAGCCAGTGAGGCAAGCTGCAGGATACCTGCCACGAACGACGACGACCCAAGCCCCGTGCCACCAGGGAGCAGACACCAGCCAGAGCAGAGCCTGGTGGCAAGAGGGAGTGACTTCCACCGACCCCCCCAAAAGAGCATCCTCCCCTCTGCTCCTCCCTTTGGGCTCCAGAACTTCAAAAAAACACCCACTTACAGAAGAAAATACAAAAGCTAAAAGCAGGGTTGGCAGTTCTGCAAAAAAGCGAACCTAGAATTTCCGTGGGCCCCAGAAGCTTCACTCCCCGATGCGCTGGACACGGGGTCTCAAACCAGCACCTGCACAGAAACGCTCCCAGCAGCACGAGCCGCGGCGGCCAGGAGCAGGAAGGAGCCCAGCTGCCCTCGGCGGGGGGAATGAACCGATGCGGGAGCCACACGAGGGAATAGTACTCAGCCCTGAAAAGGAATGGAACACGGTCACACGCTACGTCGCGAAGGCACCTTGAGGACACGATGCTCAGTGACCGATGCCAGACGCAGAAGCTCACTCATTGTCTGATTCCACGTCTATGAAATTTCTGTAGACAGAAAGCTGCGTTCCCTGGGGCAGGGGAGGGGCAGTGGCTGCTCATGGGGACAGGGTCTCCTCAGGGAGGATGGAAATTGGGAACTAGACAGACGTGGTGTCGCACAACACCGTGAGTGTCTAAATGACACTATCGCGTCCACTCCAAATGGGTGATTTTATGTTTTGTGGATTTCACCTCAATGGAAAAAGCGAGTTAGGAGCAGGAAGAAACATTTGGGCTTCAATGTGGCAGACGAGGAGGCTCTGCAGGAGGACGAGCATGGGGCGGGCAGGTAGGAGGGCGACCTGAAGTCCCGGGACGTACCGAGGGGACGGCAGGCCCCTGACTGTGTGTGGGGTCACCCTGGACACGGGGCTGGGACGGCCAGTCAGGGAGAAGTGGAACCCATGACCTCACGTGGCAGAAGGACCCTTGCAGCTGGGATTAAGTTAAGGATCTCCAGGAGATGGGGAGGTGACCCGGAATTCTGGGGGAGCACGAAATGCCATCACAGGTGTCCTTATAAGAGGGGCGGGGGGGGGGGGGGACATCTGACATGGGCGAGGAGGAGGCAAAGCGGCCACAGAGACAGATAGGAGTGATGTGGCCATTAGCCCATTTTGGGGGCTGCCCAAATCCCCCAGAAGCTGCCTACAGTCCCCAGAAGCTGGAAGAAACAAGGAGCAGACTCCCCTGTATCTTCCAGAAGACATGAACCTGGCCAACACCTTGATTTTGGCCCCCGTAGGACTCAATTCACCAGGCGTGGGGTAACTTGCTATAGCAGCCATAGGGAATGGGCACCTTGACCACGGGGGGCTGAAATCCTGGTCTCCAGACCCTGCCACCAGCTGCCAACGAGACCAGGAACGCGGGCAAGTGCATCCCCAGACATAGCCTGCTCCCCCAAGCCCAGCTGTGTCTGGACGTATTTTTAGCAAACTTCAGAGCACCCAGTGTTTGGAGAACATGATGGCACCTGAAATGTGGGGTCCACTGTGGTCCCTGCATTCACAGATGCAGAAGACGACACGCGGGTGAAGCCTGAGTCACTCACTGTTATGTCACAGATTTAGCGGTTTCTTCTGGAGAATTCTACCAACAGAATTTTGGACACATATTTATTTCGTCCCTTAAAAAACTCACATGGACATGTTTCCTTGCCCTGGCTACATGTCCTCTCCTGTTAGTTAAGAAACTAAGGATCGCCGCCCTGGGCCAAGCCCGGGGCCCATCCAGCCCGGGAGGGGGTCTCCGAAATCGGTGCCCAGGGATGATTTAAAAGTGCTCTTCTTTCAGTTAATTACGGATTTCTCACTTGAGGCCAGTTGGTTGGAATATTAGCATTCGTAGAACAGGAAACCGTCTAAGGCAGCTCTCCCAGCCCATGGCTCTCCAAAGGGCTTCTATTAGTGGAGAAAAATGACCAGTTGCCCCACATACCCCGAACGCAGCGTTCCAGCTGGGGCAGCTGCCGAAGGCTTGGCAGGGCCGGCGTGGACATCCCCCGGGAGCAGGTGGGAGGGAGGAGGGGCAGCCCCCCAGTAGGAAGAAGGGGGCTGGGCACAGACAGGGCAGAAGCTGCTGCACCCCGGGACACGGGGGCTGGAAGACTCCCCCCGGCACCCCATCGAGCGTGGGGCGCCTGCATTGGGATGCTCAGGCTGGCAAAATGAAATCCTCCAGGCGGGGTGGCTCAGACCAGAGAACTGTGTTTTCTCATAGTTCTGGAGTCCACGATCAAGGTGTGGCCAGGGTCAGTGTCCTCTGAGGCCTCTCCCCGTGGTGTGTGGATGGCAGTCTCCTCACTGTCCTCATATGGCCTTTCCTCTGCGAGCATCCCTTTTTCCTCTTATAAGGACGCCAGTCAGATTGATTAGGGCCCCATGGCCTCATTTTAACTTAATCGCCTCTTTAAAGACCCTGTCTCCAAATATGTCACAAATATGTCCCTGGGGTTGGGACTTGAGCATATGAAGATTTGAGGGACACGATTCGGCCCCGGGCAGTGGCCGGGCGACACACCCCGCTTAGGGAGCCGCCCCAGCTTCCCTTCCCCCACATCCAGTGGGTAGCAACCGCTTGACCTATCTTCTCTCCCCCTCACCATCACTCAGAAGGATGGGAAAGAAAACAAACAGACACAAAAATCCAGCGGGGTTTGAATGGCAGGGGACAGCAGCAAAACAGTGGGCTCGTTTACCGTATCCTACTTTCGGAGTGACAGAGGCAGTGACTAGAACAGCTAACTCATGCCGGCGGGATGGTTAGAAACGTGAAAGAGCCACGGGGTATGTCCTGGGGCCAGAAGGGAAGCCGCCCAACCCCTTACACCTCCGGCGTGCACCCCTCGAGAAGCTGCTTTCGGAAGGGGGACCTGAGCACCACCAGCACCCCCAGACTCCATCTCGGCCCTGCAGCCGGCGTTCCGAGGCAAGGAAGGGCACCACGCTCGGTGATTTTCCACAACAAAATCTGCAAAGAGGAGGCGTTCCTTTCCCCCAGCCTACCCCAGGGTGACCAGAAAATTAATGAGGCAGAATCCCCAGCTCCCTGGGCATTCCAGGGACCAGAGGCCACACTCTGATGAGCCGAGGGATGATCAGAGGCCCGGGGATTAGCTGTGTATATTGATCCAGCTCCCCGGAGAACCTTTGACGCTGCTCTGGGATTCTGCTCCTGACTCAGGCCCCCGCCTCCGTCCAGCTCCCCGAGTCGCCCTCTGAGCGAAGCCAAGGATTAGTTAATATTTCCAGATAGAAAGGGCTCCCTCCAGAATAAACACCAATACCATTCCGCCCGGGGCTCCGGCCAGCCTGGGACACAACTGTAGAACTTCCTCGCCCTTTCTGTGGCACGTGGCCAGGAATAAAGAGAAGGCGGCATCGTTTCAGATGGCCGAGGCACAGAACCTTCTCGGCACAGACTGGAGAACAGGGTCTGTGCTGCCGTCGGCCCTCCGCATAGAGCCTGCGGGAAGGAGGGGGGTGTGAGTTCAACCAACGTCCCCAACGTCCCGCCGGGCAAAGATGAAGCCGCCCCAGAAAATGTCAGGGCGGGAGCATATTCCTGCCAAGACGGGGCCCCCGACGGGCCATCCAGAGAGGACGGGGAGGCCTGGAGTCCGAGTGAGAGCACTCCTGAGAGCGGACTTCGACCTGCCCGATGCGCGGACACACGGAGCTGCGGCCACCGGCGGCGGCCTGGGAGCCCGGGGAGCCCCGCGGACGTGCTGTGATGGGTGCGCAGTCCCTGGCTCACTGGGTGGACACCAGGCCCCCAAACTTGTGCGGGCTGAGGGCAAGAGTGCAAACAGAGGCCCGCATAGCGTCCGGCCAGCAAGCTCCGAGGAGACGTGCTCTGGCCTCAGGCTTCCCGACGCCCCAGAAGGCCAGGCTCAAGGTCAGAAGTCTCCGCTCCTTGAAGGAAAGCGTCAGAAGCGGCAGGGGAGCAGGGGAGAGCTGGCACCCCCGTCTCTCCCCTCCAAGGTCTGTGCTGTACCCCAGACCAAGCTCTGGCCACACTCAGCAGCCCCTTGCCCCCCCCCATCTTCTGTCCTGGGAGGATGGGCTCGGGTGCGCCCTAGAAACAGGCTCCGGGCCTTCGGGCCGGAACCGCCAGGGCCCAGAGCGTGAGCTAAACTGGGGGGAGCAGGGAGCCTGCGGAAGAGGCTGCAGAGGAGCGTGCTCCCTGGTCACACGGCCCCCGCGCGGGTCCGAGGCGGGATGCGGCGCCGGGCCCAGCACGCATGCGCGCTGCCTGGCCTCCCCGGCGGAGCGCGTCTCAGCCAAGACGTGTCAGAGGGACCCCGAAGCAGCCGTCCCAGCTCCGCGCAGCAAGCCCTTCGGGTGCAAAGTGAGATGTAAACAAATTAATAATGCGAACAATGAAAATAACAACACCACATTTCCCTGACTCCAAGACAAGCTTTTTTTCCTCTCTTTTTAGCTTGTCTGGAATCGGGACACATTTATAATTATGATGAATGCTAAATACAATGGGGTCTCACGTTCCCTCCCAGGAAGCTGTTGGTTAAGTCGATGGTGCCCCCTACAGTCAACTAGAATCGGGGTTTCTCGGGGATCGTGGTGGAGCCCTGGTCCTGGCTCAGGGGCCGAGACCCTCCATGAACATCTGGGGACCAGAGGTGTCAAGTGTGGGGCCCTGTGGGGCTCTAAGGGACCAGAGATGCTGGGGATGAGGGGAGTGGGCTGGAGGGGTGCGGTGGGGCTCCCCCCTCCTCACCTGGGTCCGGAAAACCTCTTACCCGAAGCCGCCGCACCTGTAAGAGGTGGGAAATCTGGGTACTTGGGGCTTCGATGCCAACCTCTCCTCCCACCGGGGGGTGTGACCGAGCTGCCCGGGGCCCCAGGAGCGTGTTGAGCCCCATTTCACCCACATAAATATCACAGATGTGTCTCCCTCGGCATCCCTTCTGCAAAGCTGACTCTGGCTGTCTGGGCAAAAGTGATGGCTGCTTTACTCCCACCAGTAAATATTCCAGAAAGAGAAGAAGTTCATTTCCTCAGAAGCATGCAGGAGCCACGGCTCGCCCTTCCAATCAATAACTGATTATCTTGCTTGCAAATTCAATTCACTGCCTGAAACCAGCCTTCCTTGATGGGTCCTGACAAGTCCAATTGTTTCGGGGGAATCTGTCAAAGGAAAGGCCTCCCAGGGCTGGCGGACTCCACGCGGGCCCAGGCGAAGGGGGGCCTCTGCTCCACGCCCTCTGTCTTCCCAGACCCACCAGGCATGAGCCTTCCTTCCCGGGAGACCCCCATCTCAGAAGAGCAACCGAACCCCAAAATTGCTTCTTCTAAATTCAGCCTTCAGTTCAAAGGCCCAGGGGGTTGGGCATGGAAATTTCTGGTGGGGACTGGCTCCTTTAAGGGGTGGGTCCTGGTGACGTGGGTGAAAGGACCAGCTCCCTTCCCTAAGAGGGATGGGTGTTGTAAGGACACCAGGAGGCAAGGACCCTCTCCATTCATTCATTCATTCACCGATTCCCTACCACCTGCAGGTCTTCTGCTGAGTCCTCCAAAAGCCAGAAGAATGACAATTCCTCGTCCTTGAGGGGGTCATACATTCATTCATTTCTTTCTTTCTCAGATGCTTATTAAGCTTGTAACAACAGCCCTGGAACTTGGCTAAGCTCTAGTTTAGGTCTGCGATCCTACCTCTGGAGTAACGCAGAACCCGTAACCTAACCCAAGGCCGAGAGAGAAGGGCCTCCCAGGAGGGGTATAAATGGGTTTTCAAACCGTGCACCCCGGGACCCCTTCCAAATTCATTCAAGGGTTCCAAAAATGATTACACAAAATTTCATTGTAATTATATTTGAACTATTTTGAAATATAATGAATAATCAGCACATTCACCAAGGCGTTAAATGGAAACTTCACAGCTCAGAGACCAGCAGCCCGTTTCCCGGCTGACAGGTCCCCTCTTTCCTGGGGAGGACCTGGAACAAAGTCTAATGTCGTCGACCGCAGGGGCTGCTGCAAAGCTAGCGAACTCGACGCGCCCGCGGGCAGGGCTGTGCTGGCGCTGGGCAAGGGGCCGGCTCCCTCTCTGCAGAAAACTCGCAGGTCGGCGTGGACGCAGGAGACGCTGCCGCGCTGGAGGTGCCTTAAATGCGTCCTTAAAACCTGACGGCTTCTTGTCCAACTTTGGTCTTGATAATAAGTAGCCACTCCGGCCCCACTTTCATTGAAGAGAATCTTGAGATGGCAAGGCGGGCTTTCCTGCCAAGGTCCAACCAAAGGAGCTTCTGAAAGAAGCTGGATGCTGACGTGGCTTCTAAAACCCCACTTTCAAACGCCTGCTTTCGCCGGGAGAGCAGGAACTGTGAGCCTTGTGCTCACACATGCGCCGGCAACAGTTTCAAGGCACCATGAGCACTTGTTGACTAAGCGAATAATTTTAACTACTGTTACCATCTCCTGAAGGAACATAGTATGATGGTTACGACCGTGGCCACGAGAGCCGGGCCGGCCACGTTAGCTGTGTGACCTGGGGCAAGTCCCTAACCTTTCTGTGCCTTTCACCCAATGGCCTCACCCATTGACCATCATCGCCTGAATCAGTTATTCCGCTGGGGGGTGAACGAGACTTCCACGATTTATTAGCTAAGATTCTTTTTTTTTTTTTTTTTTGGAGGGTGTTCTCAAAATTTTGAGCTCTATACAATGCAAGCATTTTATTTTTTAAATTAAATTCAACTAATTAACACATAGTGTATTATCAGTTTCAGAGATAGAGTTCAGTGATTCATCAGTTGTATATAAAACCCAGTGCTCATTACATCACGTGCCCTCCATAATGCCCATCCCCCAGTTAGTTACCCCAGCCCCCACTCCTTTCCCCTCCAGCAATCCTTAGTTGGTTTCGTATGGTTAAGTCTCTCAGGGTTTTTCTCCTTCTCTGATTTCGTCTTGTTTTATTTTTCCCTCCCTTCTCCTGTTTTGTTTCTTCAATTTCACATATGAATGAGATCATATGATTGTCTTTCTCCGATGGACTTTCTTTGCTTCGCAAATGGCAAGACTTCGTTTTTTTGAGGACAAAAAATGGCTGAGTAGTATCCCTTGTGTATATAGACCACATCTTCTTTATCCATTCATCCGGCAGTGGACATCTGGGCTCTTTCCACAGTTTGGCTATTGTGGACATTGCCACTATGAACATTGGGGTGCAGGAGCCCCTTCGAATCACTACATCTGTATCTTTGTGCAATTGCTGGGTTGTAGGGTAGCTGTACTTCTAACTTTTTGAGGAACCGCCATACTGTTTTCCAGAGTGGCTGGACCAGCTTGCATTCCCACCAGCAATGTAAGTGGGTTCTCCTTTCTAAGATTCTTCTTTTAACTTCTTTTCATCAACCAAGGCTATAAAATTCTCATAGAAAAGGAAGGGTAAATGCTTAATTATTTGCCTTTCATTGCTTATTTTCAGAGTACAAATTTCATACTTCTAATGGCTGCCAATGAACTCTCCTTCTCCCCCATTGCTCCCCGCTCATCTCTAACAGCCCTGTTTGTCCCACTCAGCTTCCTCTTTTTGGAATATCATTATAAACTTATGGGGGTTTATATATTCCCATTTTGCAATCATTATTTTTTTATGCTCAGATTATCCCATCTTTGAACAATGGGAGTCCTGTCATGCTGGCTCCTGTGTTCTTTGATAGAACCCCAATAATCTTTAATAGCCTCCAGCTTTGGGGCACAACCCGCTGTCCTAGGACCATCTCATCTTGTATATTTCCTGCCTCAGAACTGGAATCAGACTTTTTTTTCTCAGATCCTGGTACCTGTTCATGAGGAATGGAGTATAGAGACCATAATCCTGGGGCTAAGGATGCTTTTTGTTTCTGGGCATTTTTAGTGGGTAGCACCAACCCTTGTCATTCTATAAAGACTAAAGATATCATAAGATCATACTGATATTTCCAATTCAAACTTATCAGTATATGGATTTTATTTAATTTCTTTGATTCCATAATGGTATCTCTCTCTTTCTCTTTTTTAACACTAAAAATCTTGGACCTTAAAAAATATGAATGTAATTTATGAGCTTGCTTTATTTTCTTATATAATATTTCTTAAAGAGTAATACCAATATCACCCAAAATAATACAACTTTCAAAATGAAATTTAAATTTTCTTTTTTTTTTTTAATATTTTATTTATTTATTTGACAGAGAGAGAGAGAGCACAAGTAGGCAGAGCAGCAGGCAGAGGGAGAGGGAGAAGCAGGCTCCCCGCTGATCAGGGAGCCCGATGCAGGACTTGATCCCAGGACCCTAGGATCATGACTTGAGCCAAAGGCAGACACCTAACCGACCGAACCACCCAGGCATCCTGAAATTTAAGATTTCTTGGCAGCACTACTTATACTTCGAGTGAATCAGTATATCAAGGAAGGATATATGACCACAGTACTATATTCTAGAGTAACATGGGATAATACTTTCCACTATGTAGTTTCTTCCCAGCTCTACTGAGATGTAATTGACATAGAACATTGTGCAGGTTTAAGGCAGACAATGTGTGGATTTGATGCTCTTGTATTGCAACAAGATTACACCCATAGTGTTAGCTTCCACCTCCACCACATCATGTAATTACCATTTCTTGTTGGTGAGAGATCTACTGTCAGCAACTTCCAAGTATAAAACACAGTATTACTAACTATGTATGTTATAAATGCTGTATCGTGCAGTTCATTCTCTTTTTCCAGTTTTCATTTCTTTGGGGATTTTTAAATTTACTTATGAACTTAGTTTAATACATAATACCTAAGCAGAAAATATAGAACAAGATCAATTTAGAAAAGTATCATTTCCATCCTGTCCACTCTTCTGTCTTCCATCTGTCCCTTAGGAGGTAATCATTTTTTTAAAGAGGTAATCATTTCTATTAGTTTTATTCAAAAATAACAAAAACATACATGGGTTCACACCTTGATGTTGTTCCATTTAACAATTTAGTCTGGAGATCATTTCAAATCAAATAGATATTCGTCTCATTTTTTTTTAATCAAGGAAAAATTTAAATTTAGTATTTTGTCCAGATCTTAAATCTAAAATTCGATAACTCTTTACAAATATATATGCCAATGTTTTCAACATCTCAATCAAGATATTCATTTAATACAATATACCGGTCAAGATGAATATTTAGCTAGATCATCTCAGAAAGTTCTCTTGTGCCCCCGTCAATCAATCCCTATCACCACAGGTATCCCACGCCAATAGGCAACTAGAGGTAAGCTTTCTATCACCACAGATTATTTTTGCCAGTTTTTAAATTTCACATAAATAGAATTAGCATGGACTCCTCCTGGTCAGCATGATAATTTTGAGATTCAAATATGTTGTTGCCTGTATCAGTAGTTTATCTTTTTTATTGCTGAGAAGTATTCCAATGTATGGATATGCCACAATATCCATTTGTCCATTCACCTATTAACGAATACTTAAACTGTTTCCGGTTTGGAGCTAGTGCAGATCAAACTGATACTGACATTCTTGTATGCATGTTTTGTGAACATACGGTTTCATTTCTCCTGGGTAAATGCCAAGAGTGGAACGGCTGGGTCATATAATGAGTTTATATTTAACATGATAAACTGCCAAAATATTTTCCAAAGCATCAGTACCATTTTGCACTTCTGCCATCAGTAATATGTGAGAGTTCCGGTTGCTCTGTATCCCTGTCAACACTTGGTATTGTCAGATTGGTGTTTTGGGGGGTTTTTTGGGTTTTTTTGTTTTCTTCCTTTTAAGACTGGTTAACTTTCTAAAAAGTATGTAGTAGTACTTCATTGTGGTTTTAAATTGCATTTTTGATCATAAGTAGTGATGTTGAGCTTATTTTGTGTGCTTGTCTGCTTTCCACACATGCTCTGTTCAAATCTTTTGCTCATTTTTTATTGAGATCTTTTCTTGTGATTGAGTTTGAGAATTCTCTACATATTCTGGATACAAGTCATGTGTCAGATATGTGATTGGCAAATATTTTCTCCCAGTCTGTGGCTTATCTTTTCATCCTCTTAAAAGTCTTTCTTTTTTTAAAAAAAGATTTTATTTATTTACTTATTTGAGAGATGGAGAACGAGTGAGCTAGAGAGCACAGCTGGTGGAGAAGGAGAAACACAGAGCTCCATCCCGGGACCCTGGGATCACGACCTAAGCTAAAGGCAGCCGTTGAACTGACTGAGCCCCCCAGGTACCCCACTTAGAAGTCTTTCTTAGAGAAGTTTTTAATTTTGATAAAACACAAATTACCAACTTTTTCTTGTAGGGATCATACTTTTATTGTCATATTTGAAGAACTTTTGCTTAGTCCAATGACACAAAATTTTCACCAGTATCTTCTTCTCAGACTCCATTGTCTAATATGGTAGCCGCTAAGTAGATGGGTTTACTTAAAATTTAAAATTTGGTTCTTCAGTCGCACTAGCCACATTTCAAATGCTCAATAGCTACATGTGTCTGGTGGCTCCCATACTGGAAAGCATGGATATTGAACGGCATTGTTCCAGAATTTTTAAGGTTTTAGGTTTACATCTAGAGATTATAAGGAGAAAAGGGTGGGTTCTGATTTGGAGTTTTTTGGAGTTTTTTGATGTTCCAGCATCATTAATCAAAAAGATGCTCTTTTCTCCTTTGACTTATATTTGCACCTTTGTCAAAATCAGTTGGCCATATTCATGTGGATCTATCTCTGGACGCTCTACTCTCCACTATTCTTTCATCAGCACTACATCGTATTGACTACTTTAGCTTTACAGCAAGTCCTGAAATCAAGTAGTATGGGTTTAAGTTGAGAAATATTCTCTCCTCTTCTGTTTTCTGAATGAGTTTGTATAGAATTAGTATTAATTTTTTTTAAAGATATTGCATAATTCACCTATCACACCGACCAGGCCTCAAGTTCTTTTTTTTTTTTTTAAGATTTTATTTATTTATTTGACAGAGAGAGATCACAAGCAGGCAGAGAGGCAGGCAGAGAGAGAGGGGGAAGCAGGCTCCCTGTTGAGCAGAGAGCCCGATGTGGGGCTCGATCCCAGGACCCTGAAATCATGACTTGAGCTGAAGGCAGAGGCTTTAACCCACTGAGCCACCCAGGCACCCCAAGACCTCAAGTTCTATAGCAAAATTTTTAACCACAAATTCAATTTCTTTAATAGACATGCAACTCTTCAAGTTATTTCTTCCTGAGTGAAATTAGGGAGTTTATGTCCTTTGGGGAATTGATCCATTTTTACCTAAATTGTTGAATTTGTGGGCATAAAGTTGTTTATAATATTCCCTTATTATCTTTCAATGATTGTAATGTCTTCAGTGATTCTACTCACATTCATGATGCTGGTAACTGTTGTCTTTTCTCTGTTACTCTTGCGTAGTCTGACTTGAATTTTATCAATTTTACTGATCTTTTAAATAAAAACAACTGTTGGTTTCATCGCTTTTTTCTTTTTTTTTTTTTACACTTACAGTATATATATTTTTTATATTTTTTTTTCAGTGTTCCAAGATTCATTGTTTATACACCATACCCAGTGCTCCATGCAATACGTGCCCTCCTCAATACCCAATTTTTGTATCATTGCTTTTTTCTATTACTTTTTTATTTTCTGCTTCTTGTTTCATTCTCTTTATTGTTTCCCTCCACCTATAGTTTTCCACTTAATTTGCTGTTTTTTCCTATTTTCTTAGAGTGAGAGCCTACTTGTAATCTCTCTCTCTCTTTTTACATTATTTCTTGATGTAAAGCCTTTCATTAATCTAATATAATTAACTAAATGTTGAATTAATGGATTGACTTTTAATATTTAATTAATTTTAATGCTTGAAATTTCCTCTGAGCTCTGCTTTACCTGCATCTCCCAAATTTTTTATATATTGTGTTCTTAGTTTTCCTCAATTTGAAATATTTTCTAATTTTCTTTTTGGCTTCTTTTTCACCCCAAAGGTTTACTTAGAAATATGCATTTAATTTCCAAGATTTTTCCAGCTATCCTTCTTTTATTGATTTTTAGGTTAAATCTTCATGATCAGAGAAGATAATTTCTATTATTTCAACTCTTTAAGATCTTTGAAATCTATTACATTTTTCCATAGAATGGGGTTTATCTTAATGAATGTTCCAGAAGCCCTCACTAAAAATGTGAATTCTACTGCTTTTGACTACAATATTCCGCAAATATCACTAGGTCATATCGGTTGAAAGTGTTTCTTGAGTCTTCCGTATTCCTATTGATTTCCTATTTGTTTCCTCTATTGCTGAGAGAAGAGTTTTGAAGTGACTAAGTAAAATTATGGGTTGTTTATTTTTCCTTTCAGTTCTGTGTCTTTGTTTCCTGTATTTTGAAGGTTTACTGTAATGTGAGTGGTCACTTAGAATTATTAGGTCTTCTGGGTGAATTGGCCCCTTTATGATTATGCACTCTCCTAATTCCTCAAAGTCTTCCTCATTTTGAAGTTTACTTTGTCAGGTGTTAGTATAGCCACGCCACCTCTCTCATTTTTGGTTTTTGCATGAAATATATTTTTCTATCCTTTTACTTCTGACTTAGTTATATCTGTACTATAGCATTTAAAGTGAATTTCCTAAAAAAAAAAGAAGTGGATTTCCTGTAACTAATATATAACTGGGTATTATATTTTTATCCAATCTAACACTCTCTGCCTTTTATTTGGTATATTTAACTATTACATTTAATGCGATTATTGATATGGATGAATTTAACTCGACCATGCTATTATTTACTTTGTCTCCTATGTTTCTTATTAATTTCTTCCCATTTTCTGCCTTCTTCTGCACTATTTTACTGTTTTGTGGTTTTTTTCATTTTAATTTTTTCTGTTGGATTTTTGGCTATACTTCTTTATATTATTTTTTGGTGCTTGATCAGTGGATGATAGTATTCGCACCTAACCTGTCATGGTCTGCTTAGAGTTAATATTTTTGTGTTAGAGTTACTACTCATCCTCAGCCGATCTGGTGGGTATGTAGTAGTAGTATTTCATCAGTTTTAATTTTTGTGTCTAATGATGTTGAACATCTTCTCGTGTGCGTATTTGCCATTGGTACATCATCTTGTCAGTTCAAATGTCAGTTCAAATCTTTTGCCCATTTTTAATTGGGTTCTTTTCTTTATTACTATTGAGTTGTGAGAATTCATTATATAGCTGATATATAAGATCTTTAGCAGAAATATGTCCATAATATCTTCTTATTTTCTATGTAATGTTTGCAATATCTGCAGAATTGTTCCTTTTCCCTTTTTCATTCTTTATATTGGTAATGTGTTTGCTCTCTTTTGTTCTTGATTAGTTTTATTAGGAGTTTATCAGACTTATTGATTTTCTCAAATAATCTACTTTGGCTCTATTGGTGTTCTCTATTGTACACTTGCTTTCTATTACATTTATTTATGCTTTTCTCTTTATAATTCCTTCCCTTCTATTTTCTTAGGAGTTGGCTTGATTTTCTTTTTCTTGCTTCTTAAAATGAGAGCTGAAGTTATTGATTTTTCAGCCTTTCTTCTTTTCTACATAAGGCTATAAATTTCTCTCTAAGTACTACTTTAGTTATAATCTACAAGTATAATATGATATGTCTTCATCATCATTTAGTTAAAAATATTTTCTAATTTCCAAATTTCCATTGTGATTTCTTTTTTGAACCACGGGTTACTTAGAAGTGTGTGGCTTAATTACTAAGCAGTTGGAGATTTTCTAGTTATCTTTTTACTATTGATTTCTAGCTTAATTGCACTGTGGTCAGAGAACATTCTCTGAATTATTTCAGTCCTTTGAAAATTGTTAAGCCTTGCTTTATGAGCTACTGTACAGTCAATTTGGGCAAATGACTCAGTGCATTTATTCGAGTGAAAAGAAGGCACATTCTGTCTTTGTTGGGTGCAGTGTTTTATATATGTCAATTAGGTCAATTTGATTAATTGTGTTGTTCAGATCTTCCATATCCTGACAGATTATTTTGTCTGCTTGTTCTATTGACTATTGAGAAATATGTCTCACCATCTCTTACTATGATAGCTATGCCTCTATTACTTTCCCATTTTTATATCTTGTCAGATTTTGGGCTGCACTTGAAATATATACTTATAGTATCATCCTGATCAGGAGTCCACTCTTTCATCTGCTTTATATGTTAGAGTTCATGAACTATTTGGGGGGAAAAGTCCCACTTCTGACACAAAAAAATGATTGGAAATTGGCAGAAAAGGTTTCAAGAGAGGAAACACTGACAATGAGGTCTCTCCAGCCTAATAAGTAAGAGTAATGTAAAGCACCCTGTGTCTCCAACTAGTCCTTCCCTCTTGCCTGAAATGCCATCTCTTGGGAAACATTCCACTAGAATGCCCAAGACCTTGAGCTGGAAAGCTTTTCCAAGCTTTCGGAACTGGGAATTAAGATGCAAATGAATCCTACACTAAGTTGATATTTTCTTTTAGTCGGTTGAAATCAAGATAGAAATATAAGTTGTCTGGAAAGAGATAGAGGTTCCAGGGACCCCTGAGCAGGGAAGGAAAAGGTATAGAGACAAAGGAACATGACAAAGTTAGTTCCCTGACCATAGGCTCTCAAGGAGCAGACCGTGAAGAATGGAGGATCGGTGGTTCTCTTATATTCGGAATGATGACCCCAGGGCCAGCCCCGGTCACAGTGCATGGGGCTTCAGGTCTTCCAGGAGCTAGGAGCTCCCTCCAAAAGAGAGGGACTCCTCTGAGTAGAAGTGGGCTAGCTCACAGCAACTACGAGCAGTTTACACCATGGCTCAGGGAGTCCTGAGCGAGCAAGTTACATGCTCTTGTAACTTGTAACTGCTCCCTGGGGCCAGAGGTCGGGGCCGGGGATGTTTTATCTTTGGTATGATTAATGAGCGAAATTATCAAATTATTAAAGGTGTACATGCCCCGGTCTTACCTAAGAACCGCAGGGGGACTGGGGAAGGACCCACAGTCATTGCCCCAGAGCAATGTGCAATCTAGTCGGGAAGGCGAGGGACTCATAAACAACCAGAGAATAAGCAGGTAACCCACTGAGACTCAAGAACCAAATCTGTGCTCTGTAGAAACACAGGGAAGAAAGGACTCAGGGCAAACTGGTCATCAGGAAAGGCTTTGGGAGAGGGACTTGAGTAGCCCCTGGAGGATGGTCAGGACAGAGAAAGAACAAGGAGTGGGAACACTGTGGCCAGGAAACAGGGAGATTGAAATAGGCTGTGTGGACACTGGCCAAGGCAGCAATGAGGAAAGCCCGCCAGGCAGAAATCTGCAAAGAAAACACTTCTACTCTCAGATGCTCAAGGATCTCTTTCTAATAGCTTTATTGACATAGAATTCGTATACAATACAATTCACCAATTTAAATTGCACAACTCAGTGCTTTCAGTGCATTGACAAAAGTTGCACAGACAACACCGCAATCAAGTTTAGGACATGTTCATCACCCCTAAAAGAAACCCCCTATCCACACTTGCAGCCACTCTCCACAACCTCTCCAGCCCCGGCAACTACTAGGCTACTTTCCACCTCTGTGGATTTGCCTGTTCTGGACATTTCCTATAAATGACTGCTGTTATAGGATGTGGCCCGCCGAATGTCCTGTGTTGAAGTCCTAACTCACCGTATCTCATAATGTGCTCTTACTTGGAAATAAGGTCATTGCACCTGTAATTAGTTAAAATGAGATCCTATGGAAGCTGGGTGGATGCCTGGTCCAGTGTAACTTCTGTCCTTCTGAAAAAGGGAAATTTGGACAAAGACACACACAGGGAGAAGACCGTCTACAAGACAAAGGAAAGCCAAAGATTGCCAACAACCACCAGAAGCCAGGAGAAAAAGCATGGAACAGATATTCCCTCATAACCCTCTAAAGGAACCAAAGCTTGCAGCACCTTGATTTCGGACTTTTGGCTTCCGGAAACATAAGGGAATAAATTTCTGTTGTTTAAGCCACCGGTTTGCGGAGTTTTGTTGTGGTAGCCCCAGGACACTCAGGCAATATGTGGTCTTTCGTGATGGGCTTCGTCCACGTAGCATCCCATTTCCAAGTTCCCTCCATGTAGTAACGAGTCTCGGAGATTCCTTCCCTCCTGTGGCTGGATAATATCCCGCCGCGTGGATAGACCACATCTTCTTCATCCATTTTTCAGTTGATGGACAGGCAGGTTGTTTCCACTTTGGGGCTATCACGAATAACGCTGCCATGGACGTGTTTGCACGAGCTTTCTGGTGGACGTAGGCTTTCGTGTCTCTCTGCTACATACTTAGAAATGGAATTGCTTGGTCTTATGGCAATGCCGTGATTAACCTTTGGAGGAGCTGCCCTCCCGTTTTCTGAAGAAACAGCACCATTCTCCATCCCACCAGCAGCCACGCAGGAGAGCTCTCATATCTTCACACCCTCACCAACACTTGATATTGTCTGTCTTTTTGACGGTGGACATCACGGTGGGTGTGAAGTGGTATTCCAGAATCTGCTTTTAGCCTTTTTTCCAGACACACTACACACGACCATGATTTGAAGACATCACATGCTATTTACAAGCATAGAATCCATGTTCCTTCTTATCAAATGCTTCTTTACCAAACCCTCAAATCCTCTGCATTCTACCTGAAGATCAACCAAGGGGATGCGGCATCAAGTAACCTCGTCACCTAGACCGGGGTCCCCAGGCCCGCCCCTTGCAATTAAGGGGTGGGGAAGGAGGGGACACAGACTTCGCCAGCTGTGCCTCACTTCCTTCCTTGTGGTTACTATAGAAACTGTCACAGCTACAAGCCCTCCCTCGCCTTCTGGATGTTAATAAACAGCCTCATTATTTTGCAGAAAGTACTTTGAAAAAATCAGCAGCCCCACAGTTTCATCCTGGTCCAAATTAACGAGGAAAGATTGGGTTTTGGTTTTTTTTTTTTTTTTCTTTTTATTGACCATGAAAAGAAGGAAGAGTTATAGCTCATTTGTGCACTTTTGCTGTATTTATGTTTTATGTATTAGAAAGTGATTTCCACCTCCATTACGCATCCCTAATGCCCTCGTTACATTAAAGGTATGGACCAGGAATCTTTTTTACCCATCAAACCACCAAATAAATTGTGGTGAAAGATATTAGGAAGGAATAATGCTTAATGGTCAGCCAGGCTGGGCCGCCTGGGGAAAGAGAAATCTGTTTCCCGGCCAAGTGTCACTGAGAAGAGGGAATCGAGCAGCCTCTTTGTGATGGGGGATCGGTCCGGGATGAGTGCGGGCCCACAGACAGCCTGCCGGGCCTGGGAGAGGCCACACGCCACACTTGGGATGCCCCCAAGTTCCTCGGCAGTGAGTAGGAGTCATAACAGAAGTGAACACGTGCCAAATATTGGGAAATCTTCCACGCCCTGGCCGGATTCGGGCGGCAAGAACGGCCCCTGCTTTCGGTAGGTGGCAGTCAGCTGCCACTCCACAGGGTCGCCGCGGAGACTGATCGAGGCATACCCGTGGAGCCCCCAGCATTCGGGGGTGCTGAGATCCCCCCATAGTCAGGACCCGACGAGCCGTTACCTCTCTCCACGGAAAGCGGGAACGTGAGAAAGGATAAGAAAAGCAGAAGACCACCCGTGAGAAACCACCTGTGAAGACCACCATGGCTCCAAGGTCAGGAGCGCCGGCTCTGGGACCCGGGCGTCTTGGGGTCTAATTAGAGGGTCACCGCTGACCTGCATGGCCCCCAGCAGGTCCTCACTCCCCTTCTTCTCAGCTTCAGCATCTAACAGGCGAAGGCCCCTGGGGCGCCCAGGTGAGACGGCCTCCTTTGCTGTGTTCCCAGCTCCCTTACCTGCCGCAGGCTCTCGTCTTCCCAACCCCGGGATCCGAAGATTGGGAGGACAGCGTACTTCCCTGCCAGCGAGTGCGTGCCTTGCCCGAAAGTCCTCCCGTGTTTTCACAGAACCCTGACAAAGGGCTTCCGTGGAGCAGCCGGGGATGGGTTTGCACAGGTGGATGGGAGTCTGGGCACCAGCTCGGGGCCACTGGGCACGCTCTAGGATCAGTGACGACCCGTGGAACCAAAGAAGGAAGTGGGGACGGAAGTGAGAAATTGATTCAAGATGAAGCAAAGGCTAGAAGGACTGTTAGATGTAGCAGGGAGCAGAAGAGAAGATTCCAGAGAGATTCTGAATTCTGGCTTGGGGACCCATTCATGAAGATGAGAGGCCAGAAGGAGGATGCCTCTTGGACCCGGGACACACCGAGAGGGAGGTGTTGGCGGGAAATGGCAGGAACAGGTGCAGTGGGCGGAGATTCTCAGAGTCTGCTCTCAAGAGGGGCTCGGGGTGCGTTTAGGGTGGAGCATGGAGGGCCGAGGAGCCCGCAGGGGAGACAGAAGGAGAAGCAGCGAGAGGTCAGGACAGCACAGCCCTGTGCAGGTGGTGATCGCACATCAGGTAGAAGGGAAGGAGAACCTTCCATGGGCTCTGGGGCTAGCCAGGGGGTCTTGGTGTCTCCGCGTGACCCGTCTGACCCAGTGGGGAGGGGGAGGGCACATGGGGCGTCGCAGGTATGGAAAGTTCAGAGCGGGCCGCCACAAGAGAAAGAAGCAAGAGCGTGGGAGGCTGAAGGTGCCCCAAGGGGAGGCGGCAGGTGCGGAGAGGCTCTGGCCGGGTCGCCCTGCCCTGCCTGGGCCACCTGCCTGACCGTGGGGGAGGGCCCCGGGCAGGGGCCTGATGGGAGCCTGGGAGCTGCGGTCCACATCCACGGGGGCCTGGGGAACCCACCCATGTGTGGCCTGACCGCCCCCCCCAGACAGCGAAAGGCTGTCAGGATGGGGACCGAGCCCGTGTACGTGGCCACACAGCGCCGACTCCCAAACCCTGGTCCCTGCAGAAGCAACAGGGTCCAGGCTCCGGTACAGCACGCTCGCAGACGAGCCGGGGCGAGAGGGGAAGCAAATGATAGAAAACAGCCCGATGCCTGCGAGGGAGCCTCTCTTGCCCACGTCCTGCCCACTGAGCCTCCCTGGAGCGTCGGCTGGGCCGGCTCTCTCCACTCCAGCTGCCCCAGGCCTGTCGAAGCAGCAACACTAACGAGCAGTGAAATGGCCAATGAAGACCCTGGCAGAAGGGGAACAAGGAGCCCGGCCCCCCACAGACTGGAAAACCACCACCTGGTCCTTGGACATCGGCCTCGGCGGCCTCTCTGCTCTGCCTGCTTGATGCAAGGGCAGGACCTGGCAGCCACTTTGTCGTAGAGGGTTTCCCTGCTCCTTCCTTGTTCAGGGCATTTCCTCACCCCGGCGCCTGCAGAGCTCGCCGCTCAGCTGCATAGAAGCCCGCCAGGCAGTGCACCGGCGCTGGGGTCCGTGGGAGGGGCACAGGGGAGATGCCCCCAGCCGGGGCGCACGCAGCAAACCTCATTCACTGCTAACACATTGGCTCGTGCACCTGTGAGGCCGGCCCTCGTGCCCTGGAGGCAGAAAGAGGGTGGGTAGGAGAAGACATCGTTAAAATGGGCTGCTCACGTCCGCCTTATACCCACATCCTGCCCTTCTCATGGAAGCTTCTCGTGTGTCTTACTTGTGTATGGACCTTACTACAAATGCATTCATAATCTCACTGTGTCCGCGAACTCTGTGTGTGTGTGTGTGTGTGTGCGCGCGCGCGTGTGTGGCTGACCCTCAAAAAACACAGGCTTGAACTGGCAGGCCACTTATATATGGATTTTTTCAAAAAATACAGTCCAGAACTATAAATGTATTTTCTTGTCCTTATGATGTTCTTTCTTGCTTTTTTTTCATTTTGGTGGGAGTGTCTTTTTTTTATTATTATGTTCTGTTAGTCACCATACAGTATGTCGTTAGTTTTTGATGCAGTGTTCCAAGACACGGTGTTCTTAATAACACGCTTTTCCCCAGCTTCCTTTCTTGTGAGAAGGTAGCAGATCATACACATAACACCCAAAGTGTGTGTTAATCGATTGTGTTTGGTTTCAGTCAGACTTCCGGTCAACAGGAGGTTAGTAGTGTTTAGGTTCTGGGGAGTCAGGGGTCATCCTAGGACTTTTGGCTGCGGGGGGTCGGCCCCCCAGCCCCCACGTTGTTGCAGGGTCAGCGGTAACACATACAACTGAAACGCATCGATGCTGCTCCTGAAACGTTGGCATGGCCACCCCGGCCCTCGAGACGGTCCCCCTGGCGGTAGGAACCAGCGCCTCATTGGGGGCAGGGCTGGACCCACACTGGATGCGGGGTTGACGTCCGTGTTGGGTCCGACCTGGGCTCAGGAACATGCGGGGCAGCCGTCCAGCCCTGGGGGCCGGGGGAGCGGGGGTGGTCTTCCTCTCGTGCGTCCATCACATATCTGCGGAGCCCCTCCTGCCCTCAGGCAGGGACAGACAGACCCCCAGATAAAATGTACAGTGTGCCGGGTGCTTCGGGAGACACGGATGACAGTAAGGAGGCTCAGGGTTGCTTGGGTGCAGAGAGAGAGAAACCGGGAACGGGATGGCCACGGCGGGGTCCCTGAGAAGGATTTGGGAAAGTGCTTGCAGATGGTGGAGACACGGACGACGGGATTGCAGGGGGGACAATCTGTCGGTGCAGAGACCCTGCGGGGTGCGGTCCCCAAGGGCTGGAGGGACGAGGGCTGGGACAGTGGGTGACAGCAGAGAAGTCTGAGAGCTGACTCTGGGAGCTGCTAGGGGTTACTGCGTGGGGTCTAGAGACCACCACACTTGGGCTTTGCCCTAAGTCAGTTGCGTTTCCTGTGGCTGCTGTAATTCAGGACCACCAACTAAGTGGCTTAAAATCACAGAAATGTATTCTCTCTTCGTTCCGGAAGCCAGGATTCCAAAATGGTGGTGTTGGTAGGGACGCGCCCCCCACCCCGGGGCCCCAGCTCCTCCGCTCCCGGCTGCGATGGCCCTCGGTGTTCCCTGAGCACCTTCACGTGGTCTCCTGTGTGTCTGTCTTCTGTCCTCACAAGGACGCCCGCCACTGGATTTAGGGCACACTCGGCTCCCCACACTCGGCTCCCCGACGATAGCATCTCTATCCTTAACTCATGACACCGCAAAGACCTTATTTCCAAGTAAAGCCACATTCCGAGGTCGCAGGTGGATACACACTTTTGTACACTATTCAGCCCACTGCAGGGAACCCCTGGAGGGCTTGGGGGGCAGGCACGACATGATCTGATTGGGTCTTTGAGGGATCCTTTGGCTGCACTGAGAACAGGCTCGACGAGGGTGGCCAGACCCAGGGGCAGCTGCCCGTGTGTGGGAGGCGGGAGACTCTGGGTCAGTCTGGAAGGAAAAACCGAGAGGTCTTGCTGACAGATTAGATTCTTTCACCTGCTAGCCCAGGCTGCCCCAAACTAATTTCTGTGTTCTGGTCTCAAATCGTTCCTTCCCTCTCCCTGGCGCTCCTCGATGCTGCGTATTGCCATGCCGTTAGCTCTCAATCTCTCAGCGGGCGGCTGGAGTGGTGCGCTGCAGCCCAGCGATCGGTTCTCACCCATCACAGCCCGCAGCCCACCCCACTCAGCCCCCTCACCCTGTCTGGGGTGCAAGGGGCAGCCCGCGTCTGTCCGGCCAAGGCAAGGTAGCAGACGTGTCCTGGGGCGTGGATGGAGACGCTCCAGACCACGTCGCCTTAATGTGAGGGCGCGGATGGCCAGCCACCGCGCACGGAGTCACCCCCAGCAGGGGACGATGGTCCCTCAGTGTCCCCACAGCTCCCAGGTGAGCTGCAGTCCTCATCCTGGTGTCCACTGAAGAGTCGTGCTCCACGGAGGGCAGAACCCCATAGGTAAGAGGGTGTAGGAACCTAAGAGCCCTGGCTTCAGTGTAAATCCAAGGAGAACTCCTCTCATTCCTTCCCCCGTACGAGCCCCTCAGGGACACGAGGAGACAGAGCCCGGTCCCGGTGCCAGCAGCCCATCACAGCCTCGGCCAGCTCCAAAACCCCATTAAACACTCACGTCTGAGCCCAGTGTCTAAGCCAGAGCCCCCACTTTTAGGAACTGCACCCCCTTTGCCAGGCCGCTGGGGAGATTGAGCGAGGGCCTCCCGCCCCCACCCCCAAAACACAAACTCCCCTGTGGTTTGCAAGACTCTCCATCAGGACTGAATTCCCCACTTCTGGCCCGAGAGCCGAGTTCCCGAGATGTCTGGAAGGTGAGTGTTCCGGCATCTTCTCCAAAGACAGAGCGGGCGGCAGTGCCGCTGGCAGAAGGCACAGCGTGGCAGGGGGTCCTTCAGCAAGGTTCTCGCTCCCCACGGCTCCGACGGGATGAGCCCATGCCTGCCTCCAGGCGGCTCAGCCAAGACTCAGATGCCCGGCCGAATCCACAGGACCCCTGGCCGTTTGGAGCCTCTTCCCTCCGGTGGAGCATCCATGGGCATCCACGGGGTGGGGAGGACTCCCCGTGTGCTCTCAGAGACCTCACGGGGACACAGACCCTGTTCATCGCAAGGACTCGGGGGAGAGATGTATGTGGTTTTTTATCTTGTCAAACAATGGGTTTTAAAACCTGTCTTCACACACAGCCTCCTCGGGGCAATGGGGAACCCCAACATCACCTCATTGCCTGGACAGTGAAGATTTCCCCTAAATAAAGGGCACTGACTTTTACTAGATGCCCCTCAGTTAGGGAGAAAACGGAGCTATTTTTTTCAGATGTGTGTCACCATGAAAATATGTGCACAATTTGCCTTAAATTCTCTTTGGAACAGGTTGGGTTTAAACGAATAACAAAATAATAATACACTCACAGAGTTAGAATCATAGGTTACCTGTATCTTAATCCCGCCTTTTCACTTAACACGAAGGGGGAAGCTTTTCCCCATAAATTATGGGTTCATAAGCTTAATTTCTAATCACTGTTCAGTTTCTTCAAACACTATAATTTACTAAAGCCCTTGTCTGTGGTTGGTCATTTATTTCCACGGTTTCTATGTTGTAAACATTTCAGCAAATGTATGAACCAAATTACTAATTATCAAAGCATCCACAGTTCCTATCCGCTCAGTTCTGTGCACGGGGCAGGAGGACGAGGGGCCGGTATCCTCTCTGTCCCCAAGGACTTTGTTGTCTATGAGGGAAGCAGCACCACAGAGTAAATAATAATGAAGCCCACACAGGTGGGGAGGGGGGGAAGACGGTGGTGTAAAAAAAAAAAAATTAAAAAGAAATGGATAAAAATATTGAAAAAATAGTGCCTACCGTAAAAAAAAAGTACATGCGTGTGTGTGCATCTCACGCTAACCTGAGAAATCTAATGCCAGAGGAAACCTGAGTGGGGTTCGTGGGTATAAGCACCAGTCACAGCAGAGCCACGGCAAGGGCTCCCCTGGGCAGACTTCGGGTGCCGTAGAGAACGGCGTCCAGCCTGTATTATCTGCCTTGAGCTCCTGGCAGCGCCAGGCAATGCCGGCCAGGGAGGGAGGAAGACCAGAGTGGGGGGCGCCGTGGGGCAAAAGCAGCCGAAGGCCCCAGGCTCTCTCTGCACGGTGGCTGGTCCTTCAAGAAGCCGTCTGGCCCCGGGGAGGAGGGGCGAGGTGAGTGGCAGCAGCTGCTGACTTTCCCCCTCCCTCTGTGCCCCCCCCCCCGCCGCCCCCGCTACCGTGTGCTCCCCCTGTGCTGAGCGGGTTAATGTTCGCGGTGCTGGGCGGGTTGCCCTCTTGGCTGTTAAGATTCACAGCTATCCACGGAACACAACAGACTGTGAAATGTAATAAATCTGGAGTTGCCTCTCAATTTCACCAATAATAATTAGCAAATTAAAATGGAAATGTCACCACAAACCCATAAAATTCGTCAGTGCGGGATGGAAAACTCTCCCGGGAACAGAAATGGCTTTTGTCCATGTAATACCCCAGGCGGACGTGCCGTCCAGTGTTCCCCGGGACGGCCGTTGTGCCCAGAGAGTCCAGCTCGGAGCCGAGTCATCCCGGGGTCGGCTGTCTTTACGTGTCAGCAAGCTAACATAACTGTGTCATCGAGCTGCTTTATGGAGCCTATAATACGTGGACGGGGCTGAGGTTAGTGCTCAGACAAGGCAGAGGGCAGCGGAAAGCATGCCGGACGACACACCTCAATTTCTCCGTGGCCAGCACGCTGGCCGCCATGCAACCATTTGGCCAAACGAGAGGAGGACTGGGAAATTTTGAGCGAGTCGTGCACCGTCTGGCTTGCATTTTGGAGTTGAAGGCAGAGAGTGCCCACCGCTCACTGCGGAGCACCACCGCAAGTCCGCTCGCGCTGGCCCTGGTACCCTGCTCCTGACGACCCGACGTTTCCCTCAGGGCAAGAAAATGCGACTGTGAAAACCCAAACTTTCCCCAAATCAACAAAAGATGGAGACAGCATCCACGTTATGCAAAATAATTCTTTGTGTCAGTAAATAACGACACGCAGCACTCCCACTTCGGACTGAGCTGAGGTCCCAAGGACCGGATCGATCCTCCTACCTGAAACCAACAAAAATCTGTCGTAGCCGGTGTTGTCCAGTGAGACAGAAACAATAGGATATATGGATGTCGATGTGTCCAAGGAAAGAGACGTACCGTAAGGGGCTGGCTCACATGATTACGCAGGCTGACAAGTCCCAGGACATGCGGCTGAGTAGCCAGCATGGTCGATGTGAGGTTCCCGTCCAAAGGCTGGCAGGCTCCAGACCCAGAAGGGCCAATGTTCCAGCTCAAGTTTCAAAAGGACCAAAAAATTATTCAGGATTTTGGACACCGGCAATGAAGTGATCGCTAAGAGCTAGGAAATGAAAGAGGTGAGCGCTAAAATTGCCCCCGCTGATGTTTCTAGGTATAGGCACCGATGAGCATGGTGGGCTCCCCCAGTGGAGGAAGCCCCACTGAGAGTCCTGGAAAATGTCGGCAGGAGGAGTTTGCAGGACAGAGAATCAGAGAAAAGAGTTGCACAGACATAGGGAACTCAGGGGATCAGCAAATGGTCTCCTTGAGGACTAGGCACTGACCAGCTCATATGTGCGAGGAAACCTCTCAAGCCCACGGAAAGCGCCCCCCAAAGATCAGAGAGAACAGGACCCGGTGCTTGCACAAAGCACGGTTACTGCCGGTGAATCCCGGCTGGACCAGAGAACCCCATACTTCCCGGGGCCTTGGGCAGAGTACACGGGAGGGTCTTGCCTCAGTCAGGGCAGTAATAATCCCTCAACTGAGCACAAGTCAATGTGCTTCCACTTTAAGAAACTAGAAAAGGAAGAGGAAATGAAGCTCAAAGTAAGAAGAAAAGAAGTAAGAATCAGAGCAGAAATCAGTGATACAGAAAAAAAAAAAAAAAAGTGGAGAAAAATAGATGAAACCAAAAGCTGGTCTTTGAGAAGACCAATAAAACTGACTTATTTATTTTTGCAACAGAGTGAGAGAGAGAGGAAGGGAAAGAGAGAGAGATGACGCGCAGAGGGCGAAGTAGACTCCCTACTGAACAGGGAACTGGATGCGGGACTCGATCCCAGGATCCTGGGATCATGACCTGAGCCAAAGGCAGATGCTTAACTGACTGAGCCACCCAGGCGCCCCGAGACCAATAAAATTGATAAACCGCTAGCCAGACTGATCAGAATAAAGATGGAAGACTTTATAGAGAGGGGTGCATCCCTACAAATTCTCCAGGCAAGTAAGGGAGTTTAGTAAAGCTTCAGGACACAAGATCAATATATAGAAGTTAACCATATTTCTAGATACTGGCCACAAACCGTCAGAAATTAAAATTGGAAAGAATAAAACGTTAACATTGTGTCAAAAATAAAATGCTTAAGGATAAGTCCGGTAAAAGATATGGAGTATCTGTATGCAGAAAACTATAAAACATTGGCATGAGGAATTCATGATGACCTAACTAAATAGAAAGATAAACAGAGTTCATGGGTCATAATATGCTTTATAGCTAAGATGGTGATTTTCCCCATTGGATCTATAGATTCAATGCAATCCCATTCCAAATGACAGCACACTTTTTGTTGGAAATTGATAAGCTGATTCTAAAATTCATATATATAGAAATGCATACAAAGAAATTAGAATAGCCAAACCATTTTTATTTTTTTTAATTTTTGTAAATAGTTGGTTGATTTTAAGATTTATTATAAAGCTATAGCAATCAAGACAGTGTGGTATTTTGTCAATATCAACAAAGAGATCAATGGGATAGAGCCCAGAAATAGACCGACACATATATGGATAACTAGGTTGTTGGTTTTTTTTATATATATAAAATGGCAAAGGCAATTCACTGGGGAAAGAATAACCTTTTCAAAAAATAGTGCTGGAGTAGTTGGTTATCCATAGACCAAAAAAATAGAAAGCTTCGATTCATACCTTGCACAGTATATAAAAATTAACTCAAAATTGATCGCAATTCTAAATGTAACACCTAGGTACACAACTATAAAACTTCTATCAGAAAGCCTTTGTGACCTTGAGTAGGCAAAGATTTTTATGTGACACCAAAAGTACAATCCCCACAATAACAAATCAATACACTGGACGTCATCAAAATTTAAAAAAAAATCTGCTCTTTGAAAGATATTGTTAATAAAATGAAGACACAAGGTACAGACCAAGAGAACAATAGTGGCAAAGTGTATCTCCGATGAAGACTTTGTTTCCAGAATATTTAAAGAATACATAAGAAGAAAAATGAGTGACTTAATTTTTAAGTGGCAAAATATTTGAATAGATACTTCACCAAAGACGTCCAGATGACAAGTAAGTGTGTGAAAAGATGCCTGGCGGCATAAGTCATCAGGGAAATGCAAACTCAAACCACATTGACATCTCACTGCACATCTATTAGAACATCTGTAATTGAAAGGGGTTTTTATAGCAGGTGTGGTGTGTCTGGGGAGGAACCCAACCCTCGTACTGAGGGGACTGGAAGGCAGAATGACTATTCTGGGAAATAACTGGGAGTTTCTTAACAAATCAAGCCCCAAGATCTAGTCATTCCACACTTAGGTGTTTACATTTACTCAAGAGGAAAGCAAGCATATGTTCATGCCAAAGGCTTGTGTACCAGTATTCCTTCCTGGCAGCTTTATTTGCAATGGCCAAAAACCAGAAGCAAGCCAACCATGCATCAGCGGGTGAATGAGCAGTAAGTCATGGTCTATCCACACAGTGGAATCCGTCTCAGGAACATAGAAAGGAATGAACTATTGACACATGCTACGTGAACAAACGTCGAAATAATTATGCTGAATGAGAGAAGCCAGACTTCCACCCCCCTAAGAAAAGAGAGTATATATACAATATGATTCCATTTCTGTAAAATCCTAGAAAGTGCACTCTGATATATCGTGACAGGATTGCCTAGGGACCTGTAGGAGGGGCACGGGAGGGACATAGGGGAAGGATTCGGAAGCACCGGGAGGAAACTTAGGGCAGTGGCTATATCCTCTTTAAACACCTTGTCTCCAAATATAGTCACGTTCTGGTGTCCTCGGGGTTAGGACGTCAGCCCTGGAATCGGGGCGGGAGGAGGGGGGTGCACAATTCCGTGCATAAGAGCTGGTTTCACAGGGGTCCTTCTATGTCACTTTTCCTCGTAAATACGTACGATTTATTTTACGTTCACTGTCCCTCTCTAGAGCAGAGTTTTAGAAAATATGACTCTCCGGTTGTTTTGTTTGTGCTGTTTAATGATGAGCTCTTCCACCGCACGCACTCTGGTTCACCAAAATACGGTTTGATGGTAATCGTGGGGAATAAACAAATTTCTAGGAGGAGGCCTGCCTGTAGGTTTCTTCTCCACATTTTCTTTGCATGGCTCTCTCTACTAGCTTCGCCCTGGAGACGGACGGCCCTGTGCCGCATTTGGAGAACGCGGAGGGCTCACTGCAGCCCCGGAGGGGAACAGGTGCAGGAGGAAAGCCGCCGTGCCTGCGCTCAGACGCTCTGGGAGCTGAATAGCCTCCCTGAGAGTCCTCCTGGACCCAGATCCAGAATGCGTGGCTCCCCCGTAAGCGGCTTACAGTTCCTGGAGAGAAGAGCTAAGCTCGCCGGCCTCCTCCGTCTGCCCACAAAGGTCCATGCGTGCATGATGTCGCAATCGTTTCCGAGCAGAGACTGATGTTTTACAGATTTTTACCTCCTCCCTTCTTCCTCCCCCTGCCCCCTAATTTGCCTCGGGAACCCTGGGGCCCGCGTTCGGCCACGAATCCCCGGACGGGACCGCTCAGAGGCCCTCCTTTCAGGCGGTGCCCGACTTTGCTTTGGTCCGGATGACGCGTGGCTCGGAAACACAAGTGAGCCCGCGAGAGGAGGACTCCGTCCAGTCCCAACACGTTTGTCGATGAGGACAGCCCCTCCCCTGTCACTCCACCGCATCACTGAATCTGCTTATTCCCTTCACCGCACTCGGCACACACGCCTGTGTCCGTGGCTAAAACGTAAGCCCTACGAAGCAGAGACCTTGTTTTCCTCATCCATTACAGTATCCCAAGCACCTAACAAAAGCTGACACCTGGTGGGTGCTCAGTAAATGTTTTTTTTTAATGAACAAATTGGGTTGTAAACCGTTACGGGAAGTCTTATGCCGCTGGAAGGCTCCGGCCCAAAACTGATTTCGGCACTGCTCCCCGTATTCATAGCGACAGGCTGGAAATCTTGCTTTAGGAGCTGCCTGGGATGCCCAGGGGTGGGAACGCCGACCCCACATCAACCAGAATACCTCGTTCTTGCCTGTCTTATATACTGTGGTTCCATGAAAATTCTTGTTTAAGGAAAAATGGGATATCCTGTTTTTTAGATGTCTACAAATCATTAATGCAGACTTAAAGTGAGAACGACGTCATGCCATTTTTATTAGGCTTTTTTTGCAAAGCTGGAGAAGTGACCATCCTCTAGCTGCTATGCCCTCCAAGATCTCACGAGCGGAGTCTGCAAATATTTTCCCTGTCACTGCATGGGAGGAACAGTTTACAAACCAGCGGATCTGCTCATGCCAGAGTCTGAGGCGGGAGGTCAGACCAGAGCTCTGACCATGGTCGGACCATGTTTAATTGGTGCCCCCCTCTCTCTCCTCTGCTTTCATCAAAGGCTGGCGAGAGGGTCGTGACGCTGCCCAGATAGAAAGCAAAAGAAAAGCAAATGGGAACAAAAGAGGGGCAGAGGCGGCCGAGAGGAAATTTGCTGTCTGCAGAGAGTGGCACGGGCTGGAAGGTGCTGGCGATGCCGATGTAGGCGCCGGGTGCTGCGGGGCAGGAAGCAAGCTCCAGTGCCAAGAATGGGGAGAGGGAACTGCCTTCTTCCAGATGCAAAGGGCTCCTGGTTTTCCATTCGTTCTACTCTCTGTTATGAGCAGTTTGAACCTCTCCAGAGGGAGAGGTCAGGTTCACTTTCTCGATGATCAAACCCATGGCTTCCATGGGACGGGGCATCCTCCACGGGACCTACCATTGACCCACCAACTGGGTGGTGATGCAGCAGACTTGGTCCCTGTATCCTCCTCGCTCCCCCTGTCCCCCTGGTGGAGAGTGGCTGGCTAACTGCAGAGTTTATCTCCGCACGAACATCATCCTCTCTAGCCCCGATCAAATGAGATGGGACAGTGACGACCAGCAGGCAGAGAGGCACGCACTGGCATCACACACTGGATTCCTGTAGGGAAGATGCTAGAAGGCTGCCCTTAAAAAAAAACCGCAAAAGAAAATCTCCTGTGCCAACTCTCCTAGACCCCAGCTCTTTCTAAGTAACTTGGGTACCATTTAATCCATTCCCCTCGGCCCATCAAGGATCTACCTGCATGGGTCTCACCAATGACAACCCAACCTCTACTGGGACAGTCCCACGGGCAAGGCTGCTCACTGCCTGGCTGGACGGCCCTTTCCGACTTTGAAGAGCTCGGACTTTTAGAAGCTCCTTCCTTTTATCGGTTGAAAATCTATTTCTCTGAAACCTCAATTCTGCCCTCGAGGTCATACGGAGAAATGAGTTATTTCCCATCCAAAGAAATATCCGTCCAACGTTCAAAGGCAGCCACCATGCCAACAACTCAGCTTTTCTTCCACAGGATAAACATTGCTTGTGGCTTCGACCCTCTTCAGATTCCGCTCAGATTTATAAATGACGGTTTTGAATGTGTTGTCCGAAAGCGAAGGCAGCGCGAGTATGTCTAACGGGCATGGGATCTCCCGAGACGGTGAGTTCCCCGATTCCCGCCACTCCGATTCAAACGCTTTCTGGTCTGTAGACTTTCTAGAATCTGCCCTTCTCCCCATTTTGAAATGGGAATGTTTTCTTATCTCTGATTTTCTGGAGCTGCCCCCCATTCCCCGTGATTCCTCATATTGCCAAATGCCGTCTACGCGTAAGCCTCCAGCCTCTGCGCTGGGGTGTGGCAGGTAAGAGCTGGAGACAGGAATCCGCTCCGGCGAGCACTAGAATGTTCTTTTTCTTGCTGGATCACAGCATCACACACGGGTCCGTTGCTTTTCCAGATCAACTCTCTAGGGACAAATGCTCTGCTCACCCATTTCGTGGGTGATAAAAGCAAGGCACAGAGTCCTAAGTGATCCCAAGGGCCCAACACGGGCTGGTGGAGGGTTCTCAACCTTGCCCCAAAGCTTCAAGCCCCTCCCCCTGGAGCTGAACCTCATCCCTGGAAAGAATGATTCCTCTCGGTTCTGAAACGCCCCCCACCTCATGGGGCAGCTGCAGATATCAAAGCCGCTGTCCGTCATCTCCATCCTCAGACGGGGAGGGTCCCCGAGGTGGCAGCATCGAGGGACCATTCAGAGGCTGCAGCTACGGCCTGAGCCTGAGGCTTGAAGACGGCCTCCTGCCCTCTGACTGCTTCAGTCTGACAGCGCTCGGCCTCTCACTCCACTCCTCGTGACACAGGGAGAGTATCCAGTTCTCTTGATCACAGGATCCTACAGGCAGCCCCCAGTCTGTCCCTCCCCGGGCCGGCGCGCAGGCAGGGACCTCGGGTAACAAATGAGTCACGCAGTCGCGTCTCACAAGAGCCCCGAAGGTGGCAGGAGCCGGAACTTGCTGGTGACTTTTATGTTCCCTTTCAGAACGGCTGTAAAGAAAACAAGACATAAAATACCTCCCCTGTATAATTTGCTGGTTTATAGGTGGTTTCATCGCTTTTTTTAAATGGCTACCCAAAGTGATCTTTAGGCTTCCCTACGGCTGCTAGTGCATGCCCTGAGAAAGCCAAGGGAGCTAAGGAAGTTGGGGGGGGGGGCCCGGAGGAGGTGCCCCCCCACGCCCCGACCCCCGTCCTGCTCTGTGGCCAGGCGGCAGTGGGCAGCGGTGGGCACCAGCCGGCCTCACCCCTATACTGTCTGCAGACCACCGTCATGGACCTGCGGTCCAAGGGCGCTTCTGCCCCACAGCCCCCTGGACAGGAGGCAGGTGGACTCCCCCAAATTTGAATTTACAGCTGGAAGGACCAGACAAGGTAGAGCGATCCAAGCGAGGAGAAGGAGGTAGAGGCGAGATCATCGCCCATCCTGCCTCCCCAGGACACCTGCTCTGAGACACAGCCCTGCTCCCGTTCTCCCGCCTCACCTCTCCCGCACCTGCTGAGTTCATGGAAAGCCGCCGTCGTCTGGCTGATTCGCTGCTTCCTCGGTTATTTAATTTTTTTTATAATTAGGGATAGAAATCATCTAAAAACTTTACGAGACTGTGATTTAAATATTTAAACCACCGCCGCAAGCGTTGGTTGATTGCTATCTGTCTTTATACAAATTTATTAAATTTAACTTAATTTATTTTTAATATAAATTAGACGGAATTAAGAAAAATTTATTAAATGCTGAAAAACACACTCAAGGTTGAACTCTCAAATTATAGTTACATTTGACATAATTACAGGATCACAGGGGGGTTGCAAAAACGGCACAGACAGGTCCCAACGTAGCCTGGCCCCAGGGTCCTCGGGCGGTGAGAGCCTGGGCGTGGGTGTGCATGTATGCGTGTGCGTGTGTGCGTGTTTATGTCTCTGTATCTCTGTGAGTGGGTAAATGTGGTTCTACACGGCTTTATCACGTGTGCAAGCCCCTGTAAGCAGCGGAGCGCAGATGCGGAACGGTCCCGGCCCCACAAGGACCCTCACCCGAGACACCTGTTGGTCACCGTGGTTTGCTCACCCAGACACCGGGGAGGACCTGCTCCCCAGCCTGTGTCCCTGGCACGAAAGCCTCACGTGGCCCGTCCCCGGAGCCCGTGCCCACCGTGGGCGCTGAGTGAAGGATTCTCTACCCACGTGAATTCCTCAACAGCCTTGGATGTCAAAAAATCCACACACAACACCGGGATGGCCACCAGGCTTCCTCCCAAGGTGACTCGGGGGGGGGGGGTGGGGATGAAGGCTGACGAGGGACTCCTCCGACCTGCTCCATCCCACCCCTCCCCACCTGCCACGCTCACCCACCCGCCACTCGCCCTTCCGGTGATGCAAGACAAGAGGGACCCGCAGCAGCCGGGGAACGCTTTCCCAGGCTCCTCTCAGGAAGGGGTGCTTACAGGGACTGCCGAGTGACCCACCCCCCTGCGGGCCTCTCAGCTCTCGAAGAAAGGCAGGGACGAGGAGAGCGGCGACCCTGCGGACAGCCCGTGCTGTTTTCCCAGGCATGGCGGTCGGAGGGCGCCCCCCCCCGTTCCCCACTCGCTGCGGTCAGGACACTCTTGGGAAATCTCTTCCTCCCCCTCAGAGGTGCCCTGGGAGTTCACGTCAAAGGAATGCCAGCTAGACTGCGGTGTCGGAGGAGCCCCATGTCACAGGCCCTGGGCCCCTCCTGGGCTCCCCAAGAACGTAGCCCACTCATCGTGAGCCTGGGCTGGGCCCTGGGGATCCCTGGGCCCTGGGGATCCCTGGGCCCCTCTGTTCCTTTTGCCTCCTTCTTGAAGCTGCCCGGGGCCCCGGCTCAGGGCCCTCTGCCCCCCAGGCTCCCCGTGGCTCCCGTGGGAACGGAGTTCCCGGCTCCTGTCTGTGGCTAGTCGGTGGTTTCCGGGTCCCGATGGCCGCCCGTGCCCATGGTAACAACCGCTCTCAGCCTCCCCTGCCTCAGCAGCGCTCTCCATCCCAGACTCCAGACGGAACAGAGACCGCTGGCCTCTCGGGGGCCTCAGAGGTCCCCCGGGATCCCAGGCTTGGAAAGCCACCCGTGTGATACCAAGTCCAAAATGCACACATCAGATGTTGCCAGAAAGGCATTTGGTCTCCGGGGAAAGAGTAAGGGAGGGATTTGCGTGCGTTTTAAAGCATTGCAGCAGAGATCCCATCCGTGGGTGGGGAGTGGCCATTTGGGACCTCACCATCCCTGACGAGCCTGAGCAAGTCTGGGCCCTGACGCTGCTGCTGCGTGACCCCTTCCCTCCATCCGCAGGGGCTGGAGCTGAGACAGAGCTGGATCCCGAGTGTCGGAAGCGTCCACGGAGGTCACTGGGTCAGTGACAATGACTCTCGGTGAGGGTTGCTGCAGCTGTGAGCCAGATAAGCTCTGCCCTCTGACCTCGCCTGGCGGGAGGACCCCAGACCTGCCCCTGACCCACAGCTCCACACCTCCCTATCGACCCCGATCATGCATCTAGTTTCCAGAAGCTTCTTAAGAGCTGAGCCCATGTTTGCACCCCCGTCCCTGAGCCCCATGCTTGGCACGCAGAATACCCACATTAACAGTACTATATTGTGTGTTCTAAAATACGCCAAGAGGGTAGACCTCAAGCTACATTCTTTTCAAAACTACACACACACACACACACATGCAGGAACACAAGGACATCTTCAGAGGTGCCGGATGGATACGTTTAGTGCCTTGATGGTGTCAGCAGGGCTTGCGTGCGCCCAAACTCGTCACAACACACACACCAGACTGTGCAGTTTTTTGTATGTCGGGGGTACCTCAAAAGCTAAAAAAGAGCATATTCTGAAAATGGAGTTGTCAAATGAATGAAAAAGGTGGTAAATCAACCCAAGTAGTGGGCTGATCTGCCGAAGGCCGGGACTGAAATAATTCCTCGGAGCTCTCTGGTGGACATTTGGGCTCTTGCCTGCCCCCTCCTCTTGTCACCTTCACGGTCGCTGTGGGAGCTGGGAGCCTCCAGGCTGTGCAGAGGGGGCGGGGAGGGTCGCGCTGCCTCCCCAGGGCACGCACTGTGCTCAGGGGGCACTGACCAGTAGAAAGCCGTTCTTTCTGCGAGGCCCAATCTACCGCATTAAGACCCAAAGCCGCTGAAGTTCAAGGAAGACATAATTGTGTCATCTGATTTGCTCACCAGCGAGCAGGTCAGATGGAAAGGTTACGGTGCTCTCCAAAATATCCCGACAACATCTTTTCCCTCATTTTAATGTTATCATTTCGCCGTTTCGGAGAGAGGATTTCTATTTATCAGCGATGAATAGATGCTTCTGAAATCTGGGATTACTGACTTTGACCTTTTCTTTATCGGCAGGTACTAAAATGAATGGGTAGATGACAGAAATGTAATTTGAGGGTTGCGAGATTTACGAGGAGGCAGCGCGCTCGGGAGAGCGGTGATGATTTGAGAGGATGAGCTGGAGACAGACCCAACGGCGGTTTTCCTGGACCCGCGGCTTTGGAAGTGAAAGTGGCAGGAAGGCAGCAGGGAGAAGAGACCCCTCACCAGTGGGCTTTGGGTGAGGAAGCAGGCGGGAGAGTGACTCCACTGCTGAGAGGCTCATAGAGCGGGCGGCCCCGTGCTGGACACGGGCTATCACTCAGTGGACCGCGGACATCACCGTCACCATCCCCAACGACAGCAGCGGAAAGCGGCCCGCCACCCACTCCTTCCTTTCCAAATCCTGCAGCCGCCTGCTGGCAAAGCCCAGCCTCCCTCTTTCTACCACTTTTGTCTCTATCCGTGTCTTGGGTTGAATCATGTCCCCGGATTTGTTCAAGTCCTAACCCTGGGTACCTGTGCCTGTGCCTTTATTCAGACATAAGGTTTTTGCAGAGACCGCGGAGGTAAGATGAGGTCTTACTAGATTAAGTTGGGCCCGATCCAGTGACAGGTGGGACGCCCAGGAGATGCCTACATTTGCCCCAAGGGTCCCAGGTTTGAACAACTGTAGGAAACACTGTCTGCTTAGGGCCGGGCTTCCATCCGCACAGAAGCGGGCTTAAGATATAACAAGGCACGCGCCCAGCAGAGAACGCAAAACCCCGTCCCAAGACCAAGAAAACCAAACAAGATCCAGTGGTGGGTATTGTCTTTTGTTCCTTATCAGAGAAGCCGGGGCCCCTTGGGGACCCCAGCCCAGCTCAGCCAGAGCACAGTGATTGACAGCTGGCCCGGCCAATCAGAAAATGGCTTCCCCACCCCCACCCTCATGCTTCCTGGGGCTCAAGGACAATTAAGACAGGTCCACTGGGCAGGTCATTTTTAAAGGGGAAATCATTTTCAAGTTGCAGGTTGAAGTTCGATATTGAAGAACTTCTGTTTTGATGGACATCCACAGCTCTGTGAAGACGAGATCCCACCAGGCAATGTCAACGTACGCACCAAACACCCACATCCCCCAGGCTCGGGGGAGACCAGGGAGGCCCCGAGGTGGAGGCCTGGGGAGCCGGACGGCAGGCTGGTCACCCCCGGGGGTGCACAGGCTCTGCCCCGGGGGCCCTGTCTGCTGTCTGAGCCAGCTTCCCTGTCACTGCTCTAACACGATCGACCCAGCAAATAGCTCCAAGGTTTGCAAAAGGCTGCAGGATTTCTCAGGGCTCATTAAATAGGGCGAGCCCGAAGAGGGAATCGGCGGTTGGATTTCACCTCCCAGATCCTGATGAAAACACGTGGGCGCCCTGCTGACCACGCTCCCAGGGGCTGGTTTCTCTGTCTCTAGTCCCACTTCCCTTATTCTCAACTGGGACCTCAGCCATTGTGTCCGCGGTCCGGGGGGCTCTGCTCCGAAGGCCCAGACGAGGATCTCCGGTAATGGGCGTGCTTCAAGGTCGGGCAGACAGGGCAGTAAGCAAAGCAGAGGGAGTCCCTGTCCTCAGGGGCAGCGTCAGTACCCCTGAGGAGGGAAGGAACAGAGCCCCACGCTTCACATGGAAACCCTTTAAAATTAAAGGAAAGAAATCCGCTTATTCACAGAGGGCAAACCACACACAGTAGGACATGTAGGACGTCTTCTCGGCTGCTGAGACTCAAGGCAAGGAGTGGTCTCCAACCAGGAAGGCCTTCTGGAGTATGGGGGTGGGGGGGTTGTCCCCAAGAGCACGGATGGGCCGGCTGGCCTGGTTATCAATTTTGAGCAGGTGCCATATGCACCAGGGAGAGGATGCCCAGGGAACCGAAGGCTCAACACGACAGGGAAATTTCTCGTGCATGATTCTAGACCTGAATCTGCGTGCGCACCTGTCCATCTTCAGCACAAAAGCAACACGCTTTAGCACGCAAGGTCTGGGTTGCAGCTGTCTTGTGCTGTGTCCTAAAGATTGTACCAGACTGTCCCAGATGCATCTGCCTCCTCCTTTCACTCCGTTGCAAGGATGCTCCATAAGGCATGCCTCCCGCCCTGCTGGTGGAGCTTCGGGTCTTCCTGTCCTTTTCCTCCAGCGGACACTCTCACGCGCGCCTCTTCGCGCACATGTGCAAATATGTCTGTAAGATCAGATCCTGTGCTCTGACTTGCTGAAACAAAGGGTTTGTGCATCTTGGATTTTGATAGAGGTCCGTCAGTTGCCCTCCCCTCAAAAGAGGTAATTCCAGTCTATGTTCCCACCATTAGAACGATTGCTTCCTTACCGTCTTTGTCCATCCAGTAGATTAAAACAGCCTTGTTTCAGGGCGGGGGGCGGGGGTTTGGTCCTAAGGATGAGGTCACTGGCTTCTCACACATGTAAGGGACCCTGCTATTACTTCCTTCGCTGTGGAATGCATCCTTGTCCGGAGCCTCGGTCCGTCCCCTTTCCCTCGACACCATCGCCAACCCCCGCCCCATCACCACCTGCCTTCCTGCTTCCAGAAATTGTGGGGCACATTTTGAAAGTAAGTTGGGACCAACTCTGCAGTGTCGGACTGTGCCCTCGTCAAGACAGCTGAGGGCATGCCGGCGTCCTTCAGAACCGGGGTTCGAGCCTAAAGGTCTGGAGATGTCTCCGGAGCCAGGAGAGGGAGGGCGAGGAGAGGGGCGGAGCGCCCACGGCGCATGCAGGGCCCGCTGTGAGACTGCTCCCCCAGCGTGCTGCCCCCCCAGCTCGGGGCTGGTTTCTGGGATGGGCGTCCGGGGGCAGCTGGCCGAGCGCTGGGCCGTCTGCCGCTCAGTACGTGGACTTTGGAACCACCAGCGGGATGCCAAGGTCTGTGGGCTTCGGGTCACCTCTGCAGACCCCAGACTGCGGGCCACTTCCCGCAGGACCCGGGCCTGGAGGACAGGGAGTCTTCTGCCTGGTCGCAGACCCCACTGAACCCTGCACGTGCGTGGACGTGGAAAAGGGCTTCTGGGCCACTGCATGGTCGCCTCCCCTCAGAGGAGTTACCTCCCTGCACCCCGGCACTTCCAGACCCCCCACTCCCCGGCTGCGCCGGGAACTCCGCCAGCCTAGAAACCACAGTGAGCAAGACGACGGTGTCCCCGCCCTCCCGGGCCCTACAACCCCCGGCAGGGGGCTGTGGTCCCCCAAGGACGGGAGCCCTCGGTATAACCGCGCAGAGCTGGCCTCTTCCGCAAATGCAGAGAGGGCTGCAGACCTAGATACGACGGCCCGAGGCGGAGGAAGGGGCAGCTCGGGCCTGGGCAGGAGGCGCTGGTGTGAAGACAGCCCTGGCCAGCTGGGAAGGGGGGATGACCCAGCATCCCGCTGGAGCGCCGTGGTTGGCAGGATAGAGTCAGCAAGAGGGGGAGGCTGCTGAGTTAGCGGACTGGCGCGGGAACCCCAAGCAGGAGGGGACGAAGGCTCTGGTCAGAAGCAGGGGAACTCGGGGAGGGGCTGGACCCGGAGACAGATGAAGATAGCATCGAGACGGGGCGGGGGGAGCGTGCGAGCTGGGGCTGGAAGGCGTGAAGTGTGTGCGGTAAGAATTGAACCTTTGCCCCCTGTCCTCAGCTCCTGGAGGTGATCCCTAGGGCAAGCGTGTCCATGTCTATGGGGGGCCTTGGTCACACCCGCGCTCCCGTCTGGCGGCGTCTCCACCGTACCCGCGTGCCGTTGGCTCGGGGACGCAGGCTCACGACCTTACACGTTACCCTGGTAAGTCTCCTCCTGTTAGAATCGATTCCATCGCTTGAGACTGTCAGAGCTCTTTTAAATCCTGGTTCTGTCCCCTGAAATTCTCTCCCTGCTTTGAGCTATGGGGGGGGGCCGAGAGGGAGGGGGCTGGGAACGGGGACCCCTCAGGACCAGACCACCTGCGTCAGAGCCCCGACACCCGCATCAGGAAATGTGTGGCCCGGAGCAAGTTACTTGGCTTTTCTGTGCCTCGGTTTCCCTGGTGTAAAGGGGGATGTGACCCCTCCCTCGCGGGATTGTGCGAGGACAACGAGGGGAACACGCGGAGGGTTCATTAACTAGGGAGCGTTGAGACGAGGCTCAGCTCTTCGAAGGAGCTCTCCAAGGATGAGCACCAGTATTTGGCAACCAAGTCGCCAAAGAAGATCTGTTCTCAGAAGCGCCCAGGTCAGAGCCTGGGCACCTCCCTGGAGACCTCCCTCCAAACCAGCCAGTGCTCCCCAGATGCCATCAGTCCACCAGTACAGAGCGTGTCTGACGAGGGCTCTAGCAAAGAAGGCCAGAGGAAGTAACCTTGGTGGGCTCCCTGGAGGAAGAGCCTCACTTAAAACCGTGACTTTGTGCCTGGAGTCCCAGCTTCCCCCGGTACGGCCCCTCCTTGGAGCTGTGAGCCAGAGAACCTTAGCTGGAGTGGCGGCGGCTCACCCTCTCAGTGCTCCCTGCATCCCAGGCCCACGATGATACTCACTTAATTCACCGTCACCCGGAAGGTAGGTGCTAACTTTCCCCTTCCGTGACCAAGGCGCCTCTAGGACCTATTTCTTTCTCTGTCAAGTGGGGACGATGGCCCTTTCTCCCCCAGGAGGGACTTGGGAGGCTTATCTGAGTAAACACACATAAGGTACCCAGGGGAGCAGCTGGGAAGCCACACACCTGGGAAAGGGGGCCCGACCTCCAAGGCGATTCCACTGGATTCGACCCGGGCGCCCGGCCCCAGCCCCTGCAGGCCTCTGCTGCGCTCTCCCGCCTCTCCTGGGCAAGACCGTGCCGCACAAGACCCCCTTCCCTGCCACCTGCTGGGCCACGGGGCTGTGGGGGCCAGCGCCCAGAACCCACCCTCGGCCGCTGCCGTCCTCACTTGGCCCCAGGCCGAAGCTGTATCTTCAGTCCGGATGAATCAGGTAATCAATAAACTCTCCAGAGCATCCGGGCAGAAAAAATAGAAAAGCGTCTCCATGCCTGGAGACGTCAGTAATTAACCCGAGCTGGAGGCTGGGGTTCGTTTGGCGGGACGTAATTGTCTTTAGGAAGGAGGGCGGCGGGACGCACGCCTGCCCTCGACACTCGGCCCGGCCGGGGAGAGACACCCATGTGTGGGCGCGAAGACTTAGGGGTCTCTGCGTTCTGCCCAAGCTGGAGCTCTGGGCTCCCGGGGCCCGGGAGAGGGACATTTGTCTCTGACAGAGGCTGAAACTGTGGGAGCGATGTGTATCTCCACTCCGCACACACACCATTAATCTGGCAGCAGCTCGGCCTGGGGGGAGGATGGGAAGGCTCGGGACAGCGTGGGGTCACCTTTCCCGTCAGAGTCCTCCGCCAGCCCGAGCGGCCGCCACACGCGCACCAGCCCAGCCCCAGCTGAAGGTCAAGGACAGCACGAGAGCCACACTGGGCAGGCTCGCAGGTGCAATCTGGGGTCCTCGGTGGGTTAAAGAGGGGACGATGGCAGGAGCGACTGGAGCTAGATGTGCAGACCCCCTTGTCCCGCACGCCACCCACCCCCCCGGAGACTGTGTCCCCATAGAAGGCACCACGCGGGGCCTCCTGGTTGCCCCCCAGGCTCTCAGAGGAGGCAGGACAGGACGGGGGGTCGGGCTGCAGGGCTAAACCAGGCAGCCCCCTGTGGTAGCAATCATCACAAGTGGTTCAGTGGCCTTGGCGTCCTAACAGACTTGAGTCCAAACCCGGCTATGAGGCTTGCTAGCTGGACGGCTGAACTTTGACCTCCTCTGGTTTCCTCTTCGGTAAAGTGGGGCAGGGGTGCCTCTGGAAGGACGCAGGAGATGCACTTAGCATGGGGAGGGGGTGCTGGGCGCTTCAGCCCCGGGGGAGGTGGGTGCCCACCCTGTCCAGGCTAGTGAGCATGGGGAAAGGGGGGCCGAGGTGCGTCAGGGCTGGCCAGGCAGGGTGGGACGTGGGCTGGGAAAGTGTGACATTCGAGTTGACAGAGAGGGCGTTCCCAGCTGGAGACCTGCGCCTGGAGGGGTGCAGGGTTGCGAGCAGGCTAAACTGGTGTCGAAATGGGCCAGACTAGCCCAGAGGCTCTGCCTGCTGGGCAGCCGAGGAACCAGAGGGGGAGGAAGCAGTCGTGAAAGCCCTATGAAAGCCAGAGTGACCGCAACGTCAGGAAGTCCCTCATGGGTGGAGACTCAGTTTCCCCCAGTGGTCCCCAGAAGAGAGGATTTAGGGGTCAGGCGCATATAAGGGGGCTGGTTCTAGATGCTGGGAAATCGGGACTGTGACTCAGGAGCGGTAACCTCTATGTGAGTCCTGACCCACAAGCCCTCTCTGCAGAGGAGACCCCCCCATGCCAGAGGGACAGGGATGAGGACGCCTTCACAGAGGCAGCTGCCTTGTCTTTCTTTTTGAGAGTTCACCATGTGCCAGGCCCCAGGCTGGGCACTTTCTGACCTTGACAACAACCCTGCAAGCAGGCATTCTAATCCTTCCTTTGCATGTAAAGAAACTGAAGTTCAGAGAGGGTAGGTAACCTGTCTCAGGTCACTCAGCAGGCGAGCGGCAGACAGACATTGAACCCAGGTCATTCTGACCCCAGCTCGCTGCTTGCAGATGTGCATGTCCTTCCCTTCCCAGGGAATCCTGACCCTCTGCCCTTCTCTAAAGCACTGAAGATAACTATTTGGAAGCTGGTAATAGTCGATACCTCAGACCAGCGAGAACAGTAAGTAATCACTAATCGCTGATGTGAAACGGGGGATCGGTCTAAGCACCTTTTCCTATCACTCAGTTGTCATGACACCCCTAATGCATGGGTGCTAAAAGCATCCTCATTTTGTGGAGGAGGAAACTGAGGCTCGGGGGTCAGGTCCATGCCTAAGGGCGCCCTGGGGCCAGCAGTAGAGTCTGCTGAGAACAGGATGGCTGGGCACCACGTCCTGGACATCCACGCCTCCAAGTCTAGCACTCGAAAAGGCGTGAACCCAAATGTACTGACGTATCTGCGGGGCCCGGAGACAATGATTAATGTGACCCAGGCTGGGGAGATAAGACGAAGGATGCGCTGTCGGAATGCGCCATACCCTGCTGTCTGTGGGGTACAGGCGACTCGGGGTGCATCCAGGCCGTAGGACACAGGGACGCGTGCCCCGGCTCATCTTATCTCGGAGCTCACGCAGCCTGTACGGGGTCTGGATAACACTCGCCCCTCTTCCGCCAAGATAATCTCTGGCAGAGACCTGCTCCGGAAACAGCACCTGAGCGCGCGATGGAGGGAGGCTGCTGGGAAGCGTTGCTAGGATACGGGGAGGCAGGGCACAGAGGGCCTCGGGACCCGGGAGCACCACAGGACATCAGCAGACAGCACAGCCAGCGTCCAAGGAGCAGGAGGATAAACGGATGGACCCCCGCCTCTTGACTCCACGGAGCTAGATCTTACCCAACGTTGGCAGAGGGCTCAAAGGATAATTCGAAATCTAATTGGTGAGTATTTTGGTTTGGTATTAGAGCCATTCCGCTTGGTAAATATCAAGAAGCTGGATGCCTTCCCTGATCCTCTGGGCAAAGTTTACGGGCGCGGCCCTGGCACTGAACAAAGAACATGCAGAAGCCAGGGAGAGAAAGAGAGAGAGAGATCCTTCCCGGTAAGGGGAGGAGGAGGGAGAGGAAGATGCCACCTAGCCGAGCCCCTCCAAGACACGTCCCCCCATGGCAGCCTATGTCTGCATCCTGCATAAGAAATACATATTCCAAGGGTCTGGTTTCCTGGTGGATTTATGCGTCTGCCCTGCTCTCTGCTAACCGCACCCTGCATCCCAGTACCCACCCCGCTAGACGGAAATGGAGGAGAATGTCTGCAGGAGCCCTACCCGATTTGCATTGTAGAAATACAGCTCAGAACCATCTGAAAAAAATAAATAAAGTCGGATTCTTACCTCAGACCTCACACCAAAGAAAGTAATAGATGGGTTAAAGATTTGAATGAAGGGAAAAGGAAGAAGGCAGGGTGAAAGGAAAGGAGGGAGGGAGGGAGGAAAGAACCATTAAAGGATTTCATGACCACAGTTTAAAAAAAAAAAAAGCAATCTCACAAGGAGGAAAGGTCCTTGTAACAAAGATACAAAATCTGGGAGCTGCAAAAGAACAAATACTAAAACAACCACATTAAGGTGAAACTTTTCTACTGGGTAAAAGCCACCATAAATAGGTGTTGTATTGTTTTGTTCCCTAGGGATAAACCACAAAGGTACCTATAATCCCTTTGCACATAGACTTAATTTCTGTATTAAATAAAGAGTTCCTATAAAACTCGATAAAGCAAAAAGCCCAATAGAAAAATGATAGCTCACAGAAAAAGCACTTTAAATGGCCCTTAAATGTATAAAAATATGACCAACCTCACTCATAGTAAGATAATCGCAAAATAAAATCATGAGATAGTATTTTTCACCCATCAGCTTAGCAAAGATCAAAAAGTTGATAAACCATCACTGAAGTAGTTACCGTAGCCCTCAAATACTGCCGCTAGAACCATGAATTGGTAGAGTTTTATTGATTGTGATTGATTGATTGTGATTGAACGACGTCTGTCAAAACTCCAAATGCACAAATCTGATTCAGCAAGTTCACTTCCAGAAGCTTACCCTACAGACACACTCCTCACGTCTGAAGTCACGCATGAGTAAGAATAATCATTACACCATTGTTTTAATGAACAAAAATCTGGAGATCACCTCAGTGTTCTTCAACAGAAGCTGGGTTATTTAAATTGCAGACATCTGTGTTAGCACCCAGAATGCTTTGCATTAATTTTTTTGAAATAATAAATAAAGAAAAGACACTTGATAATAATGCCAAAAGTACGTTCTAAGGTAAAAACGCCAGGTGCAGAAAAATGTGTATAATGTGCCTCTCAATGCATGAACAATGAATCTTGTAACATTGAAAAAATAAAATAAAATTTAAAATTAAAAAAAAATGTGCCTCTATGTCTATAAAATAGGGATGTATATAAATGCATAAAGAATCTCCAGGAACTGGTAACTGTTAATAAATGAAAAGTTAATGCAGGCAACACCTCTCTTTCTTAACACTAAGACCCCAAGGAATTGCACCACATCTGAGGATTTTCCAACACGTAGGCAATCAGCCTTCACGCTTACAGATTTGGGGAATGTGGCTCATGAAAAATCAGTGGTAATATTCCAGCTACGGTTGTTTGGCACGATTAGAATGATTGGTTCTTTGAAAGTTTGCAAAACTCATCCATACAACCATCTGGGCCTGGTGCTTTCTTTGTGGAAGTTCTCATTTTTTAACGTTATAGGACTCCTCAGGCTTTCTATTTCTTCTTGATTCTCGAGTCCATCTTGGTACCACACAGCGTGCTTGGGATCAGAGCACGTCGGTCAGAGACAAGGCGGGAGAGAGAGAAAGCCACAGGCCACAGGCTCCTTGTCTACTGCTTTTCTGTGCCTGGGCAGTCTTGCCTGGGACCTGTTTAGATATTTCAGCCTCCGCCATGAGTCGCGCTGTCCAATGTTCACTACTCAGAGACCTGTGTGTGGCCCGCAAATCAGAATGTCCGTCCAGGGATAGACTATGGCTTCAGCTTCTCAAACACAGCCCTCAGCCAAAATGTTTGTGGCTGTCCACCCTTATATACTCGACCAATCCCCCCTTGCATGGAGAGCGCTGATCTCCATTGCCAAGTACATGACTTAGAGTTCATAGTCTTGAACAACACCCCTGAGGGGGTCGCCTCCCCATCCCTGTCTACCAGGGGTCTCAGATGGTGATCCAAGACTGAAGTTGAGCCCAAGTATTTTGCAGTTGGCATATTACCCACTTTTCCACAACTATCTATTGAATCATAGCAGGTTCAATTCACTAATTTCTGTGACCTTCTGGATGCTGAAAGAATATGTATTCATGACCTTGCAAGATTACGACCCTGAAAGATGGACTCAGGAAGAGAAATTGGGTAAATCCTTAGTTATCTCTTGCTTTGGGCTTTATCCTCATCCTGGGCTAATTATGGAGCAAAGAATCTCAGGCCCCAGTTTCATCCAGCTTGTGGGATAGGCGCCCCGGGTTGATTTCCGAGTTTACACAGTTGTTGTCCATCCCGGTGCTTCTCATGGGGTGTGGAGGGTGGGGAGGAGAGGGCGGCGGCTCAGTAGTGGGGGGACAGAGCACGCTGGGCCCCCTCCTGTGGTTCTGTTGAATGATTTAGCAGAAACTCCTGGGGCGCCTGGCTGGCTCAGTCGGTAGAGCACGTGACTCTTGATCTTTGGGTTGTGAGTTTGAGCCCCACGTTGGGTGTAGAGATTACTTAAAATAAATTTTTTTTTTAAAAAGATTTAGCCAAAACTCTTGATGTGGACAGGAAACTGGTTAGGAAGTACTTGCAGATCCATTCCGGCCAGGTGGTAACCAGAGGAGATAGCATTTACTAGCACATTAATAAATAACATCACGATGAAAAGACAGTCTTAGTCCCTGGGGGACAACTGCCTGGGACAAGAATTGGTCCCCCCAGCCCGAGTCTTCCACAAGCCACCTTCCTCCGCCTCCCAGTAAATCTTCACTGAATGTGCTCTGTGGCCAGCCCTGACCCGCCCAGAAACTTCTGCTCAGACACGGATGACGTCTCCCAGCCTCCCCAGCCCTTCAGGCAGCGCCCACTCCCAGCTGAGGCCCCCCAACCCAACCCTGACCAGAGGGATTTCAGGGGTTCTGGGTCAGTGGGTTAGGTTGCTGGGGCTGCCGGAACAAAGTGCCCCAGACTGAGTGATTTAAACCCCAGAAATGGATTGTCTCCCGGTCTGGAGGCCAGAAGTCCAAGGTCAAGGTGTCGGCGGGGCCGGTTCCTTCCGGAGGCTCTTGGAGAGAATCTGTTCCAGGCCTGGCCCCTGCGTCCGGGGGTCTGCTGGCCACCCGCGGTGTCCCAGCCTCTAGATGCTTCGCTCAGATCTCTGCCTCATCTACACGTGGCTTTCTCCCTGTGTGTGTGCCTCTGTGTCCAAATTCCCCTCTGTAAGGACGCCAGTTCTATGGGATAGGGGCCACCACACTCCAGGATGACCTAGTTGTAACTAATTATATCTGCAACAACCCTATTTCTAAATAAGGGCCCATTCTGAGGTCTGGGGGGTTAAGAATTGAACATGTGAATGGGGGAGGGGGCAGGAGGAGGACACAGTTCAATCCATAGTAACTCAGGGCTTGGCCTCAAACTCACCGAGGGGCGAGTCCTGCAGCCCAGGGCCCACCCCACCCGTGGCCCTGACCGCTGCGGCCCTGCTCTGCCTGCCCCATCCCTGCAAGGCCTCCTTCGGCGTCCAGTGCCGGCTGTTAGCCCAAACACACACTTGGATCTGTGACCTGTGCACCGCTCAGGGAATGTTCTGGGCTCCTGCCAGGAGTGCGGTGTAGCCCAGAGCCAACTCCCTCTCCTGCTTCCAGCCCCATCTGCAACAGCATCCAGGCCTCGTGGCGTTGGGGGAGCGAGCCTGCCTGAGAATTTTCCATGCATCGCAGTATTGGATGTGTGTGCATTCTCTCTCTCTCTCTCTCTCTCTCTCTCTCCTACACCTGCCCCCCTTACCTCCAGGGAAATCCAGCCAACATCCCCACCCCATGCCGCAGACCCTACAAGACAACCTGTCCCTGCCACAAGCCACCTCCCGCCCAGGGCGCCGAGCACTACCCACCCCGCGACTCCTGCAAAATGACCTGTCACGCTCGCCCGCGTTCAACCGTCACGATTATTGTTATTACCATAATTACCAGGGAAATCAGTGATCGTGAGCTGCCTGGAGCCCCGCCCCGGGGGCCCACGAGCAGCCCAGCCTGGGCAGCACCGGGCTGCCCTCCAGCCCCACACGGGAGCCAGTCCCCCCAGCTCGGGCCCCCCAGCCCACACTCCTGCTGGGGCCCCGGCTTGCAGCAAACATCAGTCGGCGGGATGGCCACGGAGGAGAATCCCGAACTCTGTGTGAGCAGGGCTAAACGGCAGCCTGGGCAGGAGGGAGGAGCCGTGGTCGCTCCCCGTATGGACGGTAGGCAGCTCGCCCTCAGGCAGGGTCCACACTGCCCGACTCCAGAGCCCTGTTCTCCCCGGGCCCCTCGAATGCCAGACGCCGCCGGGAGAGCTGGCAGAGCAGACGGCCCAGCCTGCTTCTCAGAGCAGAAGACGGAGGCCAGGGCTCCGCGACGACCTGGCCGCGGGGCAAGTCATTCCAGAGCCAAGACGAGACCCGGTGCTGCCTCGGCCCAAAGCCCGGGTCCTCCCCCCACACGCCGCTGAGACGCAGGCCCCCCGCCCCCGGACGCTGCCGACCCCCACTTTGCAGACCTCCACGGAAGGCTTCGGGGCCCCGTGCCTCGTGGCTGCTTTGCGGAAGCCTTTCACTTTGCACTTGCGGGGCCGGAGCTCCCAAGGCCCTGAGTAACCCAATTACAAATGTCTCCTGGATGCTTACAATCACGGGCGAGGAGCCCCCCTCCCTTCCAGCCGCGAGACCCTCAGGGGGCTTCCGCACGCCTTTCCGGTGGCCTCCGCCGAGGCCTGGAGCACGGCCCCCCGGGGTGCAGGTAGCCCAGGCGTGGAATGTTCATCACTTTCCAGCCCCCATTTTTCCATATGCCTCAGTAGGTGACCGTCCCCCAGTGAACAACAGGGGCGCCCGGCCGGCACTTTTCCTCCTAGAGCATCATTCCAAGCGCACTCCTACTTCTTCCCCGTGCCCCGGGCGAGCACCCCTTCCCGGCCGTGCCCGGGGCGAGGGGCTGAGAGGCCTGGGCCCCGGGCGCGGCGTGTGGCACCTGGACAGGCGCTGTCACGGTGTCCTCGCAGCAAGCAGCAGGTGGCCCGGCAGACATCGTCCAGACTGAGCATGAACGGGGGGAGCCCAGCCTCGGCTCTCGGGGTTCGTCTGCTTCCGAGGGATTCAGCCAGAACAAGGAAACCTCATAAAGTGCACAGCCAAGCTCGGCGATCGCGCAGCGCCCCTGAGGCCCCGGAACCGGGCATTTGACGGCAGAATGAAAACTGCCCAGGAAGATAAACACCTGCTTATAAAAGACGAACGAAAGGCTCGATAAAGCCCGTAACTGAGTGAAGTGGGTTTCCCTATCTGCCGGTGGTGTGGACAGAGCGGGGACCAGGAGCCTCGTGACTCAGAGGGAAAAATAGCCCCAAGGACCAGCTTTCCCCCCACGCCCAGCCCTGAGCCGTGAGCAGGGCCGTGCATCTGTGTGTGCATATGTGCTTACGTGTCACGTGCGTGTGGTCATGCGTGTGCACACTTACTTGATGCGCGTGTGCCCGTGTGAGCACGTGCGCACTTACATACATGTGCATGTCTACACCTGTGTTCACAGGTGAGGCAGAGGGGAGACAAGGGTATTATGTGCTTCCTTCTCCCCGCCCCAGTGTTTGCTGAGCACCTACTGTGTGCAGGCACAGGGTGAGAACCCGGCCCAGCGGTGACATCTCCCCTCTGCACGCACAGGGAGCGTGCGGTCGGAGCAGGCGGACGAGCAAGCAACTGTGTCACAGCGTGCATATCTGTGCCGGGCTCGATGGGAATGCGCAGGACTACCCGCCCCACTCAGGGGCTGGGGACGGACGCCCGCCCGGAGGAAGGGAACCATCTCCCTCCCGCTGAACCGAAGGCAAGCACTGGGCATTGTTCACGTCTGAGGCTCAGCACGGTGTCGGGCCGTGGCGGGGAGCAGCGAGCGCCTGTGCTCAGGCGGCTCTGTCGGCAGCAGCAGGACCCCAGAAAACCTGTGCTCGGGGAAGCGGCTCCCCGAGGCGGCAGCTCGTCGCGGACTTGGCCCCAGCTGGCTTCTCAAAAAGGAACAGGAGGCTAGTCCCGGGGTCACTCGTGATAATCAAGGTCCCACCCACCCGGCCCTTTGCACTTTCTAAGGACCTTCTTGTGCCTCATCACGTGGGAAGCCCCTGGTTGTTTTTACAAAAGGAGGAACTTGACGCGTGGCTCTAGAATCCTTTTCCTGTCTCTGAACTGGGAACATTGCCAACACCATCCAGAGAGTCACATGTTGACGATTTATTTTAATCCCCATCTTTGAAGTTAGACAGACCTGGGTTCGAATCCCAGTGCCACCCCTCCCCGTGAGAGCACGGTCCCACTGCTTAAGTCACCGAGCCTCGTTTCCTCCGTTTGAGAAATAAACGTTTCTCACGGGCCGTGTTGAGGATTCGTTGGGACCACACATCAGTCAGGACCGACCGTTCATGCTGCTGGAACACAGAAAACTCTCAGCGTCTAACCAACGAGGTGGGCTCCGCTCGGGTCTCCTGTCTGTCACGGAACAACCAGGGGAGACAGGAGTCAGGGGGCTCATCCTAGTCACCCAGGGACTCAGACAGATGGACACTTATCTCCAAAGGTGTTTGCACCGTTCTAGAGGCTGAGAAAAGAAAACAGGATCAGCCACATGCTGCCTCTGAAATCTCCCCCCGGAAGGGGTACACAGCCTTCAGCTCACAGGCTGCTGCCCGGAATGCCCAGGTAAGAGAATGGAGATGACCCATGTCCTTGGGAGGATCCCCAAGTAACCAACACAAACATACAGACCATTCACATCAAAGACCAGTGTGTCCCCTCTCCCTCCCTCCACGTCCTCTTCATCCCTTTGAGTTACTGTCTTCTCCACCTGCTGTCACTCAGTGCGTCCCCTCTGCAGATGCACCTGCCTACCGATATGTGCACTGCGATAACCAGGGGAGACAAGGACCACACTTGAACTTCCTGCACCTCACCTTCCGGTGTGGTCACACGACTTGCTTTGGCCAATGGGACTACGTGGAGGAAGTGACAGCTGGCAGTTCTGAGCCTGGGACTCGAGGGACCTCGGTGCCTCTCTTTGCCCTCTGTGCTTCTGCGATGGCCATGAGCAGGACGGGCCCAGGCTTGCCCCTTGCCCGGGTGACACTGGGCGCTGGACACCTCCTGTATTCTGCACCAAACTGCCCAGCCAACCCAGACACCTGCCTCTTCCTATAGGGTTCCAAGAATTGGGACCATTTGTGATGCACAGGAGTTAATGAATACCGATCCCTACCTCACCTTCCTACCAAAACACATAGCTAAAGCATTAAAAATGAAAGATAAAAGACAAGTCTTCAATTTTTAGAAGAAAATCCAGGATGGTGGGTTTTTTTTTTTCAGGATAGTGTTTTTACAACAACAAAGTAGATAGACAAGGGTGCTTCTCTGATGAAACACAAAAAACCAAACACCATAAAGAAAAATACTGACAAATATTAAAAGTAGAAATTTTGATCTGACAAGAGAGGCCATGAATAAAGTTAAAAGACAAACATCATCCATAAATAAGGGAGACATATTCATAATGTATTTGGCCACAAAAGCACTGGTTTCCAGAGCACACAAAATAAAAGAAGTCAGCGAGGGAAAACCAAAGAACCCAGTCGAAAAATGAGGCAGAGACAAAGAAACAAGTCACACGGGAAGAAACCCCAAAGGCTAACGAATACAATGCCGGGTGCGCCACTGCATAGTCATCAGGGAACGACAAAGTAAAACAAGGAATGTCACTGCACACCCACCAGATCGGAAGGTGGGCCAACAAATGCTGATGAAGATGAGCAAAGAGTTTTGCAGGCTGCGGGTGAGAGCACAAAGTGCCCAGCAGCCTTGGACACCATCTCTCACCGGCGGCGACAAAGACGGACACGTCCCGAGACCCCACAACTCACCAGGGGACCAGGAGGACGTCAGCAGCATCTCGAGGAGAGGGGCACCCCCCGCTTGTCAGAGATGAAGAATTCTAGACTCACCCGAAAACTTTGGATGAAGGGGAAAAGCACATGCAGAAGACTAGGTACGGGCTACTGTTTGTATACAAATTCAAAAACAAGCAAACAAAAAGACCGTGTATTCTTCACGCACGTGCATGCTCGGTGTAAAGAACATGCCTGAGAAGGGTAGACACTGACTTCAGAACAGTGGGGAGAAAAGAGGCAAGGGGAATACATAAGGGGCCTGTAAGTCAAGCATCAATAAAAGCTACATTGTATTATGTCCTTAAAAATTCACTCGGAAGCAAATGTGTCATAAAGCTACCATGCATTATGCGTAACTGGCAGGTACATGAAAGTTTGATATCATTGCTCTCTGCACGCCTCTGCATGTTTGCAACACCGCGTAACCGTTTCAAAGGGCTGATAAAATGTGAAAGGAAGCATGCCCAGATGGTAACAATGGTGATCTTCAGGGGACGGAATTATAGGTAGGTTCTTTTGACTTTTTTCTACGTTCATATTATCTCTCTTTCCTTTTGTGAGGATTTCTTACTGTTAAGATGGCAAAGCGTGTATTTTAAACACCCCTGTGTTAAAGCACGCTCTGCCTGGCTGGGACGATGGCCAGGAGGGAGCACGGCCGCTCTCCCGGCCAGCCCCTGGGCAGCTTTGCTGAGAGATAGATGCACACTTCTCCCCTGCGAAGAGTTAAGAAAGCTTGACGTGAAATGAATCATTCCAGGGGAGCTAAGTCCCTGCCTTATCTAATTTTGTATCCTGAGGCTGATTAATTTAAACTCTAAAATAAAATAAACATCAGCGTTAAATAAGGATTAAATACTCAGCAGGATCCTTAGTCCAACAAACTGACATTGTACATTTTATGGTATGGATTGAGGGGGCCCTGGGTGGCAAGGGGGGAGCAGAGGGAGTGCTCTGAGCTTAGGGGAGAAAATTGCCAATGCTCTGGGATTCTGGAGTGCATTCACCTTCAGTCTCTTGTCTGGATGCCAGCAGAAAACTCAAGAACCACCAACTAGAAGCTCCTCACACAGGAGAAAGCCTTGTGCTGTGTTCCCAGCTGCCCCCTTGTCACCAAGGGGGAGGGGCTAATCAGGAGAGTGGGGTCAGGAGATTGGAGGAGGCCCCCGTGTTCTTAGAAAACAACAGAGAAGAGATCCCCTTGCCTGGGCATTGCTACCAAACAGCTGCCAAGAGCATGAACCAACAGCCGTGACCCCGGGTTCCCCAAGCAGCCACTAATTGCAAGAGGGAACCAGGAAAGATGGGACAAGGAAGGATGGGATAGAGCTGTCTGACCCATGAGCCTGGAGGGATCCACAAATCTGGGTCAGAGAGGAGGGTAGGCAGCTGATGGGTTCCTCCAGGCCTGGAGCACAAAGCTGGGCCATCATCCCAAGAACAAGCTCCATCGCCCCGATCCCCTGCCCAGCGGCAGCATCCTAGAGCCGGACCATTGTGAGAGACCACGTACAGCATGAATGTAGCAACAGACCAGGGCTCAGATGGTCCTAGACCCAGGCCCTGCTGAGCCTCTGACCACTGAGCAGCTCACTTGGCCGCTGGTCTCCCCACGGGCTCAGGGATGATGAAATCCCTTCCAGAGATGTATATTGAGCACCTACTTTATCCAAGGAGACATAGCATTATTGGTCGAGGTGTAAAATAGGTCACAGTCCCCCATGGTAGGTGTTGTAACACCTAAAGAGCAAAGTCAAGTTGCTATGGCCAACGTGGGAGGGGGCGGGTGTCGGACAGAGAGGTGAGAAGCATGGCACGTCTACGCAATCAGGAACATCTCATGGGTGGCTCCCAAATGGGCAGCTTCTCCTCTTCCTACAAAATCTGTAGCTACCCCTATAAGGCCCTTGCAGAGATGCAGGGCAGCTGAGACATACGCAGAGAGGAAGAGAGGACAGAGAGAACACATTCCTGGCATTACCAGCCACCGACTTTTTGCAGAGAAGAAAGCAATGCTCCTGGACCCGTGAGCGATGGCTAAATGTACAGGAAGACACTTGTTGACTATTTAGTTCACGGACTTGGAACATTTGCAGACTGAGAGAACCAGGCGGCCTGCAGTGTGGAAGTTCAGGAAGGGGTCAAAGCAGGAGCACTGGTGACAGGACGATGAGAAGGAACCTCTCAACATGACCAACACAGAGACATGGCTCTCCATCGACGGCAAGACCAGCGAGTGGTCATGAGTGGTAAGGAGCGCTTGCTGGGGCGCGGACAGCAGGCTGCTGTCTGGGGCACAGAGATGCTCAACGATCCCGCACAACTGCTAGGATGTCAGAGAACTGGCTTTAAATCTACCGTCTTGCTACTGGCTTTCTATTTGTCCCATGTGTTGTCTATTCCCCTTCTCCTCTCATCTCTATCTCCTCGTGAATTATTTTTATTCCATGTTGCTTTTTTGTTGACTTATTAGGTGTAACTGTTTTGTTTTGTTTGGCTTTGATTTTTAGTCATTGCTTCACAGTTCGCTGTATACATCTTTAACTGATCAAATGATATTATGTCAAATGATATTTGCCACTTATATGTAGTATAAAAATCTTTTTTTCTTTTAAAGAGCCCATTTACTTATTTGGCAGAGATAGAGAGGGGACACAAGCAGGTGGAGCAGCAGGCAGAGTGAGAGGGAGAAGCAGGCTTCCCACTGAGGAAGGAGCCTGATGCGGGGCTCGATCCCAGGACCCCAGGATCATAATCTGAGCTGAAGGCAGATGCTTACCCGACTGAGCCATCCCGGGGCCCCACAC
>CM052900.1:162991003-163030875 GCA_028534135.1 Potos flavus | reverse complement strand
GTGCTGTCCTCCAGCTGGGGAGGGAGTCTCCCGGGCCCTCGTCTGCTCTGGCCGGCCAGCCCGCAAACCTGGATCCCAGAGCCCTTCTCATGGCCCAGAAGTCCCCAGATTTCTGCAGCTCCCTGTGGCTCCCACTCTCGGTCTCCCACCAGCTCCGAGTGCTGGCTTCCTCGCCCTCTCCACCTCACTGCCCCCCTCCTCCTCTCGTCTCCGGGATGGAGCTCACGATCCTCAGCCCCCACCAGGCCCCACACACCAGGCATCTCGTACGTCAGACTTGACTCGTTTCTGCCCAGGGCTTTCACACCTAGAGCGGACGAGAGGAGCCGGCTAGAGAGGAGAGCAGCAAAGGTCCTGTGGCTGTCCAGCCACTTCCCAAGGCTGCACTTTCGGGAGGATTCTCCCAGGTAACAAAGCAATTAGAAGCATCCATCAAATGGGATGGAGAAAACTCCAGAAGCAAGAGTGATTCCAGCCTTGACTGTGGAGGCCACAACACCTGAGCCCGCCTCGACGCGCAAGGAAAGCACCAGAACGCAAGTGTCGCCCTGCAATAAGCTGGTGGGGCCCTGGGCCGGCTCTGGCCGCGGAGGGCCCCGGACGCATCGCTCCCCCTGGGGCTCCCTGCCGGCTGGAGCAGGCGGGGTGAAGTCTCGGGCCCGCAAACTCCCCGGGCCCTGGGAGGACCCCTCGCTCTCGCGTCCCTCCCAGGCCTCTAGGAAGCATCCCGGTCCTGTCAGGTCAGAGAAGGAACCCCCGCGGGCTTGAGGGCACGTGGGTGGGCAGGCGTGACTCGGGACTGAGGGGGCGGCCAGGGACCCTCTCGCTGCCCCCACGCGGTCCTGCAGGCGTTCGCTCCCTCCCACTCCGGGCCGTGCCTTGGGAGAGACCCTCATGGAGGGGAACCCTCTCTGACCCGCAGCGGACCTCCAGGAGGGCAGCCACAGCCCCAAGCGCCAGGCCCCCACGGCCCCTGACTGCCCTGCCAGTGGCACCCACCTGCCTCCTTTAAGGGTAAGCTGCCTCCTGTCTCCCGATCCTTCACGGCCCGACAGAGTCTCCTCTGTTTCTATCAACCTCATGGCTGAAGGCCTTTGTGTGATCTGGCTCTTTTCACAGGCTGGAGCAATTTACCTGAATAATTTATTGCGGCACAAAGACGGAGGGAAATTTGGAATCCTGAGCGGCCTGTTCCGAACAAATGCCACTTCACAACGTTCCCGGGAGTCCCCAGCACTTAGCAGGGCTGAGGACAGGGGCAAGGGGGCAGGGGGGTGGGGACGCTCTCCCTGGAGCCCACCCCCCACTTCCCACTGGTCTCCAATGACTTCATTCTAAAACAAAGTTAATGTTGGAAATTAATTCAAATGTGCTGTCGAAACAGTTACATAAGCAACTTCCTTTTGAAGACCTGGACCAGAGACACAACCTGCAGAGGCTTACACAAGCCAGGGGATAACGAGCCACCGGAAGGGACGGCCCTGTGCCGGCTTCCAGGCCCTCACCGGAGCCGTCGGGAGGCAGAGCCCGGCACTCGGAGCACCACCGGATGAGCCAGAGCAGGGCCTCGCGGGGTCCCCCCAGGTCCCGCCTCCCACCTGCAGACTCAGAGAACAGAAACAGGCAGGGCGTGAGCCGGGGCTGCCGAGAAGACAGCCAGGGGCCTCCGGGCTTCTGGACCCGTGCTCTGCCCTCCACCTGCCCTCCCAGCTCCAGCCCCCGCACTGCCCATAAACCTGCTCTTCCCCAGCAGAGAACTTTCCTCGGCAGTTTCATCCCCTGTGGGCACCTCCTTCCCAGGACTTCACAGGCTTGCCCTTGACTTCTTCAGGTAGGACTAAACTCCTTCGATGCTGTTGTAGTCATCGTCTCCAGCACAGAAAAACGGTCCCTGGCAAAAGAAAAGCAAATGACCACTACCCGTACAATCAACCTCCCTACGAATCAAAGAAATGGAAATTAAAATAAGATTCCTCTTCACCTCTCGGATTGATCAGATTTTTAAAATAAATTCAATGATGCTATTCCAGGCGGTGAGGCTAGAGTAAGACAGGCACTCCCAATCACTGAGGACGGGTATGTAAATTGGCATAACCATCTGGAAAACAATCTGTCACTTTGTATCTATCAGCCAGGCTAGACCAGGGTATGCTATAGAAAAAACAAGGAAAAAAGTAATGGTTTATAACAAAGTCTTGATTCTTTCTCCTGCCACATGTTCAGAGCAGTTTGGTGGTTATGCTGGAGAGAAGAGTGGCCTGCGCATTGTACTGTATCTCGCTCCAGGACCCGTACTGATGGGCAGGAAACACCTAGAATGTTGCTAGAGGGGAAGGAATGAACAAAACCAGAACTGCCTCCCAACCACTGCCCAGAGGTGACACTTCTGCTCATATTTCATTGGCCAAAGCAAACACATGCTTTGACTTCCAGCATAACTATGTGATAAAGGATGAATGGATGGATGGATGGATGGATGGATGGATGGATGGATGGGTGGGTGGGTGGGTGGGTGGATGGATGGAAGGAAGGATGCATGGATGGATGGATGGATGGACACATAGATGCATAGTGGATGGATGCACGGATGGACGGAAGGATGGATGGATGGGTAGATGGATAATAGAGGGACGCATAGTAAGTGGACGGATGGATGCATGGATACATGGAGAGATGGATGGGTGGATGGGTGGATGGATGGATGGAAGGATGGATGGATGGATGGATAGATGGATACACAGATGCATAGTGGAGGGGTGGATGGATGGATGGATGGAGGGATGGACAGAGAGATGATTATTAGATGGATGGAGGCATACTCTATGACAGCATGGATTTTTGTCCAGCTTTTCATGGCATCGGTTTTTATGTTTTGAACAGCCCTTGGCACACAGTACATTTTTTATGAAGGAAGGGGTGACCGGATTGACGGATGGATAGGGAGAAGGAGGGAAGGATGCAGGGATGAGAGGTGAAAGAAAGAGCAATAACACAAGCAGGAGTGAGGACAGAACAAAAGGCAAACCCATAAATGGAAAAATGGACCAGAGAGAAGGGACCTTATCTTTTAATGGATAGATGGTGTGACAGAGAAAACTAGTTTTTAATAGAAACCCAGGTGTGCCCCAAGGTATACATTTGAGGCATTTGGGGCACTTGGATCTTTGTTTTGTTACGTTAATTCCAGAGAAGGACCAAAAGACATAGGGCCAACTTTGAGAAAGAAGAGGAAGCAGGACACTGACTCCCTCCCTCCCTCCTTCCCTCTCTGTCTCTCTCCCCCTCCCTGTGTCCCTCCTTCCCTCCCAGCTCCACGAGAACACCGTGAATACCTGCTGGGTCTGGCACCCTGACAGGCGCAAGGACAAAATATACCTCCACCCAACCCCGAGATACTCGCAGGTCAGTGGAGGGAAGGAACAAGTAGACAGATCTCTATCACATGGAGAGGTAAGTACGAGGATCGAGGTAAACCCAGGGAATGTCCTGGGAGGTCAGAGAAGGCCACCGAGAACAGGTGGTCCCTGCACCGGGCCCTGAAAGATGACGGTGAGCTGAGCAGGGAAAACCCGGGGGCGGCAGCTCACAGGACAGGGGTTGCCAGGAGGAAAATGAGGCTCAGCACGTGTGACAGTCAGGTGAGACCAGCTGCTTCGGTGGCGGTGATGCAATCCGCCCTGGTCAGGAGGAGGGCCAGGCGCACGCTCATTCCTTCATGGAAGGAACTCCTCGGAAGACGGGGGGAGATCGCAGACATCCTGGGAGGGTGTCATGGGTGCGGCCGGAAGGGCTGCTCCGGCCTCTTCCACCCCCACCCCCTTATCCGGGAAGGAGTCCCGTGGCCGCACTGGCCCACCGGAGACTGGGAGACATTGTGTAGCTGAATGCCCAGGAGGAAAGAGTTTAGCAGCACCTCGCCAATTTGGAGATAACCGTACTGAATCCCCAGCCAACCCCATCAAGCCCTGAGCACTCTGGGGCGGCCCCTATGCCCGCCTGCACCCACTTTTAGCCCCCTGGTATCTGGTGTCCTCTCGAGAGCCAAAGGGCAGGCTTAGGAAGGGACCTTACTCCCCTCCGCTGGCCTCTAAGCAGCAAGAACACAAATGAACAACCCAGAAATGTCCCCAGAAGGTCTCAGTCTGGGTATTTCGCACCAACAAACAAGCTTGTGCTACCGATGTAAAAGATGTGAGGCCATGAGGTCGGGGGGAAGGCGAGGTCCTGAAGCTCCATCGGGGCCTTGCCTGAAGGTCATCGGGGTACCTGTTCAGGAAACAGACACTGCATGGGACACCCAACCCTGTGAGGGGCTGGGGATATTCAGTGAAGACAGGAAGATTCAGCCCCGTTGGGAAGACAGGGAAATTGGCAGTGACAATCCAGTGTGACATGAATGGTGGGAGAGGCAAGGCTCAGGGAGCCTGGAGAGCTCTGCTCCCTCAGGCGAGAGGGGCGGGGAGCATGATCTGGTCTGTCCTGGACAGACACATTCGAGATGGAAAACCAGGACGACCACAGGTGGCCGGAGGGACACGGTGAGTCCCCTTACATTTCCAAAGACAAAGGGTATGTTCATTTCCAAATAGGAAATTAACTAGACACAGAGCAGACACCCGTCAGAGACATGTGCACCTGTCACCAGCCCTCCTGGAGGGTCAGAGGTGATAGTTCTAAAACAAACCAAAGAAGACCTGGGATTCCATCCACAGTGAGGGTGGTGGTACCAGCGGGGACCCAGAAAGACTCCAGAGATGCTAAGACAGAGATTGGGGGAAATCCCTAATGGGGAGAAATCAATGTCTTGGGAAGCAGTTTCCATAGACTTCCCAACCGGGTTTCTCATCCAGACCACCAGTCCCAAAAACGACGTGCGTGACTATTTTCTCGATCCCTGCCAATAGCAGGAATGCTTCTAGATGCCGAGGAGAGAAGCTAACTTGTTGCAACAGTGGAAGCTGCCGGGCACTTGGTTGGCATCTCTGTCCCGCTTGTCAAACCCCTTCCTCGGTGAATCCCAGTTCATGCAGAAAACTAGTCTCATTGTTTTCAAAGTCAGCTGTCACCACGAAGAAGCTCACATTTCCAGAATTTAAGAGAAAATATCCCACGAGCACTGATGTCTGAAACAGACCCCATGGGTCAAAAGCCTCATGCAGGCGTTGGCACACTTAGTCTGCAGCTACGGCACTGAGCAGGAATAAGGAGCCCCAAGAGCCGGCCCAGAAGCCACCACTGTGCTTTTCTGCCCCTCGAGAGACCGTCCTCTTCCTCGGGGCCCAGACGGCTCCCAACACACAGGAAGCAGGCTGCAGCCAGGGATATGCAGCCCGCCCAGCAGGTCGGCTCCCTTCCCTGGACTGGGAGCCACGGCAGGGATAAAGGGCTTCAGAGGGAGACTCTGGCTGCTCACAGATCCCCGCTTCCTCCCACGCGGCCGCAGCCCGAGGGCCAGCCTCCAGCTCAGCACATTCCTCCAGCAGTGTCCAGAGCGGGAAGGTGGGGAGGGGGCCTATCAGACCCTTCCATGAGATCTGCCTTCTCAACAGTGTCAGAGAAAAGCTCTCTCACCACCCCCACCCCCCACCCCCACCCACCGAGACATGTGGGTGGATGTCTTTCCACCACGGGGAGGGAGGCTCCCACATGGCAGGCAGAGCTGGGACCTGGAGCGGTCAGAGTCCCACACCCCTTGGAGCCCCAGATCCAAATGTGCAGGAAGCTAGACGAGCCTGGACTCGGGTCACTGGGGCCCCGTGTGTGCGTGCGTGCGTGTGGGTGTGTGTGTGCGCGCGCATACATGTTCTTTTTCTCTTTCTTTCATTTGTTTATTTTGCACAAGCCGTTTAGATGCTCTCAGCTGAAGGAGTCCCAGCCGATCCGCACCTGAAGCCGCCAGCCTATTTTCCAGGAACTTCCAGTGCTGAAGGGTAGGACGGACGCCGAACGCATCTGGAATTCAGAGCCCCCGGAGGTCAGCTCGGGCCTCGCAGCTCTGCTTCCAGCTCGGAGCCTCCCAGACCTCCAGCAGCTGGGGCCTGAGCGCAGTTCGGAATTCTGTCTCTGCCTGAGATTCAGCTCCAAGGACCAGCTCCAGACACACAGAGAGAGACACAGACACGCACGTGACGCTCCAGACTCGGGCAGGACCATCCAGCACCCAGCATGGCCTCCTCCCGGCAGCCGGGCTGGACAGGAGCCTCAAGGCCACGCTTGCACAGGGAACATGGGGAAACCTGCATTTTTCCCCCACATTGGCCCGAGCACTCCAGGGCAAAGCCTTTCCCAGGCTGCCAGGAGGCCTGTGGGAGGGAGTTCTCAGCCTCCCTCCGCCCGCCCACCTGCCAGCCCCCGGCCCCCCAGGAGTGAGCTCTGGTAATAGCCCGATGATCGAGCAGAGACCCACACAAAGACTCACACACATGTGTACATTCCAGGGAAGAAGTAAAATCCCCACTCCCGTTGCCATGGCAACTCAACTTGGAGCGGTGGCAGGAGCTTTAATTGGAAGTGCTTATTTGGCTGAAACCCCAGGAATAATCAACAGGAGATTAGGGACATTAAGAACCAGCAGGAGCCACACAGCGTCTTGGAGGAGGTGACCACGGGAAGGACTGCCCCTCTGAAAACCCCTGACGGGGACAGGAACCGTCCTTTCCATCTGCTGAGTGACGCTGCCATGCCAGGCCTGTGCCAAGCACTCTGCACACATTATTTCCTTGAGCTCTCCAGCAACCCTTGGGTCATTTCTCCCATTTTACAGATGGGGAAACTGAGGCTCAAAGAGGCTAAGGAGGTGGCCCACATCCACCCGGGATTTAGAGTGATTCAGAGTGACTCCAAAGGCCACCAGCTCTCAAGCACTGTGCTGGGCCTCGTGTCTCCCAGAAGCCACCAGCATCAGGTCCTGGGACCTTCCTCCCCCCCGCCCCAGAGCGCACAGATCTTGCAAGGCAGGTGGCAGGCCAGGGCACCCCAGTTGCTAAAGTCTACCGGTCAGCTGGCCCAAGGGCCTGGCCAGGGTTGGCCTCTCCAATCCCGACCGACGCTCGCATCCAGGCTGCTGCCGGCTTCCTCCGCCTGGCTGCCTGCCCCTGCCAGTTGGCTCTGCTCCTGGCCAGCAGTCTCCACCAGCGTCCACCCTCCACCCCTTGGGCCTGGTGACCCCTGGTGGCAGCCGTGGGACACTGCATGGAGAAGCGGGCTTCCTTCCACACCCTGAAGAGGGAAGGGGCCAGAGCGGGGCGAGAGGGGCCACTTAGCCCGCACCCAGCACCTCTTCCAGGGGGTCAGCGGTGACAACAGGAGCAGATGGGGGAGGCCAGGTAGCGCCCAGCTGTTCTCTGGGCGCGGCGACCACACCACCATCCCCCAGTACTAGCTGAGGCCCGCAGGCAGGAGCAGACAGGCCCGCCCCGACGGCCAGCACAACGAGGGTACTTTCGCTCAAATGTGTATCCACCTGGAAGTTTAAATTACTTTTTAAAACGAGTGGCATTTACTCAGTTGGCATCTTATTGATTTTCCCCTTCTTGAACTATGCAAATATGCAAGTCACTGCTATTGCAAACAGGAGGACTCACGGTTCAAACAGTGAGCAGGCAGCGTGCAAAGCAGCCAGCGTCCCCCCAGCAGTCAGAACAGGGGAGGCTGCGAGTCCACCGGGGGCCCAGTTCTCGCTGTCAGGGAGCTCGGGGGTCAGAGCTGGCGCGGGTCTCAGAGGCACACACACCATCGTACCAGGATCCAGGCCCCTGCTGCAAGGCGCTGTGAGCTCTGCTCTCCCGTGGGGTTCCAGGAGCATGTCAGGGTCACCCCAGTATGAGTCACAGGGAGACCAGCTATACCGGGGGGTTCCCACCCCTTAGCCAGATGTAGAGAACCGGGGTCACTCCCACCCCTGCAGGCCTGCCTTTGGGGGGGGCAGCACTCAGTGACCCAGACGGTTGGGTGGGATCGTGGGCTCCCTTGGCCCCTTTTCATGTCCTTAGTAGAAAAGTCAGGAAGGGCTGACTGGTCTCCTCCCATGGGCTGTGTGCAACCCAGAGGGGAGCGGACCCCATGGGGAAAGAAGGACAAATGGCTCCGAGGCTCAGACCTCCAATCAGCCCCAAAAGTTCCCAGGTAGAGCCTCCTCTCCAGGAAGGACTGGCGCAGGGAAAGCTCTTGGGAAGACTGATGGAGGGAAGAGGCAAGAGGGGAAGTGGAGGTCAGGAAACAGATCTGGGAATCAGAGCAGCCCGAGCTGGCACCGGACCCTGCAGTCTGCGGACCGTGACTTTGGCCGTGTCACCTCCCTCTGACCTTCCGCTTCCCCGTCTACTCCCCAGGAACAACAGCAGCTCCTCCTCACGGACAGCTGGAGACCCAGAAGCCGTGCTCGTGTAAAGTATGTGGCACGGCGCCCACACAGGGCTGCTGGGCAGTTATTCCTGCTGCTCAGGATCCCTGGGGCCCCCCTCAGCAAGGGGGCGTTCCCAGCCCCTCCTCCAGGCTCCTCCGAGACGCCCTTCTCCCCTCAAGGCTAAACCCCCTTCCCCACCCAGGGCTTGGCCCGGCCTCAGCGCCCCAAACCCCCCACCTCGGTGCACCCGCTTGGTTTCTGCTCTGGCCGTGTGAGGCAGACCCCCGGACCCCCCTGGCCGCCTGGGGTTTGTCTACCACCAGCTCCTTCCTCTGGACCCAGGGACATACTTCTGTTCATCCTGAGGGATCATGAAGCTCCGGGGTCGGTCTGAAAGAGGATGGTTTCCCAGGGTCGGGGAGAGCCAGCCGGAGAGCACAGGTGGGTGGGAGGTCCTTGAAAAGGTCCGTCGTGGGTGCCAAGGCTGTGTGATGGGATGGTTCTCGGGGCAGGACTGAGGCTCGGACTGCAGGCACCACTGGGCTATCTGCTGAATCCCTTGGAAACCCGTCACAAACCCTCAAAGGAGCACAGTCCTGGCGAAATGGGAGGGGAGAACCTGCTGAGCAGCCCGGCCACTGCTCCCAAAGCCCCTGATGGGCAGCCCTGGAGCACTGCGCACTCCGTGGCTGACCGCCAGGGTCCTAGAGAAGCCAAACCCTGCTGGCAGGACTCCAGTAGGAGAGGTTGCGTGGCCTTGGAGAGCCAGCTCCCATTGGGAAAGCTCCCGAGAAAAGACAGGGACCGGTCCCACCAACAGAAACCCCGAGGGCCCAGACATAAAGGCTCCAAAGCTGGCAAGTCTTCTGAATGCTGCTAGGCCCCCTGGAACACCAGAAAGCCCCCAGGGCCATGGAGTCAAGGGGCTCAGAGTCCGGATCCAGAGGGCTGACCCCCACGGTGGGAGCTCGGCTGCCTCCATCATGAGAGCCGGATGGGGGGCTTCGGGGTATCTGCCTGCTAAGAGCTGGGCTGGTCCCCCCAGCTCCCAGGGCTCATGTTCATCAGTCACCGACACTCAGGCTCCAGCTGTACCCCCCAAACTTAACAAGAGCCATAATCACAGGGATGAGGAGTGTCTGTGATGACCCAGAGACTTAGCGCCGTGTCGTCTCTTCCTCCACTAGACTAGATGAGGTGAGTAGTATTTGGGGTATGATGATCACTATTATTATTCTTGGCCCCACCGTAGAGATCAGAAACGGGCCACAGGGAATTTGAATTACTTGCCCCACTCCCCGGGAAAGCAGCCGCACCCCGATGCAAACTCAGACCCTCCTCGCCCCAGGGCCTCTGCGCTTCACCTGGGAGAGTGGCCCAGGTGTACTCCATCCCTTGGTTGGGCCTGTCCTCCATCTGGGCCCCTCCAGCAGGAACGGGAAGCTACCGTCTTCGGAACAGGACCGGAGGAGGAAACCGCAGTCCCTCCCGCCCCCTGAGCTCCTCCTGCAGCCTCAGCTTTCCGCCAGGCCTGGAGCAAACTCCGGGAGAGCAGGAGAGTGACACAAAGGGGACAGATGTCACACCCTCACCTGGATGAGAAGACCAGCCAGAGCCAATGAGGTCCCCTCAGGCGCAGCGTGCAGCGGCCAGGCATGCACGGCCCTCCCGGAGAGGTCATTGAGCACCTGCTGTATGTCAGGTGCATGTGTCCCAAGGAGCGGACCCCCAAGAAGGGGGGTGTAGGGAGGGACAAGCGGCCCTGCCGAGCTCCCCCAGGTCATCGCCCCGAGCTCACACACTTCTGTCCCCGCTGGTTTTCCACCACTTGCCCCACTTCATCAAACCTACACAAAAACACTCAGGTCTGACCGCTTTCTTGGCTCTGTTTCCTTAGGAAGGCGCCTCGGTCACATAAAACATTAAATAAACGTGTATGTGTTGCAGAGCCAGAGCCCCAGGCCCTGGGTCAGGAAGGGGAGATGGGCAGGCCACCCAAGTCAGCCATGAGCCTGAGCCCTGAGGCTGCCTCCACATGGGACTGAGCCCCACCACGGAAGCCCGTGGGAGCCGCAGCTGCCCCTGGAGGCTGGGAAGCAAACAAGAGAGAGATCCCAAGAGAGACCCCTCTCCCGTGTGACCCAGAAAGAAGCTGGGGCCATCCCAGCCCCTCATCCCTCCAGGGGCCACCCTGTGGCAGGCCAATCTGGCCGCTACAACCAAAAACCACAAACCAGGCCGCTTGTACACAACAGAAGTTTGCTTCCCACAGTGCCAGAGGTTGGAAGTCCAAGGTCAAGGCACCGGCAGATCCAGCGTCTGGTGAGGTCCCCCTTCCTGGTTCAGAGCCAGTCCTTCTGGCTGTGTCCGCGGGTGGTGGGAGGGGAAAGTGCTGGCGTAGACACACACAGGGGACAGGCTCGGAGTAGATTCTTCACAGCCCTCGGAAGAAACCCACCCTGCTGACACCTGGATCTCGGATTTCTCCGGAACGGCGGGACAATAAATATTTGCTGTTTAAGCCACGCGGTCTGTGGCGCTTTGTTAGGGCAACCCCAGCCAACTAATGCCCATGACCAGCCCAGGGTTTCTGGAACCAGCAGAAGCCAGCAGGAACTCTGACAAGTAGAATAACCAGCCGCCTACTCAGATGTTCTCTGAAAATCTCCCCTCCCGTCCTCATTCTGGGAGGGGAGCCCGGCCCAGTCAAGCGGAATGAGAAGAATCTTGGAAAGTTAGCCCAGCCCTGGACCCTGCCGGCTTCCACCTTGAGGCAGGAAGGCCATCTCCCCTCCTGCCTCTAGCCAAGCCCCAGGACAGCAGAGGCTGAGCCCCCGCACGGTGGGAGGCGGGCGTTCCCATAGGTGTTGCCAACAGCTCATGCCGGGAAGCAATTTTTCAAAAGCAGAGCAAGTGGAGAACCTTCAATCACAGGCACTTACCAGGGTCACAGAACTGTTTATCTGGAATTATTCTGCATAAAGCCTCACATACGGTGTGTGTCACTCCTGCAGGGGCAACAAGTTTCTGTTATTAAGAAAGAAAGCTCTCAGAGCTGAAGGAGCATGAATATTTGCAAATTCTGTGCAAATTCCACTTTTCTTTCCCCCACGAACCAGCTCCTTAAAGAGCCTTTTGGGTAGAACAAGCATTTCAATTAGAAACACTCATTCGCTGCCTCCATTCCAGGGACAACAGCTCCCCCCTTTGTCACCTGCCGGCCACACACACACAGAAGCACCTGCAGGCCTGAGCCCAGCCCCCACCACTGTTGGCATGAGGTCATGAGGCCAGGGGCCCCCTCTCCAACCCCCACCCCCAGGCCCTGAGTACCCTTCCTGAGGCCGGGGACAGGGGAGTAGGTGCAAAGGCAAAAAGGCTCCAGACCCTACTGGCCATGGGGTTGGTAGACCAGATGGCTCGCGGATACCAAAGAGCTGAGAGAAGACCTAGGTGGGGGCCCCGCGGCGTAGGGCCAGAGGAAGCAGGAATTAGCGTCAGAAGCTACGGGTAGACGTCAGATACAGGCTCGGCACGAGAGGCTGAGTTAGGGACGGGGCGCTATCAAATGCAGCCTGCTTCCTGGGGATGAACTCACCCAGAGGGCACGCTGACGCCCCCAGCCAGACCCAGTGCACCGGGCACTCAGGAAATGTCGGCTCTCTCCAGCCTGACCCCTCCGTGTCTCGGGTGCTCTGGGTCTGAACAGGAAAGTGCCATCCACCCCTCCGGCACTAAAGCAGCAGCTGTCTGATTACAGGCGGCCATGTCCTTTGTCCCCAGAGATGACATTTTTGATCTGCTGCCAGGAAAGCCAGCACTCAGGGCCCTGGAAGATACCCGGACACAATGAAGAGAAATGAAGAGTTTGAGGAAGAGCTAAAATCAGACTAATGGGAAAGAGTAGCTAACGTGGTTGCAAAGTTCCTGTTAAGATCAAACAGGGCATTTAACCACAGGACCCGAGGTAGGAGCCACCACCACTCCCATTTTGCAATCCTAGAAAGCAAAGCAAAAGGAACGACCTCCTTTTCCTAAGTTCATGGCGACGCAGCCTGGAGGCAAACCCAGGCCCTCTGTCTCGGAGTCCTGCGCACCCCGGTCCTGACCTGCGGTCCTGAGCCCCAGCCGGCCCCTGGAGACCCCGACCCGGCAACCTCCCCGGGCTGGAAGGGTGTTCGGAGAAGCTATGCCGCGGGGCACTCGAAACTACCCCAGCCCGAGGGAGCCTCTGGTCTAACCCCCTCCCCAGTTCACAAGGGAATAAGCTGGGGTCCAGGGAGCGAAAGGATTGAACGCATCAACACATGCTGACTCCTGGAAGTTCTCCGTCCTTGCTTTGCTGAGCAAGGCTCCACGGAGGAGCCTGGAAGAGGAGGAGCCCACTTCTGACCTGAAAACCTTGGGGAGAAGCAGGCCACGGAGAGGCAACCGGCTTGGTCAGGGTCTTGGGGGTGACCCGCTGGCGGGGCACAGCCTCAGGGAGGATGAGGGGCAGACAGAGCCTGTTTGGGACCGAGCCCTGTCCCAGAACGGGACCACAGCCCGGAGCACCTGCTTGCTTGTCCAGAGACGGCCTCCCTGTGGCCACGGCCGCCGCTCCGCAGGGAAAGTGTGGGTCTGCTAGAGAACGGACTTACCGAACCCCAAACATCACCCTGGTGGGAATTCTGGTCCCTGAGCTGCACAGTCTCACGGAACATTCCTCTGCTCATTCCTACAGTCCCCCTTTCCCCAGACACTGCAGTCCGAAATACAAACCGGGCCCTGAAAGATAGCATGCGGGGCCCAGGAGATGTGGAGGAGCAAGAAGAGAGGCGAGAAGGGCCAGATACCCAGCTGGAAAGACCCCACGCCCTCCAAGAGGCTCACACTCACAGGACCGCGGAGCCCGATCCCGCGTGCAGAGACCCTGCCGCACAGCGTGGAGCTGGACGGCTGCGTGGGGCCCCAGGAGGAAGTCGGGGTGGCTGGGGAGGGGGTGTCAGGGGGCTTCTTTGCAGAGCTCATGAAGCCATCTGGGTCCCGGCAGACAAAGCAGAAGAAGGGGATGGCAGGAGAGCCCCTGGTCCTGCTGACCCGCCCCCCAGGGGCCGGAGCAGGTGGCGTGACATGGGTAATCCAGGTGCCCACGTGGGTTCTCCAGCAGGGCCCCCTCTGCCCCGCTCCAGGAGGGGGCCTTCCCTCCCCTGCCACTTCCTAGGCAGCACTTCTGAAGCTGGGATTTCACACAGAAAGAGGAGCTTTTATTGAGAGTGGCTGCAAACCTCTCCCTGTTCATGGCAAGAGAGCACGCACACAGCAGAGTGCCGTGCCTGAGCGCTCTCTGCCTCGAGCACTCTAGGAGGACCGGGCTTAAGCAGATTCCGAGGCATTCCATCGCATGCAGCCTCTTGGTCAAGGATATGGCCCCCTTTGCACTCTGAGCAAGTAGAAGCAGGCTTCCCCCAAAGTTGCACGGTCAAGGACGTGCCTGCACAGGTGACATCCAGGAGGTGGTAGGGGTGACAGAGGGGAGCTCTGCAAATCAGATCCACTGAGGCACCGGCAGGCCCCCACAGACATCTCCCCAGTGCCCAACCCCACCTCACCCCCAAAACCGTGCCCAGAGAGTTGGCGGGAAAGGGGCCTGCAGGATGGGCGGCTGTGACACACTCCAGACACAGGCTGCGGAGGGCAGGCATGCTGGGCATCTGAGACTTTGTCCCCCTTCCCACCCTTTCTTTGGGGAGGAACCTGAGACACCCCTGGGCTAGCTTTCTGCGGCTGCCTGTGACCTCGAACTTCGTGATTTCACAGACTCACTCCCTTGCAGCTGTGCCGTGCAGAAGCCCAGTTCTCACTGGGCTGAAGGCACGATGTGGGCAGGCCTGCCCTCCCTCTGGAGGCTCTGGGAGAGCTCCCCCTCCCGCTCCCAGAGGCCGCCCCCACTCCTTGCTCACAGCCCCCGCCTCCCTCTCCAAGGCCAGCACCAGTGCCCCCTCTGACCCCACTTCTGTTGCCATCCCCAAGCTCTCTGACTCTCCGCCTCCCTCATCCATTTACAAGGACCCTGTGATCACACTGGGTCCACCAGGAGAAGGCAGACCCGCCCTCCCCAGTCGAGGTGAGCCCACGAGCAGCCCTGACTCTGTCTGCAACACTGCCACACAGCCCCCCACATTCGCGGGTTCTGGGGATTCAGGCTGGAACATCTTTGAAGCCAGGATCCTGCCAGCAGGCATACCCACTGCACAGATGACAATGACAAGAACAGTAACACACTTACTCAGTGTCGACTGTGTGCCAGGAACTACTCTCTGTGCTTCACATGCACTGCGATTCCTCTAGGCGGCCCGTGCAGTGGACACATTACCAGGCCCTTTCTATATATGACAGAGCCAAGGCGCTGGGAGGCCGAGGGACTGGCCCACAGTCACTGGCGCCCCCGCCGAGCCCAGGCATCTGGCCCAGGAGCCCCCTATCAGAACTGCTTTCAACATCAAGCCCTGAGAGACTAGGGACATGGCCCTCTGGCCTCCGGGGCCCACAGAGCAGGAACGGTGCCCCGAGAAGTACCCGCCCGTCTGTCGGGAGGGCCGGCAAACCCCCACGCCCCGGACAGACAGACTCGCCGGCACTGCGGCACCGCAAAGTGGGCGCTGAGACATCTTCGAGGAAGCCAGTTATTATCTGCGCCGCTTCCCCCATGGCCCCCCGGGCCCCCGCAGAGGCGAGAACACAGCGCGTCCCGGTGGCAACTCAGAGGCAGCTCATCCAAACACTTGTCACCGCTCTGGGCCAACTGTTAAAATAACTTCTCGGTTGTTATTACAAAGTAATAGATGTTTATTGCAGAAATTTTAGAAAATGCAGACAAGCCAAAAGAAGGGGGGAAATTACCCCAAATTCCCAAGCTGCAAAGGCCCCACTTGACATGTTTGCACATCCTTCCAGTAACTTTCCTCGGCATTCGCTCCTATGTTTTTCTAAAACGAGCTTTCTAAAAATGGGCTCACACTTTCCTTCCTGTTTGGCAAAACGCCTTTTCTCCCGAATGTGCCACGACAATGTGGGGGAGAAAGCTCTCCCCTTCTCCTGCCCTCCTCCTCCGTTCCCCCCCAGGAAAGGGACGCTGGTGGGGCCACCACCCAGGAGGGCCACATTTCCACGAGTAGCCATGCAGCAAGAGATCGCACACTCGTGTGCATACATGAACACACGTGCACGTGTGCACACACCCCCATATGTACATGTCCAAGCACACATGCATGTTTGCACACATGCCAGTGTGTGCATGCGTGTGCGAGTACATATACACGTACATACACACACATCCACACACACCGAGTGCCCTCTGAGAGCCCCTCGGCTTCCACAGGCGGCATCCTCGCTGCCGTGCTTTTCCGTGACATCGTCGTGGGAGACTGCAGGGCGTCCAGGGGAGGGCTCCTGCAACCATCCGCTGTTAAGGGACAGATAGAGGGACCCCAATTGTCCCCAGTTAGTACCCACGACACCGTGATCAGCACCGCACGCACCCATGTCGTCTCCTGAATGGAATGACAGTGGGGGCAGGGCCAGTCCACTGCACCTGCATGGGTATGACTCACAGGGGGGGGAGCCCCTGCAGGGGGAGGTTTGGGGGACGCCGGTGGTCAGGGCAGGGGATGTGGGCCCCGGGCCTGGAGAGGAAAGCACTTCTAGAACCTTCTCTGAGGTGCAAGGGGGCCATTGAAAAAGTCTAAAAGCATGGCTCCAGCCACTGTCAGGAGTTTGGAGGGACGTCCTTGCCATCCCTAACTCATCCCTCTGGGCACTCCCAATCTCCTCCCAGGGCTCCTCCGTTCTTCCCGGACGGCTGCATCTCTGAGGGAGTGCGGGCTCCCTGCGGGGTGGGCCCAGCCCCGGGAAGGACCCAAGGAGGGCGTCCTAGTGGTCCCAGGCGCAGGCCTTCCCCTGAGGCCTGCCTGCAGCACCCCTTCTCAGGACACACCGGCGCCCACCTCTGCAGAAGGCCTCCCGAGCCCCGAAGACATGCCCGAGGGCAGAGCCGCTGGGAACGGCTGAGGGGCCAGGGGAAGCAGCTGCTGGCCCGTCCCCCGGCGGGTGCGAGGCTCAGCTGGCTGCGCCCAGGAGCAGAGCGGCCGGCCGTGCAAACCGCCGGGGAACCCGCCGTGCTAGTGGCGGCAAGGGCTCCTCTCCTCCTGGCGGCGAAAAGGGGAGACCCGATGTTTTCTTACTCCTGGCAGTACCGCGTCAGGAGGGGTCTGACCCCCTTTTCTGACGTCTGAAAAACTCACAACTTTGAAGCCTCACCACCCTCGTCCCCTTGGACTCTGCCTCCAGACAAGCCCACAAGAAAACTCCCTCCTTTGCCAGTGGCAGGCGATTCACATCACGCAAGCTTCTACTGCGTGGGACCCCTCAGCCCCGCCCCGCCCCGAACCAGGGTGACAGCCCAGGTCAGACCCCTTCCTCCGCTTGAGAGCCCTGCCCTGCGCTCCCAGGGACCTCTGCTGCGTGAGTCCTAAGCCTCTCGCACCCTGTTAGGGTGTGTGTGTTTGTCTGTGTGAGTGTGTAATCATCAGTCTTCACATCAGAACCACACGCTGGAGCGGGGCGGGGGAGGGGGCCCCTCCTGTTTTTGCAGGTGACCATGCAACTGCCTAGCAACCAGACAAGAGGGCCTCTGGCCGGCCCCAGGTAGCAGGGAACCCCAAGCTTCAGAGTCCCCTATCTGGAAAATTTCTGCCCCAGTGCCAAGAACCAGGCAGGGCGCCCCGAGAATTTTCCAGGGCCTGCATGAGCCTCCGTTTGTCTCCTTTGGGGTGCTCTGCCCTCTGCCCAGAGCAGAGATCCCAGATCACACGGACGTCCCAAGGAGCTCTGAGACTCATAGCTGTGGGGTCATCCTGGAGTCCTAAAGTTGGGCTCCAGGTTGGGCGGGAGAGGGGTGGGTCCCGAGCTGATGGCTCTCCTGGCCTGCCTGTGTGGGGCATTTTTTCCGGGACCACATGAGACCCGGCCACCGGCACGAGCTGACGTGCCGATCCTCGGTGACTCTCAATCATGTTGACCATGAGACGACAAGGCTCTAGGCTGCAGATGATGTCCCACCGGCCCCGGGGCTTGAGTCCCTGCGCGGGCCTTCGTGTCGGCTCCGGCCTGCCTCCATTCTGACCCTGGGGTCTGACCGTTCGTGCCGCGCCTGGGTCAGGGAGCCAGCAGGGTCTCCTCCAAGGCCTTTTTATTTCCCTTTTGAAGCACTTATTAAAAATTCACCAGTATGGAATCAGACCTACGATCTCAGTCCTCGGGAGCCCCCTGCCATCCTCTCTCGGGTAAAGACAGTATGAAGGCACTATTCTTACGCATTCCCCGACACTGATGGAGGATGAGGTGCCTACTAAGAGCTTTCTGATGAGTCCATACATCCTCGCTCGGTGCTTACTATATGCACAGACTAACACGGAACTTGCAAAGTTATGATATAAACTGCCTTCGAAATATCTTTTTAAGTTCTTATTTTAGGACAACTGCAGATTCACATGCGGTTGTAAGAAATAATACAGAGATGCCCCCCATACCTTTCACCCAGTTCTCACCAGTGGTGGCATCTGGCAAAACTATAGGACAATACCAAAACCACCATATTGACATTGATACGGTCAAGATCCAGAATGTTCCCTTTGCCGCCAAATCTCGCCTGCCGTCCTTCATAGTCACACCCTCTCCCATGCCCACCCCCCTTCAACAACTTGCAACCGCCACTCTGCTCCCCAATCCTGTAATTTTGTCATTGCGAGAATGTTACAGAAATGGATCCATGCACGTAAGCTTTGGGGATGGGCTCTCTTCACACGGTGATACTCCCAGAACATCCATCCGGGGTCACACACAGGTGGGGTGCTGCGCACTATTCCCCGTGGACGCGGAGGTACCACGGTCCACTGAACCAGACACGGGGGAAGGACTTCGGGGCTGTTCCCAGGGCTGACTTGACTTGTTGATTACAAACTAAGCTGCTACAAGTATTTGTGTGCAGATACTTGTGTGAACATAAGTCTCCATTTCTCTGGGATGAACGCCCAGGAGTTCAATCGCTGGGATGTACAGTAGTCGCTGGTTTAGTTTTTTAAGAAACTGCCAAACTTCTGGGCCTGAGTGGCTGTACTATTTTACATTCCCACCAGCAGTGTATGAGGAATCCAGTTGCTCCACATTCTTGCCAGCTTTTGCTGTTACCTTTTTTCTTTTTTTTAGCCATTCTGGAAGATGTGTAGGAATAGCTCATGATCATTTTAACTTACATTTCCCTGAAGAATAATCAAGTTCAACGACTTTCCATGTGCTTTTTTGCCCTCTGTGTATCTTCTTTGGTGAAATGTCACATTTTTCCCCCTGTTCTGATCAGATAGCATTTAACTGTTGAGTTTTGAGAGGTCTTTATATATTTGAGATACTATTCCTTTGTCAGATATGTGGTTTGCAAATATTTGCTCCCACTGTACAGTTTTTCATCCTCTTAACAGGGTCTTTTGCAGAGGAAAAGTTTTAATTTTGATGAAAACTAATTTGTCCATTTTTCCTTTAATTGTCCTTTTGGTGTCAAATCTAAGACCCTTTTGCCTGGCCTATAACCCATAGATTCTTCTCCTATTTTTTTCTGTTTCATAATTTTTTATTTTACACTTAAGGCCATAATTAATTTTTAGTAAATTTTTGTAAAATGTGAGATTTAGCTCAAGGTTAAATTTTTGCCTCTGGATGTCCAATTGTCCAACACCGTTTGTTGAAAAGGCTATCTTTCCACGATTGAACGGTTTTTGCACCTTTGTCAAAAATCGGTTGGGCCTATTTGTGTGGGTCTTTTTCTGGGTTCTCTACTCTGTTCCATGGATTTACGTGACTTTTTCTTTGCCACTATGACACAGCCTTAATTATGGTAGCTATATAATTAGTCTTGAATCAGGTATACTGATTCTTTCCACTTTCTTTTCCTTTTTCAAATTTAACTATTCTAGTTCCTTTGTCTTTCTAAATAAATTTCATAATGATATTTTCCATGTTTACAAAAAATTAAATCTTGCTGAGGTTTGAATGGGAGTTGTGTTAAACGAGTATACCAATTTACGGAAAGATTTCATCTTTACAATGTTGAGCCTTCCAATCCATGAACAAAATATATTTCTCCTTTTATTTAGATGCTCTTTGATTTATTTTATCAGAGGTGTGTAGTATACAACATGCAAGTCAGTAATTGTTTTTGATTCATACCTAAATTTTTTTGCGCACTTGTAAACAGTATTGTATTTTTTATTTTGGTGTCCATGTGTCCCTTGCTGGTATATTGGAATACAACTGATTTTTGCATACTGATTTTGTATCCTGCAACCTTGTTGAACTCATTTACTCGTTCTAGGTGTTTTAGGTGTTTTTTTGTAGATTCCTTGGAAAAGTCTACACAAACAGTATCATATACAAACAGAGTTTAGTTCTTCTTTTTCATTCTATACGCCTTTTAATTCCTTTCCCTACCTTTTAATCCTGCCAGCACTACCAGCACTAGTGTAAGCTGAGTAAGAATGGTGAAAAGAGACATCTTAGTTTTGTTCCTGATCTTATGGGGAAAACATTCCGTCTTCCCCTATTATGTACAAACTTAGAACTAGGTCTTTTGTAGGTGCTCATTATCAAGTTGAGGAAATTCCCCTCCATTCTTACTTTTCTAAGAGTTTTTAGTCATGATTGGGTGTAGAATTTTGTCAATTTGCATCAATTTATATAATCATGTCATTTTTCTTCTTTAGCCTATTAATTTGGCAGGTTATATTGATTGATTTTCAAATATTGAGCCAGACTTGCATTCCTGGAATTCCTTAGATCTGTTGTACAATTCTTTTTATATATTGCTAAATGTTAAATGCAAATATTTTGTGAGATTTTTTAATCTATGTTCATGACAGAAAATTAATCTATAGTTTTCTCTTTTTTTAATAGTGTATTTGGTTTAGGTAACAGAGTAATACTAATTTTGTAAAATAAATTGGGAAGTTTTCTCTCCATTTCTATCTTTGGAAAGAGATGGTGTGGAATTGGTATTAATTCCTCCTTACACATTTGGCAGAATTCTCCAGTGAAAACTTCTGGGTCTAGAGATATCTTTTTTGGTGATTTTAAATTGCAAATTCAATTTCCTTAAAAGTTACAGAACTATTCCAATTATCGATCTCACCTTGGGTGAGTCACAGTAGTTTGTATGTTTGAAGGAAGGGGTCCATTTTGTCTGTTACCAAATTTACGCACACACAGTTGTTTGTATTTATTCCCTTGTGTTGCTGGCGTCTGTGGGGTCCTTAGTGATTTCCTCTTTGTTCTCATTCTGCTTTGGAGCCCAACCACCAAGTTTAAGTTCCAGTTATTGCATTTATCTGTTCTAAAATGTCCATTTGGTTCCCCTTTATATCTTCTATTCCTTTCTTGAGACTTTCTATTTCTTTGATAACACTTTCTATTTTTACATTCATTTAAAGACTGTTCATAATTGCTCATGAAGCATTTTTTATCACGGCTGCCTTAAAAATCTTTGTTAGAAAATTCTAACATCTTTGCCATCACAGTGTTGACATTTATTATAATTTTTCATTCAGTTTGACATGCTCCTGGTTCTTAGTAATGAGCAATTTTTTTTTCCCCTGAAACCTGGCCATTTTTGTATTATGTTGAGACTCTGGATCTTATTTAAACCTTCTGTTTTAGATGGTTTCTCTGGCACCGCTCCAGCAGTGGAAGTAAGAGAGGGGCTCTGCCTCATTCCTGCCAGATGGAGGGTCCCCAATCTGCCTGCACTGATACCTACAGGGGGTGGGGGGATCTCATCATTACCACTGGGCAGGGGTGGTCTCCCCTGACATCACACCCGGGGTGGCCTCATTACTGCCTAGTGATGGTAAAAGTCCAGATTCTTCATTAGGTCTCCTGTAATACCACTCTAGAGAAGATACACTTCCAGGCGGGAGTGGAGTCCCAGGGCTCCCCCTGTCATCCCCACTGATACCATAGGAAAGGCACTTTAATACTTGCTGGCAGATAGAAGTCTTGGTTCTCTACTTGACCTTCTCTAGCATCACCCCAGGGGTTGTTTAGGGCTTTTAAGGCATTGATCTTCAAAGCAAATGGCCTCTCCTATTGATGTTCTCTCTTGCCTCCCATCAGTGTGGTCACATTGTGTTTTCAGTCTTGAGTTTTGAACACTGACAGAGGGACATTCTTTACGCAAATGGGGCCCTTGCCTATCCTCCCTGCTGATGTTAGTGCTTGAAAATAGGTGGGGGGTGACACAAAGATCTCTTTCTAACAATGCAGTGATTATAGCCTAAAGATTCAGGAGAAAACATGGTAGTAAAGGAGTTGTTCTAGGACGGCACTAAGAAATTACATAGTGAGTGCTATGTGAGAGCCAGAGAGCACATCCTTGTTCCCATTTTCCTGCATACTCTGGGTAAGACTGGCATTGTGGTCATCAGTGATGAAGCACAGGGTCCTCTGAGAGAGTCACCTGAAGCCAGGACTCACAGACTATGCAACAGATGACGCAGTGCTGTGAGCAACGATGCAACCAGAAGTAAACACACGGTAGAAGGGACTGCAGAATTGAGAAGATCTCTATTGCTTCGATGCACACAGGCTCCAAAGTGCCATGGCTCTCCGAGTCAGAGCAGCACTGCCGCCGCCTTCTCATGGCAGGAGAGGTGAGGTAAGCCAAGAATGGTTCATTTAACGGTAAGAAACAGGACAAGAAGTTTTCTGGGCCTGCACAGGCAGAGATGGTACCTGGACACCATGAAGAATCTTCACATTTACTGAACAAAGGACATATACATAAATACTTCCTCTCTACTTACTAATCTAAACCCACACCAATAAATCATTACAGCTCACATAGGACCGTGATTTTTTCTGTACATTTTTAAAAACATTTTAACACAAGCAAACATTCTGGGATGGATTAAGGACCCTGGGATGACTGTGGATGCTGGCCAGAGCAGGGGCAGGTGTAGGAAGGGCTTTACTACTGGGAATTTCCAAGCCACTCCTGAGTGCCAAGAACTGAAGGATGGGGCTGGTTCTCAGCTTTCTCTCCTAAAGCCAGTAACAGGCCCTAAGAAAGCCAGTCAGGTCTCTGCAGAAACATCTCCTTTGCGGGGTCCTCCCTGACCCCCTACCTTAAGATGGTCCTCTTGCTAGGGAAGCATTGATCTCAATATGTTCCTGGAGGGCACAGGGACATGGAGGGTCTCCTGAAAGCAGTGTCAGCTCAGAGCCAGTGTCCAGTAGTCCCCAGAGACCTATTTCCCTTTCCCCGATCCCCAGTCTTGCTGGGAAAGAACCATAGGTCCCTATGGGAAGACTGGCAGAAAAATAAACGATATAAATTTTTGGTAGTGGGATGGGGTCTTTCCTCAAGGGGACACAGCCCCCCCACTTCACTCAGAGGGCTCTGGGCCTGGTCTTTCCTCAAGAGGACACAGCCCCCCCCCCCCACTTCACTCAGAGGGCTCTGGGCCTGCAAACCAACTGCGGAGTTGATGGGGGCTGAGACTCTGGGTCTACCTGCCCTCAGAGGACTGACCCCTAGCTCCCATCCAAGGAGCAAAGGCAGTCCAAGAATCTCGCTTGCCTGGCTTCCTGGCACTGTGCCAGGGAGAGAGAATGACACAGGCAGGCCCCACGTGCAGCTGCGCAGAGAAAGACCCTGTCCAGCTGAAGTGAGGAGACCAGCGGGTCATCCCTCCCGATCGGACAAGGATGAAAACACAACACAGCAGGAAAGCTGGGTCAGAGGCGGCGGCTCACATGGAGACCTCTCTCCTTCCCCAGCCCCAGTCTCAGTCTGGGTCCCTTGCTGGAGGATCAGGCCAGTGAGAGGCTGCTTGCCAGCCCCAAAATGGGAGACTCGAGGCTGGCCATGCCCACTGGGAAGGAGGTGGTGGCCACACCCCTGGTTCTCAGGGTGTCCTGCCCTGTCCTTCTAACGCGGCCTTTCTACAGAACAGGCTCAGAGACAGAGAGAGCAGAGGCTCCCTTCCCAAGAGGGCAGGAGGGCTGGGGATGGTGTGCTGTGCCCGCCCACACCCGCATGCACGCAGACACCCAAGCCCACAGCCCTGTGCCCCTACCTGTGCTTAGGACAGCGGCCACCTGCCTAACACACACTGCTCGCTGCGACTCAAGGGCTCTTTTCCTTTGCTTTTGTTTAGTGTATCTGTTCACAGGAGGGGGATAGGATTTTCTTTTTATCAGCTTCCTTCTTTACATTACAAATGTGCATTTTACAAAAATCAGGAAACATAGAAAAAGGGGAAAAAAAACACCCATCACTGCACTAAAAAAACACAAAGCAATATAAGCTGCATAATAAAAAGCCTAGAACACAAAAGAAAGAAGGAAAATGGGTGAACGCAGCTTGAGGCAAATTCCCAGCTCTGGCTTCCTTGCTCCCTGCCTTCCTGGGACTGCAAGGGGCCCACTGCTCAGTGCCTCCACTGGGGCTCCCGACCCCTTCCCACCTGCCCCCAGCCCTTGGCCACCACCACTCTGCCTTCTGTCTCCATGGATTCACCTGTCCTGGACATTTCATGTGAATGGAATCAGACAGTATGTGGTCTTTGTGACTGAACTGCATCATTTCTGTATCTCAACGCAGGTAGATGGCGTGTCCGCTTTACAGTAAGAACATCCATCCCTTATTCTTCCTCTCTTACAAAGCCTACCATCCTTCTGTGGGTGAACCCGATACTTGGCCATGTCCAGACTGCTTGGCCAACTGGGGACGTCGAGTGGGACCGGCCATCCAAAGCCAAGGCAGGTCCCTCCACAACGAGGTTTCCACCTCGGCACTCTCGACACTCAGGGTGACAACACTGTGCTTTATGGGGGGCTGTCCGCTGTGGGGTGTGTCACAGCATCCCTGACCGGAGGCCACAAAGGCAGTAGCAAGAGCGCTCTACAGGGAGCAGCAGGGCGCAGCCTGAGGAGCCGGGGCTCTGGGCTCAGACCAGCCAGGTTGGAATCCTAGCTCCCCAAAGGTCAGCTCATCCTCATTACCCATTTTACCTGAGAGCCCACCTTCCCAACCACGCACCTGCCCAGAACCAAAGGAAAGTGGGCCAACTAGAGACGCTGATGCTGAGTGAGGCCTCTGCCAGCCCTACCGGCCCAGGGTCCCTGACCCAGCCTTCACCCACCCAGCTCTGTCCTCTGTCTGCTGACAGCAGGGCCTGGCCCTTTCAGCACAAGTAAATTCAATCAGTGGAAGAAGCTTCTGCGGCACTGGGACAGCTGTGACATTTGCAGGCCAAGCCCCTCCTGGCAGCCAGCCTCTAGGACTAGTTCCAGCCAAATGTGTTTTATTTGTTTTTTCCAAAAGGCAAATAAATAGGTCAGAAGCCAACAAGGGGAACTGGAAGCTTCCTCTGGAGGATAAGTTCCAAAGGATAAAGTTAGAGGCTCGATTAAGGAAGATTTAATGAGTCAGAAAGAGATCAGAAACAGGACAAACCCAGGGCGTAAATCAAATATTAATCATCATAAAGGCAAGGCTTACTAGGGCACAAATCAATAGCACTGGGCGGACTTGCAAACATCCGCCTCTCTAGAGAGTTTCCAGAAATCTGGGGCTAAACTGCAGGGGAGCAGGAATCGGGAGGAAGAAGAGAGTCTCCTTTAGCCAGGAGTAAAGAGGCATCCCAGGAAAATAAGGGAATCCTGCAGGCTGTCCCTTGGAGCTTGTCTTCTCCAAAGGTGCTGGGCCAGGAACTCTGAGCAGGACATTCCGCTGAGGAGCCTCTCCTTCTGTGCAGGCCCTTGTCCTAGACAATGATGTGCATCACCTCAGGCTGTCACACTTTCATGCCACCAAGGAGATGGAGACTGGGAGACCTAAGTCAGCAGTGGAGGCAGGATTCCAAGCTGGGCCCTTTGATTCAAATCTCTCTCTCCTTCCAGGCCCCATGCTGCCCCCACCCAGCCCAGGGCAACCTGCCCACCAGCAATGGAGGATGGGCAACACATAACTGGAAGCCTCCCCTCGCCCAGGTCGACCCCATCCCAGCCCTATTCTTCAGAGCTCCCCATCTGCCTATCCTTGGCCGGAGCACCTACCCCTCACCCTCCAGGAAAAGACCCGGTCATCTTCCAAGCTAGACAGCAGCAGAGGCTCGCAAGGCACAGGCACTCTCCTTCGGCCCCACCCACTTCTGGGGAGCCAAGCCTGCACCTGTCAACTCTGCCGATTCTCAGGTCAGGCTGCAAGTCCTGGAGCACGGACGCCCCTGGGAGCAGCGCCCCCACCCCTTGGCTGCTGTATTACACTCCTAGGTTGGCCATAACAAAGTCCCACAAACCGCAGCGCTTAAAATGACAGAAATGTATTCTCTCATTGTCTGGAAGCCAGGAGTCTGAAATCAAGGTGTAGGCAGGACCACACTCCCTCTGAAGGCTCCAGGGGTGGACCCCTCCTGCCTCTTCCAGTTTCTCATAGCTCAAAGTGTTCCTTGGCCAGTGGCCACTCCAATCTCTGCTCTGTCTACACGTGGCCTTCTGCCCTCTGTCTCTTCTCTTCTTCTTTTAGGGACCCCAGTCATTAGATTAGCATCCACTCAAACGCAGTATGTCCTGGTCTCAACCTGATGACATTCGCAAAGACGCTATTTCCAAATAAGGTCACACTGACAGGACTTCAGCATATCTTCTGGGGGACACAAGTCAACCCCTTCAGCTGGGGCAGCTCAGAAATGTGTTTTCCCATGTGGACCATGGACTATCAGCATTTGCTTTATCTGGGAGTTTGTTAGAGATGAGGAAGTCAAGCTTCCCCAGACCTGCTGCGCCGGGATCTGCACTTCACAAGCTCCGCAGGCCCCAAAGCACTCAACCTCAACCCCATCATCTTCCCAGTCCTGCCGCATCCCCTTCTCTGGGACACTTTCTAGGGTTTGCTTCCCCATCAATCGCTCACACTCAAATCCTTGGCTCAATGTCTGCTGCTGGGACCGCACCTAAGACAGGGGTCCAGGCCCAGGGCCACGTGCCCCAGATCTTGATCCTCTGTAGAAACCACAGCCCTTGGCAGCCTGCTCCGTCAGAACACAAACAGTTGACTGTGAACTCACCATTCCCAGGCAGGCGATGGAAGGCAGAGAGAGGCCAAGAGATGGGGCTCATTCAGGGGAGGCTCCCTCTGATCCTCAGCACCAGACAAGCTGACTGCCTTTGGAGACAGATGTGGGCCTTGGGGAAAGGACGGGAAAGATGAGGGACAAGGGCTTGCACTGTCCACCAGAAAGCAGCCCACTTCCCCCCAGCACCTGGCTTTCTGCCATCTCCACCTGGGCCACCTCTGCCTCCCTGACCCTCCCCAGACCTCACGGACTAAGACGGAAGGGGGTGGCCTGGCTGGATGGAAGCAGAGGAAACTGGGCTCCCCAGCCCCCACCTGGCCCTGCTGACTGACCAAGCCCACCTCAATTTTCCAAAGGAGTTTTTGGAGATGAGGTCACCTTCTCCTGCTGTGGCTTTGATCTCTTCTGGGCCAAGGAACAAAATGTAGCCGTTTCTGATCTTCTCCAAACTGCTCGGAGTTTACCACATGGGGACGAGAATCCGGACTTGTTTGCTTTCTTCAGAACACACCTCCGGCCTCTTTTAAAATTTCCCAAAGAACAGGTTGACCTGGGTGTTAAGGACTATCTCTGTTCCCATCAAACAAGAAAACTGCTTCTAAAAGGAACAAGAAACCCAAAGGCTCCAAACAAAAGGTTTCCTGTCTGAGCCAACTTCCTGGTGGTCCAGCCCACTCCAAACTCTCCAAAGTGCACAGCAATCATTCAGGCCATGTTTTTAAATGCCCGCAGATGCAGTACTGCTCGAGCGTCCGAGGCTTGGCTGGGGGGCGCCCAGCGCCGCCCCGAGCACACTGCAGCAGGGGGGCTCTGCTCCCTGAGTGCGCAGGAGCGGGGGACAGAGGGCTCGGGCACAGCCCACGCCCACACACAAATTCCGAAGAAGAAAGCGGAGCTGAACGCCACTCCCAACGGCTGGGATGAATTTAATTCGACAAACACTCGCCAGGCGGCAGGTGGTCGGCCGGGGCTGGGGTCGGGGGGGGGGGGGGGTTGGCTGTGGGCTCCGGGGCAGAGCTCAGGGCGGAGACCCCGCTCGAAGCCTTCCGCGCCCCGGAACGACCCCCTGCGGGTTATGGAGCCTCTCGGTCTTGGTCTGGTCTCCTCTCCTCAAAGCAGGAAGAATACAAACACCTGACACGTACCCCTTCGGGTCGCGGTGGGCCTCGGAAGCCATCGTGCGCCCGACGCGCTTCCCACAGTGCAGGGGCTTCCACGACAGGGACGTCCTAAGGGTGGGACTGTCCTTGAGGGGTCCAGAGCGCCCCCTCCCTATTGTCCTCCCTCTCGCCGCTCCCGAATCCCCTCTGTTGGCCTCATTCTCTCGCAGGTGCTCCCCACACAGCAGTAGGAAGTCCCCTGAAAGGCCCGCCATATTGCCTCACGGCTGGGGACGAGAGAGAATCTGATTGGCCCTGCCCAGGTCATGTGCCCACCCCTGAGCCAATCGTCACGGCTCAGCGACGGAGCTCTGCCATTGGTCAGGCGAGGGCACGTGACGGATGCTGGACCAGTAGAATGTTATCAGTTTGCACTGCGGTGTCGTCGAGCAGGGGCCCGGGAGACGGGGTTTGCTGGTGTGTTATTGCACACGTGGAGGGTGCAGTGTGAGCCTCTGCCCAGTGCAGGCCCGCAGCCAGGTGCTCAGTCACCGCCACAGCACCCGGCACTGAGCTGCTCAGAAGTCATGGCCAGTGCGCGGCACGACCTCGGCCCCTGACACCGTGGGCTCCAGCACCCTATCCCCCAGCTCCCTGGCCTCACACATTCTTCCCTGCCCCCCAGCAGGTGAATGTCCCCACACCGCTTACCCTGGCTGCACCTGGGGACAGCAACCTCTGTTGTCTGTCCTGAACACTGGAATGGGCTGCTGGGAAGTCGGGGGCTGGCTGGTGTGGCCAAGGGTCTTAGGTCTTTGTGGAAGCTTCGAGTCAGGGGGACGGGACAGGGCCTGGGCCCCCACTGCCTGCCAGAACAGGCTCTTGGAGCGCTTGCCACGGACAGCACAGCCTTGTATGCGACCAGCCCTGCCTGGAAACAGCATCAGAGCTCAGGCACAGAAGAGCCACAAAACCCCTGGAAGAAATTGGTCCAAGGCCAAGGGTCCTGTCTGAGGACTAAGCAGGGGACAGGGAGGAGGACCGCCCCGTGCACTAAGCCCAGCAGGGATGTCCCAGAGGAGCACACGTCTCTCGGCCAACAGCACCTGCCTCTCTACCAAAAGAGACCCCACCAGCTCTGGGCGCCCACAGCCCCACAGTTCCCTCAGGACCGGCTCGTGCCGGGGCACGACTTCAACTGTCTGACCCACAGTCTTAACCTCCATCAGAGGTGATGATGAGATCACCAACATTCATCGAGCCAGGCTGTGGGAAGCACTTTGGACTCACAAGCTCATTTAACTCTCATCTAATGACTGTGATTCCCACCTCCTTGCACCAGGAGGTGAAGCAGGATTCCCACAGCCCCACCATCAGCAGAAAGAGGCTGGAATTCAGTTCAGGCCTCTGACTTCAAAACCCCTACCCTGGCCATGGCCCACTGCCCACTGCCCAAGGCAGCCCCAGAAGGCAGCCAGTGGGGCTGAGGGACAAGCAGCTTTGTCTATGAAGAGGGGAGAAGAGCTAGTGAAGGAAGCCTGCAAGGCGGGTGGGGTGCGGACCACCCAGGAATGCATCGTCTGGAGGACAGGAAGAGCCCCATGGTGCAGCCCTGAGGATCCAGGCAGAGGAACTAGAGGACTGAGGACATTGGGGTGTCTCCACAGGCATTCAGAAGATCACTAGCACATTCTGGGGGCTCTTACCCTGCATGGGGCTCATGAGCCCCCTGGAACATTAGGCCAGAATTCCATGTCTCTATCCAGTGCACCTTTCAGAGAAAGAGTCCCCAAGGGGTCCGTGAACCCTACTTTTTGAGTTAAGAGCCAGCCCCATATGAGATGATGGACACGGCACCTTCTACTCCATCCCATTTCCCTGTGGGTCACAGGGGCCCCTGCACCTTGCTCATCCCTAAGCTTGATGCCTTTGGCTAGGGGGACACCTGACATTCCAAACCCTCTCCCTTCTCCATGAGATCATCACGACTACGGTCCCCACTTGGTAGATGGAGAAAGCGAGGCTGGGCGAAGTAAGGACTTGGCCCAATGCATCAGCTTTTAAGTTGCGGGAAGGATCTGGTCCAGCTCAGTTCCGCCCCTGGCCACTGGGCTGCACTACCCTGGGTGCTCAGAGACTCAGCCTGGACTACTTCTTTCACACTGGCCCCGGCAGAGGCTGGGAGGCAAGGGGCAACCTCTGCCTTTCATGTGCCTTCTCTTTTCGGCACATCAGTCACTGCAAGAAGAGCTCACAGTGGGCGTGAATCCAACGAGTGAAGTTGCAGGAACACCAGCTCGTCGGCCCATCTCCTCTCGGCCCTTCAGCCCTGCGAGGCCACGAGCCACTGAATACGATGTGAGACTCATGCTTGGGTTGCAGAATGTACCCTCCAGTTTCAAAAAGGGCGTCTGGCGTCAGATCTGTGGATTGTTTTACAGGAGTAATCCCGCTTGCGAGCGCTCTGCTGCTGCTTTGTTCCTGGCAAGACGGGCTCTGGTAGGAAGGAGCAAAAGGGGCTTGAAGTCCAAGGATCCAGCTGCTGCGTGTCCCCCTGAAAACTCCCCCCAGCAAGCTCATCGGCCCACTGTGCTTATTCCTGAGATGCCATCAGGGGCTGGGGGACTGCTGGGACAGAAGCCGGACGGCCCTGGTGGGGGCCGGCAGGGACGGAGTGCCTTGGCTTCCTCCTGTAGGCTGCGGCCATTCAGGGTCTCGGCAGGCCACCCCCTCATTTGCACGCCACCCCCACGCATTCAGACTTCTCTAGAAAGCCCAAGACCCAAGATCCAGTGGAGCTGCAGGAGAACCCCTGGGACAGCTTCCAGCCTCAGATGCTACGGTAAATGTTGGAACCAGGCCGTCTGAGCTGAGTGGCCTGTGTCCCAGCAGGAGAGGCCACACCAAGGGCACAGGGGCAGGAACCGAAGGGCCTGGATTCGAATCCCAGCTCTGTCACTTTCCTACTGGACATTAGTCGGGCATCTTAGCCTCTCTGGGACTCAGATTCATCACCTGGGAAATGGGAGGCTGGTGCTGATAACAAGGAAGGCCTGCATCTCGGGGGCCCTTGGGAAGGCTGAACGAGTAGCACGGGTCCGGCCCTCGGGCCAGCACCTGCCCCAGGAAGCACACTGTGTGTGCTGGCTAGCGTTATCATAATTCGCATGTATTACAATTAGGGCGTGTTACACTATTATAATGTAAATATTATCACATTACAATTATATTGTTTATAATCATTGTTATACGTTATGTTATTATAGCACAAATTATGTTATAATTATAATATATAACAATATTATTACCACGTGACAGATAGTAGACGGTACTTTTTAGGTTTATTTATTTTAGAGAGAGCACAGCAGGGAGGGGCAGAGGGAGAGTCTGACGCAGACTCCTCACTGAGCACGGAGCCTGACGCGGGGCTTGACTCCACGAACCTGAGATCATGACCTGAGCCAAAACCAAAGTCGGAGCCTTAACCGACTTCACTGCCCAGGCGCCCCTAGACTGTGCTCTTTACATGAATTGTTGTCTCCTTCAGCCCTGCAAACAACTCTCTGAGACCAAAAGCATTTAGACCATTGGACGGATGCAGGCCTGAGATTGTAAAAGGTCAGGATTTGTCCACAGGCCCACGGCCACCTCCCAGCAGAGCTGGGCTCCAGACCCAGGCCCTCAGGCTCCAGCCCATGCTGACTCTACACCCGGGGCTGAGGGCTCAAATGTCACCGCGTCGGCCAGCACTGTGAACGACCAGCCCCAAACTCCACGATAGACAGACCCGTGGGCTCGCCGTCGGGGACGCTGTAAGGAGCAGTGGCCAGAGTGGCACCAGAGCGTGTGTCCCGTTGAGAGGGGGTCGGGACCATAGCCTTCAGTGTGGCCAGACCTTCCTGGTGTTCAAAAGAAGTATAGACTATGATTTTTATAGGCTGACAAATTGTTTACCGTATTTTAAACACAGGATGACTGAAAATATATACATCGTTAAAAGCCCTCCACTGGCCAGACTCGGCCAGACTCAGCACACAGCCCGCCAGCCTGGGATCCCTGCAAGTAGGAGAGCTGTGCAGAGGCTCCTCATCCCTCCACATCCCACACACAGGGCCCGTGGTTCCATCCAGCCTTCCCCGGGGAGGGGCGCACATCCCTACAGAAAACCCAGTCTTTCCTGCTAGAGAGAAGAGGTTGGAGAGCGGGGGTCACGGCACTAGCGCATGTCCCCCACCGTGCCCCCCTGAGCTGCTGGCAGCCACACCTGCTCCTGGCGCCCTGGCCCAGCATCGCCCCCGTGACACAGGAGAGTCAACAAGGGCAGGGGGGCAATGGGCAGCGGTCCACCCAAGAGCAGGCAGCGTGAGGGGCGAGCCCTTCTGTCCAGAGGCCTTGGGTCGTACTCAGTGAGTGCTGGCTAAATGGAAGCTCAAAGCTCTGGAAGATTTACAGGGCCTAAGACAGGAGGAAATGTGAAGAAGTAGTTTCTACCGTGGCCCCGCTTCTGGACCGCTTAGCTCTGAGCGTTGTGACTTCGGAGCTGCGCTGGGGGCCTCCTCTGGCCTCGTGAGGGCCCAGCCGTGTCTCGGGCATCGGGGCACCTCCCGGCCCCTGGGCCCTGGCACCACGTCTGGCAAGCAGTGATGGGAAGAAACAGTGGAACAGGAGGACCGAGGGGGCAAAGTGGGGCTGCGTGTGCGGGAAGGAGGGGAAGTGGATGCAGACATCCCTCCCTCCATGCCGCCTGCAAAGGTCTCCCTGAGGCCCTCACCAGCGGCCACTCACCAGCCCCGGGAGGCAGCCCCAGCAGCCTCCAGGGAAAGGACAGCCCTCCCCAAAGCCCTCAGGCCCTCCCATCTGCAGAGCCCATCCTCTGGCTCAAACCACCGTGATTTGTCTTCCAAACCCATCGTGGACATGCAGACCCATCACCCGAGGGGTGACCATTTGGCAAGTCCTTCCCAAGAAGCGTTGAGCTTAACCCTGAGAGAGAACGTCCTCGAGGCTGGGAAGGAAGCCACGGGACAGACAAAGCCCTGTGTTCTAGGACAGAAGCTTGGAGGGGGTCCGCCTGGCCTGCTCTCTCCCCACGGAAGTCAGTGAGGGGAGGACACCACAGCCCACTCGGAGAAGGCCAGAGCCGGCAGGCCCCTGGTGCTCAGAAGCCCAGCCCCCTCGTTTCAGAGAGGGGACAAGGCCCAGGGAGGGAAGGGCATTCCCCAAGGTCACACGGAGACACACAGAGCAGTCCCAGAGGCCCGGCCGCTCAGAATCCTGGGCCACAGAGCAGGCCGAGCGGGTGTCTGCCTGCAGAGCCGTACGGGAGGCTCCCCACCTGCTCCCCAGGCAGCACGGGGCTCCACAGGGGCGCCTCTGCATGCCGGCCTCCGTCACCTGCCACAAAGCCGCCCGTCAGACGCGACAGATGCGTCACCCGGTATCAAAGACCATGAAAACAGTTTGAACGTTTTACACTTTGAAGCTCCCTTTGATTCTAAAGCCAGGCCTGCAAAATACCTTTGCAGAAAAATACCCTCCATTTGTCATGGCACATCCTGACACATTTGTATGGTCCTCTGATCCATCCCTGGGCGGACAATAGCTCCCCGGTTTCACTTTAAATAACATTCACAACACAGACGAGAAGAATGGGGGACAAAATGGGCAATTACTTTTTAAAAAATAACTTTCTCAAATGGGAAGATAAATTCAGTCCCTGGAGAACTGGGCTGGGCTCCAGCCCCTGTGACAGATTCATAACCCGGCGGCTCTCCCAGGGCTTGGCAGGCCCCAGCCCCACGGGGAGAGGACAGGGTGAGGCTGGGGCGGCTGTGCAGCAGGGAGGGGGCTCGGGTCCTCCTCTGCAGGTCCCTGGTTTCCACTGAGCCCAAACACACTGTCACTAAGAGTGGCTCTGCCGGCCGCCGAGCATCGGGCAGACGGAGGGCACTGACAGGGGATGGGGGTCCACACCTGGGGAAGGAGAAGGCTGCTGCCTGCTTTGTTCTCCCTGGAAAACAGCTCCCTAGTGCCTCGTGTGCAGTGGTGTGGGGCTCCCACAGCGGTCCTGCCAGGCCAGCGTGCCTCTGCCCCCATTTCTCAGGGCTAGGAGACACCGAGCTTTGCCCCCCAGAAGGGGATGAGCCAGCACGCAAACCCAGGCAAACCCAGCTCCAAAGCCAGTGTGGCCACCTGCTCAGGCTACCTCCGCCCTTCACAGCAGATTCCCTGGATCCGATGATGCATGTCAGCGTACGGTGGAATGTCACTCAGTTTTGGGAGAGCGTGACACCTGAGATGGCATGGACGCAGCACGGGGACATCATGCTGAGTGATGCAGGCCAGTGACAAAAGGACAGATACGGCAGGGTTCCACTTATCTGAGGTCCCGAGGGGACTCAGACTCACAGAGACGGAAAGCATAACGGGGAAGGGGCTGGGGGAGGGGAAATGGGGTGTCGGTGTCTCGCGGGGACAAAGTTGCAGTTTGGGGAAGATGACAGAGTTCTGAAGGTGGATGGTGGCGACGGCTGCAGTGTGAATATCGGTGGGGAGCCGCTGGGCCGTGCATTCAAAAATGGTTAAAACGGGGAAGTGCCTGGGGGGCTCAGTCGGTGAAGCATCTGCCTTGGGCTCAGGTCATGATCCCAGGGTCCTGGGATCGAGACCCGCGTTGGGCTCCCTGCTCAACAGGAAGCCCGCTTCTCCCTCTCCCACTCCCCCTGCTTCTGCTCCCTCTTTCTCCCTCTCTCTTTCACTCTGAAATTTAAAAAAATCTTTTAAAAAATGGCTAAAATGGGGTAAAGTATATGTTGTGTATATATATCCACGTCTCGTCTCTTCTGATATAACAAAATCCCGCAGACCAAGCGGCTTCTGAGCAACAGGCATTACCTGCCACGGCTCTGGGGGCTGGATGGCCAGGCTCCGAGAAGGCTCTCGACACCGCAGACCCGGCTCCTCCCCGCGTCCTCACGTGGCGGCAGAAGCCAGGGAGCTCCTGGGGTCCTTCCATGAGGACCCTACTCGGGAGGGCTCCGCTGGCCTGACCTCATCACTTTCCTAATGCCATCACCCCGGGGGGCGGGGGGTTCAACCTGTGAGATCTGACACTCAGACCAGAGCACCCACAAAAACCGAAGGGATGCGTTTCGGAGCCCAGAAGGGGCGCCCCATGTGCACAGCGCGCTCTCCCCGCGGCCCTGTCCCTGGGCCCTTTGCTGAACAACCGTGTCTTAAGCACGGGCGCTCTGCTGGGCCCTGGGCAGGAGACGACACACGGCTTCTGCCCCGGAGCGACCTGAAGCCCAGAAAACACGCAGCCCCGCCCTGAGCTCACGGGCCACTGCCCTGTGCAGGGATGCAGGGCAGGGAGAGCAGCTGGGGCCCGCGGGAGAGCAGCGAGGGCCGTGGGCTGCCCTCCACCCGCGGAGAGGGTCTGGCTCGCACAAGAAGGCTCAAACATTCCACTGCTAACGACAGGTCCATCCCTCGGGCCCCAAGAGACCTGGGGCGGCGCCGGCAGGTATAGGTGCCGAGACGCTCACCAGCCTCCGCCCGCCAGGTAATCAGTCTTTGCTCGGTGTCTCCGGCGGAGCAAAGGGAGGCCTGCGCTCTCAGGAAGTGAAGGATGTGATGTTTACTCATCGCCTCCCTGGCCGTTCTTCATGCTCCGCCTGCAGGACCCGGGAACAGAGATGGATGGGCCCCGCACCTCTCGCTCCCCGCACCAGACGGGAGCAGGGACGCGCACCCATATTCCGCCCCAGCGTCATCCATCTCAACTTTATTATGTCCTGACAACGTCTGCCTGCGGTCGGTGTCATTTCCCATACCGAGGCTTATTTTTTACTTCGGCAACTTGTCGAACGCACTTTTTGTCGAGCTGTTATTTCATCTAGAAGTTCCTCGGTCTGGCTGTGATTGAGAGCACTTAAAAGAGAGTTGCTCATGCCGTGTAAAGATTTCACATTTGATCGCTGACGCTTTAATCTTGAAAGAATCCATTAAGGGAGGCCGTGTAAACACTGGATCGCGCCACGGTGCTTTCCACGGGCGGGAGCTGCCCTCTGGATGGAGGAGAGAACCCCTTCTCACCGCCGCCGGGAGCAAAGCGGCCAGGTCAGAGGGAGGGCTGGCTCCTGCACCAACAGCGAGGCTCTCTGCCTTAACAACCGCCCGCAGGAAGGAGGTCTTTTCCTGGGAACACGAGTTCCGATGAACTTGGTTCAAGCAGAACCCCTGCACCGAAGCAGCTCCGTGCACAGCTATGGTCTGGGCCGTGGTGGGGGCTAACATCACACACAGTTAGCCCGTGGGCCACGCTGGCTCAGCCGACGCTGGAGGCAGGGCACAGTCGAGGGCATGCTGACTGTGAGGGACCCTCGAGCCCTCAGCAGCCTGGGTGGGCAGTCAGCCATGGGTGGGGTGGAGCAAACACGGTCCTTTCTGTGCAGCCGTGCACAAGGCGGAGCTCCCCACCCCCTCTCCAGACAGTCCGCCCAATCCACGAGGCTCAGCCTGGACCCTAAAGTCAGGCAAGAATGAAGAGGGGAAAGAGAAAGAAGCAGAAACAAAGGGAGATAGGGCTGTAGCCTTGGCCGCCGGTCCCTGACCTCCTTCCCGAGACGAGCCAGCCTGCGCGGCACAGTCCTTCCATCCTCGCTCCGTGGGGGCGGGGGGCGGGGGGAGACACCGAGGTGGAGCTGGTCCGACCGCCAGCTGGTCCACCGGCCAGCCCAGTCCTCGGTGTCAATTCGCAGCGCTCGTGAATTCCAAACACGCTTTGTGCAAACTCCAATTTTCACGTACCCGTGAATGTTACCAGCCTTAGTGGAAGCACATCCTCTTTAAAACAAGGCCAAGTTTGCCAGCCAACTGACAGTCAGACAAACCTGAGTTCATGGATTTGCTGATGAATCTCCCAGAAAGGACATTAATGAGTGTCAGTCTTGGGTTCCCCCCAAACGTGTCCAAGGCTTCAAAGCTACAAGATTCACGCACATGGGAAAGGATGAGGCACTCTTAGCCCAGGAGAGCCCAGAGCTAGGACCCAGGAGATGGGCTTCCATCCTTTAAGAATAAGACTTAAAAAAGGAGGGGTCAGAAATTATTCATAACCTAAACTAAGAGTCAAACCAAAAACAAACAAGTAAATAAAGCCGAGGCTGACCGTAGCTGGTTCCACCTTCTAAGTGAGACAAGGGAACTGACATCACGCTATAGTTTTCTGTTGCTACATAATAAATTTCTACACACTGAAAACGAGACATCTGTCATCTCACGGCGTCCGTTGGCCAGGAGCCCGGGCGCAGGGAAGCTGGAGCCTCCCCTCAGGGTCCCAGAGGCTGCAATCAAGGTGTCAGCTGTCCACATTCTCACTTGGAGGCTGGGGTCCTCTTCCAGCCCCCTTTAGGTTGTTGGCAGAACCAAGTTCCTACCACTCCTGGGACTGAGGTCCCCGCACCACGCTCTGCCCCTCCAGACCATCTTCAGGTCCTAGACACCTGACCTTCTCAGCCATGGCGGTTTGCTCCTCGGAGGCCAGGAGAACCTCTGACTTCAGGAAGGACTGGTCCCTTTTAAGGACTTGCCTGATTAGGTCAGGCCCACCCAGGAAAAACTTAAAGTCTACTGATTTGGGAACTTAACTGCATCTTTATAATTCCTTCACCGTTGTCACGTAAGTGACTTAATCGTCCAGGCTTGAGGAGACTCTGAAGTCTTCACGACCTCCAGTAAGATCCATCTCTTCTCTTCACTCCTTCCAAGGAGAAGGCAAATAGAAATTCCTGCTCGTGGCCAGTCAGCGATCTCACAGGACACAGGTGGGGGTCCCCGATAGGCAGGTGCACCCACAGCCCCATCGCATGTGACCCTCCCAGCCGCTCTGCAGAGGAGGCAGAGGACAGGGTCACCCCTTGCATGAGGATGGGGTTGGGGGGCAGGACAGTGGGGGAGGGGGCCCCGTCCAGTCCCCACTGCAAGCAGGGCCAGCCAGCTCTGTCCCCTCTGGACACTGAGGTTTGCCAGTCACCAGTGCAGACCTCCGTGTGTGACGACACACAGCTGGAACTGGGACTTCCTGCAGACGTCACACGTGCGAGCAGGAGTGACCTGCGGTGCGGGACGGTTTGTACTGGGCTCACACATTGTTTTGCTCAACCTCCCTGCCTGCAGGTCTCAGTTCAGCCTGGGTTTGGTCCTTACCGCCAAGGAGGGATTGAGGCTGGCTTCCTGAAGGAGGAGGCTGTGAGCAGGGCCTGGGAAGGGGCGGGGCCGGCAGGGCTCCCAGGCACTTGGGACCACATGCTGGGCTGTCTGGGCTCCTGGAAGGCCCCGGCTCTTCGTTCCTGTGTCTGCCCTTGTTCCTCCTGCTCTCATGTCCTTGAATCTGAGACATGGACGCAGGCGACCTTGGCCAAGATTGGTCATCAGTCACAACTCCAGCAGGAAGGACTCTGCTCCTTGCACTGCCTTGGAGATGGCGGGGGAGGGGGGGCAGGGGGTGGAGGGTGCTGCAGCCTGAGAGGTGGATCTGGCGGCTTGGACCCCAGCCGGGACAAGGCAGCAGAGTGATGGTTCGCTGCAGGATGGACCCCTCCTGACAGCCCCCCAGCCACGCCCCCCCAGCCCCGCCCTGCCAGGCTCACCTCCGGTTGTTAAATACATCTTCTGTTTTAATGAAGGTGAGGTTGAGACCAAGCTAAAAAGGCTCCAAATACTAATCAACACCTCTGGCTTGCTACTTGCAAGGCCTCCCCTCCCTTTTTCGCACAGAGGCACAAGGATGCTAGAAATTAGGGATGGAAGAAGCCTCGGCATCCTGCATCTAAACCCCAGCCGTGACCTGCAGCTGAGGGGCCCCAGATCAGCCGAGGCCGGAGAGAAAGTCGTAGGGAAAACGGGTTTCAAAACCCACCCCCCACACCCAGTGCTAGACCTTCACACATTAGAAATCCAAGCCTTAAAACCACCCTAGGGTCTGTGGACATAGGAATGCATGGATGCGTGGCCGGGCACCTGATGGAATATTATGCAGCCATGAAAAGGAATGACATTCTGGCATGCTGCAGCTCAGACGAACTTTGAAGATGTCCTGCTAAATGAAAGAAACCAGACAGGACTGGGCACATACAGCCTGATTCTGTTTGTGTGAAATGTGCCAAACAGGCAAATCCATAGAGACAGACTGGAGATCGGGGGCTGCCAGAGGCCAGGGCAGGGGGAATGAGAAGTGACTGCCAGTGGGTCCCAGGTCTCCTTTGGGGGGATAAAAGTGTCTAGGAACCAGATCAAGGTGCTGGTTGCACAAACTTGTGAGTGTACCAAATGCCACTGGATTGTTTACTTTCCCTTTTTTCTTTCCTTTATTTTATTTTATTTTATTTTATCTTTTTGCATTAAGGAGCTAGGTTTCCAGGATTCTCCTATTTCATTAATAACAGTGCCAGACAAGATAATACATTTGTTCATTCATTTAATAATGTGTGTTGAGTGCCTACTGTACGCAAGGCGCTGTTCCAGACACCGAGGGATGAAGAAGAGGAGACAGAGCCCCCCGCCCCCCAGGGAAATCCTCTTTGCAGATGTGGAGGAACTTGAGGCCGAGGGCATCTCAGAGCGAGAAGCCCCATGGGGAGGCCCCAGAGGGTGGGTCAGTGGTGACCTGGAGACGGAGCCAGGGGCTGAGCATCCGAGGGGCTTACAGGGGCAGGGACAGTGCCATAGAGGAGGACCAAAGCAGCCAGGACACTGTGGAGTCACGTCACAAAGGCCATGGTCAGGGGGAGACCCACAATGGGGGGCCCCTCTTAGAAAACACCTAAGGACAGGGGCGCCTGAGTGGCTCAGTCGGTTAAGCGTCAGACTCTTGATTTCAGCTCAAGCCCTGATCTCAGGGTCGTGAGACTGAGCCCTGAATTGGGTTCTGCACCGAGCGTGGAGCCTGCTGGAGATTCTCTCTCCTTCTGCCCCTCCCCCACCCCTGCTCGTGCCCGCATGCACATGCACGCTCTCGCTCACTCGCTCGCTCTAAAAAAGTAAAAAATAAAGCCCCAGAAGGAAACTCCACACCCCTTGGCCATCACGGCCATCTCCCACCTCCCCCAGCCCCCGCGACCACTCACCTGCCTTCTGATTCCACGGATGTGCCTATTCTAAACACAGAGGCAGAACCACAGTGGCGACCTTGTGTGTCTGGCTTCTCGAGGCTTGTCCACACTGTAGCCTGGCTCAGCACCTCGCCCCTCTGTATGGACAGAG
>CM052900.1:162977031-162990903 GCA_028534135.1 Potos flavus | reverse complement strand
GTAGGTTTGGGTTTTTCGGGTTTTTTTTAAGATTTTATTTATTTGGGGCACCTGGGTGGCTCAGTGGGTTGAAGCCTCTGCCTTCGGCTCAGGTCATGATCTCAGGGTCCTGGGATCGAGCCCCGCATCGGGCTCTCTGCTCGGCAGGGAGCCTGCTTCCCCCTCTTCTCTGCCTGCCTCTCTGCCTCCTTGTGATCTCTCTCTCTGTCGAATGAATGGGTAAAATCTTAAAAAAAAAAAAAAAAAAAAAGATTTTATTTATTTATTTGAGAGAGAGCAAGAAAGAGAGAGCATGAGCAGGGGGAGCAGCAGAGGGAGAGGGAGAAGCAGGCTCCCCACTGAGCAGGGAGCTCAACACGGGGCTCGATCCCAGGACCCTGAGATCATGCCCTGAGCAGAAGACAGAAGCTACACCCACTGAGCCACCCAGGCGCCCGTGGCTTCTGTGTTTAAGCATCCCTCTGTGCTCTTGCCTTGGAGTCTATGAAAATATCATTGTTTCTATTTATCTGTTACATTTCCATCCCCAAACTGGGATAGGGATTCGAATCATATTGAGAGTGTGATTGGCCTGGTGGAACCTAAGACTCAGGCTGTGGACCGTCTATGACCGTGTGCGGAGGGCGTGAGTGCCTCCACGTGGCCGCTGTGGCTCGAGGGCAGCTCGCACGGCCCCCGCTGCTCTGGGTCTTGTTCTGGAGAATGGGGAGGGTGAAGCTGCTAAGGATTGTGTGGACGGCTCGCAAACAGAACGCTTCCAGCAGCGCCAATCCCACGGCTAGCCGGTTCTCTTCCATTCATGACTTATACTTAGGACAACCTCCAGAAGTACTGCATGAAGCCAGCCAGGTAAACTGAGTCGGGGGCCCTGAGATCTTGCATCCCAGACAGGCCTGTATGTTGGATAAGTTTGCTTATTTGTTCCCCAAAAAGAATCTCAGAAAAGAGGAAGTCACAGCGGATCTACGCACTCCACACAATCCCAATCAAAATCCCAGCAAGTTTTCTGCAGACATTGACAAGCTGATTCCAGAATCCATACGGAAATGCAAAGCTGCTTGAACAGCCTGAACAATTTTGATAGAGAACAAAGTTGGAGGGCTACTGCCTCCGGCTTCTTACCAGCTACTCTTCAATAGTGCTGTTACAAGAAGAAAAGACAGAGGAGGTCACATTATCTTCCGGTCTTTACAAAAGCTCTCCAATACGGGCAGTTCTATTGCTTTATTTTTAATTACAGGGTATTACTCAGGAGCAACATGCTGTGTGAGGCGCGTGTGGACACCGTGGACAGAGAAAGCAGCAGCAGTCACAACGAGGAGAGCTAGCCTGGGAATCAGCTGCGATACCCGAGCTGTGCACACTGCCACTTTGGTACCAGAGCCACTGCCCAGGTGGACGACTTTCCCTGATATGCTCCAGAAGAGCTTCTATCTGGCACTTATTTGTGCCAGGCACCATGCTAAGGAGCTTACTTACACGACCCTATTCCATTTTCACATCCGCCTATGATGTGGTAGCTTCGGCTTTTATCCCCATCCTCAGACAAGGAAAGGGCAGCTCAAGAAGGTCAGGTAACAGCTAGTAAGTGGCCAAGCTAGAGTCTGAATTCTGATCAATTGGCCCCATGAGCCACGATGTCATGCTGCAGGTGTCCAGACACTAGGCCAGGGCCGGGGACGTGTCCAGTTCCGCCAGACCCATCAGGAATAATGTAGCGAGAACCCTCAATGATGAAGTCGAGACACCAGCCACAGCTACCATGGAAAACAGTATAAATGTTTCTCAAAAGATTACAAATAGACCTATCATTTCTGGGTATATGTACCCAAAGGAATGGACATCGGGGTCTCCTCGGCATATCTGCGCTCCCGTGTCCGCTGCAGGATTATTCCCAATAGCCAAGACACAGCCCCAAGCGCAGTGTCCGTCAACAGATGAATGGATAAAGGTGTCGTACGCACACAATGGAATACTCTCCAGCCATGACAAAGAAGAAAAACCTGCCGTTTTCGACAATTTGGATTGAATTTAAGGGCATCGCGCTAAGTGAAATAAGTCAGACAAAGAAAGATAAATACTGTATGGTATCACTCATATGTGGAATCTAAAAAAAAAAAAAGCCAAACTCAGAGAAACAGACAATGAGGTGTTGGCTACCGGGGGCTGGGGGTGGGGAAATGGGGAGATACTTGTCAAGGGAGAGAAACTTCCAGTTACACGATTAACAAGTTGTGGGGATCTAATGCACAGCCTGGTGATTATAGCTAATAATATTGTATCGTATACTTGAAAGCTGATGAGAGTAGATCTTAAACGTCCTCACCACACACACACGAATAGTAATTATGTGAAGGGATGGAGGTGTGAGCGCATTTTGCAATATTTAATATGTGTATCAAGATGACACATTGTACACACTAACCTTATGCAATGTTATATGTCTATTTATCTCAATGAGCTGGAAAATAAAACAACCCCCTGCCACTCTGCCATGTGGATGAATCTGAAGGCAGAACTTTGGGGTCTAATGATAGGAACCCTGGACCAGCTCCAATCCTGTCTCTGTCGGAAAGGAGGGAGAAGCCCTGACATCCTAATCCTTCCAACTACAATATAGGGGTTTTCCCTGTCACTTAATCGTGAACCGTGAGGGATCGTTTGGGGGAAATGAGCTACCCTGAAAGACCGTCTGTCAGTGTTGGGGATGCTGACGGAGGCCGCCTGATACGTCCTTCTAAAGGGAGGCAAAGAAATTTCTGGAAGAAAGGACTGACTTGCCAGCACAGGGGCTGGAGATTCTTTTGACAGTCTCCTTAGAGAGCAACGATGTTTCTCTCCAGAGAACACATAGCTTCACTTTCTTGCAGGACAAGGAAAAACAAAGATCCTTCCAGCTTTAGGCAAATAGGTAAGTGCAGCCTAGAATAAAGGTGACACTGCGTGGCCTTTTGTGACTTAACCTAGGAGTCTCAGGATCACTGTCACCACCCTCCCTCGGTGGAGGGGCTGAGGTCGCAAAGACCTGCCCAGACTCAAGGGCTAGACGCGGACCCTCTCTCACTGGGAGGAGCACCAAAGCCTTTGCAGTCATGGCTGGAAACCACCGAATCCTCCCTCAAAAAAAGTGGGAAGGCCCAAAACATCACCGGCACTTTGTCAAGAGTGGTGAGATTCCGGATGGCATCCTTCTTTCTGCTGCTCCGTGTTCACTCTACGATGAGCACCTGTGACCTCATTATACCAGTAATAGATACACGAATTTAGGATAAGACCTTCCCATCCCACTTTCCAGGCGCCACCCTTGCACCTCCTCCGTAGCACTTGGCACAATCTGGGAATGTCGTACTTGATTACATGCTTAGTTATCTTCCTCCGCTACTAGGACATCAGCTCCATGAGAGCAGGAAGTGGTTTTCTTTGCTTATTGTTGTATCCTCACCACCCAGAAGAGTGGCTGTTCTAATAATCAGCATAAGGGGTGCTTAATATGTATGTGATAGGTGAATAAATGAACGGATGGGTGGATGGGTAGATGGACAGATGGAGGATGGCTGGATGGATGGTTGGATGGATGGGTGGAGGATGGATGGATGAGTGGATGGAGGGTGGATGGGTGGATGGATGGAGGATGGGTAATGTGTGTATGGATGAATGGAGGATGGACGGATGGATGGATGGATGATGGAGGATGAATGATGGGTAGAGGATGAACGGGTGGGTGGATGGATGCATGAGTGGAGGATGGATGGGTGGGTGGATGGATGGATGGGTGGGTGGATGGCTGAGTGGTGGGTGGGTGGAAGATGGATGGATGAGTGGATGGAGGGTGGATGGATGAATGGAGGATGGATGGATGGATGTGTTGGTGGATGATGGAGGTTGACCGGTAGATGGATGGATAGAGATGGATGGATAAACCATTACTCATTAATTCATACTCTCAGTGAATATTTCTGATGTAGACAAAATTCTAATCCTATCAATGGGAGTTACATAGAATTGGTTGGCCCCATCCAGGATAGCTTTTCAGATACTGGAAGACCCACAGTCATATCTTCCCCGAATCTATCCCTCAGGTCGGAGGGACCAACTCCTATAGCGGTCGCTGGTGACACACGTCCTCTCTGACTCACCCCCTTTGCCCTTGTTCCCCTCGGCTCTCCACCTAGGCCACTTTCCACAGCCACGGACTGTTCCCGAATATGGTCCGTCACAAATAAGTTGCTCTCTAAGGCAGGCTTATCAACTGTCCATGGACAAGGACACATTTTTTTTTAAATTTCCTATTCATGATGAACCAGTACTTTTGTGAAATGCAGTAAAAATGAATGACTAGAAAAGAGAAATGAGGAAAGATACAAGATACAAACCACAATTTTTTATTACATTCTGCAGACGTAAAATAGCCCTGCAAATGACTACAAGGATTTCTAAACCCTTACTCGCAATTTCTATACTTTTCTTGTCCAAACCGGTAGCAGTTGGGGGACTACCCTTTGAGCGGCTGAATGAATAAGCATCATAAGCCCCTGGAAATTTCTGAGAGGTACGGAGGTATTAACACCTGTGAGCAGGTGTGAGCCAGAGGCCCCTCGTGCTCTGGGGAGACCAGCAGGCCATGCCCTCATGATCCCGGGGAGCCCAGAGAGCCAAGCCGACCAGCCCCGCCTGGCTCTGGTGCTGGCCCAGTTCCTTCAGAATCCAGGCTGGCCGTGAGGAAAGCAGTCAAAACAGCGGCCTTCAAACAGCATGTGCCCTAGCTGGGGAGGCAGAGAATAGTTGCTAATTAAGTATCTGGATGTCAGGTAGTAATTCTGTAAGGAGGGCAGGACCGGAGAATTTGGTAGTCAGGAAGGGCAGACAGGAGATCACACGTACCCTAAGGAGGGGATGGAGGGAGCCATGCCAACACTGGGGATAGCAGATGCAAAGGCCCTGGGGTGGGAGCATGGGAGGAGTGTTCCAGGAAGAAGTGGGAGGAAGGGAGGGAGGGTGGGAGGATCAAGTACTGCTAGCTCACCATAGCTGAAAGTCTTTGGCCTGTAAACTGAGGCCAAGAAGCAAACACGCCTTGCTCTTTAGTTCCAGGCAGGGCTGGTATAAAATTTAGGCCGGCAGTCTCTGTCTAGTGGAGAAAATTCCAAAGAATCACTGACCTCTCCAAGCCTCAAGGGCCTTGCCCATAAAAAGGGGTAAGACACACACACCCCCCCCCAAGGATGTTATAAAGATTAAATGAGAAGTCACCAAGGTATCTGGCATTGAGCATGGCACACGGGATGACTCAGCAAACATTAAAAGAAGAGGAGGAAGAAAAGAAAAGAAAAATGCAACCTTGGAAGCAGACACACTTTGAGCCTAATCAGTCATTTCTGCTTTAGTGAGAAGTAGCATCAGAGTCTTTCCTTGGGACCTGCAGGTGGGGACGAGCGTGCCAGGCCCCTCTCCTCCTAGGGTTGCACTCTTGTCTAAGCAAGCTGTTCTTCCCCCAAGTAGTAAGGAATCCTAGGGGTCAGGCTGTCCAGCCTACCTGGGGGGGCTCCTCTGGGCTCAAATGCCCCTAAGGATGGGGGGCTCACTCTCCAATGCAAGGAATGGCAGGTGGGCAAGGGGCCAGCTTCTCCTAACCTGGTATGAAAGTTGACATCACTAAACACATTCTTGTCTCCCGGAGTCATTCATTCTCTTAAATGTACCTCTGCCTATTTTTGGCCGCCTCCCTAAGCAGAAAGGATTCACTTGTTTTCTAATCCTAATAAATAATTACTGTTCCTGCTGGGTGGGTTGGAGGGTGGGGACTGACAGAAGAGTTCTTCAGAGAAGTCTGGATGTGAGCCTTCTTGCCAAATGTTTAGTGATTCCTTCGTGTAACATCCTACACAGACACACATGTAAACATGCATCCTCTCTCTCCCACACATACACACACGCACACACACATGGGCACACACGCATATGCAAAAACATGCATATATTCTTACACCTAATACACACACGTATATGTGCTCACATGTACGGACACGCACACACACTCCCGCACATACATCTGTGTATGCATACACACATGCACACATCTATCGCAAAAAAGAGGCACTCACGCGTGCATTCACACACACAGCACACACACGTACACAAACGCAGGCTGAAAAGGATTAGCGGATGTTTGCTGAGCTTCTCCTTGTTGGGAGATGCTGCAGGGATATCCGGAGCTTGTAGAGAACTTCACAAGAGCCCCTGCCCTTGGAGCAAAGCAGAAGATAGGAAAGGAACACGTGGTTAAGTGCCCACCACGTTGGAAACCCACGGCTGGCACATATTTGAAAAAGCCTGAAGACATCTGTGCATCCAGCTTCCCATGCTATGAGAAAGGGTTAAGTCCCACATTGGTGTGTGCGGCCAACAAGTGTGTCTGCATGACTTCCCCATTTCATAAGGCATCTTCATCAGAGAGGAATTAGTCCTAACCATGCTCTGAGCCTGAAAGTAGGAAACACGTCCATGTCCAAAAGATGAAACCACCAGTCACCCCTCCACAAACATAGGCCATGTGGGGGCATCCACAGCAGCCCCTGAGGATCCCCGCCCCGAACTCCCCCCACCCCCCGGGGCCCTGAAATGGGATTGGCCTCTGACAACCCAAAGGAGAAAGTGTCACCAGGGCTCCTGGAGGCAAGGTGATGCAAGGTGAGCCTGGGGGAGAGCGGATGCTCCAAGAACGATCAGAGCTCCCGAAGGACCCAGCAGCCAGCGAGAAGGGCTCCCATGAGCCACATCCGGGGCAATCTACGTAGAACACTGACGAGAGTAATGTGTTATAGCCCATTGCAAAAATAGGAAACCATGAGTCCGTGCACATAAAACTCAATGAATGAATAAATAAATTTCATAAACAAAAATGGAACAGATGGAATAAATAAATTCAATGAATACTAATAGAATAACTTTAACAAATTATTGGAGGTGGGAGGAAAGTTCTTCCTTACAGGATGCCTATTCATAAATCTAAAAGGGATGCTGAAATTAGGGAATCATCTAGCTACAGGAAAACCAATGATTATAAAGGTTTGTTTACAGGCACAATTTTCACCTAGTCTCCAAGCATCTCCCCGCGGATGACCTAGGAACTACAGAAGGAAACGAGTAACTCACAGCAAAGAACCCTGGTGGACATGACCGAAACCAAGTACTCGGTCAGTACTCGGTCCTCGGTCACTGAGCCCCCCCGCACTTCCCAATGCATTGGGCTGGTAAGGACGCAATGCCACCTTTGGGATTCTACCTGCCCAGAACCCAGAACCCGGATCCAAACATGGAGAAATGATACAAACCTGGAAATAAGAGACGTTACAAAATCGCCGTGTCTCTTTTAAGACGCCAGGGTCAACGATCGCAGAGGAAGGCTGCGGAACAAGTGCAGAGGGAAGGAGGCTGAAGAGGAGTTATAACGAAATGCATGGCGAGCCCCTAGCTGGATCCTGCACAATGACGAAGAACGGGCACAAAGCCCATCATGGGACCGTGGAATAAATTTGAATACATATACCGAGAAAGAGAATGATAAGGCAAGTCGGGGGACGTGGGAATAGTGGTTGCCTTTGAGTGGAGAACTATTCTTACTATTCTTGCAACTCGGGCATAAAGTTAGAATGACATCAAAATTTAAAGTCTCAAGAACTCTACGTTGGTTCCATCCACCCTCTAGAGTCGTGGTGTGTTGGAGGGTCCCCCAAGCCACCCTCGGCTTCAGACATTTGCTAGAAGGACTCACAGAACTCAGGACAGTCTCGATGGTCATTGCGATGGTCTGCTGCAGCGAAGGATAGAGACTAAAGTCAGCAAAGACAGTGGGTCCGTGGGACAGAGTCCAGGAGAGGCCAGGCACGAGCTTCCGGTTGTCTTCTCCCAGTGGAGGCGTGTGGACGGTACTCACTTCTCCAGAAACGATGAGTGTCCACACGGACAGAGTGTGGTGAACCGGGGAAGCTCAACCCAGCCGTGGTGCCGGGTTCTCCCCGGGGTGGTCGCCCAGGCATGGGGGATGGGCTTTGTGGCTGACCTTCAGCCTCCAGCCCCTGCAAAGGTGAAATTCACACCACGTGGCCCAAGGCCCCACCATAAATCACATCGCCAGACTGTCCGGTGGGACCCAAGGCTTCAGGTAAACCAAGGCACTCCCGACAGGCAGGCCATCCCTGAGGTTAGAGGTGACCTCCAGGAGCCAGGCAGGGGCCAGACCTTCCTCGGGAACGTGCAGGGCGTGGACAACCCAGACCCACAGATCGGTTCCCTGCTGCACGCGCACGTTTGCGGCAGTGAGCAAACAAGGGTTGGAATGAGTCAGAAGTGAAGGGGCAGGAGGCAGGAAGGGTGTCTGCAAAGGGCATGGTGGGTGGGTCCAGTGGGAGCCCCCCAGGAGGAGAGAGAGCTGGGGATTCAGACTTCCACTCAAAATCTAAGCCTCTGTTCTCGCTCTGTCATCCGATACATACTGAGCCCCGGGAGGCACTGCCTACAGACACGGTGCAAACGGACAGACTAGGTCCCTGCCTTCCCGGAGCCGGTGGTCCGAGAGGGGGACAGACAATCTGTTGTAAGCAAACAATAAGAAAGTCATTCTCTCTGGCCCCACTTGTGGCTCTGCTGTGCAGAAGGAGCTCACTCCCAGCCTCCTTCTCGTGCTCCCAGAGGGAAGAGAAGGTTCGGGAGAACCCCAGACCGCCCTTCCTCTTGAGCTGTCACTGTCCCCTCCATACGAGACTGTGGGAATCGAGCCATTAGCAAGGTAGCAGAAGCCAGCTTTGAGCCCCAAAACTGCCATAATGGCAGGCGGCAGGGGGGCGGGGAGTGCGAGACAGCCTCGCCCCCATTGGTCTACCCAACTTGGCCTTCCACTGGGGTTCACTCCCTCGTTCCATCTCTGGGTCCCCTGGGAGGCCCCAAGGACAGCAGCGGTATCCCCCTCCTGCTGGAAGGAGCCACGCTGGGGGTCAAGGCCCTGACAAACTATGACAGAATATTCCGGCCAGTAGGACGCCAGAACCAAGGCCACTACCCTCCCACGCACCCAACTGTGTCAGCCATTACGATCCCAACCATTGCCCTGAAGGCAGAGATGAGGCATTAGGAGGGAGAAATGACCGGACGGAGCTGGGATCTAGATGGCGGCCAGGGAGGATGGCGGTTCGAGCAGGAGGGACCCAGGCAGGGAGACCGCACACACGGGGGAACTTGGGCCCGAGAGGGGCCGAGAAATAACACCCCCTCTGCCTGGCTCAGTTCCGAACCAACTGAAAACAAGATAAAGGGGCAGGCAGGGGAGAACAAAACTGTCACCCTCGTTTCCATAAAAAGCAGAGCGGAAGGAAATGGTGTACGGGATGGGGCTCCGGACGGACAGACTCGGCTCCCCACCAAGCGCAAAAGTCAGCGGCAGGCTGGGGTGCTGCCCCAACAGGCTCCCCCCACCAGAGACGCAGCCCCACCCCCACCGCCCTAAGGGGCAGGGGTGAGCACAGAGCCACAGAAAGGGCAGGACTTTCCTCCCATAGAAGAGCATCTGCTTTAGAGGACAGCGACCAACTTAGATTTTCTTTGTTTTTTTAATGTAGTTATGGTTACTGAGATACAATCGACATGTATAACATTGTGTAAGTTTGTGCACAGCTCACCGGGTTGATACACTGATTTATTGCTATATGATTACTGACCTCCCTCGTGTCACATAATTCTCCCCTACTGTTTAAGGACACAAACTAGCCACTGTCAGAGTAAAGAAGTTCTGGAGATCGCATGCGCGGCCGAGCGAATGCAGTCCCCGATACCGGATTATGAACTTCAAAGTTGCTAAAAGACTAGATCTTAATTGTCCAAACTTGTGTTTTCAAAAGGCGGACCTCGTCAGCACGAGAGGCGCTGGTGGGGAGACGCAGAGGCAGCGGGACCCCAAGGAGCTCTCCGTGGGTCCAGGACAGCGGTGAGGGCTGCTCGGAGTGGGCTGGTGGCCTCGGAGACCGTGGGAGCCGGGGGGCTATCCCCGAGGAGGACAGCTTCAAGTCTCCCCACCTAGCGAATTCTGTTGTGAGCGCCGCCGACGCGAGTATTTGGAGCAAGTTATTAAAGGAAGGAGAGGAAATGACCTTAATGAGAGGGAGCGCATGCACCAGGGGCTTTCTCCCCAGGCTGGCGGCCGCCCGGGCAGCTCGTCTCCCTGGGGTTTCGGCTGCTGGCTTCGGAAGCAGACCACTGAGATTTCTGCCTCCTGCGCGGGAGGCCAGGGCCCCGTGCAGCACCTGAAGACTCTGGGGAGAGAAATAAGAGGAAAACCAGGCTTCCCCAATACCTCTCGGAGTTACTTTGGAGAGGACTGCAGAATCTGGAGGGCGTTTAGCCCTTAAAGCATGAAATGTTCTGTTAAATTACTAAAAGGAAAGATTCGGATTTCTTTGAACCTGAAAGATATAGTAATTACTGAACCAGAACTCACAGCAGGAGATGTTTTATGGAACCTAATTAAAGCTAAACGGGAGGAGCGAGTCATCAGAATTGTGGGGAAGAATCCATCACGGGAGCTGAGTGAGCAAGCGGAGGCAAGAGCAGGCACGGGGGTGGCCCTCCGGGGACACGAGGCGCACGGAGACACGAGGCGCACAGGCCAAGGCGGGCTGGTGCTGCCCCTCGGCCCGGCCAGAGGCCAGGACCCTCCGTGATGCAGGGCACGCAAGCGTCCCCTCTGGTGACTCCTCCGAGGGCAGGCCTTTTCGTGCATGCACACACATACATACGCGCATACATGTGTGCACAAATACAAACACACGTGCAATACACATGTGCATACGCGTGCATGTGCACTCTGGTATGCAGTCGTACACGAGTCCACATACACTCCCGTGTGTGCAGGCGTGCCCCTGTGCATACACTGTGCACACGGGTACTCACACGTGTGCACACATGGACACGCGCACGTGCATTCTCACACACTTGAGCGTGCATGGGTATACATATGCACACATAGACATGTGTGCACACGCATACACACATGCACACACAAAACAACTCCTCTCTTCTCCGGCTGCTCATCGGGAATACAGTCCTCTATCCTCCCGACGCGTCAGCCCGGACTCCCGGGGGTCCTGACCATCGGCGGCAGAACGACGGAGATGGACAGATGGTTGCTGACTCTCCACGGAGCCTTGAGCACGGCTGTGAGCGGGAGTGATGTTTTCTACCAGCAGATACCAGCAGACTCTGGAACAAAGCCAAACCCCCGCCACCCCAAGCCAGGCCAAAACATGAGGTCTTAGCTAGGTTTTCCAGCACCTCGAGCCTGAGGCAAGGATTAAAGCGCTGTGGTTTATCCGGCAGGTAAGAATGCAGATCAGCCACAGTGAGGGAAGAAGAGGGGCAAGGGAAGTCCCTGGGCGGGCGTTGTGTGTCCCCCCGGCTCTCATACTCCTCGGGCCAGGCCTCCAGCAGAAAAGTGCTCCCAACCGACCCACAGCAAGGACGGGGAGGAATCATCTGCCGGCTTCCCATCGGTGGAAGGTCAGCGCCCAGGGCTCTGGTTCCCCAGCAGTGTACTCTGAATGCCAAGTCCCACAGCCTGAGGCCGGGGCTCTCATCCAAGGCCAGGAGTGGTGGAAGGAGCCCGAGATCCCTGGCCCGTGTCTGGTCAGCCTGGCTGGTGGCAGCAGCCAAAGGGAAAGGCCCCACGCCCCAGGGCCAGGGCCAGGCTGCTCCTCCAAGAGGCACGCCATCCAGAGCTGGCGAATATCACCAGGGGCATCCGAGGCTTGTGTTCAATGCAGTGAACCGAGCCCCGTATGAGCCCAGCATCGCGCCGCCGGCCACCAGGTTCCAAACCTCCCCACCCAGGAAGGTGGGCCACGCGCTTTGTGAGCCCAGCCTTGTCGGGAAGTCAAGATTGCATGCGAGCAGAGATAACTAGGACACAGGAAAGAAGCCAGAATCTCATTTCTTCCTTTAAAAGAAAAGGTTAGTTTCTTAGAGTCAAGAAAATAAAATCCATGAAGATTGGGAATTTTTTTTTTAATAGAGAAATGAAAGCGAACAAAGAAAAGGCATCAGCCTGAAGGTCAAGCAGAGGCAAGAGGGAAATAGGAAATAAGGGGACTTGCCGTGTGGATCGTGGATTTGCCTTATGTGATCAACTTTGCCAGCCCCGCTGGGGTGGAGACAGTGTGGGCCGGGAGAGGGCAGGGGGCTACACAGTCCTTGGCGAGCTCTGCAGGCAGCAGAAAGGCACGGACTCCCACTTCGTGGTCCTCCAGTGGAGGGGGCACCCTGCCTCGTCGGCAGGAGGAGGGACTCAGCCACGCTTCCCAAGACAAAAGCACAGGGAGGCAGCCCCTGGCCAGAGAGGGTCCAACGCCCGCCGGTCTCTAGCAGGATTCCGGAGTTTCGATATAATTTCTCCACCTGTCACCGCCCCCAGTCCCACCCCCAGAAAAGGTTCAAGCCTTCTCCAGGCGATCAGCAGCCTCCGTCCAAAGCAATCAGGCACACTGACAGCTCTCTCAGAAAAATGGCAGAAATGTAAGCTAAGCAAGGACACCGTTTAGCTATTTTTCCCCAAGACCCAAAAGCATTTTTATTCCCACCATCTTGGGGGCTGCGATTTCCCCCGCTCTTTTACCCCCGTCCATTTGGCCTCAGTGGCAGCTGCCAGCAGCATGATGGAGTGGACCCCCCCGCCCCGCCGGCTGGGAACCGGGCCAGACCCCTCCACCCCGCTGTAGCTGCGTGGCCCAGACAGGCCCTCCCTCTTCCCGACCTGCAGACGGGGGTCTCCACGGTAGCTTGGGCACCGCAGGGCCAGAGGCTCTGCCTTTCTACCTGTGTGGCTGCCCAGCATCCTAACAACTTTCCCAGGCTGCTGCCAAGACCCTGGGACACTAGGTGCCGAAGGAGAGGGTGACCGGGTCAAGAATTGCACCTCGAGCCCCCTTCGTCCTCCTCATTCTGAGCCCCAGAAGGGACCCAGCTGAACCCATCACTTCTCTTCTGGGGACCTGGGACATGTCCCAGCTCATGGAGAGCAGAACGATGACATCCTCTCTGCCCAGGTGGAGCCGGGGGCTCCCAGTGCTCTGCCAGGGACACCGCCCAGTGAGGGGACCGACTCAGCACAAGCAGAAGTGGGTTCGGTCCAGCAAAGTCTGGGAAGTAACGTGCCAGTGAGAGAGTTTTCGGCTGTTCAATAAAGTAGGGCAGGGTCCTCTGGAGAGGAGGGAGAGGGAGAGGAGGCCGGGGACTCGCAAGGGCCAGACACCCGACGTGGCAGTGGGGCTCTCGAGAAGGATTAGGGGAGCTAAGCAGAGCAGTGCTGGAAACCAGTCATCCGGCTCGTGGAAGCCGGCTTTCGGGCCCAGAACGGTGCAATCAGAGCAGCTTTGAGCATCGGCGAACGTGCTCCATTTCCCAGCAGCTGCCTCCAGTGGGGACCCGACTTGGGAGGACAGTTTCCTCAGCCTCGCCCTCCAGACACAGAGCCACTCGTCCCGCCTGAGACGCCAGCACCGGGCTGGGGCGCCGCTTTCACCACGGAGCTCGGCCTCCAGCCGCGGACGGATGTCCGGGCTGCACCCAGCAAGGAAGAAAGTAGTGAAGGCAGGAAGGCTCCCCTTCCCCTGTCGGCAAGCAGCTAAAACCCAAAGCGAAGGCTTCCAAAGGCCCACTGGGAGTCAAAGGAGGAGGAGGCTGCAGACAGGCCTTCCGCTGAGGGACACACAGGGGCCGGGGGAGAAGCTCCCAAACCGTGGCCCCGGGAGCTCAGGATTCGGGAGAAAAGCCAGGCAGTGGATGCCAGTCCCCCTGACAGGGGGCGGCAGTCTCTGCGCGTGTCCCCCACCT
>CM052900.1:162946332-162976931 GCA_028534135.1 Potos flavus | reverse complement strand
GGGCAGGGGTACAAGGGGTACGGGGACAAGAGTGCTTAATGGGTCCAGGGTTTCCTTTGGGGGGACGAGTTGCTTTGGAACCAGATAGAGGTGATGTTTACACAATATTGAAAACAGATCAAACAGCCCTGAACTTCTCCTTTAAAATGGTTAATTTAACATTAGGTGAACTTTACCCCGATAGGGAGGGAGAGAGGAAGAAAGAACCAAAGTGGGTGTGACAAGTGCTCAGCAGAAGACGACACCGGGACAGCCGGCGTAGACCCAGACCGCCCCAGCAAACGGGGGTGCACACCCACCTGCCCGAGGGCATCACCTGAGGACGGGAGCTCGGGCAGCCAAGGGGCTTCAAAGATGCACTTATCAAAGCCCCAGCGCCAGGCCAGCAGCCAGGGTCGGGAAGGGCATCCGGGGCCGGCACACGGGGGCCACTTGCCTGGGTGTCCCCCCCAACACTGGGCGAGAATGCCTTGCCATCGACCCCACTGCCCTTGGACTTGCAAGCAACGCGCCCCCTGCCCCGGCCTTAACCTCAGTTAGAAATGAGGCTTTCTGAGAAATGCACCTGCACGAGCGCCCACGGTCCCCTCTACTGTCTCCAGTGCGGGCCGGACAGACACGCTGCCTGTGAGAGCAAAGCCTGGCTCTCTTTCCCAACCTCTCTCCGGCCAGGGGTTTGCCAAGACCACGTTCCCACCCCCACGAGAGGCGGCAAGGGATCCGGGGGTACCCGCAAGCACCCCCCTTCGCTGCCCCTCCCGGAGCCGCAACCCCAAAGCATTTCCAAGAGGCCAGGGCACGAGAACGACCTCACCCTCCTACACATCTGAAGATGTGCTAATTGATACCGAAAGCAAGTTTCTAGAAATAATTACAGCCGGTGCTAGACAGAACACTTAACAAGACAGGAACGCCGTCAAAGGGAAGAGGTCCAATGTCAGGGGGAGTTACCAGCAACGGAGACGGGTTAGTGAGGAACCCAAGAGGGAAGTCACTGTCCTGAGACGCTGGCAGGTACCCCCAGATCCAGCCTTGGTTAGCGAGGTCTTATGCTAGCAACACGCATTATTTAAAAAAAAAAAAACATAATCCTTACACCCAAGGGAAGAGAAAAACTCCAGCACCTCTGCTCTGCCCTCGCTGTCCTCCCTGAACACTGAAGCAAGCCCTGGGAGAGAAGCCCTATTCCTGGTTTTCAGGCCAGGGGAGTCCATGGGGGAGTAGTGGGATCAATGGTGGCCCCCCAAAAACTACGCCCACATCCTAAACCCCAGAACCTGTGAATGACAGTTTTTTGGAAAAGGGGGCTTTGCAGTTCTGATTCGAAGCCAAGTGTCTCCAGGTGGGATCGTGCCGATCGCGTGGCTGGGCCCTGAACCCGGGGGCAAGGCTCCCTGGGAGAGAAGCACGGGGAGAAAAGTAGATGGTTGTGGGAACAGAGGCAGAGGCAGCCCCAGAAGCCAGAAGAGGCAGGAAGGGTCCTCGCCTGGAGCCTCTGGAGGCAGCGCCGTCCTGCCTGCCGACGCCTTCATGTAACAGACTTCTGTCCTCCAGACTGGGACAGGACGCACTCCCACTGTTTGAGGCCCCCAGTCCGTGGTCATCGGCTACGACGGCCCCAGGAAGCTAATGCCGAGAGCCTGGCCGTCATGAGCCTCGCTCTTCTAGCCGGCCATCGCCCGACCCGCCCAAGCCTTCTCTGCCTCCCTGTCACCCCCACAATCAAAATCCAATTCTTTAGGAGGCCTCCGGGGACGTCTGCGGTCTGGCCCCGTGTGTCATCTCAGGGACATTAGCCTCAGTGCACCCTGCCGAGCCAGGCGCCAGAGGTGGGGGCACAGACCGGGTCCCTTCTGGGATGCTCCTAGATTCAGAGACCATGAACAAGGCCCATGGCAGGACAAGAGGACCTTGAGTCCACAGGGGACTTCTTGTGTTAACCAGCCGTGGTCCCTGGTCCCGCACTGGCCTTGTCTGGCACCACCTCTGAGCCATCCAGGGACAAAGGGGGCAGCCCTGTGGCCAGTCTCGGCAGATCTCAGAGTCACCCCACTGGGACAAAGCCACCAGGGCCGCAGGGACATGAACTGCTCCCTCCGGGCTGCCCCAGGGGCCGTGCAGCTTGGCTCCAAGAGGGCAGGGACCCCGCCAACAGCACCCACCAAGGTAGGGAATTGATGAGCCTACCTTTCCGCGAGGCTCCGCCAGCAGCTGCTCTTCTGCAGAGCGGCTGGGACACTGGCCACATCCCTGATACGTGGGAGGAATGGCCACTCCCGAGACCATTTCTGTCCACAGCTGGGCTCCAAGTCCCAGTGGCCAGAAGGCTCACAACGTCTGCCCCTTATGGGATGCCTGGGGGCGCCCTTCTCGTCTTGTCCCGGGAATGGGCAGAGAGGAAGGGAGGATGTGGGGAGGCAGTCGCCGGCCACTGCTAGTACTCACATGACTGAGATCAGTCCCCACACATTCAGCTAGTGTCCTCCACCTGCTCGTGGCAGAGGAGAACCTCGTGGCCCTGAACGGCTCAGACCCTGGGTTCGAATCCTACCACGGCCACTTCCTAGCTGTGTGACCTAGGGGGAGTTACCTACCCTCTCTGTGCCCCAGTTTTCTCATCTGTAAGTTGAGAATGATGCCGATAAGGATACCTACCTCCCAGGGTCGTTGTGAGGACACACTAGGATTTGTAAAGTTAGAAATTAAGAAATAAACTCTCTCTGAACCTCAGCTCCCCCAGCTATCGAAGAGTCATCCTGAGGAACAAATGAAACGAGGTATGGTGGCTATTTAGCTCAATCCCTGGAATACAGCCCACAATCAAGAGTAGCTACAACCCATCGTCACTGTCATCACCATCCTTGTAACCATCTCATTATTCATACATAAGGGGGACATCGTGTCTTTCTCCAGACTTCACAGGGCTGGAGGGAAGGCGACTGAGACTCAAGACTACCTCACAGATGCATTGTTTTTATTGTTTCTGGTCCCCAAAAAAGCTGAGCTCTGCTTCTTTGAGCCTCTGAACAGATCTTCTCAAAAACAGAACCCAAGTTTCTGCATCACCATTACGGGGCTATTTGCCCCTCAGTTCTCGGCTCCGTGAACCAGAAGTCTCAGACCTTCCTCAGTCCAGGGGTTAGGGGTCCCTCTGTTCCTCGGGGTGCAGGCAAGTCACCCCGCCCTCCACCCAGCCAGAACCAAGCCTCACCAGAAGGAAACACCCGTTGCATCGATTGAGTCGCTGACCTCTGAGCACTCAGCCTTCCTCTGCCACCACCCACTGTGAATTCGCGTGCGTGCATGCACACACACACACACACACACCCCATCTCCTTGGCCAAGGAACCCAGCATTCACTAGGGCAACAAGCTAAACACTCCCCTCCCTAAAAACATCTTACCATTTCGTATTCTCTCTTGTCCACCACAACAAAATGCCACCACGTCTCTGGCCCCTCCCCGGTGACCCACTCTCATCGATGCCATGCATTTAGACAGCAGCCGGCATCACGGGATACGCCTGAAAATGTCAAGCCCATTGGGTCAGACATAAACGATTTAAGAGAAGCTGAACGAGTCTCATTTAGAAGCCTCCATGCTCTGCGGGAGCCTCCAGCGAGCAGAGAGACAACGTGATTTTCCTCCTCAGACAGAAGTCAACGCCTATCAGGATGCTTAACACCTGGGCTTCCCCCACCCCCGCAAGCACCTTCTCAGAGCAAAAGAGAAATGACGGAAGGGGCGAGAGTCAGCGACCTCCAGGTTCTTTGCCACAGACTAGGGATGTCCTATGGTTACTAGAGTCCCCCAAAGAAGGCTTTTCTTCTTTCCATCCATCCATGTATGGAGCTCTCCCCTTCTAGCCATCTATCCGTCCATCTATCTGTCCTTCCACCCATTCATCCATCTGTCCATTTTTTGGTTGTTCACTCAGAAGTGATTCTTTCCCAAAGGGTTTTGCATGCAGACTGGAACCTCCCACAGCGCCTGGTCACCAGGAGAATCTCCCAAATGTAGACAAAGCAACGTGCTCTCGGAACGTGCTCTCGGAACTCAAGCTATAAATGGCTCCGGAGGGCATTTTTAAATAGTGGTAAAATATAAGACTAGACCCTTTGGTTTTTTTCTTTTGTTTTGGTTTTTGGGGGTTTTTTTGTTTGTTTGCTTGTTTGTTTGTTTTCAGAAAAAAATGTGAAGACTTTTTTTTTTTTACAAATCTCAACAATAAAATAGTTGTTTGGAATATTCCTACTTTGTTCCTCTTTGATTCAGTTCTTACAAAGTGATCCCAGTATTTGGAAAAGCCGGATCCCCTTGGGGGCAAATTACTAGGCAAATGTTAAGATGTGCTCAGAAACCCCATCCTGGTACCGGCCGGAGACCCTGCGACCTTGCCCTCACACGTGACTTCCACCATAGCAGCTCAGCCCTTCTGATGAGCTCTCTCTCTCTCTCTCTCTCTCTCAAATAAATAAATAAAATCTTTTTTAAAAAATCAACATAGGTATCCTTCGGTTTGCCTCTTTAAATTTTGTCGGGCTGGAACTTTGCAGGAGGACTATCGAAATATGCCGACTTAGTGATACCCCATTCCAGAAGTGACCCTGGCAAAAAGAGTAGTCGATTTTCAGGGACCAAAATTATTGACACAAGCCAAAATTACCCTTATTTTTCACGAGCTACACCCTCTCTCAAACTTTGCAAAATTAGCTGGCCTAAATATTTTGACTACCTTCATCTCTCTTTCTGCAATTTGGATTGGCTTCAAGAGCCTTTCAGAATTGATTTGATGTAATGCTGCTCTGTTTCATTATCGATTTTAGTTCCAGAGTAAAACAAGAAGTTTATGTCCACATTTAGAACATAAATGCTACCATGCTGTCTAAATATTATACCTCGCTGTCACAGCCTAACAATGAAAGCGTAAACATACTTTGATTGACCTTCAGGCACTTAGAATAAACATAATTCATACATATGCCAGGACTGGAACCTCCTTTCATCACTAATACAATATCTTCTGGCTGTGTAAACACTCACGAAGCCATTTCTATTCATTAAAAAGCGAAGGCATATGGGATCCTCCCTCGACAAGAGACACCTCCGCCTATTCACTTCAAGAAGGCTGGAGGGACAATGAGCATAAGTAGTGGGTCCTCCTGTGTGTTCACCCACCTAGAAATCCTTTTCTTTCCCTCTCTGGTCACATAAAATAAATGGTTTTGACAAGCGAAGGTCAAGCGTGTCCAGCACCATGGACAGAGCACGGATTCTCATGCACCCCATTCCCTCAAGGGAGAAAATTGTAACATTCTTTCCATGCATTCTCTTCTAGAAGAAAAAGAGGAGTAAATTAAATCTGGATCAGACATTCTTTCATGTTTAATTGTTTAAACAGAAGTCAGCAAACGTTTTCTTACAGCACCCGTTGGAAGTATTTTGCCCTCGCAAACCATACCCTCTCTGTTGAAACTATTAAATCAAAAGCGGCGAGAGACAATGTGTAATAAGTAAATGGGTAGAGCTGTGTTCCAATAAAACTTTATTTACAAAAGCAGGCACATTTGGTCTGTGGGCTGTAGTTTGCTAACACCTGCTTTAAGTTAATAGTAAAAGGAGGAAATGGGCCGGGGTGTCAAACAGATGGGAATTCCAGGGCATCTCTGATCTTAGGACTATAATCATATAGCCAGGTCATGACTCATCAGGAACTTACCTTCTGGTAAGAAATCAGCTTGTATTTCCTGATACTCAACCAAGACTTATCAATAAACTTTTTTTAGTTTATCTAGCGATTTCCTTTCCTTAAGCTTCACCTCACAACCTTGACAGTTAGTGGTAAAAACTGGAACGATGAAGAAGATTGGAGATCCCACTGAGCATCTCTCTAAGGATCATTCCTCTACCCTCTACTGACGTGGTCATCCCAAGGCTGGCGACAACCCCATGGAGCAAAATGAATCGATACTCAGGCCCCTGACCCCTCACTGGTATACTGACACCCCCCCCCCCACTCACCTCAGAAATGGTGCAGGTCTGAACACTGGGTTTGTAAGGGAAGCTGGTTCTTTGGCAAATACAAATGGGGGGAAATAAGGAAAGAGGAGGCAGAACTGTGTTGAAAAGCTTCAGGAAGGCTCTACTCGGTTGTAGATCTGAGTGCTTCTCTCATAATTAAACACTTCAGCAGCTAATTGGCTTCAGCAATTTTTTTAAAGACTAGATTCAATTTCTACTCCCTTAAAATGCAATCTAGACAATTTATGAAAAGCAACCAAATACACTGCAGAGATGAATAGACTTTTTCTTGCCATAACCTTCTTTAAAAGCACTTGGAGAGATAAAAATATTCTTAAATCAAAAGGAATGCCATACTTAATAAAATGAAAGTTGGCATAATTAATTTGGTGGCTCCTTTATTATCATAAAGGACAAACAAAGAGATTTGTTTCTACCTGTTAGGTTTTCTCCTAGATGAATCCATTTAGAATGGATGATTTTAAAATAAGGAAGGTTCAAGCTGCTAAAGAGAGATGCAGACCCCATAGAACCTCCTGCTATTCGGAAAATGCACATGGCCTTAGTAGGAAACAGTCCTCGGCAAAGGGAGAATGGCCTCTGGGTATAGAGAAAAGAGGCAAGGCAAGAGTGACTAGAAGAGGGATAAAAAGTGTGATGGGAAACCTGTAAACAGGAGAGACAGAAGGGGCTGAGGGGAGCTGGGGAGGGGTGAGGACCCGCCCCCCAGGAATCCCCACATCGATAAGGCCTCTCAGATCAGTGGACAGAAGCATGCATGCACACAGCCCACCCATGGTGCATGGAGAGACACAGACACTAGTGTAGACACACACCTCGCACATGCATACAGCCACACACACATATACATATGTAGACACAAAACAGTGCATGCACACGTACAAACACACACACACGGATGCACAGACACACATGTAGATGGAGGCACACACACATTCTCCCACACACTGAGACACAAACACACAGACACAGAATAGGCCAAAACCCACGCATTCAAATGCATGCCCATATACACGCTCACACGGCAACACAATATATGTGTTACACTCGGCTGAAGGATACAAGTTCACTTCCAGGCCCAGGTCTAGGATGTCTTTCGAGGTGACTGGGAAAACCTGACCTAAAGAAGAAGCAAGCAACTTTATCCACATCCTGCTAAGCACTGCGTTCCGAAGTCCAATCATAAGGAATGATTCCTGTGTCACCAACAGCATGTGACCTGACACATAGTAGGTGCTCAGTATATGCTGCACGACGTACAAATTGTCTAGAGTTTAAGTCCAGCATCTAAAATCAGTAACCTGAGACTTCCGGCTCCTGACTCCCTCCCAGCCCTTCCTACACAAGGAGTGTGTCGGGGTGCCCTTCTGAGTTGGCCACTCCTCCCTACACACAGACTCTCCAGCAGGGTCAGCAAATCCACACCAAGCAGGCATCAGGCTTCATGCCTTCATTCTACAGAATCCGGCAAAGGAAGTGGCCAAGGGTGGCTTTGCCTGCCTTTGAATCTCAGCTCCGCCCCAGCTATGCAACCTCAGGACCCTCGCGGGGGCTCTCTACATCCGTCCCCTTGGTTGTGCATCGGAATCTGAGCTTTAGATGAGATGAAGCATGTAAAGCTTACAGGGGAACACTCTTCCCCCCAAATCTGCCCTACCTTAGACCTCTCAGTCCCTGCTGATGGCAACTTCATCCTCCCACTGGATTCCTCTTTCTTGTGTGCCTAACACGGGATCTATCTGCCATCTTGCTCGCCCTGCCGTCAGGATGGATGTGGAACCCAAGCTCTTCCCCCACCTCTACCCCATCCTCTCTCACCTGCAGGGGACTCCAACCTGATCCCCCCAGCTTCTGCCCTGACTCCCCTGCAGTGAGTCCTTAATTCATTCACCAGAGTGATGCTTTACAATGCCCTGCAAGTCATCCCTATTTCCCTCCCAGTAAAATGAGCATCCTTACCCTACCCACCCCCAGGCCCACATGATCTGGTCTCCGTAACTCTGACCTCACTCCAACCACCTCCTTTCTGTTCCCTGAACACAGCAGACAATGTCCACTTGGGTTCACTGCAACTGCTGCTGTCTCTGCCTCTAATACTCTTCCCCCAGATACCTGCAACTGATTCCCTCACCCCTTTCAAGTATTTGCCCAAATGCCGTCTTCTTCGGGAGCCCCAGCATGGCCACCCTGTTTCTGACAGCCCTCTGCCCCTCTCCAAGCCTGGCACTAGTATTCCTAGGCTTTACATTTTTGCACAGCAATATCACCTTCTAATCTAGTATATCATTCATTGATGTGTTATGTAAATCTTGTCTTTTTCGTTCACCAATGTGTCCCAAGCACTTAGAACCATACCTGATACACAAGAAAGTCTTGGTGAAAATGGTTTGAATAGATGAATGAATGGACTGTGGGTCAGATGCCTACTCTGTGCTCAGTGCTAAGCGGGGGAATGAAAGGGTCAGAAAGAAAAGGGGAAAGGTCTAACACCTCCCCAACAAGACCTTCCTTTTTTGTTTTCACAACAGTTCTACGAGGTAAGACACCCAGATTTTCCCTCTACATTCGGGGCCTGCCCAAGGCACTTGGTAAGTAACAGAACAAGAAGTCAAAACCAAAATGCTCGCCCCAGATTGTGTGTTCCATCATTTAAACCACTTGGGAAGGACAAGGGGTGGTGAGAGTGCCTTGTAAACTTGCCAACGCCAGCTGAAAATTACTGTGGTTATTAAGGACACACCTCATTCTGAATCTGAATACGGTTAACCTGATAAGCAAGCAAAGTTTTGGAAGGGAGTAAAATCCGAGGAGAGGATCCATAACCAGTCAGAAGTGTATGTAGGAACATTTAAATAAAGGATTCACCTATTCATTTCCCTCCATTTTTCATCAGGTCAGAGACACAGCATGCATTGTATAAAAATTCATTATGAGCTCAAAGAAGAAAAACCTAAAACCAGGAAACAGAATATCCTTCAGTTTTGCTCTAAGCATTTTTTTAATGAAAATATGCTGGGATCCAGGAATGAGAGAATCCGAGACTCTGAAAGGTGACTGGGGGGCCCTGAAGAAATCTTTTCCTTGTGGCACAGGATTGGGGCAGGGAGGCTGGCGGGGGCTCATTCATCCGCCAAGAAGGGCCATGAAACTCCCTTCCTAAGGCCACAGGGACAGCACTTTAAAGCAAGCATCTTCATGTCAAGGAAGGCACCTGTCCCACCTTAATTTAAGCCGATGTCGGTTTCATTGTCCTTGGCTCACAGAGAGCCTGTCAGCTCTCATGAAGCCTCTCTCAGATGGCACCTCCACTTACAAGCCCTGTGGCCTCGGGCAGCTCACTTGACCTCTCTGAGCTTTAGTTTATCGTCCCGGCCCACTCACAGGGCTCCTGGGAGAATCCAACGGGAACAGGGAGAGGGACCACCCCTCAGTCCTCCTTCCACTTTCTGCACAGGCTGACCGATCCCTTTCTTTCACCTTCTTATTCTAGAATGCCGTTCCAGTTCTTCGGCTCCTTCTCTGTGATGGCTGCTCTGTGGTTTCCCCGTGCCCCTGACACACACCCATACACACCATGCCCACACATCTACACACTGTCTCACACCTACATCCACACACATCCACACTCACACACTCCGAGGAGCAGAAGCTTGTGCGGACGCCAGCCTCTCCGCTGCAGAACCTGAGGCACCCACCGGGTATGAAGGCTCCCCCTGCAAAACACCTGCTTGATGTTTCTGCCCGAAAAGGGCTTGAAAAGATGATGCCTCCTCTCTGACCGTGCCGCATTTGCCAAGAATTTCCTCCCTGTGCAGAGTAGACTGGCCTTAAGAGAAACAAAGTAGGTTCTTGCCCAGTGGGGACAGGGGCCGGTTAGGAATCCAGAGGATCACACCCACAGCCCGTCCTGCCTCGTAAGCAAAGAAGAACTCACCCTCCTCCCAGCCGCCGGCTCCATAAATACTCATTACAGGTGTCTGGGACCAGGTGGCCGGCCACTGCGAATGGCCTTCAATGGGATCAACGGACAAGAGCACAGCCAGCTCGGGAGCTCAGAAACAGTGCCATTGGCCATCTCAGAGCTATTACCACTTTCCAAAAAGCAAGACTCCCTTCTGGGGCCTGCAGGTGCATCTAGAACCCTCACCAGCTGGAAATCCCTCCCACCCAGAGCAGAAGTCCGGCGGCCGGCAGAGTGCTGATACTCCCCAGACAATTTCTAAGTGTGTCTGTCTTCCAGCTTCGCCGACTTGCTCCACAGCCCTTTCAACAAGGAAGGAGCCTCTCCAGAGCTGGGGGATTATGGTAACTGGAACCACGCCACGCAAGGAAATCCCGACTGCATTTGGCTCCACCGGATCAAAGGGGATAAAGACACCTTTCACGGATTTGAGTTTGGGCAGTTAACATTATTAAGTCAAGACAACCTGAAAAGAGAAGTCAATTGTGCACAACTGTGAGACGAGACCTTATCCAACCGGGGACCCAGGCTATCACCCCCAGGGATCGGAAGAGACAAACCCCATGCCTGAAAATGAGGTCATTCCACTGGAAATGCCCTCAGCCGCCATTTTTAGATTGAGGTGACATAGAGTATCGATCCGACCGACTGAAGACCTGGAATTCCGCTTCACTGAGCCCAGAAGTGAAATCAGACGAAAGGAAGCCGGGAAAGAGAGAGGCTTTGCAAATGAGCTAAATCTTCACGGGGAAAAATCAAGTGCGAGATTGGCTGAGAGGTGGCGCAGATTTCAGAACGGTCTGGCCCCCAGGCGGGGCTGTACGTTCTTCCTCGCTCGAGACCATGTGGCCACACTTCAGATCACCAAAACAGATGCAACAAGAAAGCACAGACCCCGCACTCTCCAGAACCCTCCGACCAGACACCTCATCTTTTCCCATGTCTTTGCACAGCCGCCGAGATCCCCTCCAGGGCCCGTCCGGGCTGGGCGGATGACTAGACGCGGCGTGCTGACCGATGGGGCGATGGGCCTGGAATCGGGCCCATCTGCGCTCCAGCGCCCGCGCCCGCTGCCCGTGTCAACCCTCCTCGTCCGAAGACCCAGCCACGAATGCCCGCCGCTCCACGAGCCGTCCCGGAGGTCACACAGCCTGAGGGAAGAGACCCTTTACCACACAGAGTCCCGCCTAGTAAGAGCTACATAATTAGTGATTGTTCAAATACAGACAGCCCTGCCCACAGCTTCTGGATCCTTATTACCAGTAATTATCGGCCGGGAGTGCTTCCTGGTTAACTCGCTGCGTGGACCTCTGAGGGCCACCGGCTGCCATCCGACCACCACCAAATCCTCAGTGTTCTCGTAATGACTTTCTAGCCCTCTGAGGCCATAGTCCGGAGCAGCAGGTGGCCCCTGCGGGTCTCCTCCAGGCTCCTCTCTTGTGATAATGTCATCTCGATACCTCTGAGGTCGCCAAGAAGAAAGGTAAGTGTGCACCGCCATGGTCAGGCTGAAGGTGGCGCACACCACTCCTGCTTCATCCCATTGGCTAGAACCGCATCATGTGACCCTGGTTCATCCGCAAGGGAAGCTGGGGAATGCATGCCATAGGAAATGCAAATCATAGTCAGGCCTGAAGGTGGCGCGCACCACTCCCGGCCTCATCCCATTGGCTAGAACCATGTCATGTGACCCTGGTTCATCTGCAAGGGAAGCTGGGGCGTGCAAGCCAGAGGAAATGCAAATCATAGTCAGGCCTGAAGGTGGCGCACACCACTCCTGGCCTCTTCCCATTTGCTAGAACTGCATCATGTGACCCTGCTCCAACCACAAGGGAAGCTGGGAAGTGCAGATTCCTGTGTGCAGAGGAAGAGGAAATGCAATTGATGATTATCTAAGCAAGTTGGACTCCAAGGATTCATTAAATATGGACTCTTTTTTGCTCATTGTCTTTTTCCGGTTTTCTTTTCCCTTCCCTTTTTTTTTTAAGATTTTATTTATTTATAGGAGAGAGAGAGAGCATGAGGAGGGGGAGGGGCCGAGGGAGAAACCGACTCCCCACTGAGCCCATCCTGGGGCTCGATCCCAAGACCCCAAGATCATAACCTGAGCCAAAGATCTAGAGTCAGACATTTAATCAGCTGAGCCACCCTGGTTCCCCTTCTTTTCTCTTTCTTTCTTCTTCTCCTTCTCCTTTTAATGCATACAGTCCTCCTTTGTGGTGAGTAATAGCCCAGTCTTTCTCTAATGACTTCAGGGTCATCATTCAATACATTGGGGTGTGTAAAACTTTTTAGATTTGGTTGTATGACTACTGACAGCAGTACATTCTGTGGGGAAATTTTTATTAAAACTTTGACATAGTCTTTTCCAAGACATTGTCAAGAGGGGAAGAATTGGTTCATTCAAATGTTATTTTTGCTCCAAGCTAAATTTCACTTCAAAATTTCATTTCGAAATCAGGCACATGAAAAGCTGATTTTATTTTTCGAAAAGCTAACCAGGAGATCAGGTGGCCACACAGAAGGGGCCACGTATGTGTTCCTGGAAAGAGGAAGCACGGTGTGGTTCACTGGCGGGCACTCCTAGACAGCCCTCCATATATCTAGGCGGTATCCATGCAGAATATCTCTATTAAAGTGTAAATATCTGAACTCCCCCCTCCCCAATGGCTGGAGGTGAGGACAAGGTGGTTAACTAAGAACGAGTATTTACAGCACTTGACACAGTTTGAGAATCCACCAATGTTTTAGAAAGAAAACAGCCTCTTGGAATTAGAGAGTCCTGGGTATCAATGTAAACTCTAATTCCTACAAGATGTGCTCCCTCGGAGGTGGTATTAAACTTTGCAAGTCTCAGTTTTCCCATTCATAGAAAGGAAGTGATACTTCCCCCATCAGTTATTAAGATGAGTCAACAAGACAACAGATGCAAAGCACTAAGTTCAAAGTCTAGCACATGACAGGAGCACAATCACGGCTGGCTTCTGTTATTGGGGAGAATGATCTGTGCACATTGAAAATGTCTATTGGAAATCAAATTTCTAACTTGGAAAACAAGGACTGGAACGTTGATTTGCCTTTACCCGAAAATGTGCGAAAACGTCCAGGGTGAACAGAAAAGGGGGAGAGAGATCCAGAAGGCTGCTACTGAGTCTCTAAATGCCTGTGGGGGAATCAACATAAAAGCAGAGCCATCCCAAGGGAAGTCGATGAAGCGGTGGTGGGAAAGGGGTGTCTCAGAGCATCCCAAAGTCAACCCACTCCGTGGAGAGCTGGACGGATGGAGAAAAGCAGGTCCCAGTCAAGCTAAATTTAGGCTGTCCCAAAGTGGTGTGAGGAGGAGGAGGGAAACACGAGGGGCTTAGAAAATGTTCTCCTCCTTGCTACATGTTGGGTCTGGGGAAAGTTCCTCAAAGTGTGAGACAGGAAAGGCTCAGAAAAGACTTGGGGTGGGGAAGCCAGGTCCAAACGCTGATCTAAATAACATTGGCTCCAGATTCCCATGCAGAGAGAGCCTGAGCAGCCAGGAGAAAACCTCAGCAGCTCTCTCTAACCATGCTGACCTCCCTCCTCAGGAAGAGGGGGTAGAGGGGAAAGAGAGGCAGACAGAGAGAGAAGCAGGGGTGGTGAAGAGAGGAAGAAAAAGGAAAGAAAAACCACAACAAAAGCTGCTCTCACGTAAAAGCCCATATTTGCTGCAGATAGAAATATCATTGCATCTTCGTGAAGTTTCTTTTTACAGTTACCCATCCATTTCTCAAAAATGGCTTCCGGTGTTTCATTTAGGGCAATGGTATACACACGTTTCCCTTTTGAAATAAGTGTACTTAGCTAAAAAGCCAAGTCCATTTAAAGAATAATGATAATACGGTACCAGTATTAACAGCATACAGCAAAAACTGTGCAGAAGGTCAGAAATGAACGAGGTTTGGGCCGGGGTCCCTACCCCCTTCACACTCAGGATGAGAGCAGACCTGGTGGGTCAGAGGTGTGGACACCTGTGGAGCCTCCTTTGCCCACATGGCTTATGCCTCCGGGTGTGAATGGGTATCGGTATTCCTCTAAGAATGAGCCCCAGCTTTTCCTCCCACTGACACTGGCGGATGAGCTTTGCGTCCTACCCAAGTGGCAAGGTCTGGGACTCAGGTTTGAGGGGTCGGGGAGAAGACAGAGCTGTCCGCACTGTCAGCCCAGCTGGCCAGAGACCTGCAGGGGATGTGCCAGAGCTGCACGTGCTAAGAAAGGTTTGCTCTGCTTCCCATTGCCTCCTTCAAGTGTCTCCCTTGGGATTTTGCGGGGCAGGGGGTGTGGGTGCTGGAGGGGGTGCTGGGCCAAAGCTGAAGGTAGAGGTCCAGGCTTCTTAACAAATATTGTTGTCCTAATAGCTCCCATTCCCCAACTTTTTACACTGAGTGTCTGGCCCTGCGTTAGATGCTTCTGCGTATGTATAACAAACATATCCAAATTCTCCAAAACACGTTCCAGTGGCCTTGGGGTGCCATGAACTGGCTCAGCTTGGTTGGAAAACTGACCAGAGAAGAAGAAAGGTGAACATACGTCCGTCATCTGCCGGACTTTCTTTCACCAGCAGGATGGCCAGAACCAGCAGCTATGACACCCTTGCTTCCCTAATCCATCAAAACTAGGGCTTCAACGGACACATGAAAAAATGTGCAACATCACCGGGCGTCAGGGAAATACACATCCAAACCACGATGAGATACCACCTCACGCTGGTCAGAATGGCTAAAGTGAACAAGTCATGAAACAACCAATGTTGGAGAGGATGCAGAGAAAGGGGAACCCACCTACCCTGTTGGGGGGAATGCAAGCTGGTGTAGCCACTATGGAAAACAGTATGGATGTCCCTCTGGGCATTAAAAGCAGAGCTACCCTATGACCCAGCAATTGCACTATGAAGTATTTACCCAAAGGATACAAATGTAATGATCTGAAGGGACACCTGCACCCCAACGTTCATAGCAGCAATGTTCACAAGAGCCAAACTATGGAAAGAACCCAGACGTCCATCAACAGATGAATGGATAAAGAAGATGTGGAATACAATGGAATACAATGGGATACTACTCCACCATCAAAAAATGAAATCTTACCATTCGCAATGACGTGGATAGAACTAGAGGGTATTATGCTAAGCAAAATAAGTCAGTCAGAGAAAGACAATTATCATATGATTTCATTCATATGTGGAAGTTAAGAAACAAAACAAAGGATCGTTGGGGAAGGGAAGGAAAAAATAAAATAAGACGAAATTGGAGAGGGAGACAAATCGTAAGAGACTCTTAACTCTAGGAAACAAACTGAGGGTTCCTGGGGCGGGGGGGGATGGGGTAACTGAATGATGGGCATTAAGGAGGGCACATGATGTAATGAGCACTGAGTGTTATATGCAACTGATGCATCACTAAACTCTACCTCTGCAACTAATAACGCACTATATGTTAATTAGTTGAATTTAAATTAAAAACGAAACTAGGGCTTCATCAGAACCGAAGGGCACCACTCTAACCGAAGGGTGACCTCCACAGGACACCCACCCACCCAAACGCTTCCCTCCCAATAGCACCTCCCTCCTTTCCCAGGTGACAGCAAACCCCAAAGCCCCAAGGCATGGGCTCCTCTTGAAGAAAATCGCCCAGTCATCTTATGGGGTGTTGTCCTCTGTGTCCTAATGATGGATAGGAACTTCATATACTCGCATTAATAATTAAAATGTATCCCAAATTTGGGAAAAGGAAATACGATGACCACTCCATTTGCTAATATCCTGCAAGAGCATTTCCTAGGTCTTCCAGAGCATCAGATTCTCTGGGGAGTACAGCTGTGTTCCCTAACAATGCACGATGGCTAGGAGCCCAGACATTCTGCAGCCCTATAAAGTTAGGGGTTTAACCTGTAGAAACTGGCAAGGAGTAGTGGTTTTATATTCCGGTAGAGAAAATGGCCCCAAAGGTTAGACTTTTATTGCTCTGTAGGCCATTAAGCGGTTTTGAATCTAACTTAGCAAGTTCATTTCAGCTCATTTCAGCTTGCCTTTCCCTACTGACTGGCTTCTGACTTGTTCTTCAAATCAGCTACTTTTAACTTCCTGCTAGTTCATTAATTCATTCATTAATAAATTCAATTAAACTTTAACATGTTCTCATGTATTTGTATGAGAATTTTGTTTTAAGCAATGTATCAATGTAGGCCAGTATTTGTAAGACAGATACATTAACAAATCAATAATTATAATTAAAATAAACAAAAACCAAAATTTGCTAAATGCCTACTCTCTACCAACCAATGTACTAGGGGCTTTATAAATATTATGTACTTTAACCCCCATAAAAATCCTAGAAACTGCGTAATACGATTGTGCCTGTTTTACGGATGAAAAACTAGGCACAGAAAAGAAGTAATGTGCCCAAGGTCACACTTCCAGGGAAGAAGATGAGCATTCAAAACGAAGCTATGGGACTCCCCTGCAAAAAAAGAGTCAAAGACACCCTTGATAGATACAACGAACAAAATCCTCATCCCGTGAGTTTATGGCAAACTCGACAAATCACAGAAGCTCCGGTCGTAAGGAATGAGCAGCAGCTAAGATGCTGGCCCTCACCCAGTGTCTTACCATCTGTCCTGAGTTTCCAGGGCCAACTTTCCCTTGCTCTGGCTGGGAGGGAGACCAGGGCAACATGGTATGTAGTCCATGCCGCCCTTAGGAACGTGCAATGTGCAGGGATTACCGGGCATGTGGCTATGGGGTACTGGCTCTCTTGATGTATTCAGCCTTGGAGTACACTTTCTTGGACTGTGGAAGCTGAAAAGCTAAGAACTACATTTCCCAGAATCCTTGGCAGCTTGAGGTCAAGGTGAGAGGTAGATCACCAATCAAATGCACCTATGCGGGACTTGGGGTTGGATTGACCTGGGTGGGTGGGCAGACTCCTCCAGCTCCTGGACAGCTCCCTGACCTTCTCTGGCAGCAGCTCCCTGGCTGGTGCATTCCGTGGTGGCGCTTTAAAAGTCCTTCCTGGAAATTCTGCCTAAAGTCTCTTGTTTCAGACCTAAGGATAACCCCTGAGAGCCCAGATGCAGAGTGCAGGCTGGTGGGGACCAGAACACATTGACCCCGGAACCTCAGCTGTCCCACGGTGAACCCAGTGGGATCACGAACCACGCTGGTTATTTCTGAGCTTCCTAAGAGTGTGGCTGAAAGACACAAGTGCTGAGACTGACACAATCCTACATTGGCTCCAACCCATGCAATGAGGGTCACCGTGGAAGGAAGGAGCAAATGCAAGTCTCCAGGACGACCATCACCTTCCAAAGTAGCAAACGAGAGCGACTCTGCCTCCCTGGAGAGATTTACGTCCCACGTCACCTTCAGAGACTTAGGAGAGTCTTCTCACATCCCCATTAAGCCCACCAGACAGACTCACACAGAAGACAGATGGGTCTCGGAGAGGGACGAGGGATCATCAGGAACTTGCTCGTGTGCTAACTCCAATCACCAGATGCGGTGCCCTTGATAGAACACCTGAGACTCGGCTACTCATCTGGCAGGTGGTTTTTGTGTTCTCTGTCCCAGTTTTATTTTTTAAAGATTTATTTATTTATTTGGGGGGGGTGGAGGGTGAGGGGAGGAGCAGAGGTTTTCTCTGTCACATTTAGGTACGCGTTGCCTAATCCTGACAAAGGCAGACATACGATTCCATCGTCATACACTGATCTACGTCAGCCCTCTGTCTCAGAGTCTTAATTCCATCCACAGGGGCCTTCATCACCCCGGCCCCCCACAGGACAACTTGCTGGTCCACTGCCTTGATGACCCCATAGTGACAGGGTCTTAGAGAGAGAAGTCTCCGGGAAACCGCTGAAACCTCGCTAAGAGTCAGGTGTGCCCGAAGTTAGGAGACAAATCAAAATTTAGGAGCCTGATCCAGAATATGTTCAGATATCCCCTCCAAAGACGGGAAAAAAAAGAGGTTTCTATACCTTGCAACTCATCACTAAAGCAAGCCACAGGCCTCCCACGCCTTGAGCAAGGAGCCCATCCTTCTGCCTCCTCTGAGTGGGGCCCACAGCAGCTGGTGGGGAGGCTCGCTAGCTGGGCTGGGCTGCACAGGCAGCATTGCCCCCTGGCACTTCAGATCCCTGAGATCCAGCGGGGCTCAGAGTGTCTGTGGCAGATGGGGAGACCGTATGGAGAATCAGCGTCCGTGCCTTGGGTTTTGAAGCAAAGTCCCAGCCTCTTCAACAAACAACGATTTCCTTTAGAGACACAGTTCAGCAGTTGCTATTAGACCTAACAGAGACTGTACTTCTAGTCATGCATGGTCCCCACCGAGTGCCAAGGGACTCAGTATCGCTGGATGGAATCCCATCTACCAGGCCACCGCCTGGGCCATGCCAAGCAGCAGCCACCTCGGGTATATAAAGAGACCAGGGCAAGTGGGTCCTGAAAACCCAAGAAACTATAGCAGAAGGTGCCCCCAGCACCTACTCCAATGGTACAGCTCCTCTCCCGCCACCCAGCCTGCCATCCCGGGGGTCTCCCTGTGACCAGCCGACAAGGAAGAAGAAACTCAAGCCTGGTTTGCAGGCTCTGCACAAAATGCTGGCACCAGCTAAAAACAGGTACCGCTGCACCCCAACTCCCCCCTGAAGGGGGGCAGAGAAGGGTGATCTTCCCAGGGGGCGGAGCCCCAGTGGCACAACTGATTTTCCACTGGGTCCTAAAAGGAGAAGTGAGAGCACGGATGCCCAGTGAATGCGAGGAACGTCTACAGGCTTGGCCCAGTGGTTGTAGCTTGGGGAGAATGGGATTAGAGGAGTTTGGGGGCTGGGCCTCTCAGAATGAGCCCTGGGCGGTAGGATGTCCGGTCCCCTCTGCAGAGAAGGTTCTCAGGAATCAGGTAGACGAGCTGACCCATTCTGAGGATGCCAGTGAGCCTCTGTCCCCAGCTGCCCCCATGCCTGCTCAGTGGGCTCATGGACACAGAGACATGGAGGCAAAGACGGAGAGTCTGGCCAGCTCTCCCTCCCAGCGCAGCTCTAACACCACCCTCGCAAGTGCGGCAGGGAGGTCAGCTGAGCCCCAACAGGAGCACACACCCTGGGGAACCAGGCTCCTTCCATCAAAGATGGGAAAGCCAGTTAGCCTCCCTGGAACCCACATCTATCTGGATAAAGATTTGTTTCCCCACCACCACCAGCCATCATGCTTCTGCCGATATGGAACTGCCGACTTCCTTCCGTGCCACCTCACACAGTGCTGCTCCGGGCCAAGGAACTCGCTTCCCAGAGAGAAAAAGGGGGCAATGGTATGGCACATAGAATTCACTGGTCTTCCCTGCATCCGTCACCCAGAAGTAGCTGGCGTTCCAGAGTAGCAGAGTGAGTAGAAGGCCTTACAAAGACTCCATGATGGTGCCGGATGGAAGTCAATGACGTGTCAGGACGAGCGCAGTCTTGTGGGATGCAGTGTGTTGCAAATACCCTGCAACACTCTTTGTGCTGCAGTCAGAACACTCAGTCAGGGAAACCATGGGTGAATTGTTTGCTTCCCACCTACCGAACCCCAGCCTCTGCTACTTTAGAGATCTTAGTGCCTGAGGGAAGACATAAATGGAAGACACAGCAATGCATCCAACGGAGAGAAAGGACCCCTTGGCCATTTGGGGCTAATCGTACCACTGGATCGACAGAGAGACTGATCCCGAAACTCAGGGGGAAGTAGGGCTGCTCACCTCACTGGGGACGGAGGGGGTGTTCTAAATCCCACACAATCGGGGGGCTCCTTGCTGCTATTGCAATGGCTTGTGATAGAGATGATCGAATCTATAGTAACCTAAAGAAATGGTGGGACCACCAAGAGCTCAGACCCAGCGGGGAGAGAGATGTAAGTCCGCCTTCGGTTAAGAGCCTACCCCCACTGAGGTGCTCAGTGAGGACAAAAGAACAGGAATAACAGTAGAAGAAAAAGTTACAAACACCAACAAGATGGCTGCTGGGCCAGTTGCATAAATGAGGCGGTGTCTTGGGTTTCCTTTTCCCCTCCCTTTGCCCTGCTGCTTTAAACCGCGCATGTGGGAGGTGGCTGTTTGTAGGATTTGGTGAGATTTGGGTCTTCCTTTCAGGGAAGGATGGGGACAGTTGAGTTTTTATGATGGACATTGACACTACACTATGCGGGGGCAGCGGGATGTTCATGTATTTGTTCTGGAGTTGACTTTTGGGAAGGAGTAGGGTCGGGGGATCTTGACCTTGACTGCAAAGGGTGGACCATGAGAGGCCTGGTTCCTGCCTGCTGGCGTCTGTTTTGGCCTCCTGTCCTGGTCCACAGAGGCTGGTGGGGGGAGGGGTAAAACGACATCTCCCAAAGATGGGAGCCCTGCCACAGGTGTGGTACGGACCTGAACTGTGGGGCAGTGTGTGGCTCAGAGCAGGGCCTCTCGGCACTGGAGCAGGCCGTGTCAGCGGGGGGACCCAGTTTAGCAGAAACAACCTCCTGATCATGCCTCGGAGCTCACGCCAGAGTTTGTTTCTTCAGCCCCCCTCACCCCTGTCTCCAACAGTTTAAGAAGCCATGTAATACTCTGTAATAAACCCTTTTCTGTGACACTCCTGGTGTAAAATTCATACTCTGAGAGTGAACTTTACAAATCTCTGGAATCTTTCCACGCCAGTGTGCTACTTAGAAATTGAGGGGTTGAGTTAATCGGGGGGATGATAATGGATCTAGGGTCATGAGAGAAAATGCAGGTGTGGATTTAGATAACTTAATTCCTATTTCCCTACTTAGGATTCCTTCCCTTGGGTTCCCTACAAACATCTCAATGGCAAATTGTCAGCTTAGAAAAGACACAGACGGGGGCGCCTGGGTGACTCAGTGGGTTAAAGCCTCTGCCTTCGGCTCAGGTCATGATCTCAGGGTCCTGGGATCGAGCCCCGCGTCGGGCTCTCTGCTCAGCAGGAAGCCTGCTTCCCCTCTCTCCCTGCCTCTCTGCCTACTTGTGATCTCTCTCTGTGTGTCAAATAAATAAATAAAATCTTTAGAAAAAGAAAAGAGACAGTGTAGCTCTAACAAAGAAATCTTTGAGTCCTTATGGTAGATGTTCTTTGGGTGTCAGATTCACAAACCAGATCAGAGGTTAAATTGAGAAGCAAATAAGTGATCTCCCCTGCTCCTTCTCTCTGCCCCAATCCCCCGGCCTCCACCTCCCAGCACGAACACATGCTACAGGATCTGCATGCCGGTACCAGGCCTCACCTACACTTGGTCACTGCCACTCCCCTCTGTAGCCTAGCCCAGAGATTGGCCAGGGCTGGGCAGAAGCCCAAGTCCCGGAGAATGGATGGAAGGAAAATACCCGTGCTCATGGTCCATGACAGAAGCTATTCTGACATCCCTCGGAACACAAAGGATAGTTCCCTCAATGCCTAGAGGCTCTTTCCTCCAAATGACAGTGATTTTATTCAGACGAGGGATCCTGGCTGAATTAAAGACCTTCTTAGTTGGATAGAAACACAACTCAAACTCACTCAACCATCCCCGGGGACATTTTTGGCTCATGTAACTGACAATCCCAGGATGTGTCTAAGACGGCTGATGCCTGGCACTGGGACGATGTCACTGGAACTCAGTTTCCCTCTGTATTGTTCCCTTCTGCCCTTCCCGCTGGCATCACTCCCAAGCAGGCTCACTCCTAGAAACAGCCCCTGACAATATAAGCCTACATTCAACCAGATTCAAGATCAGAATAAAGAGAGTTTCTCTTTGCAAACAATTCTAGCAAAAGTGCCAGGATTGAAGCTCCTTGAGCCATCACGGGTCATGCATCTGGTTATTCTGGAGAGCCCAAAACCCAAAGGAAAACTCTAACTGGTTAGGTCTGGCTGTCATCCTTACTGCTAGAGCAGGGTTATGAAGCAGAGAGGGCGTGTCCAGTCCATATGACCCACAAGGACAGAGGATGGAGAAAGGTATTCGCTTCACTAAAAGAAAAAATAAATGGAAGAAGGGGAGAAGGTGCCAGACAAGCAAAACAACAGATCTGACTCTGGCTGGTCATGGTAGACCAGCGCTCCTTCAGAAGGGACAGTAGGAAGCCAAAACTCTACAAAGTAGGCGCAGAGCGATAAGCTCAGGGCAAGAATCCCTAAGAACAGGCTAGCTGGGGTAGCTGCTGAGAGCGGGGCTGGAACTCCACAGGGCAGGGCACACCCAGGACCTCTCCAGTGCATGGTACCTGCTCTTTTAGCAGCTTTAGAGAAAACATTCCAGTGTTTACAAGAAAAGATAACTCTACAATGTTCAGCTGCTCGAAATGAACACTGCAGAGCCCGCTCAACTGTTAAAATGGTATTTTAAAAAGCTGCAGATGGGCACCATGTTCCCAGCAGGAAAACAAAGAAATCACCTCATCCTTCCCAGGCAAAGATGTTCTTCTTGACCTGCTCATAGGCGGGTCTCGATTTTGACTTCTTCCTGGGATGGGGCTGGCCAAGCACGCGGCCGCCCCCCTCTCTATAGTCCATCCTCTTCAGGGAGTCGAGTGCAAAGGCCCAAGCACAGGGCCCAGCGCAGGGTGACACAGGCCACAAAGGTGGGGGAGGATGGGGTCTGCTCAGCATTTGTCAGAGGTTGGAGGCGTGGCTCACTTCTCCAGAGTTCCCAAAAGTAAACCCTTAGAGTAAGAGAAATGCGGTGGAAATGCATAGGTCAGGTTGCTAGCTGAAAGAAATCCATTTGCAAATTATTCTGTGCTATGAGAAGTCACTCCCATTTGTCTCTGTGGAAAGGATTCATTTCCCAAGTGTGGCTCCCTTTATTATAAAAAATCATCATTACCAAGCAATACCATCTTTTGCCGGTCACAGAGGGTTTTTATGCCATTTGAAGCTCAGAGAATCCTATCTGCTAGAGCACAGCCATGGTGGTGGTGGTGGTAGTGATGGGACATGGTCAGAGTGACAGGGCTGTGTTGGGTGGCAATGGCTGGGGAGGTGGTGATGGTGGGTGATGATTGTGGTGGTGATGCCCAGGGTGGTAGTGATATGGTGGCAGTGGTGGGTGCTGGCGATGGTGACAGTGATGTCAAGAGTTTGGTGACGGTGATGATGATGATGATGGTGATGCTGTTGATGATGGGGATGATGATGGTGGTGGTGATGATGATGTGATGGTGAAGCTGATGGTGATGGTGGTGATGATAGTGATGGTGATATTGACAATGATGGTGATGATGGTGATGGAGATGGTGTTGATGATAGTGATGGTGATATTGATGATGATGGTGATGATGGTGATGGAGATGCTGTTGATGATGAGGATGATGATGGTGGTGGTGATAATGATGGTGATGATGATGGTGAAGCTGATGAAGATGATGGTGATGACCATGATGGTGGTAATGAGCAGGGGAAAAGACAAGGTCCCAAGGATAGGGATGGGCTCTTAGGCCAAGAAGACCAGGAGAAGTTAGGGGAAATGTTAGGCAGGAGGACCAGGTAACTAGTAAAATTAGGGAACTTAACAAGGGGAACAGAAACCCAAGGCAGAAAGGAACCAAATCTTGTTCAGCTCTCTCATTTCCCAGGTAACCAGACTGAGCCTAGAAAGAAAAAGCCCCTGGTCCAAGGTTACTAGCCTGCATTGGTGCTCAGGCCCAAGCCCCATCGCCCAGCTCCTAGTGAGGAGTTAATCACCCAGCCTCTCCACAAAAAGCAGAGTGCCAATATGGTACTGGGCCATGGGAGGGCTTCCCTCCATATTTGTTGAATTCCCATCGACTTACAAATGGTCCCAGCACGGATCAGAAGTCTGGAAGGATGTCAGCCAGCAGAGCACCCAGTCTTGCTTCTAGAGAAGACTAGGGAGTCCCCTAGGGCCCCAGGAAGGTCCTGGCAGGAGGCAGAATAGCCCAACAACAGAGCGTCTCTGATGACTGCAGTTACTGTCTCAGGAATGGGGACTGGAGGTCAGACCGGCCAGGGCTGGAAGAGGCCATCAGTTAAACTATAGCTGCTGACCCGACCAGCTGCCCTCCTCACCCATCAGCTGCTGGCCGCAGACCCCTTCCCAGCTACGCAGAGGTCCTAAGCTGTCCCCAGCGTGCCAAGAAGCCAGCAGAAGGAGGAGGGCAAGTCTGCAGAGAAGCCAGGAGGCTGGGGAGTGGACAAGGCCAGAGATGCTGGCTCCCTAGTCAGGGCTACTAAGCTGTTCCATCCCTGCCACTCTCCTGGTCTGCAGGCCCTCCCCTGTCCACCGTCCAGCCACCGTCTTCTCCCCACTGAGGAAAGCCAGAGACCTCCACAAACCTCAGCGGTGGACTCGGGCCAGGAAGCACACCGGGCTGTCTGGAAGAGAGAGGACTGCTGCCCAACCAGCGGCCCTATCCTCCACCCCACCCCACCCCCCATGGCCCTGGCCCAGGAGGCTGCAGAGCTGGCTGGCCCTGTGCCTGGTGTGAGCCAACAGCGCCACCACCAGCTGCCAGCTGGGAAATCCTCTCCCTCCTACTCCAAGACCCACCCACCAACAGCTTGCCCCTGCCTGGGAACCAGAGCCCAGACCCAGTGAGGGCTTTTCCAAGTGCAGAGCCCGAAAGGTCGCACCTGTCCTCTCGCTCGGCAGTTCTCAGGTTGGAGCGGCGATGCTGGGGCTGATGGTAAGAAGCCAGGCCATCTCCAAGCACCGCAGGCCCAGCAGAGAGCAAGGCAGAGACTCTGGCCTGCAGTCAATGCAGTAAAAAGAATAAGAAACATTGCTTGGGCTGAGAGATCAATGTGAGGGATCTCCCCAGTCCTTGACACGAGCCTCCGAGGCAGCCACTCTCCTTTTCCCTGGATCACAGAAGAGGGAGTGAGGCTCGGAGGTGTCGAGGACACTCCTGGCATCCCAGAGCTGGGAAAGCCACACGTGGGCAGAGGGGAACTTCCGCAAGTTTGCTCTGCCACCTGGGCGCCAGTCACCGGGGACATCTGGATTGGCAGCTGCTGCTCAGAGAGAAGGAGGAGTTTACCATCTTCCCCTGCATCGGCCTTCAGATTGTCCCCTGAGGTCATTCCCGGTGACCTCCGGGTCCCCAGAGAAGATTGGGGGCGCATGCAACTTTCAGGACTAAACTACTCTCAAAGACGCCCTTCCAGGAATAACCTGGATGAATCAATTTTGAGACGGCCTGTGGCTAAGCCCCACCCATGATGACAAAATCTAGGTCTTCCGGGAGGCGGTGGTACCGGGGCCTGGTGACGCGGCACCCAGCACCCGGCCTGGAGCTTGGAAACATCGGACGTGACCACGGTGCACGATGGGCCTCAACCCCCAAAGAGGAAGCCCGGGGGCTCCGAGGGTGTGAACGGAAGTCCTGCGGGCCCACACAGAGACAAATGCCACCCCGCGGTGCCAGAGGAGCTCACTAGGGACACCTGACAACAGACTGCCGCTTTAACTGGGTGTGATGTCATTTGGAGTTTGCTGAGTAACAGGAGCATCTTTTGTTATTCTATGAGCCCCTTTCAACCCAACAGGGGTTTATGCTAATGAGGCGACCACAGTGGAGCTTCTGGATGGGGGCTGCTTGCCAGGGGAACCAACCCAGGGATTAGAGGGTTGGAACTTTCCACCTCACCCCTTCACTGTCTGGGGAGGGGGTGGGGATTGAGTTCAATCGTCAATGACCGATGACAAAATCAATCATGCCTTCATAATGGAATATCCGTAAATGCTGAGGTTTCAAGAACTTCCAAGTGGGGGAACGCACACGGATGCTTCGGGGGGGGGGGGTGTCCGTGCCCCTCCCACCTTGTTCTACGCGTCTCTTCCATCTGACTATTCCTGAGTTGTGTCCTTTACGACAAACCAGTAAACCTCGGCGAAGCACTTTGCTCAGTTTTGTGAGCTCTTCGAGAAAATTATCAAACCCAGGGAGGGGGTCATGGGAACCCCCACTTTAGACTCAGTCGGAGGATCAGATGGGTAGGACCAAGTGCTACCACCAGAACGCTGACGTGGCCGGTAGGAAAGGCAGTGCGGGCCCAGCTCTGTGCCCCCCGACCTGCTGACGGCTCCTTCCAGGATGCACCCCTGTCGCCGAGAATTCAGAACGGCAGCGCTGGAAACTGTTTCAGACGCATTTGCCGATGTCGCTCGGGAGCATCGCAGGGAGGCCACAGGGAGCATGGACCTGAGGGTTGAGGGCTTTCCTGCTGGGCCTCCCCTGGCCTTGGCTCGGCCACAAGAGAGGAAACACCGAGCAGAGCAAGGACCAAGTCTGAGCCCAGAGGACGCTAGGGGTCACCCAGTGTGTCTGGCTTGTCCCGGCTCAAACACAGGCCTCCTCCCCCCTCCTTACCCACCCCCACCTCCACCCCCACAAACACGCCAGAGCCTGGGCAGCACTCTATCCTGTCCCTCTGCCTCCTGGCCCCTGCCTGGGCGGTGATGCCTTGTGTGCGATGTCTGAGTGAGCCAATCTGATGCTTTCTTCCCCAAATCACAGACTCGACCCATAACCCAGACAGACCCCTCAGAAACCAACCTCTGGGGCCGGTGGAGAGAGAAGGGGCTCCCCACACCGTACCCCAAGCCCACGTCCAGACAGTGATGAGGGGGTGGCCTCTGTCGCCCGAGGTACAAAGGACAGGAAGAAGGTCTCCCCACCTGCTGGACAGAGACCATTTTGTTAACCTGATGAACATTCTTTCCTGGACCAAACTCCACAGGCTCCTCTGAGCCTCTTCAAACGGGCCTCGATTTTGGACCTTCTGTGTTCATCATCCCCACAGAATCCTGCTAAGTCGGTGTCGCCAGAATCCCCCCCTCCCTATCTGATGGGGGTCCCTCGTCGCCCCGGCCCGCCCTCAGTAAGAAGCCGTCCGGTGGATTCCCTCCTGCAGTTTCCTCCTGGTGATTTTCCATCCACGGCCCCCACCCCGCTCGCCCGTCTTGGACTCTGAGTTGAGCCCAACCTCTCCCCCGCCGCACAACCCTGCCGAGGCTGCCCCTGCACCTGCCAGCGGCACCCCCTCCCCCGCCCCCGGGATGAAGTCGGCCCCACTTTGCTCTTTAACAAGTGTCACTGACTTAATTTTTTTTTTAACCAAACCTTTGGGGAGGAAGAATGCCTGAAGGCGTGCCAAGCTGAAAGTTGGCTCCGAAAGCCCCACGTTTAGAAGCGATTGCCTGCTCCCTCCTGCCAACACTTCACAGACGACTGTTTCCCGAGCAGCCCGGCCCTGAGTCCCACGCAGCGTGGGCATCGCCAAGCGTCTCGGGCCGTGAGCTCATGACGGGGGCTGGGGGTGGGGAGGAGGGCCGTGGGGGCCAGGCGCACGGGTAGTGCCTGAGATGTCAGCTCCGCGGGGATAAGACTTTGGTCTGCAGGGTCCCCTGTGTCCAGGGCCTAGAGTCACATGTGACACAGGGGACGCATTCACACATCACTCGGTGAATGACAGGAGCGCACAAGTCGCCCCGGGGGCACGGCTTGCACAATGTACAGGTGTCGAGTGCTCCGGGAAAGGTCAGGGGCGGGACGCGGGGACGTGGGCATGCCGGCTAGATGCTGTGGCAGCGACAGCAGGCCCTCTGCTGCACGGAAAGGCCTCTGGGCTGGCCGGTCGTGACTCCCCGGCAGCGCGGGGAGCACCCCTGCTCTTTGTCTTCTCGGAAACCCCACGGCCTCCCAGGCTGGGCCGTGGAGGTCCAGCCGGCCTGCCGAGATGGAGGAAGCCCTGAACACGTGGCCAATGGCATTCCAGGAGACAAAGGAGCCTTCGCCAAAGGACCAGGAGGGTTTCCACAGTGACGAACCTCCCCAGGAAAGGAGGCGGGACCCACAGCATGGCAAGGCAGGCTGGCTCTGCCCTGGGACCCCGACCACAGTGTCCCGGACACTCGGCTCCATGTCCAACCCCAGGGGCTGGCCGGGCTCCGGCAAGCGGCTGAGGCTGCCGTTGTCCCTGAAGACATTGCCAACCCCTTGTCCGCTCGGCTGCCCACACCCATGTGCTCAGGTTCCCTGACTGGCCACGGTCGGTCGGGTGCCAGAGCCTCGGGGAGCCCTGAGAACCAGGTCTGTGCCCGGCAGGAGAAGGATGCCCGCGATGGTTGAGGAGGGCTCGTCCCTCCTGCCAGACCTGTCCCCTTCCGTGGGGACCCACTTCCCCGTCTGCTCACAGGGCGCGGGCCGTGAGGGGAAGGGGGGACAGGAAGCAGGGCCCAGGGGAGAAGGAGCCAGGCAGCCAGTGGGCCTCCGGGTCCGGGCGTCTCACACGGGCGGGGTTTCCTCCCGCAGCCTCCGCACGATCCTGTTCTCACATGCACTCCTCCCACCAGCTCCAGAACCCCCTTACTGGAGCCTTCCTCAGCGCCGACGTGCCTGCTGCCTCCTACCCCTCCGCTCCTCCCAAAAATGTTTTCAAGCAAAGCCTCAGCTTAGTCCTGGGACGAAGGAGAGCCTTCCTCTGGTTAGTACAACCCCCCCAAGGCTCTGGTGAGGTCTCCCCCTGCTGAGCCCCTTTCTGGAAGGATCTGCCCCCCTCCCTCCGTCTACTCGCTCAGGAGAGACTCTCTAAGCACCGGCTCCCGCTGCTCCCAGGCAGCTGGGCAGAGCCTCCGCAGACGCAGTGTCGACGAGGCCCATGGTCGCCGGGAGTTCAAACAGGTGCACCCGGCCAGGCCCTCTGTCAGGAGAGCAGGGCCTCGAGCCCCATGCACGCACGCCCCAGCGAAGGGCTTGGCCCGGGGAAGCCAGATGCCTCTCGGAGTCTCGTGTGATGTCTCCCTTCTCCCCGGGGGGCTGCAGCCTGCTGGGGCCCAGAAAGCCACGTGCGGCGCCCGCTCCTGCCAGGCTGGGAGTGGGGATGCCCCAGGTCCCTGGCCCAGCTTCTCCTCCGCCTCCATCCCTCTGCCTCCCTTCCAGGGCCTTCCGAACTGTCTGCCCAGCCATTCCTCAGAGGTTCAGGGCAAGGGGTTCCCCTATCGCAGGTGAAGCACCAAGACCCGTCGTGACTGATGGAACCACCATCCTCCAAGAAATGGGGGCACGATCGCATGCACATGTGACCCCTCAAAATTAGTAAGCTGAAACCAACGCTCAAGGCGATGGTGTCCGGAGGCGGGCCTCGGGGATGTGATTAGGTCACGAGGAAGAGCTGCATGACAGAACTGGTGGCTTTATGAAGGGACCCCAGAGAGCTCCCCTGCCCCTTCCACCACAGCGAGAGGACGATGAACCAGGAGGCGCCCTCACGGGACACCCGCCCAGCCCGAGCCCCGATCTCGGATGGACTCCCAGCCTCCAGACGGCGGGAGATGCAGCTCTGCTGTCCGTGAGCGCCCCCATTGGCACTGTGGTGACCCCCGACTAGGACAGCACGGCGCAAGCAAGCCACAAGGGGCAAGGGAGCGGTTAGCGCGTCCGATTTGCAGGATGGTCCTTTTTCCAGAGTGTGTCCTTTCCCATTCTGAGCACTTACATGTTCTTTCTTTCAGGAGATGAGGGGGACCGGAGTTGTTCAGGTTTAGAAGGAATCATTTCAACGCCCCTACCTGGCAGACAGCAAGTCGGAAATTCTAAATTGATTCTCTGGTTTTTTTTTTTAAAGATTTTATTTATTTATTTGACACACAGAGAGAGAGATCACAAGTAGGCAGAGAGGCAAGCAGAGAGAGAGGGGGAAGCAGGCTCCCCGCTGAGCAGGGAGCCCGATGCGGGGCTCGATCCCAGGACCCTGAGATCATGACCTGAGCCGAAGGCAGAGGCTTTAACCCACTGAGCCACCCAGGCGCCCCGATTCTCTGGTATTTTTTAAAATTATTTTTATGGGCCCATGAAAAGTTAGCAGTTTCAGGGGGTGAAACTTTGCACCCCGAGAATGACCCACCCAGGAGCCCCTCAGCAGCCGGCCGGTGGCATTGGCCTGGCTTCCGTGGTTCCTCGTTGGCTTCCAAGGAGCCCGTTGGCTGAGGGGGGCCGGGATGGTTCCATTAATGCTACCCTAACCGGTCACACAGAAGGTGCCTGGGCGACACCTGAGGGGCTCAGTCAGTTAAGTGTCTGCCTCGGCTCAGGTCATGGTCCCGGGGTCCTGGGATCAAGCCCCACATCAGGCTCCCTGCTCACCGGGGAATCGGCTTCTCCCTTTCCCACTGCTGCTCCCCCTACTTGTGCTCTCTCACCCCGACAAATAAACAAACAAAATTGAAGAAGGAGGAGGAGGAGGAGGAGGAGGAAGGAGGAGGAAGGAGGAGGAGGAGGAAGGAGGAGGAAGGAGGAGGAAGGAGGAGGAGGAAGGAGGAGGAAGGAGGAGGAAGGATGAGGAGAAGGAGGAAGAGGAGGAGGGGAGGGGAGGGTGAGTGGGAAGAGGGGGAGGAGGAGGAGGAGGGGAGGGGGAAGAGGGGGAGGAGGAGGAGCCCGGGAAGCAGAGGGGAAGCTACAGTTTACCACCTCCATGAGCTGAGCTCGTGTTAGAGCAATAAAAATACAATCAGAAGAATTCTCTTCAGAAGCAAGCCAGCGTCAAAACCCACCCCATTCTCATGTATCACAGAGACACGGGGGCCGGGCTGGACGCAGCCAGGG
>CM052900.1:162906535-162945832 GCA_028534135.1 Potos flavus | reverse complement strand
AGAGAGAGTATCAAACATCTGCTGTGTTTGGAGGAGGTATAGGTAGTCCATCCAGTCTTGCTTGATAAGGGAAAGCTCTTTTTTTATACAAGAATGTCCGTTAATAAAGGGAAACCAAACCAAATGACAAAATCAGAAAAATTACCATTTACAAAATTTCAGTTAAAGACCCGACCCAGGCAAAGCTCCGCCAGGGATGTTAAAAGTGTGGGTGAAAGGGAGTTGGGTGGCTATTTGCATGGAGCCAACGACCGGCCTGAGAACTCGGTGCCAAGGGCCACGGGAAGTGCCTCCGTTCCCCCGGGGGGGGCCGGGGTCAAACAAGCACCGTAAGGACGAGCACGCGGACCGCCCACGGCCGACGGCCGCCCACTGCCGACGGCCACCGCGTGAACCCGTGGAGCTTCACACCGAGTCCAGACCGGCGGGAGCATTGGCTCTAACCCCCCGTGCGCGAGACCTTCCAGGGGGGCTGGGGTCAACGGTCAGACGCACACAGCACGTCCTTCTACGTGACCACTCACCTGGTCCCTTCGGACACTTCTGTCACGGGGAAGAGAATGCAGGGGACTATTCCAATGAAAGGAGATCGGGGAGGTGACCCCCAGCACAGCCCAAGACCCAGACTGGATGTTGGAGTCCAGACCGGGGGGCTCTCGGGTGACCCAGAGCTCAAGGACTCCAGCTCCTGTGCTAAGGAAGGTCCCGTCAGCCAAGATATCAGGAGGAACGTGTTAGAAAAACCTAACTCCAGGCCAGAAAGCAAAGGAAGTGAAAGGAAGGGAGGCGCCGTGTGTGCGATGGAGGACGGGGCCACCACCGGCGGCCGAACCCCCCTGAAAGGTGCATGGACAGAGGTCAGCGGGGATGCTCCAGAGCCACACCCCTGTCCTGAGCCAAGGCGGGAACAAGAAGCAATTCTACTCACACCCAGAACACCAAGACACGGAGGAGCCTCGAGCAGAGGCAGCCCCCAGGCCCAGGGCCGTGGGTTCTGGAAGCTTCTGTCCAGGAGGCTGCCCTGTCTCCTGCTGGACCAAATGTGCTCTAGTGGACGTGCACAGGGGGACACTGCTTGGCCAAGTGACCGAAGATAAACACGTAGGACCCGAGAGCAATCGCCCCCAGGCACACACCCAACACCGACGCGGGCACAGCCGCACCAAGAGCACGCTCACTGCAGTGTTGTTCCAAAGCTACAAAAGGTGGGAACAAGCCAGACGTCTATGGGCAACCGAATGGAGAAACGGCGTGTGACACTCGGGCAGGGACTTGGATCTGGCCAGGACAAAGGACAGACTACCACTCCTCACGGCAACCCGGACGGACCCCCCAGACGGTGTCACGCAGAAGGGATGCTCGGAAGGGCACACGCAAGATGGTCCTGTCTCGGTTCAGAACTGCAGGCGTGCTGCTCTACGGTGACAGAATCCTGCAGAGCGGTCACCAGGGGGAGGCCGCTGGTGGGGCGGGGGGGGCCTGGGGACAGACTGCAGCCCGTAGTCCCGCAGACGTGTTCACTCTGTAAACATCACAGCCCTTACAAAAATTAACTCAAAACGGATCACAGACCTAAACTTAAAACAATGAACGTTGACTCTCTTGAAGGATAAAGTAGAGTGACCTCATGTGTGGTGACAAGTTTTTTCCTCTAACACCAAAGACACAAACGACCCATGACAGCAACAACTGATAAACTGGACTCCATTAAAACTAAAAACTTCTGCTCTTGGAAAGACGCTGGTAAGACCATGAGAAAGACAAGCCACGGGCTGGGAGGAAACGTGCGCAAAGCACACACCTGATAACGGTCTGGGAGGCAAAATCTAGAAAGAACTCTGTAGACACAACAATAAGAAAACCCAATCCACAAACAGGCAAGAGATATGACCAGACCCCTCCCCGAAACAAGACGCACGTGGGGCCAGTAAGCGAATGAGAGGAGGCTGCACACCACACGTCCACAGGGAAACGCAGTTTATAAGAACGACAGTGAGAGCCCACCGTGTAGGTAGGAGAACAGCCAAAACCCCACACCCCGCCCACACCGGACGCTCAGTCCCTGCTGCTGGGGGTGCGACACGGCGCGGCTCGGGACGACGGGTGGGCGGCTTCCTACAAACCAAACCTGCTCCTACCACGTGACCCAGCAACCATGCTCCTAGGTATCACCCAAATGAGTCGAAAATTTAGGTCTACACAAAAGCCTGAACAAAATGTCTACAACTGCTTTACTCGTAACTGCCCAACACCGGACGCAACCGAGACGCCCTTCGGTGAGCAGTGAGTGGAGGTCCATCTGGACAGTGGAGTCTTACTAGTCCTAAAGAGAAAGGGGCCGCCAAGCCACCAAGACGTGGAGGAGCCTGAAGTGTGCGCCGGTCAGTGAAAGAAGCCAGTCTGCACAAGCTACGTACGACACGAGTCCAAGTGCACAATAGCCGGAGAAAGGCCAAACCACGGGGACAGGAGAAAGGTCAGGGGTGAGGAAGGGGAGGGGCGCGGGAGGGAGCAAGAGGTGGGGCACGGGGCATATTTGGGGGGTGAGGGCACTCTCTCCAACACCGTATGGGGACACCGAGGCTCTGCATTTGTCCAAATTCACAGCAAGCACACCGCCGAGAGAGAGCCTTCTGGTGAGTTCTGAGCTCTGGTCAACCACAGAGCACCGCCGCTGGTCCGTCGGCTCTAACAAACCTCCACGAAAGCTAGACGCTGCTAACGGGGGCTGCTGGGGCCCAGGGGTCCTGGGAACTCGGTACCACCAGCTCGGTTTCTCCATAAACCTAAAACTGCTCTAAAAAAAGCAAAATCTGTCAATTTTTAAAAACTTGTGGAACTGAACACTGTGTTGCCTGCATGTTCTCTTTCAACAACAAAAGAAAACACATCCTAACTGAGGCTCCGGTGAGGCTAGGTGCTGAGCCGCTGGAGGAGGCCTGCCCCTGCCCAGGCAGGAGGCACCTTTGGCTGAGTCTCGGGGGGGGGAGACACTGAAAAGAACTTGTTTGGGACTTCAACTTAAGAATTTTGGACTTTGAATTTTAATTCATGATGACAAAATTTGATTTTGGAGTTTAATTTCTTTGGACCTCAACTCGCAAGGAGATTTAATTTTTGGGCTAATTTCTCTCTGGGACATTCATAATGGAAAGGGATTTCTATTCAAATCAGGAGCATCTCTCCGTAGTTGGCCTTTTGAATTAAATTGCCTGAACGCTATCCGTTGAATCTCACCGCAGAACCTCCGCGAGCTGCCCGGGACAGAGCGGCCGCTCGGGGCTGGGGACAGGAAATGGAAGAGGAGACACTCTCAGCAACAGGTGCACGGGAGCCCTGAAATCAATGCTCTTCTGATCCATTTCAGAGCCTTCTGGGGCCATGGGCTAAACTGCCCACGGATGGTCCCAGGAGCATCGGCAGAGGGAAAGCAGGTGGACTGGGACAAGTGGTCCCAGGATGGTTGGGAAACGCGGGGAGTAGAGAGAACAAAGCCTGAGACAGGAGAGCCTCCTGGCCTGGCCATGTGCTTCTGTGCTGGAGGCCCCGGGGGCCCCCCGCACTCACCCTCTGCCCCTCACATGCTCCTCCCCGGGCCAAGAGCTGAGGGTTTGGAAGACGAAACAGGGCCTGAGCTGGGCCCTCATCCCCTCTTGCTTCCTTCCAGATTTGTCTGCAGGAAGTGAGGATGCCGGGGTCCTCAGGCAAGCAGGGGACCAGGAATCCCCAGGTCTGCGGCCGGTGGTCTGACCTCTGCCGGCAGCAAAGCCCATCCAATGGGGTGAGCACCAGCCAGCACGCCCAGCTCTCGCTGACCAGCGCCTGCAACAGCTCTGACCCTCGGTACTGGTTCTGACCTTGGGCAAGGGAGAGAGCTCTACCCCGGGTACCTGTGACCCCTCGCGCCCAACTGACTGGCCAACCCTGTCTATTGTTTGCTTTCTAAGCATTTATGCTTATTTTAAAATTTCTTTCCTTTGGGCAACTGGGTGGCTCAGATGGTTGAGAGTCTGCCTTCAGCTCAGGTCATGATCTCTGGATCCTGGGATGGAGCCCCACATCGGGTTCCCTGCTCAGCGGGGAGTCAGCTTCTCCCTCTGCCCCTCCCCCTCCCTGTTCGTGCTCTTTCTCTCTCTCTCTCAAATAAATAAATAAAAATTTTAAAACCCTTTAAAAAAATAAAATTTCTTTCCTTCCACTTTTATTGGATTTGTTCTGGGTTTTTTTCCCCAAACTTCTTGAGCTGAATAATTAGATCAGCATTTTAAGAAATACTTTCTTCTTTCCCAATACAAGCACTTAAAGCTGTACATTTCCCTGTAAATAACACTTTACTCATATCTCATTTGTGGTACATAAACATTCTGTCTCATATGCCATGTCACATGATTTTGTGATTGAGTTTTAAATAACCATTTCTATTTCGATTTCTCCATTGACCTAAGGAATAATTAAAAGTATGTTTTAAGGTTAAAAAAAAAAAACAGCAGTTCGGAGCCTTTTTGGGGGAGGGAGTGGTCCATTTCTGACCTGTGGTGGAGAATGCCCTGCAGTTAGTTCAGATACTGGGTCTCTGGGAGCACGGGATGCCCGAGCAGTGGCCTGAGACGTGCACGCAGATAGATGAATGATCAGTTCTCCTAAGTCTCAAGTATGCTCGGAAAGAATGCACATCCTCTAAATTGGTTCTACAGGCTTTATAAGATCATCTTTTTAAACTGTATTTTCTAATAGCCTCGATTATTCTCTGCTTGATGTGTCAAGTCACGGAGGCGGATGTCAAACGTTCCACGGCTATAGGTTTGTCAATTTCCCCTTCTAAAGTCTGTCAATGTTTCTTTTGTATTTTGAGGCTGCTTGTTGCAAGTTCACAGGTTCAGAATTATTTATTTTCCTAGTGATTATTCTCTTGATTATATTTAATAGGCTCCTTTATCCCCAGCACCGCGTTTGCCTTTTGTCTCTTTTGGCTGATGCTAATGTCGCTAAACTACTTCCACTCCATTGGCATTTTAATACGGCGTTTCCCACCTGTTCTTTCTACTGAAGAGGCAGCAAGAGCTTCCAGCTCTGGCCCTCACAAGCCTGGTGACCTGCCGTGGAGAGGTAACTGATCATCGATAAAAACAACATACTTGATACGTTTGGATCCACTGCAACAGAAATCCACTAGTTTAAAATAACGCCAGAAACAAAAGCCATTGGCCCCACTCTCAAAAGAATGCTAAGGAACTGGCTCATTATTTTGAAAATCTGTAAATAAAAGGGAAGAACTGAGCATCGCTCTGCCTTTCCCATGGACTGCACGTCAAGGTAAGCTGACAGTTGGCCAGGGAAGTTTCTCTCTGTGGAAGCGTTCCAGCTCCGGAAGGAGAGCGTCACCACTGCTCCACCTTGAGCAAAATAATCAGCCTGTGGGCAAGAGCCCTGACGGCTACCAGTGGGCACAGGAAGGAGGGACGGGTCCCTGCGAGGCTGGGGGAGGGGGTGAGAACAGCCCCCGCCCCAGGGAGCTCCTGCCCAAAACACAAACACGCCTCTGACCACGCAGACAGATCTCACTCCCCATGGCCAGCAGAAATGGGACAGGGAGGGACACTTACAATGTCCCCGCTGGGAAGCAAAACCCAAGTGCGGACTGTGGGGAGATCCGCAGGACAGCTGGAGCCGTGCGGCTCCTTCAGCCAGTACCACGACAACCAAGCCCGGGGGCGGCAGGGGGACCCGCGGACAGACGCACACCTGCCCGAGATCGTGACCTCAACAAACCACGACAAGCTGTAGCCTCCTCACAACAAACTAACAAACAAACAAAAGCCCTTGTTCATCCTCCAAAAATAATTTTTATGAAGTTATTAGGAAAATTTTAACATTAGCTAAATATTTGATGACACTTAAGGGATTATTATTCTCTCGAAGTGGGATAATCCTGAGTTCATGGTTTTCAAACAGGACTCCTTAGTTTTCAGATCTATAAGGAAATACTCGCTGGTGAAATTACACAGCGTCTGGGATTTGCTCCCAAGGGACCTGGGGTGTGGGTGGGGACGCCCCCAACAGGGGCTGGATGGCACTCACTCGCGGGAGTGCTGGCTCATTAGACTGTTCTTTTAAATTCTGTACGTGCTTGGAAATTTTCACCGTTCACTATTTTGTAAAGAATAAAATTTACACACAAGGCTCAGGCTGGATTTCTCGCGCCTGCCGGACGCACGAGCACTTACCAGCGTCAGAGGCGCCGTCTTTGTCAGTGAGAACCAGGAGATGCGACAGGGAACCGGAGCGCGTCCTGCCCGTCTCGTCCAGCCCGACCAGCTGCAGGCGTGGCGTTGTCACGGGCGGGAAGCGGTAGAACTGGAAGGTGAAATACACGGTCTTTGGCCACGGCGCTCCCTGGCAGTCCTGGGACACTCTGAATCCAATAAGAGCCCCCAGTTAATCAGGCATCCATGGCAGAGAACCTGGGCTTTCGAGAGTCCAGCACCACAGGCCAGACGCTGCCTGGGCCGCCCACGCGAGCAGCTCTAGCGGGATCGCGGGGAGCCCACCAGACAGCAGCCCATGTGAGCCCCAGCTGGAGAGCGCTGCTCTCAGAGCCACACGGAGCCCGAGAATCAGCCAACACAGTACGGTCCACATTCAATTACAGGAGACTGGGCACAGCCGGTCTGACAGTATTTAGGGACGGCTGTGCGAGTGTCCTAACCGGATGAAAACACAAACAGCATTCCTTCATCCAGCAAGCCCTGGGCACAGAGTTCCACAGGCTCGAGCCACACAGAAGTGCTCCTTCAATGCAAGGAGAGCGCAAGCCCGGGGAAGAGTGCCGGAGACGGAGCGTCGAGCGCACCTGCTGAAGGCGAGGAACTGCAGCACTATCTCGTTGCCTTGTAGACAATCTGCTTCTTCCTTCTGCGGGTTGAATTTCACGGGATCTGCGGGATTGACAGCCTCAGCTGGTTGCTTATTGGCATCCAGAATCTCGGGAAAGCCGGCAGCCTGCAGGAGCACCATCGAGGCTCGTGAGAGCTTACTTCCGGAGCTGAAACACAAAGCCCACGGAGGCCGGCCTCCAGCAAAGGGCTGGCAGAGAGGCAGGACCTGGGGACGCCCCTCTCTGGGGAAGCCCATTGCTGAGAGCCAGTCTTCCCGGCACAGGAGGTGCCGGGGCCCTTGGGGCCACCCCTCACCTCCTGGCCTGGGCTCCCACGACGATCGGGGCGTGCACCGGCGTGAAAGGCAGCTCCCGCAGCTGTTCGGCAATCGAGGCGCCGGGGACCAAGGACGTCTGGCTCAGCTGGGCCTCCAGGTGAGAGATCCTGCCCTCCAAGGGGGGCTCCTGCCGAGCAAAATGCGGGCCCAGGTGAGGCCGACAAGGACCCCAGCCTGTGCCCACCCAGGAGGCTGGGATGGGGGCTGTCCACGGATGAACCGCCTGTCTGACTGCTGGCTTCCACAAAGGAAAATACGGCACGCCCGGGCGCCTTTTCCACTTGAGGCAAACAGTGAATAATTTGGGTATAATGTAAGTATGTCCCATGAAATATTCGGGACTTACACTAAAAAGTCACTGCTTTTCTGAAATTCTAATTTATCTGGGCATCTCCTATTTTAAGTGAGTCAAAAAGCAATGAGAATTGCATGAGAATTCAATCAATTTTATGAACAGGTACCGTGGGAGAGATCTGCTGTCTGAGAAGGTTAATTAACATAAAAACCACGTTGACAGACCAGAAAAACGAATCCTCCTTCAACGCGGCGAGACAGGCTGGTGCCCAGCCCCTGGCTGTCCATACAGACATTTCTCTGATCCCTGCGTCACCTGAATATTCTAGTCATTCCCTTCTATTCTACCTTCCACGTCCCTCCAGAGCAGAAGACACATCTCAATGAAAAGCCCTTTTGGGAATCAGAATGCTCTCTTTCACACCAACTTCCTAGCTTTCTGTTTCAGCTCAAAGGGGATACCACAGAACTAGAGGTAACTCCAACCCGTCTCAGCTGCCAGTAATAAGAGATGCAGGCCCTTCATAAACGAGCCCCAGACATACTCTAGAACAAGGCATCTCACAGTACTGTGTTTTCAAATAAATAATTTAATGGCACAATTTTTCCTCAATACACTTCCAGTACAAGACTGAAGACACAGTTTGCAGGTGAGCCAGCCAGCTTTTGAAACCAAAGTATATGTGAATTCCCCAAGGTCAGTGGAAACGCAGGCCCGTTTTGCCCACCGGATGCATCAGAAGCCAGGGTGGGCTTCACTGCCTCCCCTTCAGAGACTGACGGCAAGGAGTGTCCCGGAGCGCTGGAGGCTTGGATCGGCCTCATTTGTGTCTCCAGCAAAACTGTCCTTCCCCTTTCATGTACAGAGATCTGAGGGCAGTCTAACTCTGCCTTGTCGGGTAGAGCAAGAGCCTAATTAAGCCCCGTGGCAGGAAGAGCTCCCACACCCAATGCTCCTTGGTCAACGGGACAAAATGGCGGCATCTACCCGAAGCGTGGAAGTAAGCCATGCCCCCCAACCCCATCCCTACGCCGTGTCCCCCGCGTCACAGAGAACCTGCGTAGCCCTCGCCACCTCACCAGGGACCAGCGCAGCTCACAGTCAGCTCACAGTCAGAGACTTCCGCAGAAGCCAGGAGTCTGGAGCCCTTCCCTGGAAGGAGGAAGGGTGGGCACACTTACCTCCTGGGCCGGCGGGGGCTCCGAGCTGTCAGGTGGCCGTGAGGAGGGTGTGGCCGAGCGGCACCGAGTGGGGGACTTCGAGGGAGCCGCCAGCTGGGAAAGCGACAACTAAAGGGGAGGAAGCGTGGGTGAGACGTGAAAGGCAGCCCAGCAGGTCACAGAGCCCCCCACTCACGCGGGCACAAAGCCAGGAGACGCGGCCCAGAAGCCAGGGGGGGATCTGCGACCGCCTGCCCGGGGGCCGCTCCAGAACCCAGAGCCGCTCCTAAGTTCCTTTACTGTAGTTACTGAGAGACAAGACTGTGGTCCCTCCTCCGTGGTAACAGCGGCACGAAACCCTATGAGCAAGGAACCGCAGGTGGAGGAGGGAAGGGCCAGGGAAGCCGGGTTCTCCGCCACGTGTCTTTGAACCTCCCTGGGTTTCACTTCTAGCCAGAGACTGAACACTGGCAAGGCCCCTTCCAGTTCTAACCACCGCTGTGCCCGGGACACGGTCCCCCCACGAAGGCAGTGATTGGAATGGCAGCTGACGTGGGCTCTGCCGACAGCGGCCGGGACGGAGTTCCTGCACCACTGTCATTGCGTGACCGAGGGCAAGTCCCCGAGTCCTTTCTTTATCTCGGTCTCCTCATCCGCAAAGCGGGGATGAAAACAGTACCTAAATCACAGGACTACCGTGGGACTTAAATGAGAAGTCGTGGAAAGGGCTTGGCCCAGAACCCGGCACGTGGTAAGCCTCCCGTGAAGGCCGCAGACGTCCGGAAGGTGAACGTGGCTGTGAAGGGGCCCGTGCTCCATGGGAGACCTGCCTCTCAGACCCTGGGCTCTCTTCCTAACACACACTGACGGCTGACCCTACGCGGTGCCGGCACAGAGAGACTCAGCACTTGAGGACGCGTCCAACGAGTGGCCGGGGGAGGGCGTGGAGCAACAGGGGACCCCAGCAGCAACTTCGGGGGGGCAGAGAAGAGCTGTGGGGTCTGTTCAGCACCCCCTCAGACCCCACACGCTGTCTTGAGCCTTTCCTGCCTCTGGAAGGGGGCAGCGCTGTCCTGGGGTCCCTGAACACTGAGGCTGACATGCACACTGCTGCACGGAAAATGCTAGAACACGCCAGCAGGGAAGCCTGGGAGGCCGTCTCCACATGTGTGCCTTCAGGCAAACACAACGTCCCCTCCTGAGGCGGTTTCTGAGCTGCATGGGGCACAGTAAAGCTGCTTCCTTGGGACAGCCTTGGATACCGAATTCTCCGACTTTTCTAGAAAGTCATTTCCCAGGGTGAGGCTGGCAGACAAAGTCATCAGGGAGACAAGCCAACTCTGACCCCCCACAAAATGATGCTGCCGGAACTCCAGGCGAGCACCACAACCAGCTCGGGGTTCGGGGGTGGGGGAGCAGGAGGCCTTGCTGGCCAGCCAACAGCCACACGAGCCAGCGCCTCTCCTCCTACGCCGGAGGCTGACCTGGCACCCAGAACCACCCGCCGTCTGACAGGCAGGCGGTGGCCAACGCGCCTGGTCTCTGCCGGCACCGGCTGCTCGGCCTACGGGCCCGGCTGTGGCCTCCCTGCCCGGGGCGCCGGTGACTACCCAGGAGGAAAGGAAGGGTGAAGACCACCCTGTGGCGTCTCAGGAACAACACAAAGGCTGTTCAGATTTTGCTGAAAGATTCTCAGCTATTAGACACAACTGCCAGGGAGAACACATCATTTTTAAAAAGTATTGAATATGCCTTTGATGGCAGCTTGGAAGATTGCTAATCAGGGCAGGCTGCCGCTGGCCACACAGCCCAGCGGGACGGGGGGCGGGACGGGGAAATGGGGGTGGAACGGGGGCAGGATGGGGACGGGATGGGGGGGGCAGGACGGGGGCGGGATGGGGGGGAATGGAGGCAGGACAGGGGCGGGAAGGGGGCGGGACAGGATGGGGCGGAGCAGGGGCAGGACAGAGGAGCGGGCCAGGGAGGGGGCGGGATGAGGGCGGGATGAGGGTGGGACAGGGGGCGGGATGGGGGAATGGAGGCAGGACGGGGGGCAGGACGCAGCGCCAGCACCCCTGGAGCCAGCACATCCCTGGTCCCCAGCCCCCGCAAAGCAAACAGGACACCACTGTTTTTAAAGATGCAGAAAAATGTCCCACCCCCGGGCCTTTAGATGACTGATTTGGGAATTCTGAAACAGGCATCTGGGGCCTGGACTTACCCCTGGTCCCACAGGCGAGTCCTGGAGGGCAGCGAGCCCCTGCGGCGGCGGCAGTGCTGGGGGGCCTGGGGGGAAGCAGATGGTGGTGGGGAGGGGCACCCATGAGTCTGGGGGGCCCAACTCAGGGCCTGACCCGCCTGCCCCCTGGCTGGGACCGGGGCCGCTGCTGGTGCTGGGCAGCAGGAACTGGGCAGTCCAATCACCCACGGTGTGCAGAAGCCTCGGGGCGTGTGCCAGAGCAAGGGCCTCTCCCCTGGACACAGCCTGGGAGGATGGGGCCTGAGCTTGTCTGCAGTCACTCCCGCTGCCCCCAGGGCCACTCCAGCCCCACTGCTCCCCCAGCCTGCCCGGCCTCATGCTTTCTGATCCCGTGGTCTCACCAAGGGTGGGCTTCGTGACCCGCGAAAGTCCTCACACGCCCACCCTGCGCCTTTCCGTCTTCCCGTCTGTTCACACCCCCTGACTTCAAGAGCGGGGGTCCCGTGTGGGCTGGCCTGGCACTCCCGTGCCTGGTGCAGACTTGCTGTCTGCTTAAGTCAAGAAGGTCCAAGCAGATGCGTGTGGCCATGGCCTACTTGTCCCGTCTCCCAGCCCCCCTGATGCCCACTACGCACAGCCTGACCCGAGTCCTGCTCGCTCTAGGTGTGGGCGTGGTGGGACCGGGAGACGTGAAGGCCAGTCCTTCCCGTGGCCCCCCCAGAGCAAGGGGCCTCGTGTGTCCTTTGACTTCGGTGATGTCAAGACTGGCTCCTGCCGGCTCTGAGGCACCTTTCTCCAGCCAAGTCCAGAGGGCACCCCCTCAGTGGCCGGCCGGCTCACAAACCAAGTCAGGGTGCTTCCCAGGGACTTAGAAACACTCTAGTCCGAGAGCCTTCGGCTCCCGAAACGAGCTCAGGCAAATCGCGGAGTAAACTATGCCCCCAGGGAAGGTGTTCTCGCCCGGAGCCAAGTGCAGATGAGGGTCCCGCCAGCCCAGGCATCCGTCCCCGTCTTCAGGGCGCGGTGGCTGCTCGCTGCCCGCTGCCCTCCTCCCCGAAATTTGTCCAGAGGAGGAAGCGCGCGGAGCAGCCGAGCCCTCCCGGCCCCACCCTGACACACGGGCTCTGGAAAGCCCCACGGGCTGCCTCTGGTCACAAGGCCGAACCTGCAGGAAGCGGCTCCATCGCCCTCTGCGAAGAGACACCTGGGCCTGGAGTCAGTCTCCCGCCTCCTTGGTTGAGCGAAACCGAACCTGCCCCCGAGGCTTCTCCCACACGTCCTTCTGCCCCCGCGTTCTCAAAGCGGGGTGCCATGCGGTGCAGTCGTTAAGGTAATTCTTTACATCACGATTAATTTTAAACAATCTTATCTTCCTGGAGAATAAACCGGAAGAAAGGCTCTGGCGGCAGATTAAAAAGATGCCTGCAAGTGACCCCAGGGCCACGGACGCGCAAATCCACACGCCCCACGGACGCGTAAATCCACACGCCCCACGGACGCGTAAATCCACACGCCCCACGGACGCGTAAATCCACACGCCCCACGGGCGCGTAAATCCACACGCCCCACGGACGCGTAAATCCACACGCCCCACGGACGCAGGGCCTGAGCGAAAACACACCAAAACCACAAAGTATCCTGGTTCCGCAGCTTTCTGTTTTCACACCCGTGTGATGATCGCCGGCTCGGTTGCTTCTCAAAATAAGCGACCTACTAGCCGCACGCAGAGAACGCTGCGTCCTCCAGAGCGTGTCCCCTCGGATCCCTCCAAGAGGCTCCCCGAAGCCACAAGGGCGGCCCCGGACTGGGACACCAGACACCCGCCACAGAGCATGGCCGGGCTGGGGGCCACCGCACAGCACGCAGGGGGGCTGAGGACGTGAGGAACAGCACCGCAGTGCATGCGTGTGCAAGCGCGTGTGCAAGGGTGTCTGGAACAGCGGCACATCAGAAGGAGCCGCGCGCCCGGAAACCGCAGCACATGGGGAAAATCCAGTAGGTCCACGCGTGCAGCAGGACCCTGCGGATGGTCGGGGCGTCCTGGCGCGGAAAGGCTGCAGAGCGGGAAAGGCCAGTGACCAGACCACCCGCCTGTGCCCACTCACCCATGTTAAAGGGTTAAACAGTTAAGAAAAAGAAAACAAGTGCGGAGGAGGCAGGAGTGTAGGTAAATCCACTGAAGTTCACGGAGCGGGGACAAGCGTAAGGGACTGTCAGTCCATCCTTCGTGCACACGAGTAAGCACGTATATTCGTGGATTGCTTGTGCAATTAAAAATAACTTAAGTTTTAATTTAATGGTCATTACAAGGTGAACCAATGACACCGGTCAGCTCGGCAGCACCGACCGAGACACCATAAGCAGCTGCTGGCCCCGGGGCCTCTCCCCACACGTGCCTCCCGCTGGGGAGCCGCAGGGCTCTCGTTTCCAGAAGAACACGGAAACTCAGAGAGGACGGACCGCTGGCACAGGCTCTGGGCAGCCCACGGGCCGCGGAGCCCGGGAGGCCGTGGTCGCGCCTTGGCCTTGGAGACAGCCCCGAGCACAGCGGGAAGGGACTGCATCAGTGGTTCCCCCGCCACCGGGCCTAAGTGCCGCATGGACAGGGTCCCCACCGACGGCTTGAGACCGAGGAGAAGCTCACACCTCCTGCTGCAGCAGGTCCGCCCCCTGTCTGGAGACTAACCCTCCCTGACACCCGGTTACTCCCTGGGCAGCCTCAACTCGCTGAAAATCGCCGTCGGCAGAAGCTGAATGGTCCAAGTCTCCCTTCTGTCAGTTCGGCTTCTAGAAGCCCAAACTGCTACCACCGACACTTGGGCTGTCCGCGTCCCGCTGGGTCACACAAAGACCCATGTCCGGGCGCTTTCTCTGCCGGAGGACACACGTGCAGAATCGCACAAACCTGAACCGTCCACACGGCCCCGACGGCGGCTCTGGAGAGGGGGCTGGACGGGGGCCACAGAGAGATATAGAAACAAGTACGCCGGTCAACAGGAGACCAGGCAGCGGGCCTCGTGGAGACATCCTCCAGGCTGCAGGGAATAGAAAGCCCCCCCAGAAGCGCGACCACCTTCCTGGCCATCACCAACCACGGCCAGACCTGGGTAGCAGGGAGCGCCGAAGCCCTTTATCCCAAAATGCAAGCCGTCTTCCTGGGAATGCTTTTCTCAAACAAGCTGTGCATTTTGGGGGGAAACCGAGGAAAGGAGTCAGCCGGCGGGCCTGAGGAGGGGTATTCACCGCGGGAAACGCTGTGCAGCGGCGCAGACCTGCCCATGTCTCGCTGCGGGGTCCATCCGTCACTGGCAGAGGCAGCGGCTGCTTGGCCCAGGCCTGGGGCCAGGAGGGAGGGGTCGGCGATGTTACAGGTTGGGGGGAGCAGCTGGCATCAAAAGGCAGGGAGGAGAAGGGGGTCATGACCACTAAAGACAGAGTTGCCGTGATTTAAGGAAAAACGGGAAAATAAATGTCCCACTGAGCTTTGAAAATAAAGCATTAATTAATATTTAATGGTCCTTCAGATACTAAGAATTCATACGGCAAATCCATTTGAAAGGCCCTCATTTCTAATTATTTGGGGGTAAAAAGCCATTCTCCCTAAGATTCTAACCCCAGGCAATGGAGGAAATGAGCACGATCTGTGCGGAGATGAAGGGGCAGACAGCTCAGTGACGGGGGTGCTGTGGGTCTCGGTGCTGCAGGAGCGCAGACGGCTGAGGTGCTCCTGTGCACGGGACACCGGGGGGGCCCAGCTCACGCGGGGGCTGCCGCTGGGGGGGGGCTGCACTTGCACAGGAGCAAGCCCGGGCCCGCCCACAGCGTCCACACCTGCAGCTGCGCAAGCCTGCCCCGGCGGCCACCTGCGGCTCAGGCAGGCTGGGCAGTCAGGGGCAGCGAGGGACATGTGTCCCGAGCACACTGGGGGTCCCGAGGTCCCATTGCTGGCACAGGCAGCGTGTTGCAAAGTTAGCCAGAGTGTTGCAGAGTTAGCACCCAGGATCCAACGTGCCCCCCAGCACCTGGGAAGTTACACGACCTGTGCAAGCGACTGGGCTCTGGGGTGCAAGGGATGCAGGCTGGCACTGTACCCCAGAAGTTCCCGAAGCAGAGAGGACGTGGGAGAAGAGGCACGTTCCAGCTGCTGACAAGGGAGCATCACGACGATGGTGTCGTGGCTTTGTCCCCCCGCTGCCGGCGATACCGTAAAGCCAAGGTGCGCAATGTGCCTGTCTCAGCTGACCAGGCCCCGGAGGACTGGAGAACGCGGTGACGGCAGCCCGGGGCCGGGATCCCCTTCAAGGGCTGGCCGCAGCAGAGTGCACACATCCCTTTAAATTCGCGCATTCACGGGGCTCCCGACAGCGGCTCAAACCCCCTCCTGCGTGACCGCCTGGGTGACAGGACCCCGGGGGCAGGGAGCCTCCTGTTGGGACAGGACATCGCAGCACTGACACAAGAACGGTCACGACCACGCCAAGAACGCGAGTCAGGGTATGCCAGGAACACCGTGGGGACCTATTTCCCGCGACCCCTGCCATACAGCTGCTCTCCAAATCTATGAAGCAAACACACTGACATTCTGTCCCCACCAGAACCACTGAAACGCAACACACGGGTCAGGGAAATGCCACGTTTCAAAACACCAAGACCGAGCGCCCTCTGGCGGCTCCGTGCACTCCTTCCCGGAGGGTGAGGGAGAGGCGTGGGCCTCTGCTCCCTCCTCACTCTACGGGGACATAAAAAAGGTAATTCCTGACAGAGAGCCGAAGTCCCTCACTTAACATGACAGCCGCACGTCGTCAAGATTTCTAACAGAACCGTGTGAGTTAGTAAAATATCGAAGGAGGGAAAGTTTCCATCACCAGTTAAACACGAGTGAATCCGGGATGAAGGCAATGACATCAATGCGACATGAACGCAGCGATAAATCCAGATTAAATAAAGCAAATGCAGTCAGTCCCACCGTGCAGACCTCTGGCCCCGGAAGGGCAGTGGGGAGCAGACGATGTCTGTACTAGATCCCGGTCCCTCTGGCAACCTGTCTGCCGAGCGCCGCACGGGGAAGACACACCCTCACCCGGTCAGCGGAGAGACGTTGTCCCACCCGCTAACAGGACGGAGCTGGAGCCCAGAGCGAGCTGTGTATGTGGGGAGGGGTCCCCTTCCCCCTGAACCTCCACAACACGCCTCGGAGCCCAAGAACGTCCAGCCTCCCGTGTGCAGCTGGAGGCAGTGGGCTTCTGGGGGACAGGCGGCTCTCACCGGTCCTCGTCCTGCCCACACAGCACGGGGGGTGGGGACTGCCCAGATCCGCTCGCTCGAACATCTTGAGATGCAGGAAAAGCTGGCCGAAGCCGGGTACCGCCCCACACTGAAGCAGCAGCGTGCCGGGGAGCGGCCTGGGACTTGGCATCCCGAGGCCCGGCCCTCGATCCATGGGTGACACGTGCCGCTTCTCCACCCTGACCCCGCACTCCCCTCCCAGCTCTTAACCACGCGGGGAAAGGGACACGGCAGAGGAAGGGCTCCATCTCGGGACTTGTATGGGACCCCCAAACACAACTGCCCAAGGGCAATCTCAGAGCTGGGGTCGCTAGGGGGCGAAACTCTTCCTGGAAGGAAGCCAGCAACGGGAGAGCTTGATGGGGAGGGGGCCAGGTGTGGGAGGCAGGCAGGCAGACAGACAGACAGAGCTCGAGAGCCAGGCCGCAGCCAGGCCGTACATCAGCTCTGCAAACATGTGCCGAGTGCTTGCCTGGGCCAGGACCCTGGTGGGCAGCAGGAAGAGGAGGACGCCCCTCCCACCCGTGAGATGCTCCTGGGACAGTGCTCGGGGATCTGCACCTCTTCACCATCCGGTGCACCAGTGAGGGCACTGCCAGCCCCTCCGCAGGGTGTGGGCACCCAGCTGGCTCCCACCCCTGAGCCAGGAGGAGACCTGGGTGTCGCTTCCAGGCCAGAGCCTCCGACCGTGGGATGGGCTCCCCCAATGCGTGCCTTTCTTTGTGGTGCTGTGGCCTGCAGAACTCCGATGACGCGGGCCGTCTGTGACCACGACGGGCGGAACTGCGGCCGATCCGCGATGGATGTGGAGGGAGAGCGGGAGACAAGCTGTTTTGTTCTAAACCGGTGGGATCTGGGGCTCCTCTGTCACCGTGGCAGACCTGACTGATCACTCCCAGGGCGGCAGGACAGGAGGAGACCCAGGAACAAAGGACAGGATGAAATGAACATCGCTTCTCCCGAGAGCCAGGAGACGCCCGCGAGGGGCACTCAAGACCAGCAAGGGTTCAGTGTGGACACTTTAGGGCGAGACTGTTATTTTTCACTTCTAAATTCAAGGTTAAAGGGAAATAGAAACTGAAACCAGTAATTTAGGAAATAAGACCACCACAGGTCAAAACGTCCAAAATAGAGTCAAAGAAGTACTTAGAAGAAAACCATAGGACCTTAAATATTTCTATTAAACAGACAAATGGAAAGATGCTAAGCACTCAACTTGTTTAAAACTTTAAAAAAAAAAAAAAGAGGAGGGAATTAATAAAGGCAAAGTCATATTAAATTATAACTAATCAGATTAAAATTAAAGATATAATCAGAAACTTCAAAACAGCACGAGAACCAATAAAGGAAACCAAGAGCTGATTCCTTACAGAGGAGGAGAGGTAAACACCTCTGCTAAGTCTGACCAAGAGAAGGAAAGACTTGCCAAAAGATCGGGAATGACAACGGGAATCTATACGCAGAGACAGAAATTGGTATTTTTACGTTAGATACGAGTTTATCCCAGGATCTTAGTAAACTCAATGAAATTAACCATTCATTTGCAGACTAGGTATCCCCAAAGTTAACATGAGCTGAGATGGAAAACCTAAATAGAGCCATAAACCATAACAAACTTAAAGGTCATGAAAACGAGCCAAGGAAACCCCATGGAGATGGGAGATGGAGCAGGGACGGCAGGGGGCCCTCACCCCCACCTGGCCACGCCCGGGACCAGCAGGGACCTGCAGCCCACGGGAAGCTGCCACTTGGAGCTCTCTCTTGCTCCAGTGAACTTCTGCTCAAAACTGCCCCTCCCAGCCTCCCCCTTCCCTCTATGAGCGGACCCTCCGCCTCCTCTGCTCTCGGCCTGGCCTAGGGTTCGCCATGCTCTGCGCATCCCCATTTGCAATCCCTCTGCTGCTCTGCAATAGACCCAACTGCTCCTCAATAACCTTGGTTGTTTTCAAGATTAACACTGTCGGAAAATCTTTTCCAAAGGCACCGAGTTCCTGATGGTTTTATAGGTAAGTTTTCTCAAACCTTCAAGAAACAGGTCCTGCCTTTTGTTGAAACTATTTTAAAGCCCAGAAAAAGACAGAAAGCATCCAAACTCACTGTGATGCTGAATTTTTTGGGTCGAGCAGACGAGACAGGTCACAGGGGCCCAGATATGTGGCCGACCATCTCTCTGAGTATCTCTGCGAAGGTGATTCCGGATCAAGTCGCTATCCGAATAGACCGACCGAGGGAAGCGGTCTGCCCTCCCCGGTGTGGGTGGGCATCATCCCATCTGTCGAGGGCTTGAATAAAACCAAAGAGTGGGGGAAGGAGGAGCTGGGCCCGTCCTGCCTGCCTGTGGAGCTGGGACACCCATCGTCTCCTGCCCTCGGTGCTCCTGTTCTCAGGCCTTCAGACCCAGACCAAAATCTGCACCGTGGGTTTCCCCGGCTCTCCGGCCTCCGGACCCGAACTACTTACACGAGCAGCTGGCCTGGGCCTCTTCTCAGCCTCCACAGATGGCAAGAGCCAACTTCTTATAATAAATCTCTTCCTACGCGGATAGCCCACTGCTTCTGCTTCCCCAGAGAGCCCTGACTAAACATCAAATCTAGCACACCCCAAACACCACAGCCTGATGAAGACAGGACAAGAGAGAACGCTACACGCATCAGGGGCCTGCCGGCTCCGGCCCGGCCACCAGACTCAGCCCACAGCCTGGGCTTGAACTTTCGCCGTAACACAGCCAAGCCGGTCCGCACGGCTTTCACCGCACAGCGCGGGAGCGGAGGAGCGCCCGGCAGGGCAACCGGCCCACGCAGGCTGCGGTACCTCCTGTCTGCCCTTGAAGTCTGCTGCCCTCTGCCACAGACGAAGCTCCATCACGGGGACCGGGACAGAAGTCCTGAACACGAGTGAATCAAACCAAGACAGGCAGAACTACGTTTCCCACAAGTCACTCCCTCTATCTCTTTCTTTACTTAAATAGACTTTATTTTTAGGGCAGCTTTATATTCATAGCAATACTGAGCACAAAGGACAGAGAATTCCCATCTCCTCCCTGCCCCAGACACGCAGTCTCCCCCAGTATCCACGTCTCACACCCACGTGGTACCTTCTTTTTGCTACCTAAAATATTTGGTACTTTGTTTATTGTCTCTGTTTTTTTTTTTTTTTTTAAGATTTTGTTTATTTGAGAGACAGAGAGAGAGAGTGTGTGTGTGTGAGAGCACGAGCAGGAGGAGGGGGAGAGGCAGAGGGACGAGCAGACTCCCTGCTGAGCCAGGAGCCCAGTGAGCCACCCAGGCACCCCTGCTGTCTCTTTTTAAAATGGGTCTCCTTTTAGGCGGCTGGGGGGCTCAGTCAGTGAAGCATCTGCCTTGGGCTCAGGTCATGATCCCGGGGTTCTGAGATCAAGCCCTGCATGGGGCTCCCTGCTCACTGAGGACTCTGCTTCTCCCTCTGCCTCTGCCCGTCCCCCTGCTCGTGCTCACTCATGCCTGTGCGCTCTCTAATAAATAAATAAAATCTTTAAAAAAAAAAAAATTTCACTGCACATGTGGTGTTGAAGATTCAGCCCTGAGGACATGCAAAGATCTACTTGGCTCGTTCTGTCTGCGGGTACGGCATCTGGTCGTCCAAATACACCAGCTCGTTTTCCCATCCCCCAGAGGGAGGGGGCCGGCCGCCACGCACTGAAGAACCAGTTGCTCTCCACGGGCGTCTAGAAACGGCACCTCTGAGTCGTAGGGTATGAACTAAATATCATGAAACTCCTCCTCAAAGCAGCCGTCCGCATAGCATCCCTGCCGGTGTTGTAAGACCCTCTTGCCCCACGAGCATCCTCGTGAACCTCGTGCTACGAGACTACATTTCTCCAGTGGCGGGGAGTGGGGGTGGGGGGATGAAATGATTCCTCACTGTACTGTGCATTTCTCCGATCACTAGCGACACTAAGCCCCGTCTCATGCTCACCAGCCACCCTGGCTTCTTCCATGGAAATCCCCTGTTCATGTGCTTTGCCCATTTTTCTTTCCCGTTTTCATTATTTCTAATTGATTTGGAGCAGCTATTTCTATAATCTTTCTTCTTTCTAATCTTCTAATTCTAGAGTTTTCTATCACTTCTAAAGTTTTGTTTCATAATCCACCTAAAATTTATTTTTGCACATGATATGAAATTAGGATCTAATTTTATATGTTCCTTATGGACCAGCATTCCCACACAGTTAAGTGATTGGGCCATCCCTGCCCCTCGCGGTAAGCAGAACAATGCTCCCCACCCCAGAAATACCCACAGCCTGGTCCCCAGACCCCGTCTATGTGAAGGTGTTGCGCGCCAGTGATTATGGCTGCTGATCGGGGAGACCGTCCCGGATGATCGGGTGTGCCCAACGCAATCACAACGGTCCTTGTAAGTGACAGGGAGGCAGCAGGATCAGAGTCAGAGAGAGATCTGAAACTGCCCAGTGCCTCTGAAGAGGGAGGAAGGGGCCAAAGGATGCTGCAGCCGCTAGAGGCTGGAAAGAAGACAGAGTCTGCCCCGGAGCCTCCAGAAGGAACCAGCCCCACCACGACCTCTCCGTTAGCCTGTGAGACCCATTTTGGACTTCTGACCTCCAGAACTTCACGACAGGAAGTTCATACTATTTTAAGCCGTTTTATGTTTATGGTAATTTGTTACGACAACAGTAGTAAAGCAATACACTCATCAGTACCTTGTCTGTCCATCATGCTCTTTCCTGTGTCTGTCTCTATCTCTGTCACGCTGTGCTAGCTACTGTAACTCTATACACATCTACAAATCAGGAAAGGCGAAGCCTCTTTTCTTCTTCAGAATTTCCTTGGCTGTTCTTAACCATGCAATGTTTTTAATTTAAAAAAAAAGACTCTATCTCAAAGTAAAATAAATGCAGTGCACAAGGGAGACACACTCCAGCAGAGAGCATGAGCCCGACTCAAAGTCAGGAAAACACACGGCGTGTCTAGTGAATCACAGTAGCACAGAGCAGCCAGGAAAACTTCCAGAACCACTGGACATCCAGCCCTGGGGTGCAGGATTTCAGAAGCCCAGAAACCGTTAACGGCAGGCAAAGATGCCTACTTCCGGTCAACATGGAGTAAACAGTGACCAGAAACAAATGCATCTGAAACAAATTTTTTTAAACTGACAAAATATATGAAACAACAGGTTTCAAGGCAATAGAATTCAGGCAACACAGGACAGTGATCCTGAGGGGCAGGAACCAAAGAAGTGGGCCCTGCAACTGTCCCAGCTTACTGCAGTTAGTGGGTCTGTGGGTCACGGTGCAGGGAGACGGGGCACGGGGGACCCCTGATGGAGAAGACAGAGCTGAGGGTCCAAGAAGACCGAGGAAACTTCAGTTTGCAGGGCAAAGTGCCAGACAGGACAAGGGCACAGAAGGAGCACTCTGGTCATTTACAGAGAGTTCCCTCTAGGATCCAGCAGATGACTGGTCAGGAAAGCACCCAATGCTGGGGCAAGAGCCATTGGAACAGTCCCTGATGGTCACATGGGGCCAGAAACAGGCCCACTGCACAGGCCAGACGGCAAACCTGTAGCTCAGGAGAGCAGAGGACGCAAAGGGGAAGAATTAGCCCTAGACTAAAAGCTGATCTGGTCCCACCTAGCAGACCTTAAGGGCAAGATCTAAGAGGATCAAACTGTCTCCAGAGCTCAAGAGTACTTATCAAATACGAAAGTATTTAGCACTTGATAAAAGAAAACTCACAATATCTGTAACCCGATAAAAAATGCTGAGATCAGAGAAGCAGCAAAATACAACCCAAATTAGGGTAAAAATTACCCAATTAAAACTGAGCAAGAACTGAGGCACCTGGTGGCTCAGTCAGTGAAGTGTCTGGCTCTTGATTTTGGCTCAGGTCACGAGCTCAGGGTCCCGCGATCGAGCCCCTCATCGGGCTCCCTGCTCCACAGGGAGTCTGCTTCTCCCTCTGCCTCTATTGCCCCCCCGCTTTGATGCGTGCATGCATGCACTCTCTGTCTCTCAAATAAATAAAATCTTTCTTAAAAATAAAAAATAAAAATCAATTAATGGATAATTCCGGGAAGCAGAGGGAGTGGTAGGCCAGGTTTAAATCCGCACACGCCAACACTCAAGGCCACTGGGAGAGTGAGACCCCAGCCCTCGGACCGCAGAGCCGCCACCCGTACCCCCGTACCGCTGGTGCACGCCCGAGGCAGCCAAGTGACGAGGCAATCCCATCACTGCTTAGAATTAATTTGATCAGAAGGTCTTCACCCAAACCAGCTGCTTGTTTTCAGCACCGTGACGGCACCGTAAACTGAGGCCTTGAAAACTCCTTTCCAGGAAAGGTCATTCTGTCCTCCACGCAAAGCTCGCCGTGCAGGCTCGTCCTCCGAGCACACGATCTACGCAGGATTTTCCACAGACGTAGATGAACTACCCTTACTGCCTTTCACTACTGTCCTTTTTTGAGTAACTTCATGAAAAATAGTTAACCACAACATTTACCTTTTTTTATAACCTGACACACTATCTTTCATATTGACCTTTCTCAGAAGTTACTATGTTTTATTTTTAAAATGTAACTATGAATATACGTCAAGGAAGCAAAGACGCTGGATTTACAGTACAGGTAGGTAATAAATTGCACCCTTTGTTTACTATTTTTAAACAACATATGCCTTTAATGCGTTCAACTTTATTAAGAAAAACTGGAAAGGCTCTGCACGGACCCTGAGAGAAAATCCATGCCTTCCGCCCACCACACCAGGAACTCCGGCAGGGACTCCGGCAGATATCCTGGCCACAGCCCCCCAGCCAGCGGTGCTGCGAATGGAAGACTGGTTATCCGCAGACACACTGGCGGTAAACAGAAATCCTGGCAGCAATCTGCTGAGCACGACATCCAAAAATTGAAAGAACAACTAAAACCATCAAATGCACCACCTTTTAGAGAAGGAAAATCCTTAATGATGTGGTTTGTTCCAAAGCCACAGACTATTCGTCTGGTACCTGAATACGTCCGGGTATCTCAGAAGACCCTGGAAGACCGTGAAGACAGTGGCCACTGTGCCAAGGTCTAGGCCAAAGAAATAAGTGGACTGCTTCCACCAATTGCCAAATTAAATTCAACAAGACCAGTTCCCATAAACTAGAATCTCAACTCATAAAAAAATCAGCCCCAAACGAGTCCCAGACCCACGAGCACCTCTGCTCCAGCACCCGGGACCTGCAGCCGAGACACCGGGGATCCTCCCGGAGACCGAGTGGCGTCCACGAGGAAGACGGACCAGGACTAGAGCTCCCCTCTATGGCCTTACACATTTGTTCATTCCCTACCTTTCTAACTTTCTAAGAGACGAACCTCCTATGATCTAGAACATTGTTTCAGCTGGAGCGATCTCTAGAAGCCTCAGGCCAGGGCTCAGTGCCCTGCAGAGTGAACTCCTCCAATACCCCTCGGACGTCAGCCCTGCACGGGCCTGACAGGTGGGGTCCTCAGTCGGACGCTGGCTTCAGGGTCCTTGGGCAGAAGCCAAGAGGCCCTGACCTCCAGGGGCTGAGTCAGCCAGACGCAGGCCCAGCGGCCCCCGGCGCTCCTTCGCCACCGCCGGCGCTTCTTCGCCCCCTGCACTCATGCAGACACGTCACTGCCCGGGAAGGACGTCCCTGTGCTGGGAGCCCTCGCTCCCTTTCTCCAAGCCACAAGCTGAGGTCACCCCACTCTCGGACAGTGCTTCAGTGGGGAGAAAGCACCTTCCCAGAACAAGAAACGTTCGCCACATTGACAGCACGGCACAGAGACAGCAGCCCGTGGCTCTCAGCCACGCTCTAACTGGCGGGCCCACGTCTGCAGGACCCCAGGCCGCGTGCACCGTTGGGTGTCACCTGCAGAGACTTCCACAGGCCTTTGGTCAGGGAGCTACAAGAATCAGGTGACAACGTGCTGGGCCATGAAAACTCTGTCACCGTCTGACTCCACACCCCCATATTAAGCAGAAGTTCAACCACAGGACCAAATTAAAGCCAATCTGTGGCAATTACCGGGTAAACGTCATTGGACTGGACTAAGTCATGCTGTGTGCCTGAAAAGTCAGGTCTCTGCAAACACTTACTTGCGGGGGACGCAGGTGGCCTCCTGGAGGGCTGCCGCTCTGTCTCGGGGCCAGGGACGAGCCCCGTGGTGGTGTCCAGGTGTCCCTCGGGGCTCAGCGAGTACTGGAACTGGACGGCCCCCGACTCCACCTGCTTCACCTACGGCAGACACAGTGAGAGTGATGGCAGCCTCCCCCCTTCATCAGTGCCCCCGAGTTACAGCCAGAAGCGGTCCCCCGGCCCAAAGTCGACGTAAACCCAGGGACGGCCGAAACCCCGTGTTCCCAGATTACAACCAAGTCACTTCCCAAGCTGAAACAGTCAGCCATGGCATGAACACCCCGGAAGACCACATTAGTGCGGAAGGCTCTGACACAAGCAGAAATCACATTTCTCTAGTTCTGCACGTGCTTTTAAACAAACCAACGTAAAACTGACCTTTTACATTTGGGTGTATCGCTCGGTTTAACACGTGTAAGCACAACCACAGTCAGGGTGCAGGGCGGCACGTCACCCAGACGTTGCCCCGTGCTGGCCCCGGCTGGCCCGCCGTCACGGAGCTCACCTGCATCATGGCAGCCTGGCCTGTCCAGGATGTCATACACGGGCACCCCGCGACAGATCATTCTGGAGCCCAGCCTCCCGCACTCCACACGGTGCGGATGAGACTCATCCCAGCAGCGGGACCTATCGGTCGTCGGTTCCTTTTCCTGCTGAGCCGCATTCTATGGGACGACGGGTATGGTTTATTCATGTGTTCACCCATTTAAGCACCTTCGGGCTCTTCTCAGTGTGGACGGTTACAAACCCTGGGGTCCATGATTCCGTGTGAACTGAAGACTTCGTGTCTCTAAGACTAGGACTGCTGGGTCACGTGGCGTGGGTGGGGTTCATTCTGCAGGACACCGGGGTTCACTTCTGGGCTCTCTGCTCTGCTCCCCAGACTTACGTGCCAATCCCGCACCAACAGCCCTTTACAGGGGCTGCGGAAGCTTTACTCGAAGCGTCACACTGGGGGGCGTGATCCCTCCAACTTCAGTGCCCTGGTCAGAATTCTTTGGACCCTTCTAATCCCTGTGCCTTTCTGCGTAAATTTTAGGATCAGTCTGTCTATATGTAGACCAAAAAAAAAAAAAAAAAAAAAAAAAAATCCTGCTGGGATTTTGATTAAAATTACATTATCTCTAGATGAATGAGGGGAGAATTTATACCTTTATCATGTTGGATCTTCCCATCCATAAAGATGTCGTGTCTCTCCATTTACGATCTCACCCAAGACCAAGGGTAATAACCATGAGAATAGTCTCATGCAGCAAAAGGAATGGCTACAGTTCGCAGCAGACAGATCCTCGAAACATCGTGTCATTAGGTTTATCTCTTTGGGGAAAGAGCTTTATAAGTAATACTGTTTTGCTTTGTTTTTTAATTTTGCTTGTCAACTTTTCGTTGCAAATATACAGAAATGAATGATTTTTCTATCTTGATCTCCTGTTGTCTCCTGCCACCTCAATAAAGTCACTAATTCATTCTAGCGGGGTTTTTTTGTAGATCCCTTAGGATTTCCCACACAGACAATCATGCTATCTGAAAACAAGTACACTTCTGTTTCTCCCTGTCTAATCTGTGTGTCTTTCATTTTGTCTTCTTGCCTTAATGCCCTGGCTAGGACCTCGGGTGCGATGCTGAACGAGATTCTGAATGCTGAGTGGACACCCCTCGCTTGTCCCTGACCTCCCCACCTCTCACCACCCAGTAGGATGCTCACTGACAGGTTTGGGCGGGTGCCCCCGAGCAGAAGGAGGGGCTTCTCTTCTACTCCTAGTTTGTTCACGGCTTTTATCATAAATCCATGTTGAATTTTGTCAAATGCCTTGTGTGTGTCAACTGCTATGATTATACACTTTACCTTCTTTAGGCTATTACTATGGTGAATTATATTGATTGATTATTAAAACAAAAACAGCCTTGCATTTCTGCGACAAACCCCCGCCTGGTCATGGTGCTGTCTTCCTTCCATACTGCTGGATTCGATCTGCAGTTTTGTTGATGATTCCGCATCTGTGTCCGTGAGGGACACGGGTCCGCGGTCGGCGTACGCTGTCTGTCTCTGGTTTTGCCACCAGGACAGCACAGTAGCATAGGCCCCATGACGTGAACTAGGACTTGCTCCCATCCTTCTGTTTCCTGGGAGAGTCTATTCTTTCTTCTTTAAGTCGTTCTGTAGAGTTTTTTTTTTCACTTTTCTTTTCTTTATTATTTTTTTCCTATAATTTAATTTTTATTTTTTAATTAACACATAATGTATTATTTGCCCCAGGGTACATGTCTGTGAATCATCAGGCTTACACATTTCACAGCACTTATCATAGCACATACCCTCCCCAATGTCCATAACCCAGCCACCTTATGTTCTGTAGAATTTACAGTGAATGGGCCTGGATATCGCTTTCTCAAAAGTGTTTTAACCACAAATTCAGCTTCTATAATAGTCCAAGGACTACTCAGGTTGTCTACTTCATCTCAGGTGAGTTCTGATAATTTCCGGTTTAAGATAAATTGATCCGTTTCATCTGAATTGCCATATTAACAGGCACAGAGTTGCTCACAGCAGTCCATTACTGTCCTTTTGAAGCCTGGGGCCGGCAGTGATGGTCCTTCTTCTACTCCGAACATCAGTAATTTGAGTCCTCTCTTGTCGTAGCTCTTGCTGGACATTTATCCATTTTATTGATCTTTTCAAAGAATCAGCTTTTGGTTTCATTGTCTTTTCCTATTTTTATTCTCTATTGCCTCTGTACTCCTCTGTTTTTGATTTCGTTAGTTTCTGCTCTTCATCTTTATTCCAGACTTTCTTCTGCCGACTTTAGGGTTATTTTGTTCTCCTTTCTCTTCCTCCTACAGGTGGAAGAGAAGATTACTGAATGGAGACCATTCTTTCGTTCTAATACAAGCACTTAATGCTACCAATTTCCCCGGAAGCACGCGTCCACTGCATTCTCCACCTTTTGATGTATCTTCCTTTTTGTTCAGTCCAAAACCTCCTCTATTTCTTCCTGAGGCTTCCTCTTTGAGTTATGGATTATTTAGAAATGTACTGTTTACTTTCCAAGTGTCTGTACTTTTTTTTTTAATATATTTATTTTTATTTTTATTTATTTGACAGAGAGAGAGATCACAAGTAGGCAGAGTGGCAGGCAGAGGCAGAGGGAGAAGCAGGCTCCCTGCCGAGCAAGGAGCCCGATGTGGGACTCGATCCCAGGACCCTGAGATCATGACCTGAGCCGAAGGCAGCCACTCAACCAACTGAGCCACCCAGGCGTCCCGCAAGTGCCTGTACTTTTTACTCCTATCTTTGTTACTGACTTCTGGTTTAATCCTATTATGATCATGGGACAAACCCTGAATAATTCCAATTCCTTAGAAATTATGAAGGTTTTATGGCCCAGGATGTGGCCCGTCTGCGTGTTTCCTGTGTGCTGGAGAAGAATGTGCATTCTGCTGCTGTCGGGTGCCGGGTTCTACAGAAGTCATGTCGGTCCAGACGGCTCATGACGTCGTTCAGTTCCTCCGTGTCCTCGGGGACTCTCTGCGTTCCCTGGTTTACGTAGAAGGGTGTTAAAGTCTCCGACCATAACCATGAATTTGTCTGTTTGCCCTTTCACGGCCACTAATCAGTTTCTGCTCTACGGATTCTGAAGCTCTGTCTGTTAGACGCACACACGTTTAGGACTGCCGTGTCTTCTTGGTGAACTGACTCTTTTATCGTATGTGATAGCCATCTTAATTCCTGGAAATTCCCTTTGCTCCAAAGTCCACTCTGTCTGGTGTTGATACAACCACTCCTGTTTTCTTTTGATTAGTGTTTGCGCAGAACGTTTTGGTGTCTGTTGAGTGTCTTTTCTCTGAAAGTTGAGATTTTCCTGGTTCTTTGCATGTCCATCAAATTTAGATTATATCACAGACATTTTGAATATTATGTTAGGAGACTCTGAGTCTCATTTAAATCCTGTGGAGTATGTTGATATTTTTGTTTCATCAGGAATCAGCCCGATGGGTCCAGGCCACAGTTTCCAACTGGCTTTCTCTGGGTTCTGAAACCCGTGCAGTGCTATCTGGATCCCTCCTGTATGGGATCCACCCAGGGCAACTCTGGGGCGGGGCTGGCGGTCCAGCCACAGTCAGTTCTCAGGGTCTTTGGTATAGCACTACAGGGTTAGAATCAAGCACGTGCAGCCAGAGGGTGAACCCAGCATTTCTTAAACAATGTTATGGGGTTGCTTCCCAAGCCCCTCCCTCTCCATGGCCTCCCCAGACCTGTCCAGTTCCCTGGGGCTTTACGATCCTCTGGCCGGACCCCACTGCGCTCCACACTCTGGCAACAGTCCCTGAGTCTGAGGCCACACAGTGGGAGGACAGAGCGGTTTCTTTAAAGAGCGCAGGAGTCTATCAAAGAGCTAAAGTTCTCATCTATCATTACTGGAAGTCAATACATAATGTCTAAAATTGATAAACTAAGAAATAGCAGAAGCATAATATTTGGAAACAAAGTAAATACCATAAGTCACAGCTGAGAGTTGAAAGTGGCTGACTCTGGAGATATAATTTTTTTTTTTTTTTTAGAGACAGTTACTTGCTCAAAGGAAAAATACAGGAGTTGTTTAAGAAAGAAAACATAACCATAATACGCTACTTACCTACACAGGAAATAACATCAAAATAATCATAACACAAACCTCCAAATTTACTTAGCCAAAACTTATGGGATGTTTCTAATACTTGTATTTCCCTCTGATTAACATCTGCCACTTCCCCTCAAGGGTAAGTTCACAGGATCGGGGGTACTTCTCCAGGGTAGACAGAGGTGCTCAGTAAACGGTCACTGAATGGATGAGTAAGACACAGAACGTGTGGGGGCAGAGACGAGGCACAGCTGGGCCTCCCCGCCACCTGCCTGGACAGAGGCTGGCCCTGCTGGAGGACACAAACACAGGAAGAAGCAGAGAAGGAAGCAGAATTACAGTTCATTATTTTAGTTAGTTGTAGAGGTTTAGCACACCGGTCTCAGCTAGGGGCAATTTTGCCCTCGGGAGACATTCGGCAATGTCTGCACACAGCTCAGTGAGTCCCAGGTGGGGGCCGGCTACGGGCCTCTAGCAGGCAGAGGCCGGGGCTGGGAATGAACGCCTCCCAATATGCAGGACAATCCCCACAGCAAAGAATTAGGTGGCCCAGACTGTCAGCAGCGCAGAGGTGGAGAAACCCCAATTAGAAGTGATATTCCTTGTGAAAAATGGCAGTATTTGATATATTTCTGTCCTCAAGATAGTCAAGCCTTCCACTTATCTTCCGATAAAATTTACACACTTGGAAAGCGAAGGGAATGTCGTGGCATGCCAAGGCCAAAATTAAATAGAATACATATTTGTTTAAATACATACATACGTACAGACCGAGAGGGGAAGAGAGAGGCGATGACTTCAGGAACTCTGCTGGCAGTTTTACAATAAGGGCTCAGACTAGTCCGTGGGGGAACGCAGCAAACTGTGGTCCCAGGACGAGAAAAGCTGCACCATGAGCTGTTCCTTATCCAGTCCCCAAGGCATTGCCCACATCATAAATAACACCGAAATAACACCGAAAATAACATTTGTCGTTAGAGTCAGCACACAGACGACTCGCTGAAGGGCCAGGGACGGCCCTTCCGCCTAAGAAAAATGAGACAGTTGAGCGGTAAAAGGCTCCTCGCCTCACTGCTGAGACAGGCAGAGCGTGGTTCAGGAGCGCGGGCAGATCCAAGCAGCCCCGTGCGACACTGGGCGCGACACTGGATGACACGGGGCGACACTGGCGTCAGGATAGGCTTCTGTCACCAGCAGCACTTGCCCACGGCACCTGCGGCTCCCTAGGTCCCTGCTACCCATCCTGCAAGGCTGTCTGTGGGCGGGGAGGCCGGGGGAGAAGACCGCTCACGCACTCTTCGACTGGCCCCACCTTTACCTGTCTTTTCTACCAGGGAGAAAGCTCCCTTCCAAACATGGATCTTTAAAACTTCTGCTGTGGCCTGCCGTCCGTGCAAAGCTGGAAGGAGCCGGGGGCCAGCAGGCACGAGAAAGAAGTCACGGAGACGAGCCAGGCTGGACGCCCACTGCCCGGCGCCGACCACAGCCCCTGCCCCGCACAATGCCCACCCTCCACGTGTACACGCACGGCACAGAAGTGGACCCTGTTTGCACAGTGCGTACAAATGAAAGTCACAGGCCCTCGGGCCACCTTGCGAGACTGATGTGTGAACGGGGAGGTCCTAAGCCCCAAAATAAAACCCATCTTGGTTCACAGCTGACTAGGACTCGGCAATCACGCTCGTCCTTTAAGGGCACATCCGTGACATGAAAAAATTCTGCTCATGGGGCACATGGGTGGCTCAGTCAGTTAAGAGTCTGCCGTCAGCTTTGTCATGATCTCAGGGTCCTATGGTCGAGCCCTACATCGGGCTCTCTGCTCAGCGGGGAGCCTGCTTCTCCCTCTCCCTCTGCCTGCTACTCTGCCTACCTGTGCTATCAAATAAATTTAAAAAAAAAAGAAAGAAAAAAATTCTGCTCATGACACACTCGCAAACATTTCTGACAGCCTCTGGTTTTGAAAATGTATGAACTTGCCAGAAGCTCACGGGCAAAGCCTCCCACTTACGGAGCCTCTGAACAACTTACCTCTTCGGAGCTCATGCTGGCCGGGGGTACCTTATAGACGAGACAGTGCGAGGGGTTGGGCCGGATCCCACCCTGCAGAGGTAAGGTCACCTTCCCAGAGCCGGCTTCCAACACGGGGTTCCAAACGGCCCAGCGAACCGTGTGCATACACGCCACACCAGACAGAGAGGGGACCGAGGCCGCCTAGAAGGGAACGAAGCATGTCGGTACCTAACTTCCCACCAGACCCACCACCTTGCCGATGTCACGAGGGAGCAGTGCAGCCGGGCAGGGTCACGAAGAAGGGACCAGAGCAGGAGGGCACGACACCGAAGCTTGGAGGGTGGGGAAGCAACTGCCCACCTTGAGACCCCCCCCAACCTAACCAGCGCCCTCTCCTCTAGGGATCTCCCTTCTGGCTCAAGGCAGCAGCGGCTTCTCTTTCCAAGACCGACACCATCCTGCCGACCCCGCCTGTACCCTGGGGCTCTCTGTGTAGGTCTGTAAGCGCGCTGTCCCTCGCCCGCAGCTGCTCACGTCTGTGAGGGAAACACTGCGAATGACACTTGGTGTGAGTGATAGTGAAGGATGCACGCGGACGTTCGGTTTGGTAGCATTCACGCCTATTTTCTCCAGCTACATTTCCGCTCATAACAAACGGTAGGTACATTTCACACATGTGGCTCTCTGTGTACCTGGGAAACCGGCCAGGCCCGATTCTCCGAGCCGTTCCTTCCTCCGCCTTCTCTATCACTGGCCAAGTGAAACCCATGAGGACACTAAGGAAAACCCGGGATTAGCGAAAGGTTGTTTGCTCAATACGGTTTCAGGCTTGACTCGGCATATGTTCTAACGGCACCACCTTCATCCGTTCGCTCAGAATTAAGAGTGAAGCCACACTCCAGCCCTGGAACGCCTGCTCGGCTGGGCGGTGAGACCTGTGACGGCCGCCTGGGGGACACCCTGGCTCTGGTCGAGTCCCCGACGGGCACTGGCCGCAGGCTCCATGGGAGGCAGCTCGTCAGGACTCCGGGAAGACTCGGCAGGCAGGGCGGACTGGGAGCCCAGGAAGGCACTTTCCAGCCCCCGGGCACAGCTGCCTCGACCAGAAGCAGTCCAGCCCCAGGGGGCAGCAGCCACCCCCGCCTCTGCCCTCCGTATGGCACTGGTAGTGGTGAGGACACAACCTGAAGGTGGTAGGCGGTCACTGGAGCACGGGCAGAGTGCTCCTAACGCCACCCCTCACGGGCAGCAGCGAGGTGTCCGCTCCCCCTGCAAAGGGGACAGCAAAGGAATGGGGTGACTCCGTGTGGTCTCAGCCACTGGCCACATCTGCTGAGCCAGGCCGCCCTCCCCATTCGGGCCACGGGCACGGGGAGGGCAGGCAGCCTGCAAGGAGGGGCCTCGCACTTCTGGAGGGAAGGGAAGCCCATGCCCCGTTGGTGACTGTAAGGGACATCGTCCCCAAGGAGAGGAGAGCCGAGGGGGGCCCGCGGACACAGGCCGTGTCAGAAGCCACAGAAGAAGGCCAGGCTCCGGCAGAGGAGCTGGGGCTCCCAACGGAACCCGCTTGCCGGATGTGCGTGAGCTGCCATGTCCTTGCCACGGCCAGGACGTGACGGCACTCGGGTCCATGGCCCATCATCACGCACATGCACAAGCCCAGCGCACATAGCTCCAAGGTCCGCTGGGCCGCACCGCGGCCGAGGGAATGTGTGCGCAGCGCCCAACACGGAGAAGGAAGCACATCCATCTCACTCCAGTCGGGCTGTCCAGACTGTCCTCTGCCCGACGGCCTCCCGCCTGCTGCGTCCTCAGACACAAGGGGTACGTGTCCAGAGTCAGCGTCTGGTCCTGAATTAATCTCTCCTCCTGAGGCCCCGTCATAAGTGGACCAACCTCACTTCAGTGGGGCCGGTTCTGAGCCCAACGTCCAGTCCCGGGCTAGGCTACCGCCCCATCTGCCCCGGTCACGGGGGTTACTGGGGATTCAGGTTCCTGCCAGTTCAGGGAGAACATTCTGGAGGCACAAAGAACCGGCAAAGTAAGAGCCTACGCGTGTGACTCTGCCCAGCACTTCCGACACATGTCAGGTACACAGACGACGCCTGCTGCCCCCATCCCGCTAGCTGATGACAGGTGACATCAGTCAGACTACGACGAGGAGACTATAAATCCACGGCTCTTTAAAAACAAAATTTCTGGGGGCACCTGGGTGGCTCAGTTAAGCACCTGCCTTCAGCTCTCGTGCTCTAGTAAATAAATAAAACCTTTTTTAAAAATTACTATAGACATATTAGCCAAAACACTATATGGATTCCATCATTTCTAGACTATTTTTGCAAACAGCCACCTCCTTATAAAACCCGGTTTATTACGGGATCAAAAATAAAATATGTATCCAAGTCGTCCTGCTATTTGTGCCCGTCCTTCTGGTTTAATCTTTCAAATCAGGTGATTCTGATACGCAGCCTTCCAATTTCACAGTCCCTTTGGTTTCCCCGTTCTCAATCGATGACAGCTCTCCCCGTGCGGGGTACCTGTCGGTTATACACACATCCGTTTCCCCTCGCTTTCGTCTCTACCAGCTCCAACGAGAAGAGACGGTTCACGAGTCACCGATCACTCCTCTGCAAAGATTTCTGCAGCAATTAGGGCTCGGTGGCAATGCAGTTGCCACGTATTATTAGCCTGTGCTCTCTTCCACCAGGCTGGGCTGACACCTGCAAGCGAGAACCTGCCCAACCCCATGCCACTGGGACCCCTCCAGCCTGGTCCCCGGCTCTGAGGAGGTCGGGTGCATCCAAGCGGGTGGGCCGAGCGAGAGCAGCTATTTGGTCAACGTAACAAGGCTCCTCCTGCCGATGAATTCTAGTGGTTGAGATAAAGTCAGTTACTTCGGGCTTGGTTTCATGAAAAGGGAAAAAAAAAAGAGAGAGGAAAAAAAAAAACATTGAATTTTTCCCTGTTTAGACTTTTATAACAGCAAACAATACACAAGAGGCCAAAGGAACACACTTGGGTTGTAAGCCAGGTTTGTCATGGGGCAGAAGGGCCACACCGACATCCCCCAGCCAGAGCCCAAACAGACAACCCTGAGCCCGGGGAACCCTGCGACCCGGCGCCCTGCGGGGGGCTCCACGGCCGCTTCAAAAAGGCAGGTCCCCAGCCTAACCCCTGGATGCTGCGACTGTGACCCGATTTGGAAAAAGGCCCAGGCAGATGTCATCAAGTCTTATGAGATTAGGAGATCTAGATTATCCCGGTGGGCCCCAAATCCAATGACCAGTGTCCTTACGAAGCAGGACAGAAAGAGATTTGAGACTGAGAGACAGAGGGAAGGCCACGTGCGGGCAGAAGCTGCAGCGACACGGCCGTGAACCAAGGGGGGGCCGCGGCTGCCAAAACCTGCGAGAGGCAGCAGGAATCCTCCCCTGGAGCCTCGGGAGGGAAGCCAGCCCCAGGCTGGGTGCAGGCGCGTCCAAGAATGCCCACCAGCAACGCGGGCGGCAGGGACCAAGGCCCGCCCTGCAGAGGGGCAGGTGTCCGCCCGCAGGACTGGGGGTGCACGCGAGAGCAGCCAGAGCCCGACGACCAGCAAGGAGCAAGGCCGCCTCCGGGGTACTCACGTCCCGGCACTCTCCGTAAAGGACCCCGGGTCCTTGGCCGCTGCGGCGCGCTGCACAAGGCCCGAGAGCCTGCACGCTCAAGGGTCAGCCACTGCACAGAGCAAAGGCTCATGGGACAAGTGTCATCAGCCCGAAGTCGTCCTTCCAGAAACCGGTCAGTTAGATGCCAAAGCCTTTTGTAAATCAGACGGACAGCGAACTTGGCAGTGGCCACAGGCTACTTTCCTTCATACACACTCACGGTGAAAAGGAAACCCAACAACACAGAAGTGGTCATTAATCTGCCTGTGTATGACAGTACGTGTCATTTAAAGGCACAGCAACCATTTCACAGACAGTATAGTCACTCACTCCACCGAGCAGAGTATTTGCAAACACACGCACGAGCCGTGGCAAACGGGGGACAAACAGGGGTGTGGTCTGAAGAAAGTGCCATAACCTGGAACAACCCTTCGTCCTGCTAAATGGGTCATAACGTTTTGGTCCTCTTTGCAGGAACGGTGGTCACTTGACAATGAATTAGAGAAGCAAAGGCAAAATGGTCCTGACCTTGGAGCTGTGCCTGGAGAGGGGGACAGGCGTGCAGCCTCCGGGCCTCTGGAGATGGAGTGCGCAGCCCAGCGGCCTTTGTACGCGCACCTGCTTCCTCGGAAACCCTGCCCCTCGCCTTGTTCCGCTTCCCTCCCCCTTCTCCGCCTGGGTCCCACAGCGTCCTTGATGGCAGGGCTCAGGTTTGGTGGCCTGGCATCCCTTCCTGTGGGCACGGCCCCTCCAGTGCTCGGGGCCAGGGACCCCCCCACAGGTCAACAGGGGACTGCACGGTTTGGAGCAGCCACTGCTGCAGAGAAGGGCTGTGTGGGGCCAGTGCTGGTCCTTCTGTGAGGGGGGCCCAGGGGCCCTGGGGGAAGGCGCCTCTCTATAGGAATCAGCACTCCAGGAAAGGCTGTCTGCAGCCGCGACCCACCCGGTCCCAGCCCCCCATCACCCCCCCCATCCCAGCCCTGAGGCACCACCGTGGGAGGGGGAGGCGGACGGGGACCCGGAAGGACGCAGGCAGTGGTGGAGAGCACTGGCAAGCTGCCAGACCCGAAAGAAAAGCCGACGGCGGGACCGGACAGCACAGCCTCTGCTCCGGGGAAGACAGGGCTTCCACTGGGGATGTGGGAAAGGGGCACGGGTCCCTCCGATTATTTCTTACAGCGTGACTCACATGTGAGTCACTCATCACCTCAAAATACAGTTTAATTTAAAAAGCAGCGTGCAGTGTGTGGTAACAGCTGTGTAAAGTGCTGGTAAAGAATGCTGAGTGAATGTCCACAAAAAACTGCCAGGATGTGAAGGGAGCAGAAGCGATGGAAGAAAAAGCCCGAGTACGACGGCAGCGCAGAAATCAAGCGCCAAGGAGCAAACGGGACAAGCTGTTCGACATCCGCACTTAAACCTATAAACAAAAACCCCTCCTGAGAAACACAAGAAGAGGTCGGAGCAAATGGAAAGACCCCCTGGTTCTCGGTCAGGACACGGCAGCGGGCTCGAGACGTCCACACTCTCCACGTTCGCTTACACGTGAGACACGATCCCCCGGGAACGCCCGCGAGCTCGCTCCTGAGCGTGCAGCACACGGAGAAACACACGCGGGAGCGCGGGATGGCGGCCGCCCGCTCGGGGGACCTGCGCCCACGGTCCGGGCACAAGGACACGTAGAGTGGTACACACCGACACGGACACACGCCTGAGCAGAGACCCAGGGCGCCAGGGACAGGCGCCGAAAGCGGCGGCATGTGGGGCCTTTCCAGCAGGTGGCCCTGGGCAACAGGACGGCACCGAGTGAACGTAACGGAGAAACACGACGAGCCCCCGCGGGAGGAAGGACGGGCTCTCTAACGACCCCGCAAACCCACACGCACCGGAAGTCAACATGGGCCCATGTGACTACTGGGGAAAAGGTTCTTTGTGGCCGAGAGGCCATGGGCTGAAGGTCTGCGTCCCCAAGGCCCACAGGTGGAAGCCCTAAGTCCCCACGGGACGGCACGTGGAGGAGGGCCTTCGGGAGGTGACGAGTCCGCTGAAGACAGGGGCGGGGGAACAGTGTCCTTGCAAGAAGGAGAGGAGAGGACCTCCCGCCCTCTACACACACACACACACACACACACACACCCCAGGGCAGTGGCTGCAAGGTCGGGCCTCACCGGGAACCAAATCTGCGGCACCGTGACCTTGAACTTCGGCTCCAGCACCGGGAGGGCTACGTGTCTGATGTCCTCACGGCATTTCATCACGGCCGCCAGAGCAGACGAAGACGTTGCCAGAAGCAGGCGTGTAGGTAAAAAGGCAGATGGCCAAGGCGGAGGGTAGGGCCTCTGCAAACTCCCCGAGCGCACGCAGACGCCCTCACTCACGAAGAGCACAACACGTGAGAAGAACTGCGAGGACACGACAGGAAAACGGGCGAAGGCAGTGGGCAGACGACCCGCAAATACAAACACGTTCGATGCCACTCACGGTCACTCACCGCGATGCCGCTCCTCCCCTCCGAGCAGCAGACCCCAGAGCCTGACAACAGCACGGCCGGCAAGGGCCGCCCTCCCAGCCCCCGGTCCAGCAAGCCCTTCCGGGTGCACAGCACGAGGCCAGCAAGCGCTCCGACGGCGCCCCTCGCACCGCGTCCAACGGCAAGGCCCCGCAAACGGCCGAGCTATGCAAACGTGGGATATCCGTGAACAAGCTGTGGGGCACGATGGAGTGAAGGCGGCCGGAAAAGGAGGGGGAAGCACTCTGTGGCCGGCCCGGTGTGACAGCAGGGACACACGCAGAGTCAGCCACCCGTGCGCTGCATGGGAGCCAAGGACACACACACGAGGCCCCTTGCACGCACCCACCTGCAGCAGCCCGGGAGCAATGGCCCTGGTTCCCGCGCAGGGCTGAGGCAGCGGAAGGGACAGGAACACAAACGGAGCGATGTTCTTCTGAAACCACCTCTTGGTAGAACTTTTACTTTTAAAAGCATATTAGTGTGCTAGACATTCAAGAAGTAAAACCAAACCACTAAGGATGGGAGGGGAAATAACCATACAGCTGAAGGCAGACAGAAACAGGAGGGCCTGCTGCGGCCTCAGTGAGCAGCATGGCCACCCACGGGGGCACAAGACTCTTCCGGAGCCCTGAACTCGGCCTGCCAGGTCCGCCTCTCTCGGCGGTGAGCGTGCACTGACCCTGCGCAGGTGCTGACATGCGGGGAAGGAGGGAGGGCCACCTGCCGAAGGAGGCTCGGAGAGCCCTGCCAGATGGCCCCGCGATCGGCAAGAAACCCAGGCCCACGCTGGGTCTGTGCACACGGTGTGTGTACACGTGTGTGCTCCTATGTGCGCGTATGTGTGCCTGTGCGTCTCCACAGGTAAGTTTCCCGGCTCTGTCCACTGAAATCAGAGCTGGGAAACGAAGACACACCGAGCATCCAGATCCGGACGTGGACGCACCCTGTTTAAAAAGAACCAGGACTGGGGTGCCCGGGTGACTCAGGCGGTTAAGTGACCCACTCTTGATTTTAGCTCAGGGCACGATCTCGGGGTCCCAGGACCTGCCCCTCATCGGGCTCCGTGCTCAGAGGGGAGTCTGCTGGAGAGTCTCTCCCTCTGCCTCTCCTCCCGCCTGTCTCTCTCAAATAAATAAATCTTTTTTTAAAAATTAAAAAATTAAAATAAATAAATAAAAAGAACCAAGGCTCATCAAAAACAAGGAAAGTCTGAGAAACTGTCCCGGTCCAGAGGCACATAAGAAGCCCCGATGATACCTGTGTGGCATCCCCGGTGGGTCCTGGAACACAGAAGGACCTCAGGAAAGGAAATTCAAATAAAGTGTGGACTTAGCTCATAATAATATAATACTACTGCTTCATTACTTGTAACAAATGTACCCCAGTAACGAGGCTAATAGTAGCGGAACTGGGGACGGGTATGTGGGATCTCTGTACTATCTACACAGTTTTTCCGTAAATCTAACTTTTCTAAAAGAAAAGGTTTATTGAGAAAAAGGCAGGGGTGGGAAACCACAGCTCCTCCCAGAAACGGCTGATTTGGGGGCTGGAACGGGGAGGATGCCAGCTGAGCCCGGGGCACCTCGTTCCGCCAGAATGTAAGAAACTGCTCAGAGAACAGAAGACGACAGAGGACGTCCCAAGGACACAGCCTGAAAGGACCGTGGACAACTCTGGGGCCCTCTGAACACTAAAATAACCAGGGACGGTAGTTTGTTTGTTTGTTGTTGTTGTTGTTTTTAAAAAAGGTGTCCCTGAGTCCATCTCAACGTGGATCTGGAAATCCTCACTCTGAGAGAGGCAGCAATGGATGCCAACTCCAGGGGACGGTTAGATGAGGGCCTTCAAGGGTCTCCCCACAGACTGCTTGTTGGCGGCAAGGGCAAAACCAGTAACTGTCCAGTGGGAACATCACACACCTGACCAGTGATCCAAACTAAGCAGGCCAACGGGGCCGGACGGACAGCACGCACTGCTGACGGGGGACCCTGAGGGACACACCTGCCCCACGGCGGTGTCCCAGCTGGGATGCAGACGCTGACTCCATCGGGAGGAAACATCGCCACATCCAACAGGAGGAACACACACTTTCAAACGTCTCTACCGAAATCTATAAAGAACTTACCAAAAACCCAAAAAACAAAGAGTTCAGTCAAGAAATGGGCAGAAGACAGGAACAGACATTTCCCCAAAGAAGACATCCAAATGGCCAA
>CM052900.1:162878963-162906035 GCA_028534135.1 Potos flavus | reverse complement strand
GTGCTTTTCAAAAAATTTGCCCACTTCAACTGAGTTATCAAATTTGTTGGCACACAAGTTAATAATATCCCCCAACTATCTTCTTAACATCTGTAGGATATATAGTAATGCTCCTCCTTCCCTTCCTAATATTGGCAATCCGTGTTTTCTCACTCTTTTTGCATGATCAGTCTTGCAGGAGTTTATCAATCTTATTAATCTTTTCAAAGAATCAACTTCTAGCTTTGCTGACTTTCTCTATTATTTGCCCTCTCTTTACTGATTTCTGCTAAGGGAGCAGAAATCTACTATTTCCTTCTACTAGCCTCTTTGAGTTTAACTTGTTCTTTTCATGTAGATTCTTAGGGAAGACAGAGGTCACTGATTTTATACCTTTCTTGTTATCTTACATAGTCCTATAAAGCTCTAAGTTTCCCTCTCAGGACTAAACTACTTGCATCTCATAAATTTTGGTATGTTCTTCCATTACTCAGTTCGAATTATTTTCTAACTTCTCTTTGAATTCTTCTTTGGCCCATGGGTTAGTCGGTAGTGTGTTGTTTAATTTCCTGCTATTTGAGGATTTTCTAAGTATCTAGGTTGATTTCTAATTTAACACCATACGAGTAAACGTATATATTTATACACATACGTATATACGTACTCATAAATTACAATCCTTTTAAATCCATTGAGACTCATCTTCATGGCCCAGCATACAGTCTGTCGTGGTGAATGTTCCACGTGCACTTGAGAAGCGCATGTATTCTATTTGTTGGTTACAGCGTTTTAGAGATGACAGTCGGGTCGGGTGGTGGATGGTGTTTAGATCTTCCAAATCCTTATGGGTTATTTGGTTTATTTCTTCTATCAATCATTGAGAGAGGAGGCTTGAAAGTCTCCAATGTGATGGTGAATCTGAACGGAGCAAACACAAGTTTGCTTCACTGTGTTTGGAAGCTGTGTTACTGGGGGTTGCGTGCGGAAGAGCGATCACAGCTGGCCCGTTACGCTCTGAAAGGCCAGTAGATGAGGCCGGCCCTCGGCTGGAGGCTGGGCTTAGCTTTCAGGAGGGCTCCCATCACCCTACCGACAATGGCGCCCTGTGCCACAACTGTACAAAGTGGTTTATGCTGGACAGCTGCTTTCTTGCTAGGAGTCCGGAGTCTGGGGACATGCCAGGCCAAGGACAGCCACCTGAGCAGTGCTCAAGACCCCATGGCCACTGAGTCTCTAACAAGCTTGCTTTGCTGGGAACATTTCACATGTGTTGTCCCGACTCGTTGCTGGGGGGAACTGAATGTGTCCTATGGGGCTCCGCTAGCAGAGGACCCCCGAAGCACGTGCCTATTCCCCTTCCACGTCCCCCCACATGCCTTTCCCAGGGCCGATCTTGCTCTGTGCCCTTTCACTGTAGTAAAACTCTTTCCTGTGAGACTGATTATACGCTGAGTCAGGCGAGTCTCCCCAGTGAGTCACTGAACCTGGGGGTGGCCTTGCAGGCCTCAATGGAGACGCGTGCACATTTAGGACTGCCCTACCTTCCTGATGGCCATCATCACACGAGACGCCCCTTCACCTCTGCTAATACTCCTCACTGCGAAACTGACTTGGTCCGACATCAGCACAACACAGAGGTTTCTTACTGGGTTTACGTGGCCTACCTTTTCTCTGTCCTCTTATCTTCATACGTACAGTGCCTGTCTTTCTGTCTAAAGTGTGCTTTCTTGTAAACAACCTATAATTGGGTCTTAAACAATAACTTCTAACACATTAGTCCGAGTCAGGAATTCCACTTGTAGGAATGATTCCACAGACACACGTGGACATATGCGGAAATGAAGTGAATCGTCGTAGCTGTGTCTGGAATAGCAAATGACCGGAGTACGATCTGTGTTCATCAGTCAGGGTCTGGGTAAATAAATGCCGGTTCGTCCAAACAGAGAAATACTATGTTGTCTAAAGAAAGAATGAAATTCTTCATGCAATGACATGAACGGTCTATAAAACATACTGCTACAAATATATAATACAGGTATATTTATCTGCTGTATTTGCTTAGAGTTTCTGGAAAGTTACACCAAAAAACAGGTCACACTGGCTGTGTCTAGCATGGGACGCTGGTGCCGTAGGGACTTGGTGGAACGATACACCTTCCTTGGGTATCCTAGTGAATTTCAAACAATGGTAATTACCTTTTCAAAACTAAATACAGGGGCACCTGGGTGGCTCAGTGGGTTAAAGCCTCTGCCTTCGGCTCAGGTCATGATCTCAGGGTCCTGGGATCAAGCCCCGCATCGGGCTCTGTGCTCAGCGGGGAGCCTGCTTCCCCCTCTCCCTCTGCTTGCCTCTCTGCCTACTTGTGATCTCTCTCCTCTCTGTCAAATAAATAAATAAAATCTTAAAAAAAAAAAAACTAAATACAAAGAAACATGAAATAAAATGAGACAATAAATAAAATTTCCTCCCCAAAATTCCTACACTACGCTATGAGCTCCTCCAAGGCGGGGGACGCTGGCGCTGTCTGCCCGGGCTGGAGCCCAGCTGGCCGCCCAGAGAGGGGCACCCCGCACCACGGGCTGCCCCTCTCTCAGACTCTCTCTTCTGTGAAGTGCGGTCGCGATGCCCCCCCTCCAAGGGCTGCTGCAACGAGGCAGCGGACTGAACAGGAAAGGGCTGGGCAGTAAAGCTGGAGGAGCGGCGCCAACACACAGCAGGCGCCGGAGCAGAGGGCTGGGAAGTGAACGCCGTAGGGCACGTGGGGTTCCCTAGAAGTGAGCCCTTACGATGCGGCACCCCAGCGACCGTGAACACAGGGAGAGCTGCCATCTGCAGGGGAGCACATGGCCCAGCCAGGCCAAACCCTGAACAGAGTCCCATGTTCCCACTGGCAGGTCGGGATCCTTTTCATGCATCCCACTGGGTCTCCCTAGAACCGTCCCGCGACGTGGGTGCTCTGTGGGCAGCTTGTCCAGCAGTTCCCCTGCCCCTGACGGACACAGACGGATGCAGAGTCCCGGAGTAAGCGCCGGAGTGTGCACAGGCTGTGGGACCTCCAGGCACACGGCTTCCGCCAGGATATGCCTGCTCTGCCCCTGCAGCTCTAAGCACCAGGCTGCAAGCAGGCCGTGTCAAGTCGGGCACGCGCCCACCTCCTGCAAACCTTGCTCAGAAATGCCGCAGGAAATCAGATTACCTGGGTTCTAAAATGGCTCTACTGTGGGCAGAAAGAAACCTTTACCCAGTGTCAAAAGTGCTGACCGAGTCGCTGAATCACATATTCTCTTTGCTGATGAGCCACTTTGCCTCCAAATACTGCCAAGGCCTGAGGTAATGGGTACAGTGGTAAGACTCAAACAAATAAGTGAAAATCAATAACCCCTCAGCTGAGAGCAGTAGCAACATGCACAGGACAATAAATAGCAAATTTCTTTACCTGCTTAATTAGTGGCCCATCAAGCCACTTCAGGACACACTGAAACGCTGTCGATTCCTTTAAAGGCTGTCGCGCTCTCTGTGGGTGGGGAGGGACCAGCACATTCTGGTCAAAAATCCTGAGCCAGTCATTCATTCTGCCAGTCTGAGGGTCACCTGGGCCTCTAGGATTACCTGCACGATCTGTGTTCAAATAAATAAAGGAGTTATAAAGGCCAGAGTGCTCAGAGCGATCCTGAAAGTTTCCTACCTCCCCTTGCATCCCAGAAGAACCACCAGCCCCAAAACTCACGTTTGGCAATTCCTCCCTCCAAACCCCAGTGCAACGGACCGGGACCTGTGCCACTTTCCCCTGGCAAACACGGCCCTCTGGCTCCAGATCCCCTCTCTGTCCCTGCTCTCAGGAGCCAACTAAGCAAGACTATGCCGGCCTCAGTAACTGGCAGAGAGATAGGCATGTGCAAGGCTGCTTTGTACAGTTGTGAAGGTTGAGCACTACACAAGTGCCAAACCTTGGGGACTAGGGCTATCTTAGAAAGGACCTGGAAGCATGACCCAATCAGAGCCAAGGAGATGCACATCTCACAGCTTCTGCTGGCTCTGCTGAGAGAAGGAAATATTCTTCTCTGCAGCCCTCGGGGCAGAAAGGTCATCCGTATGGAACTGTCAGGCCACTGTGGGAGGAGCTTCCTTGAGACACACAGGAAGAAAGCAAGCAGAGCCAAGCAGAGCACGGGCCAACCGGTCTAGGTGTCACGGATGGAGCCCTGGCTCAAGGAGACCCTGAAGCCACTCAGGACGGCTCAGCTACACCAACAGCCTCTTGTTGTCAAAGCCGGTTTGGGACAGATTTTGAGTGTTACGGGCTTCTGGGTGACCTGGCTCACTAAGGACATCATCCGCCTTCCTGGCAACCAGAGATCTGAACCTTCTCTATTCTCTAGCCTCTTGTCAGCTGCCACCGAATCTTAAGCTCTGGGCTTTGATAGACGCTGAATTCTGTACACTAAAATGACACGCAAGATAGGGCAGTAGACTTCATCTCCCAAGACAGTGGCTCTTTAAATGGGGTCCCCAGACCCTGCAGCTCCCTGGGCTTGTCCAGGGCTCCACAAGGTCAAAGCTGTTTTCATAATATTCACATGCGATCTGCCTTTCTCACTGCGTGGACATTTGCACCGATGGAGCAAGGGCAGGCGTGGGTGCAGCCGCCGGGGCCTCCGGGAGCCCAATGTTACATCTTGGCCCTGGAGCACAGGCAGTGTGAACACTCTGCGATGAGAAGGGAAATACACAGCACGCACCGCTGCCGCGAGCGTCCGTGGCGCACGCGGTCCCGCCGCCCCTGCCGGCCTGCGATACCCCCTTTACTAAAAGAGCCACCAAGAGACGGATCGGGCTTGTTCCCAAAGTCGGGCACTCCGCAGACAGTCTCTCAAACGTCGACTGAATGAGTCTGTCACTTCCAGGAAAACTGGTAATAAGAATTGGGCTTGCGGGCAAAAATCAGAACTGGGAAAATCTGTATCCTCCACCATGAACCTGACAGCTTCCTCCTCCTTAAAGACGTTCCTGACGAGATGGATGGGGACGTCTACAACTTCCTCTGTTGAAATTGTAGGATTAAATGTGCGCTATTTGGAAGATCCATATACCTCAGAAGCAGTATTTTCCAGGTGAGTGACGCATGATATAGAAGCCTGCGTGAGCGAAAGATCCAGCCACCGTGCAGGACAGATGGAAGGACGCTAACCAGAGCACGTGCCCTGGCAGGGTGCCCAACCCCACACCGCACGGACCTTTAAGAAACCACCACCTTGGGGCGCCTGGGTGACTCGGTGGGTTAAACCTCTGCCTTCCTTCGGCTCAGGTCATGATCTCAGGGTCCTGGGATCGAGCCCCGCATCGGGTTCTCTGCTCAGCGGGGAGCCTGCTTCCCCCCCTCTCTCTGCCCGCCTCTCTGCCTACTTGTGATTTGTAAATAAAATCTTTAAAAAAAAAAAAAAAGACCAAAAAAAAAGAAAGAAAGAAAGAAAGAAACCACCGCCTGTGGAGTCTGGGTGAAGCACCGGAGGAGAACGTCCACAATTACCTAGAACACTCCTCCCTTCTCTCGGTGAGGCCAAGTTTCTTTCAAATACTTCAGCCAAAACAACTTTCTGAACAGGTTAGAGACAGAAGCCGGGGGGCGCCTGGGTGGCTCAGTCAGTTAAGCCTCTGACTCTTGGTTTTGGCTCGGGTCTTGATCTCAGGGTCATGGGATTGAGCACCCAGGGGGGAGTGTGCTTGAGATTCTCTCTCTCTCTTTCTCCCCCCTCGGCCCCTCCCCCTCATGCTCTGATCTCTCTCTCAAATAAATAAATAAATCTTTAAAAAAAAAAAAAAAGCAGAAGCCTATATGAGACCCAGCCGTCTACTATGCCAGCCGCTACAGAAACTTGCAAAAATGCAAAACCAGCCCTCTTCCTGCTAATTTTTTTGTTCTGGAAAACAGCTGGTTTTCATAAAAAATACATTTTATGCTAACATGTAACAGGTCTATTGTTATCTCTACATGAGCAATAACATTGCTAACATTTCTCAGTTTTCATTTCCAAAACAGTAAACGCTGGTAGATATAATTAAAGTAAACAAAAGGTCTTTGGAGTGCTCCGCAATTTTTTAAAGCGTAAAGGGGTAGGAGACCACGAAGTCTGAGAAAGGCTATTCTAACAGGACCCGAAAGACCTTGCAGGCTCTGTGGGGAGTGGAGGGGGCCCCTAGAGCACGGGCGTGATTGGCCTGGCAAGCCCCCCCACATCGACGGGCCCACGCAGAGCCCTGCCCCCCTGGAGCGCCCCCCACCCCCAGCCCCGCAGGCAGGCCTACACGGCAGCGTCCAGACCTGGACCATCACCGCGTGAGCACTGAGGCACATATGCGTTGCGTTTTTTGTTCTGAGTTACTTTTATCAGCTCAATATCTTTGTTTTCAGGAACGACTGCCCCAAACCCAGGAGTGGGAAGGCTGCACACAATTTGGGGCAGGGCACTTGGTGATGGGCCCAAAGATGAACATGTGACCCAGACTGTGCCAATCATCATCATCCCCGGGAGTCTGGCCACAGTTCCCTCCGGAGAGGCCATCTCTACTGGGAGGGCAGGAGGTGCCCAGGCCAGCCAGAAACCCCAGGGGCTACCCTGCCACTCCAGGGAGAGCCTGAGGTCAAAGCCTGCCCAGGGGAGACTGGTGGAGACTGGGGTGGGGAGTCCCGCCGACAGAACCCAGACCTCTAGGTGGAGACAGCCTGATGGAAGGCAGCCCCCACTCCCATCGGAGCAGAGTTGCAGGAGCCAAGAAAAGCTCTTGGAGGCTTTCAGTGCTGGCTCAATAACGGCCCCCAAAGATGTCGCTGTCCTAATCTCCAGAACCTGTGAATGTGGGACCTCACATAGCATAAGGGCCTCTGGGAGCGTGATTAAGTAAAGGACCTTAAGGTGGGGAAAAGTACCCTGAATTACATAGATGGGCCTGATGTAGTCACAAGGGTTCTTATAAGAGGGAGGCAAGAGGCTCAGAGAAAAGGCCGGGTGATCACAAAGCAGACAGAGAAGTGAAGGAGGGAGGGGACGCAAGCCAAGGACCGGCTAGAAAAGGCAAGGAAACAGATTCTCCCCTGCAGCCTTCAGAAGGAACACAGCCCTCCCACACCTTGACTTGAGCCCAGTGATACTAATTTTGGACTTTTGACCTCCAGAACTGGAAGAGGATAAGTCTGTGTTGTCTTGAGTCACTCAGTTTGTGGTGGTGTTACAAAAACCAAAGGATGCTCACACAGCTGTCTACCACTTATAAGCAGCAGATGCCTGATACCCAGCAGGAGGGCTACCTGCCCAGGAGAGCGTCTTGGAGGCTCCGGGGGCCAGCTGCTGGGCCCACCCGGCCCCTGTGCTTTCCGTGGTCACAGCACTTGCCACCTGTCCTGTACGGACCTGCCACTGGCCAACCACTTGCATAAGGGGATCTACGTTCCTGTGTCCTTGGTACCTGGCTTACCATCAGAACTCAATAAATTTTCATAAAATCAAACTGAAGTTTCAATAAAGTTGACCCCCAAGCATTTTTTTAAGAGAAATACTGTTTTCCTGTTAACTTTCATTATAAAATGGGGACGTTAATTCATACAAAAGGAGTGCCATTAAGGACTGAAACGTCTGGGGTGCCTGGGTGGGTCAGACAGTGAAGCGTCTGCCTTCGGTGCAGCTCATGATCCCCAGGTCCTGAGATTGAGCCCCACATCGGGCTTCCTGCTCAGTGAGGAGCCCGCTTCTCCCTCTCTCTGCTGCTCCCCCTGCTTATGCTCTCTCGCTCACACACTCTCTCCCTTGCTCCAATAAATAAATAAAAACTTTAAAAAAAAAAAAAAAGAAGGACTGAAACTTCCTATGTAGAAGTCCTTCGTGCCTCGGGAGCACTGTGGCAAAGCGTCGCCTTTGGAAGGGGCCGCTGCCCGCGGTGCTTTCCCAGCACAAGGACTGTCTCCTTTGCAGGCTGCTCCACACTTTGCTCACTTGCCCCAGACTCCTGCGCCAGCACCTCTTCCCCTCCCCCTGGCTACCGCGAATAGCCGGCAGATGCTGAAGAACACCTCCTCCGTTCTGGTCCACCTGGCAGAGGAAACACATCCCCGGCATGGCCCCAGGCTGTACCAGTAGGCCGCACACCGGGAGGGAAGGCGTCCCTTCTGAAAGAGAGAGCCACCCACCCAAACAGTGAGCCAGGCACGTGGAAGCAGGCAGCAGCAGTCCAAGTGGGCGATGGAGGGAGCGGGCACCTGAGACACAGGCTCTTGGGGGTGGGAGACGAGGTGGGCACAGAGCTCTTTCCTCCCAGCCGCCACCTGACTGCCACCTGACCCTCCTTCCTCTCTATGGCCACTCTGCCCCCACTGTGCCCCGGCTACAATTCCTCCTGGACACCACGCCCTCTCGGTCCCCCCTGGAAAATGCCCACCCGTCCTCCGGGAGACAGACCAAATGCCCCTTCCTCAGGGTGAGCACCCCCGTCCCCCTCCAGCTGCTCCCCCACAAGGGACCCTGTCACAGAAAGTCACCATGCTTCCTCAGGCTCCACGCCCCTGCTGTCCTGCAAGACCGAGTCAGTGCGGTCAGCGCTAGGCCCTCGGCGAGAGTCTTTTAATGATCAAGTAAATAATTACATTACGCTGTGGAATGTGGAATAGCTTAAGAATGCTATGGAGGGAGGACAGAAGGGCCTTTGAGGTTAGATGAATAATAGAGAGAAAACAGGGAGCGCTCCCTGCTTTGAGCCCACAGAAAGGGCTCTCCAGGGCAGAAACGACACAAGGAAATGCACCCGCTTTCACTGAGTCCCTACTGTGAGCCGGGCACACACAAACCTTTTCGTGGGTATTATTCCAACCGCTGGGTAGATAAGTATCACAGACAAGGAGAGTGAGACTCGGGTTAAACGGCCAGGCCAAAGTCACATGGCTGGTCATGACCGGCCTCAAAGCCACTACAATCAAAGCCAGGAGAGGCCCCGGAGCCTACCGCACGACACGGGCTGGGGAGCCCCCGCTAACCCCCGCTGTCCTCGGACTTCAGGGGAGTCTCTTGCCCTCCCTGCATCTGTGTCCCATCTACAGGATGAGAGGACTGTGAGGTCTCCCAGAGGGCTCAGCTCTGCACCCCTCTTCTGTTCCAGTGCCTACAGTGATGGAGACCGCCAAACACCAGGTCTTTAAAAAGCTAAAAATCCAGTGGGGGAAAGACAAGGGAGCAAGTGTTAGCTGCACATAGGAGACAAGCCTAACTCAGTCTCCTTGGGGGGAGAGGGGGCCAGAGAGAACAGGGAACTCCAGCACTCAAGAGGCAAGCCAGGATGAAATCTCACCCATGGTGGTTCCCCAGAGAAAAAGGGGAGCAGGAGCCATGAGGAGCTGTGCAAGCAGGGGGAGGCTTCCTTCCAAGCAGTGAACAAGATCTGGGATGCCTAAGACTGAAAAGCTTTGGGAAGCTTTCTGGGGAGTAAGAGGTGATCTAATCAAGCACTGCCTAGAACTCCCTCATTCAAGCAATCCTCTTTGCATACCTACCGGATAGGTGCCAGGCACTGGAGAAACCGTCCTGAACACAGCAGACAAGCTCCCTGCCCTCATGGAGTGTATCTGGAGTGAGGCAGAAAGACAGGATTTAAGTTAGCACACAAGGAAGCCTCGGTGTGACCTATGAAAGCGAGAGAGGTGTGGAGCGTGCGCTGAGCTGGGACGGAGACCGGGTTGGAAGCGGAGCCCGGAATCCACAATCATAGGACATAGCAACACGGAAGCCAGGAGCAGCGGTCTTCCGTGGAGACAGGCCCTGGAGACGCGACTTCTGAGTAGGAAGGAGCGCTTAGGAGAGCCAAGCATTCGGGTTGCGGGACGGGCCCAGGTGGCCAGCTCTAAGCCGGTCAGGAAGTCAGGGAGATGGCCAGCGGAGGGGAGGGCGGGAGCCGCTCCAGGGGCGGCCCGAGGCAGGCAGGACCAGCAGGGCGGACAGAGCCTCCTGCAAGAGTCACGGAGTCTCGCCATCTCCACCGGGCGTCGGCTCTGCGATGCGCCGGAGGGGAACAGGCACCCGGCGAGACGAGGACGCAGCCGGGGCACAGGCTCCCTGCAGGGGTCCCCCACTGCGGGACGCCGGGTGCCGAGGGCCAACGTCAGGGTCTCCCCAAGGCCCAGGCCGTCCGCGCCGCGCTCGTCTGAAGCCGGGAGGCAGCAGAGGGGCGCAGGCTCAAGGGCAGAGGGCGCAGGCTGGGCCCCCAGGACCCCCGACGCCCACGGGAAGCCCGGGCCGCACCGAGCGTCCAGACGCGGGCGGGACGCGAAGGACGCGGGCCCCCGATCCCCGCAGAGAGCCGCAAGGAGCACCCCCACCCCGGGCCCGGGGACCCCCGGCCGGCTCGGCCGCCCCCTGCGCTCCAAGCCGCGTCCGACCTCCCCCGCGGCGCCAGCCGGCGTGGTTCCGCCCGCCGGCGGCAGCGTTACCTAGGAGACGGGCCGGCCGCGGCCGCGCCCCGGCCGCCGAGGCTCACGCTGTCGAGGACGTGCCCCCACGACGGACCCAGAGCCCCGCCGGCCTGCCGGTACCCGCCGGAGCCGCAGGCCTAGCGGGCTGAGGACTGGCCGAGGGCCGCCCGGTCCGCCGCCACCGCCGGAGGAGCCTCGGCAGGCGGCGCGGCGCGCGCGGGGGCCGGGAATCCGCCCCGCGTCAGCGTCGTTGGCAGGGCCTCGCGACCAATCCGAGCCCAAGCCCCGAGGCTCCGCTCCCGTAGCGCCAGCCAATCAGCGCTGCGGCGGGCCCGTCCTGATTTGCATAGCCGGCGATCACTCAGCCAATTGGCCTATGACTGGCGTGAAGACTAACCAATGAGAAGCTAGTAGAGGCGTGGCCCCGGGCGTCCCACGAGGTGAAGATGCTGCGGGCGGAACCTGGCCGAGCGAGCGGGATTCGGGGGCGCTAAAGTCGCCGGGGCAAGGCGGGAAGGAAGATCCGGAGCGGGGCACAGGATTCGGAGCTGGAGCCCCCCCAGGTAAGTGCGGGGAGACCCCAGCGGGCCGCGCTGGCCACCGCCGTGCGCCGAGAGAGCGGCGGCGGGCACACGCGAGGCCCGCGCTGATTCTCCATCTCCTCGTCCCCAGCGCGTCCCCGCGCCCGCCTCCGTCCTCACCTCCTCTCCAGCCGGCTCACCTCCTTCTCCATCATCTCCCTTCCCCCATCCCGCCCGACCTTTTGGCTCCCATCCCCGACCCTTGCCCCAAACTTCATCCCTCCCCTCGTCCCCGTGCATTCTTCCCCATCTCTGCCACATCCCCTTCCCGCAACCTCGCCTCCCCCTGCCCCCATCCCCCCTTCCTATCCCCTCTCCCGGCCTCTACGCAGCCCCATCCGAGCGCGCCTGGTCACGGACCTCCCCGTCTCGCCTCCTTGTTGCTCCTGAAGGCTCACTCTGCCTCTCGCTCCTGATCCCTGTCCTCATCCTCCCATCCGTTCTGCTCCCAGCCCCTACACCTCCTCCTGTGAACGCTCTCCCTCTACCTTGCAGATCCCCAGGACCTTGGCACTCCCTCCCTGCACCAGTTCCTCTGGCTATCTACACACCCCACCCAACCCCACCCAACCGCGTCTGGGCCCCTTCCCCATCTTCAGCTTCTCCTCTCTCCCTGCCTCTCTACCTGCTGCTGCTCCTGCAGGACGCAGAGACCCAGCAGCTGCACCGCTCTTCCTGCTGCAGTGGCCGCAGCCCGTGTACCTGCCCACCTTGCCACCCTCCCACCCAGGCGCACCCTGGCTCCGCTCCTCCTGGCATTTGTCCTGGAGGGATCCCATAGGGGGCTGCGCTTTGCCCAGAGCATCCTGGGGGGCTCCAGGTGGGAAACCCCTTAGGACCCTTTCCTGCCTTCCTTCCTGGCCGCTATCACCCTCCCCACCCCACCCCCACTTTCCTGCTCAATCTCACTTTGTGATTCAGCATTTTTGGGGTTGGTAACTTTCTTTGCTTCTTGGCATGACAGGACTGGGCTGTGGGGCTGAAGGCTGGGGGTCTTGACCCGGCAGTTGGTTACCACGACACCTTAAGAAACAGACCTGAGTTGCTGCGTAGGGACAGGGGTGGGGACAGGGGACCAGCCAGTGGGGCTGCCTTCTCTCCCTTTCATTTGTCCGTCCTGTGTTGAACCGCATCCAAGGGGAGATGACATAAGTAATAGCTCTTGGGGAAATGGGCTATTAGCATTTATGGAAATTAATACATGCACATCTGAGGAGTAAGAACACCAAGTTCAGGCCACAGCTGTCCCACTGTCTGTCGTTTCAGGATTTCTTCTTTCTCTGCAACTTCTCCTCCCCCTCAAAAACGCCATCCCCCTTCCAGTGCCAAGAGCAAGCTCCCACTCTGCTAACACATTGCAGGGCTTGGGGACCTGCGTGTGGGGGGCCCCATCTGCCCTCCTGATTGTTGCTTGGAAAAACGTCCACCTGCAGAGCCAGCTCGTGTGCGGTCCCTGGGATCCCGCCCGTGTGCTCTCTCAGCAGGGGCCCAGAGGGCATTGGCTCCCCAGGTTCCATCCTTTAGAACACTCCAGGTCCATACCCAGCCTCAATGGCACTGAAGGTGTGTGCACTACCACACGTTCCCACCTGGAAAGCAGCCTGGGGCGGCACCCCATATAAAACCGGGTCCAGCTGCTTGTGTTTCTCTCTACCCTGCCAGTTGCCAGACACGCTGGACCGTAGGCCCTGCCCAGCACCCCCGGGACTCAGCCAGGCCATGGGGGTGGGGGTCATGAAAAACGGGAAACCCGAGCGTCGTGCTCAAAACCCTTTTGGGTCTGGATGTGGAGCCTGGATGGAAAGAAATGGGCCCCAAAGCATTTGCACACCGCCAGGTGTGGAGAGATGGGACACCGCGTCGTGCCTTGTAAGGGTCACGGTCGGCCGTGGGCGCGGGGTGTCTGCGGGCCAGGCAAGCTCTGTGGAGGGGACAGCTTGAGAGGCCTCCCTGCACGGGGCTGGCTTCCTTTCTTTCCTCTACTTTTTCAATGATCTTGTAAACCTCAAATGATACAGGAGGAAGTGAGTGGCACCAGTTTTGTTTGGTAGTTTCCGGTAGGGGCTCAGAGGGAGGGGGCCTCCTCCAGATTTTTCTGTTTGTTGGTCCCGGGCCCATGGCAACTGGACAGCACAGAGTGTGGCAAAGGAAGGCCCCCTCGCTGCTAGAATCTGTGTAACATGCTTCGTTTCCGGGGACTCTGGCTGAAAGCGGCACGTGTATAGTCTTTGACAAAAGTCCCGGTGACCTTCAGGTCAGCACAGGTCCCTGAGCAAGAGTAGTTTCTCGAATTCCCTGAGTAACAGGGCAGGGCAGCTGCAGCTGCTGGCAGCGTTTGGGGAAGACCATCTCTGATGGTGTCTAGGGCCAGAGACACGGTGCCTCCCTCCATCCCCTCTCCCAGCAGCCAGGCGGTCTCACCTCATAGAGGCGAAAGGTTTTGGCCATCTACCTCCCACAAAGGAGTCCACAGAAGCCCAGAGGCAAATACTTCTCCAAGGTCACTCGGGGCAGGGGCGGATCCCAGATAGACCCTTTGCATCCCACTAACGGAAGTGCAGGTCACGTCTGTGACTCCCTCGGTTGGAGGATGCCGGCACCCTGTGCGTGTGCCCAGCCATCGGGTCTGGCTGCCCTTTGGGAAGGCCGCTCTGGAACCGTTGCTGACATGCATAGAGGAAACCAGTGCCGTGGGGCGTATCTCAGTCACTGGGGAGCTGTTGGGAGTGGGGGATGGCATCCAGCACAGAGAATTCTAGTGCTACCACCTGCCCAGCCTGGCAGGTCCCCAGAGCAAGGGTGCCATGTTCCCAGAGATGTCATCAAAGAGATGGCAGGGGGCCAAGGCACTGGGCAAGATGAAAGGGGAGAAGAGACTCGGGTCACACTGGGCCTGCACTTGAAACCTTGCTCCGTGTTGGGTCCTTGTAAATAACCCCGCAAGGTAGGCTGCGTAGCCTGGATGGGGAAACTGAGGCACAGAGTGGTGGATAGAATCACGGAGCCTCCCTGGCTCCTAAGGACACTTCTGTCCCTCCTGTGCCGGAACTCTGAGACAGGCACCAGCTCCCTGTCCCAGCATGCTCCGGAGACACCAGAAATCCCCCCACACATGTTCACAGATGGGTCTCAGATGCTCAGGACGGTCAGGGTTCAATCCCGGCCCCGGGGGACTCGGAAACCCACCTTTTGCATGAAGGGAAGCCCAGCACGCTCAGCTCTCTCCTCGCTCCATGGCCTCCCTTTCTTGGGGGTAACTGTGAGGAGAGGTGGTCCTCTCTTGGCTCAGCCACCTCAGGGGAGGAAGAGAGACCAGGGCCTCCCCCAGGAGAGAGCACACACCGGGCCAGGTGGGACCGTCCCCCTCCTGGTCATGCGGTCGGCAGTGGCGGCGGTTCGAGGCTTTCCATTCAGCCTGCGCTTGGCAGGTAGGAGAGCCTCCGTGCCGGGTGAGCGTGAGCACCTGCTCACTGTGGGGCTCGGCTGGGGGCCGGCCTCTCTGTCCCTGTATGTCCCAGATGAGCTCTGGGCCCGGCGCCCCCCAGTCTGAGGGCGCCCCGTGGCCACACGCCCGGCTTTCTAACTCATAGCCCTGCGGGGCGGGGTCTCAGAAGGCTTTCCCTGCTCTGCCAGATGGCCACGTACTTAACCCCAGAGACCTCGGGCGTGCGCGTGCGTGGGGGCTTGTGTGTGTCCCTCGTAGCTGAGCCGAGCCCCGCCGCCCTGGCCCCCGCCTTCCTTGACCTCCCTCCTCGCAAGCTGCCCAGTACGGGCCCCCACAGCCTCGGCTCTCTATGCCACGCGGGGTGCAGATGAAATAGGACTGGGGCGAGGGAAGGAGCAGAGAGGGGGACAGTCTCCCTCAGCTTCATCTCCCCCCATGGACATCTTGGGCCCCGGCTGCCGGGCGTCGGTTGAGGTCTCTCCCGCAAGTGGAGGCTAAAAGCCAGGCACGCCTCTTTTCTCAGATCCCTGCCCTGAGTTCAAGACAGACCAGCAAACTGGTTATCACCGGGCCAGTTTCTGCAGTAAATGAGCAGCTCCTCGTGTCCCCTCCATGCCAGGTCTCGTCCACGGGGCCCTCGGTCACCAGTCCAGCCCACGGAGCATGGCGGGGAGTTAGCTCTGCGTCTCCCTCCGTCTCCGGCTCTCACCTTCCCAGCCACTGGCTTCATTCTGGTGCGTCCCTGTTTCGGGGGGGGGGGGGGTGGCAAATTGAGACTATGTGAGTCCCAAGTATAGGGACAGTCTCTGGCTCATCGAGGGTGCCACTCGGTGTCGCCTACCCTCACCCGCCGCTTCCAGTCACGGACTGAGCCCAAGTGCTCACCCTACCTGGAACCCGGGTGGCTCCCCAGAAAGCTCACCCAGTGACTCTGGTCCCCCTGTGAGTGACTTTATGATCCCTGTCAGGACTCAGAGTGGGCTGCCTGTTCCTGGGGGACCGCCTGGGAGGGCCCAGCCAGCTGCTTTGTGGAGGGCGAGGAGGACAGTCTTGTGGCCATTGGTCTGTAGAAAAGAGCGTCCCCGTGCTTGGAGGGACACCCCTCGCCCCATCCTCCGTCATCGCCGGCCTCCTGGAGGGCCAGGCTGCTGCAGACCCACGCGGCGGCCCACAGACGGGGTGCGGGGGAGGGGGGCTGCAGAGCCACCCTCTGAGCACACCCACCCCTCCTCACCACAGCATGTCTTCATATTCCCTCCCTTGGCAGCCGTGTGATTTTTCAGAGCAAACCAACCCTGATATCCACACGCCGTCACGGGCAGCCAAAGGCAGAAGGATCTGGAACTCTTGGTATCCGGAACATTCTGTGGTGGCAGGGCCTCTCTGGAAATAGTGCCACCCCCTGCCCCTTCTAGACGGAGGCGAGTCGGAAATAACTAGAAGGCACAAACAGGGATGCTCGGACACTCCGTCTTCACTGGTAGTTCTGCCCACAGTGTGACTGCTGAGCGGGGAGCGGGGCGGCTCCGGGGGTCCTGGGGCCCCAGGCGTGCCAGGCAGTCCTGAGCCAGGGGCGCACACATCGGAACCACAGGAACTGGTGCCCAGAGACAGTCTCCCGAGGGTCCGGGAGAGCAGCTCAGTGAGCTCCATCTCCCGCCAGCACCGGTCCGGGAGTCCGGGGAACCCCACTCTGAGAAACACTTCCCCGCTTGTTCTGTGTGCTGGTGAACTCCTCACTCCTGCTTCTCCTTAAGGCAGCGCCCAAGAGAGCTCTGATCGCTGGAGGCTCTGATGGGAAGGGCCGCGCCGGGGTTCCCTCAATTCTGGGAAACAGAGGAAGCCCATGTTTCACTGCAATGACCTGCTAGGCTCGTCTCGCCTTCGAACCTCAACTCCTGCTTTTGTCTTGACCAGCATGGCAAGGCGCTGTCGTTACCGGTGTGCAGGTCCTCGGGAATGAGGTTTGGCTGGGGGCGCTGCCGTCCCGGCGCGTGCGTGATGGGGTGCAGAGGAAGCTGCGACTCTGCGGAGGGGCGGGCTCTGTCGCTCTGGTCTTATCCTGTGGCATCTCCCCTCCCCCATCTCCGTGGCGCCTCTCCCCCCCCACCCTCCCCCCAGGAGGTATTGCCTTTCTCTCTCAATGAGAAGGTATTTTTAGTCATCCTGGCCAAGAGGTGTTCAGCTGTCAGGGACAAGAGGCCCGGAGCTGTCTCTGTCCCTGTGCTGCTGCAAAGGACACACGATGCCCAGAACAGGAAGTGCAAATCCCAGCCGAAAATCACTTCCCTCCAACAGGGCCCCAGGCACTCGTCGACTTCCCCACAGCAGCAGACGTCTCCCTGTTTACACCTGCCCTATTGAAAAAGGGGAGCGGGGGTGTCTGGGGACCCGCCGGGGCCCTTTGGAGGCACCGGGGAACACTACCTCGCTGTGCTTTTCTCTCATCCTGAAAGATGGGTCTCGGAGAGGACGTGGAGGGACGTGGGACGTGGACCCACTGCCCCAAGAAAAGGATTTGTTCAGATAAGACGCGCCAAGCATCGTGGGCCCAGTGCTGCGGCCCGAGGGTCTGGGGCTGCGCGTAGGAGGCCTCGTGCCCCCACCCCTGGCTTTGTGCAGGTGGCCCCGCTGGGGACTCGGCCACCGCTTCCCTGCCCCAGGGAGACACAGATGAGCTCGCAGTCGGTGGGGGGAAGACGTGGGCTCCAGAGCCCGGAGAAGAGGTGAGGCCGAAGCCAGCAGGGCCACGGCGAGTGTCGGGGCGGCGGGGGGGAGGACCGGGCAGCACTCCGGGCAGGGAGAGCTGTGTGCAAAAAGTACGGAGCGCACAGAGGTACCGGGGCGACCTCGGGGAAGGAAGAAGCTCCTGGGGGGCCTGCTCATCTTTAGAGGACGTTTCCTGCCTCCTCTGTGGGGCCGAGCTGGGCCAGTCGTGAGGCTTGGGGAAAGGGAAGCCAACCAGATCCCGCGAACCCCCCAGCCCTGCCCCATGCATCCCTCGGGGAGCCCCGAGCTGCTCCAGCTGCCAGAGTCACACCGCCTTCCCAAACACACACTCCCAGAGCTTGTGTGCCGGGCCAGGCCCTCGCTCCCTGCCTCACCCATGCTTAGAAGGTTCTGGCAAAGCCCACAGTGTGCCACTGAGAGGGCTGAGGAAAAGAGGGTTTCTCCCCACCCCCCTCCCGCAGCCTGGTAACCATGGTAACTGGTAGGTAACTGCTGGAGGTGCCCAGCCCCCTGGGGGCTGTCTGGGTGCCGAGGGCCTGGCTGGGCCCCATGGGAGGCCCGTGGGGGTCCCTGGGTGGCAGCCTGTGTGGGCAGTAGGAGGGGGGCACAGGAGCAGTCCCAGGCTCTCACCCAGCGCTCTGCAAGCAAGGATGTCACAGGCCAAAGGGCCCTTCTGCCTGCCCTTGGAGGGGGCAAGAGGGCACCTGACCCCGGCTCAGGCAGGGTCCCTGGTCTCTGAAGCAGCCCCGGGGGCCGCAGGCGCTTTTACTGATCCGGGGCTTTCTTGCATTTGGCATCGCTTCTCCGGCCGGTGGGCCTCCGGAAAGTCCCCCAGTCTCCTCCCCGTGCCGCCCTGTAGTCCAGCGACCTCGTTATGGAGAGAAGGAACCGAGGCTCGGGGAGGAATCCTTGTCGGCAGAGCTGGGTGGGTTCACGGAGCAGCGCTCGACCGCTGGGCGGCGTTGGCTCCCCGATCCCCCTTGCAGCATCCCATAGGTCTGCCTGCACGCCACAGTGGTCACTGTTGCCGGTGCCTGGTCACTCCCGGCCCCGTGCCCGTGAGGCTGGGGCCCGTCTGCCTCATCACCGCTCTATCCCCGCAGCTCGGCGCTCGGACCCACACCCGCCAGAAGCAGGCTCTCGGCACCCATGCGGCACCTCGGGGACTCCCCCAGAACGCAGAGCAGGGTGGGGAACACCCCTGCAGCTCCTGGCCACCCAGTCAGAGGCACCCTCTGCCACGCTGGGAAGGGGCGGGGAAGCACAGCCCACAGCCTGAGTGCTGCCACCTGACTCAGAACCGCCGAGCAGGGAGCCCTCGGGGCAGAAACCGAACCTTGGGCCACGGTCCCCAGCACCCTGCTGCATGCATAGGACTGTCCTTAGAGGAGAGGCGCAGCCGTCGTGGAGGGGACTCTCGCGTCCCCAGCGCGGGCCTCCCCGCTTCCCGAGCCAGGCAGCTCCAGGGAAAAGATCGTGTCCCTGTACGTGTTGGTGAACTTGCTGGTGCAAGGGCATCGCCCGCCGCCCCCCACCCGCCCCGGCCCCGAGCACGCTGGCCCGGCCCAGGCTGGCTCCAAGACTCCTCAGTGCGCGCAGTCCTCTGAAGCCGGCACTCCGGGCATCGGAGGCCAGCCCGGGGCTCAGCTGCGGAGAGAGGTAAATGCCAGGTGAGTCCCCACGTCCTTCGTGAGGCGAGGCGTGAAGTCACGTCTCGGCCGGCACGGCTCTTTGGGCTCCCCTGCTGCCCGCTCCCAGAGGCCCCGCTCTGACCTGCACTCACCACCTCGTGGGCTCTGGATCCTGAAGCTGAAGCCGGGGGACCAAGCTGGGCTCCCTGGGACCGACAAAGGCCTCCCCCGCCGCAGGCTCCCTGATTTCATCCCCCCCCACGCTGGCTACCCGCCCGGGGATTCTCCGCAGCATGTCTTTCCCACCTGCAGGCCCGGGGCACGATCCTGGCACCCCCTGAACTGCAGGCAGTGCCCCAGGGAGGGCAGGGCGGCCGCTGGGGCCTGCGTGCTGAGACCACTGTGGTCCTCGGGCTGGCATCACAGGCCCACGGCCACCGCCTCCCAGCCACCTGGCCTCTGAGCGGACGGCCTCTGTCCTGCAGCCCCTCGGCCTCCCCGACAGGCCGCGAGTTCGGCGCCCAGCAGCCGGGATGCCGTTCGTGTTTACACAGCCAAGCCGCTTCGTTATGCAGAGATGATTCCTCCCAACTGCAGACGCTGTCCCGGGGCATTCAGATTGAGTGGTCCCAGGGGGCAGCCAGAGGAGGCCGTGGTCCCAGGAGCATATTTATAGGGGAGCTGGGAGCCGCCAGGGGAAGCCTGCACAGCTGCAAGCCTTTTGTCCCACTGTGAGAAGGAGCAGGCCCTCCGTGGGATGCTGGAAGATGATGATGATGGTGACACTGGAGATGATGGAGGGGGGATGATGATGGTGATGATGGTGATGATGACAGGGAAGGGGACAGTGGTGATGGGGAGGGCGGTGGTGGTGGTGATGATGATGATGATGGGGATGGTGGTGACGATGGGGATGGTGGTAGTGATGGGGTAATCATGATAGTTGTGATGATGGGGAAGGGGACAGTGGTGACGGGGATGCTGGTGGAGGTTGTGATGATGATGGGGGTGGGGATGATAGTGGTGATCATGGGGAAGGGGACAGTGGTGATAGGGTTGTTGGTGGTGGTGGTGATGATGGGGGTAGGGGTGATGGTGACGGGGATGCTGTTGGTGGTGGTGGTGGTGGTGATGGGGATGACGATGGGTGTGGGGATGGTGGTGGTGATCATGGGGAAGGGGACAGTGGTGACGGGGATGCTGGTGGTGGTCGTGATGATGATGATGGTGGGGATGATGGGGGTGGGGATGATAGTGGTGATCATGGGGAAGGGGACAGTGGTGATGGGGTTGGTGATGGTGGTGGTGATGATGGGGGTAGGGGTGATGGTGACAGGGATGCTGTTGGTGGTGGTGGTGATGGGGATGACAATGATGGGTGTGGGGATGGTGGTGGTGATAATGGGGAAGGGGACAGTGGTGATGGGGTTGGTGGTGGTAGTGGTGATGATGGGGGTAGGGGTGATGGTGACGGGGATGCTGTTGGTGGTGGTGGTGGTGGTGATGGAGATGACAATGATGGGTGTGGGGATGGTGGTGGTGATCATGGGGAAGGGGACAGTGGTGACGGGAATGCTGGTGGTGGTCGTGATGATGATGGTGGTGGGGATGATGGGGGTGGGGATGATAGTGGTGATCATGGGGAAGGGGACAGTGGTGATGGGGTTGGTGATGGTGGTGGTGATGATGGGGGTGGGGGTGATGGTGGTGGTGATGATGGGGGTGGGGGTGATGGTGACTGGGATGCTGTTGGTGTTGGTGGTGGTGGTGATGATGGGGATGATGATGAGGATGGGGATGATGGAGATGATGGGGATGATGATGGTAGTGATGATGGTGAGGATGATAGTGATAACGATGGGGATGGTGGTCATGTTGATGATGACAACAGTGATGATGATGGTGATGACAATGGGCTTAATGGTGAGGATGACAGCAACAATGCTTGCTGTCACTGTCATTATCTGTACCAGAGCTGTCATTTGTCCCATAGCAGATCTGCTCTTTGTCAGCCCCCTGCTCAAACCTGGCCTGCGTTTACTCTTAATCCTCCGGCCACCCCAGGATTAGGTAACGTGAGGTGATAGGATCCTCCGCGCTTCGCGGGGGCGGGGGGAGTGAATGGACACTCTGCCTTCCCTCAGGTCACGCAACCAGAGGACAGAGCTAGACCATGACCTCCGAGGACTCCCGATCCCGTGTCCCAGACCAGCCTCATGAGCAGGGCAGGTACACACTCCTGGCCCCACTCCTGGGCTAGGGTCCCCAGGATCCCTCGTGAAGGGAAGCCCTAGGACAGCACAGCCCGGCCCCCTGCTAGCCACCCATGCTCCAGCTCCGCTGGTGAGGGGCAGAGCTGGCAGACATGCCTGGTGCCCACGGGCCCTCTGTACCGGAGAGGGGGATTGAACCTGCAGCAGGAATAGTGCGGTTGGGGAGGGGGGAACCCCTCCCCACTCACCTGTCAGCTTTCCCTTCTGCCGGCAAAGACATGCTTGCTCTCCACGTTCCTCACCCACGAGCACTTTCCCAAATGAAGCAACCATCACTATGAGTGATTGCGTTGTATCTCATGGTTTCCCCATCATTCACTTAAATTTCCTTAGGGACTTGGCAGCTGTAGGGAGGTGTGTGTGCCTCTGAGTTCACTGACTCTTGAACCTTTAGGATACATTTGTAAGTAGGAATTCTGGGTCCCAGACTGTGGACCTGAATCACCCCAGTTGTTGGCCCAGAAGACTGAGCCGTGGACCCCAGTAGTAACAACAGCTCAGTGGAGTAGCTTCATCGTAACCTCGCCAGCAATGAGTATTTCCATTTTAAAGGGTTTTTTTTCTATTAATTTTGATCGCAAAGGTGCCATGCTTGGTGGCTGTCTTTTGCATAGCTTTTAATTCAGCAGAGCCTCTAATGGATGGGGTGGGGGAAAGCTGGCTTTCAGATTGCTGGTGTAGGGCTGCATGAGCTAGATATTAATCTTTCATGCCTCCGTCATGTGGTGCTGGGACACAATCCTCTTTGAAACCGTTTGTTATTTATTCTTACAATCCCCCGGAGAGCAAGGAGAGCCCCAGGAGCCTGCTCACAGATGCTAATGCGGGGAGAGCTGCAGAAATAGCCCTCAGACTCCCCTCCCCAACCAAGGTGTGGAAATAAGCCAGGGCTGGGGACACAGGGCTCCAGCCCCCACCCGCCCCCCGCCCCCCACAAAGGGGCTCTTCCTCCAAGAGAAGGCCCCTCCTCTGCCTGCCATCCAGCCTGCTGACATTGCAGGGTTTAAAAGGTTAGGTGGGTATGTTAGCTCCCCAGCGCTACCCGCTACCCGAACAAATCACCATCGGCAGGGTAGCCTGAAACAGCCGTATTGATTCTCCCCTAGTCCTGGAGGCTAGAAGTCTGGAATCAAGGTGGGCAGGGCCCGTTCCCTTCGGAGGCTCCGGTCTGCTCAGGCCTCTCCCCCCGTCTTGGTACTGCTGGCGATCCTCCGTGTCCCCAGGTTTATGGACCTGTCACCTACCTCCACTTTCACATCCCCTTCCTTCCCTGTCAGCAGCTTCTTCTCTTCTTATAAGGACACTTGTCATTGGATTCAGGGCTCTCCCTCCGCCCCCACCAATCCAGGGTGACCTCATCACTGGGTCCTTACCTTAATTACATCTGCAAAGACCCTTTTACCATCTAAGGTCATAGTCACAGGGACTGGGGATTAATAGTTCGACATAGAGAACCCCCTCCGGAGGGTTCTGGGACTTTCTTTCTAGTCTGCTGTTTATTTTCCCCTCGGCAAGGATTACCCATCAAGGGTTGCGGACTCGCACCCCGAGCCCGATGCCAGAGTGGGGGTAAGCGGTGTCGTGTCAAAGGCCCACACTTACACCCAGAGTGGGGCTTTGTGCTCTCGGGTATGGGGTCTCCCGAGCCACAGCTGCCGACGTACACCCCAGTCTCGGCTCAGAGTCTCGGCAGCTTGGAGAGGGTGTGGGAACTCGCCGGAGGGTGACAGGGTGAGCAGGTAAGATAGGGCGTGTGTCCCCCGGAGGGTGGATGGGAGGCACTCAGGAGGCTAGCCTAGGGCACGTGTGTGCCGCAGGCTCTAGGGGGCCCCAGCTTCGTCAGACATGCTGCTCGGCCCGCATTCTTCTCAACCTTCTGATTGCCCTCTGCAACTGGAACCGGAATCGGTGTCCCCAACTTCCAAGGGCAGCTACTGAAATACATCTAAAGTGAAAGGGTAAGACTGACCGTCTAGGGATCCGGCACCCACTGTGTGTGCAATCCGTGCAGACAGCCAGCCGGAAGCTCTGCCAGGCCCCACGCTAAGCCCAAGGGAGGGGGGCCTTGCCGGACACGACGGCCAGAGCGTCCCAGTGTGGGGCTGGCCAGGAGTAGGCGGCTCCTGTCCCCACAGCCCAGGACCAGCCTTCCCTCCCCACCCCCACCCCCATGTTGCCGCAGAAACCCAAATCAGCCATCAAAACGGCGGCACCCCCATTCCCCAAGCAGGTCCACTGCCCGGTTGCTGCATGGGGAACCCCCCCAGCCAGCGGGTGGGCTCATGCAGGGTCCCGGAGAGGAAGAGACCCCAGCCACACCTGGGGGAGGGCCCCGTGTCCAGGGACTGCTTGGTAGCACAAGACGATGGCAGTGTGGCCGCTTCCTGTGGACAGACGGTCTCTGAGATGGCGCATCTGGGGGTACCGGGATGCGGGCCTCTGTCCTCCTCCCATCCTGGGGTGTAAGCGGTTAAAAGCCACCCCTCAGCCCGGGAAGCTTGGAGCTGGGCCACCTCGGCTCCCTCCTGTGTCAGCTGCTCTGCCTGCTGAGTCAGGCTCTGAGACGCGGTGATGAGTGATTGCGGCCGTAATCGCAGGCAGGCTTGCTGGTTTTCTTCCCATCCCTGGAACTCTCTGTTTTCCTGCCTCGGCTCAGCTAGGGCTCCGGTCGGTCATTGGCAAGAGGAGACAGCGTTTCTTTATGCTCTCTTATCATGAATGTCCCAAAACGAGCAAGGGAACCAGGCCCTCCCCAAGGACACTCGTGCCGTCACAGGGGGCTGGGGGCGGCGGGAGGTGGCCAGCCCTTTGGTTCATTGATTACCCCACGCGCCAGCCAGGTACTCCCGTCACTGTAGACACAGCCATGGGGCGGCGGTGGCCACAGGGTACCCCCAACTCAGTGCAGCCTGAGGGTGCTGCCTGGAGTTCCCCCGGGATTGCGTGGCCACCCCCGAGGGAGCTGCTCCCTCACCCAGCATCCCCCGACTTGCGCCAGTGAGGAGGGAATCCTAGAGGTGAGCCACTAAGACCTGCAGATTTTCTACTGGTGTGAAGGGCGGGGCTTGGATTTCAGGAGGGAAATGCTCTCCTAGTCTAGTCCTGCAGCGGGAAGCTGGGCCCCCCACCCCCTGCAGGATGGCCAGATCTGAGGGACAGATCTCCCTCGCTCCCCAGTCGTAGTCTTTAAGAACCTCTTCTCTCTGAAGGACCAGACCAATTGGGGCAAGAAATGCTCCCTGCCCAGCCCTGTGATTGCATGCTGTGTGTGACCCTTATCTCCGCTTGAGCCATGGAGGAGGGGCTGCCCCTTGGGGACTCAGGCCTTGGGTTGCCAGTGGGGAGATGCCTGTGGCCTCGATCGTGGGCTGGCTCCCCAGAGGGAGGCACTGGGGCAGCCCTGCCCATTCCTCTGGGAGTGGCTGCAGCAAGAGCTGTAGAGACAGGAACTTGGCCGTGGCCAGGGCCCAGAGGGAAGAAAGCAAAAGTTCCCCTGGGTACACTTCCACTCCGGGGAGGTAGGAACTGGTCCAGCCCCCCACCCTCCTCCAGAAGTATGGGACATGCTGAGTCTGTTTGAAATGTGCCATTACCGGATGTTCACTTCCCCTGAAGATAAGCCTGAGGGTCTAGGTGGCACTGCGTGGCTCTCCAGCCCTTCTGGCCCCCCCAGCACCCCCGTGGGGATCCAGGACGTTTGGTCTTCACCTCCTCTGTTGGCATCTGCTTCTCAGAGCAACAAGAGGCTGCCCACGGGTAGCCTGGGACAGCAGTGCCTTCCGCACGTGGGGAGCTCAGCACTGCTCACCTGGCCTGGGTGGGGGAGAGCATCTGGCCTTTCCCCAGCATCTCCGCGTCCGTGAGTGATGGCAGACCGTGGGCCACTCGGCTGGTAGGTGCAGAGGGCCTCCGAGTGTGCATGTGTGTGTGAGTGGGAGTGCCTGTGTGTATGCACACACATCGCTTCCCGTGTGTTTCCCGTGCCTAGACACCCCCCCCCCCCCAGAGCTTCTCGCCGGGGCTGGCCTGGAACACACCGTCCACTGGGGTTCTGGTCTCTCCCCAGATTCTCTTGATACTCTTCCTGTAAGATGAAACCCGGACACCCTTCCACAAAAGGGGATGTAAAATTAGCTTCAAAGGAAAGCAAGAACTGTGTGATGCACGTTTGCCCTGCGGTTCTGCTCTGTAGTCTGCCCGCCTTTTCCTGGGATCGCTGCGGTGAAACCTTGCCCAGTGTCAGGGACACACTCCCCAACTCTGCTCTCGGTTGGTCGGTCGGTCTGTCTTTGGCAAGATTTCCCGCGCCGCGGTCACTGGCCTTCCGTCTTTGGATTTGGGTCGTGCGTGCACACTACCAGCGCTATTTCTGAGTTTATTTTTTTTTTTTTTAGTCAGTTGAAGTTATTTTCTTAAATAAGGTTCTTTTGAAATGAAGCTTGCTCGCTACCCCGTGACGGAGAGAAAGCCAGCATTGCTGGTCGGGATTCAGAGGTAACGAGAAGACGAGTAGGTAGATATTGGATTCAGGAACCATCCCCTGTGTGACCAGGCACGTCCCTGCCTTCGGGGATGTGGGGTGAGCCCTTGCATGTCTTCTGGCGATTCGGGGGTGTGCCTCCTGCCCCTCCCGCTCCGGTCATCCCCCTCCCCCCGGTCACAGGCAGGCTATTCGTGTTCTCAGGGGCTGCTCGGGTGAATGAGATGGGGAAGCCTGGGGGCATGAGCCCCGTATAGTCCCTTCCTGGATTTAGGCTGGGGGTGGGGGCAGTTATTGGGGGAGGGTGTCCAGGGGCTGGGCTGGCATTCAAGCGTTGAAGACTTAAACGAGAAAGCTACAGAAATCATGGCGGTTTCTAGAGCAACATGGCATGAGGTTGCTTTCCAGGTGTTGCCTCTGCAGTTGGGCAGGCCTCTCCCAGCTCTGCCCTTGAGTTGTGTGACTCTAGGCAGGTCCCTTACAAGGTACAGACGGGAGGTGCCTGGGCGGCTCAAGCGCTTAAGTGTCCGACTCTTGATTGCGGCTCAGGTCACGATCCCAGGGCCGTGAGCTCGAGCCCCGGGTCAGGCTCCAGGCTCAGCATGGAGTCTGCTGGAGATTCTCTCTCCCTCTGCCCCTCCCCCTGCTCACACTCTCTCTCTCTCTCTCTAAAAAATAAATAAAATTTTTTTTTTTTAAAGATGCAGATGGTAATGGGAGTTAGGAATGGAAAGTGCAAACTCCCCACTGTCTCCCACCTCCAGGGTAACCCTGAAATACTGTGGGGCGATCTGTCTCGGCCTGGGAACTGGCCTCTGCATTGGACCCTGGAGGCCGATGAAGTCCAGGCAGATGGGGACGTGTCCCCCAAGGCAACAGCAAGAACACGGATAGGGCTGCCGTGGGTGTGAGGGAGGAGACAGGCAGGTGTGCCTGAGGTCAGGTGTGCAGGGAAAAGTGCAGGCAGCAGGCCCGAGATCAGGTGTGCGGGAGACCCAGAGAAGAAGAAGCTGGAAAAGGAGGCAGGGCTGGCCCTGCGTGGTTCAGCATGCGGAGCTGAGGGGCTTGGAGCCGATGCCGAAGGCCCCGGGCAGCCACTGTGGGCTTTCGCGAAAGGCATGATGCGGTAGATCCATGGGTAGGCGGTAGGAATGGGACTCTGGTGACAGGTAGACGGCTGTAATCCAGACAGGAGCTCCCAAGACCGGCAATGGAAATGGGCAAGAGAGGGAATGTTCCAGGGGTACCTATGTGGACAGAGCCAACGGACAGCTGAGAGGATGAACCTGGGTCGCAGGGCGGGAGGTGGGGGAGGCACAGCCCACTGCGGGGCTCGTGGGGGCGGAAGCTCGGAGGGCCCTGAAGACCTGCCCTGGAGGGTCATTCCAGGGAAGGTTTCCATGAGCACAACATTGAAAATCAGTGCTCGAAGGAAGAGGAGCCAGGCTGGGGTGGAGGTGGTGCAGGTGATGGGGGAGGGGTGCAGCTGCAGGTGATGGGGGGTGC
>CM052900.1:162822251-162870492 GCA_028534135.1 Potos flavus | reverse complement strand
TTGCCTCCCTGGGGGAGAGGAGGAACATTTCCCAGCTCTTCCCCGCGTGCGCCCTCGTGGGCACCCGTCCTCACCCGCCACCCCCAGCCAGGGCCGCCCTGCTTGTCCACACCCCACCTCTCTCAGAGTCCCCTGGCCAGAACCAGTCCCGGCATCCTGGGGACACTCCGCCGCCGTGCTGCAGGTGACACCCACGGGCCCACTCCAAGGTCGCTATAAGGTGCGCTATGAGGAAGGAGCACAAGCAGAGGACACCCCAGCCCCCACAGGGAGGGCACCCTCCAAATCCTGGCTCTACCCGGCCTGCCCGCACCCCTCTCGTTAGGAATGTGTGGTCCGTGCAAGACCGGGGTCAATGCCAATGCCCACGTCCATCCTGTTCAGTGTCTTCTAGCGATGCTCGGTATCGGTAGCACTCCCTTGCAGCATTCAAGCCCGTGCTCCCCTGCGCCCGCTCCAGAGGCCCGCCCTGCCCTCAGGCCTCTGTCCCCTCCACCCCACTTATCCTAATTGTGTCTCAACTGCTGGCAGCCGCGTCCCCGCCCGCGGCCTGCTCCCAGCCACACCACCAGCCCCTGCCCAGGCTCGTCTTCACAGTTGGTGCGATCAGCCTCCGCTTGCCCCACTTCACAGACAGGGAGACTGAGGCTCGGAGCAGTCAGGGGGCCTGCGTGGGCTGCGCTGAGGAGGTGACAGACAGGGCTGCCCCTGTCCAGAACCTGGCTGCTCAGCCACACCGCCCTCCCAGCCCCAGGACCTGGGCTGGACTCCCGGAGCCCAACCAGACCAGGTTGCTTTCTGTGGCCAGTGCTGTGAAAGCTACTGGTTATTGATCTCGGCCTGGCTGGGCCCGGCTGGGGACGTGTGCATCTGAGGTGGGTCCCGCTTTTTGAGAAGGACCGCTCTAGTCCCAGCCGGCCAGGCTACTCTTCTCTGAACGGGGACCCCCAGGGAAGCCCCACGCCGGATGGGCAGCCGGCCACACGGCCACTTCTAAAGCGCCTGCCCAACACTGCCCTGCCCCTGGCGATGCTTGGGGCGGGTGAGGGGGCAGCAGGAGGGGGGGATCTGTGCTGCTGCCTGTGGGCCTCCGTGGCCCCACTTCCTAAGACGACCCCCATCCTGGAGCCCTAGGCCCCTCCACCGCCTCCAGAATGATTCTCCTAGATGCGGAAATTTTCATGCCAGGGACATCTCTGCCTCCTTTAGCATCCATCAGAGACCTTAGTCCAAACACTTGGGGGACGCCAGACGTCCTGGACCCTGCGGGCCCCCTCCCTGTGGATCTGAGCCACGGCGAAGGGGAGTCCTGGCCCCAGAGGCCTGCACCTTGCCCCCTCCGCAGAAAGCACGCTGCTTAGAGCCTCAGGCCTGAGTCACGGAGGTGCTGTTGCTGCCGGAGAAAGCCAGTCTCTGCCCTGGGCACTGGGCCTCAGTGGTAAAAGCAGACAGAACGGTCCTCGCCCTCCTGGACCTGACCTTCAGGGGATCAGATGCAACAAACAAGACGGTTAGAGAAGACTCTAGCAGGTCAGGCAAGGATATGGCCGTGGAGGAAAATTGCAGCAGGAAAGGGAGCTATGAAGTGTCGGGGGAGGGGGGGAGATCTCGCCCAAGAAGGTGCTAGCCCAGGCCACCACCTCTGCCCTCAGGGACAGAGCGGAGGCCTCTGCAGCTGCCCCAGCTCCCGGGACAGCTTTCCCAGCCCCTCCAGGGATAATGGAACCTGCTGCCCCTTGGGGCAGAGGTGGGGACCGTGTGCGTTCGTCCAGCCACCAGGACCGGGCTCCAGGATCCCCCTCTGCTGCTGACATAGCAGCTCCCGTCCCACCTTCCGTCCTCGGGGATGGTGCTGGGGCCGCCCTGCGGGCATCTGAGCCAGGGCAGAGGGCTGTGGTCCGGTGCAGGGGGAAGTCCCGGATTGCAGAGCACCCCTGACCCCTGCGACCATGTCCTTGCTGCCCAAAGATCCTGCAGGATGTGCGTACGCGGCCACAGTTCCCTCCTTGGTTCACTCGCTCGCGTCCGTGCGTTAACACAGATGGTAGCTTCTTCCGCTTGCCTGGCGTTTTTTTCTTTACTTCTATGTCTTAGGATTCATCACCTATCAACCCATGGAGAGCAGCCTCGCGGCAGGCTGCACCAATGTCCGTCCTAGGGATGGACTCTCCTTTCCGTAACCAGTTTCCCCGTAGAGGGACCCCTGTGCTGTTTCTAGTTTCCGAGAGTGTGGTCCTCCCTCAGGAGGACGACTTAGCCATGGTTCCTCCCATCTCAGCTTGGCCGTTTCCCTATCTGCACGAAACCTCTGTCCCTCCCTTGTCACCCCCCTTCTTACACGCATCCCATTCTGTCTGGGGCAAAACGTGTGGCTTGTGACATACTCGGTTATGGCGGAGGGTGGAGCCCGAGGAATCTGCCGGTGCCATGGCGGTTTCTATGGGCGGAGGACGCGCGTGTGGCTCGAGTCTCCCTTTGTGAGTCTCGCGGACAAACGAATAGGGCCTTTCTCGGGCGGGCTCATCCCGCGTCATCGCCCCAGAGTCCGCTTCCATGACAGGCGTGCTCACACTCCCTCCTGGACCTGCTTTGACCTTGGGAACACTGCCAGGGAGCACGGTGACGCGGTGCCTTTGGTGGAGGGGGGCCGGGCGCTCTGCATGATCTCCTGCCCCTGTTTTCATTTGGAGCCCCTTTGAGTTTCTCCCGCCTGGAATGCAGCTTGGCCTGCGCTTGTCTCGGGGAGGCGAGGGCGGAGGACGTGGCTGAGCCAGATTGCCGGCCGGGCAGCTTCGAGGACGGGGACTCTGGTGCCCGGAGGAGTTCGAATCCTGGGGCACAGCCGCGGGCGCCAAGACCCGTTGTGGCCGCTGTGGCCGGAGGACGTGTCTCTGCAGCACCCCGGCCCCAGGCACAGCACCCCACCGGGCACCTGGGCGGGGGGAGGGGCAGCGGCCCCGTCTCTAACTCATCGGCACCCCCCGCGTTTCCCGTCTGGACAGCAGCAGCCCCCGGGCCGGGCGGGACCATGTTGTCCATGACGTACAGCGAGAGCCTGAGGAGCGTGAGCAGCAGGTGTCACTCGGACTGGGCCCTGCACCCCGTGCGCCAGACCGACGCGCTCGAGCTGCAGCGGCTGCGGGAGGTGCGGGCGGCCGCCCAGGCCAGGAACATGGAGAGCTTCCTGCGCATGCACGGCCTGTCCCTGGACGGCTGCACCGCCCGGCGCACGGGCATGAAGTACCGGTAAGGGCCAGGCCGGGGCCGGGCGGGACGCGCGCTGGACGAGGCGGGTGCAGCCGGACGGCGGCCGCCAGGAGCGCGGCGAGTGACGGGACCCGACCGCGGGGTAGAGGGTGCGCGTGTATAGAGTCCGACCACGGAGAAACGAGCGATGGGAAATCCAGGTCTGTCCTCCCCGGCGCCGTCCCGCCCTCCGAGATCAGCACAGTGAGCACTTTGATGTGCACTCGGCGGGAAGAGAGTGTGGGTGCTTGACAATGCTTTGCAGCAGGGGTTAAACGTGTGGTTGTCATTTCCCTTCTTGAGCCGTCGCTGGGGCACCTGAATGACGAGGGGCTGGCTAGACACGAATTCACGAAAATGTGCCTCTGTCCGTCACCTCTAAGAAGCTCGTACCACCACCTCTAAGAAGCTGGCACCGGTCCACCTGGGTTCAGTCCTGGGGGCAACGATGTGCTCCCCTCTTGTCGGACCGTAAGCTGGACCGTCCTCACGGCGGGGGCCGGGGGGGTTTCTGCAGGCAGCCTCCGGAATTAGCTGCCCGCCCCTGGGTTTGCGTCCGCGGCCAAGGCCCTCTGTGTTCTCCAGGTGACAGGCGTGGAGGGCTCACTCTGCTCGGAACTTCAGAAGGACATTCTATTTAGCTGGCTTGTCTTTGAAATCGGCATCTGGGGCAGCACTCGGGTCGGCCCACTTTCTCCAGCGAGAGCCTCGGAGAGCAGCCGGAGAGCCCCGGAGCTGGCGTTTGCATTTATCAATTACAGGCATTCACTTTTGGTTCCTGTGTTAAATTTGAATTTCAAGTAAACTTTTTTTTTGTTTAGTGTAAGTATGTCCCACACGATATTTGGGTCATACTTACACTAAAATATTGCTTCTCTGGGGATTTAATTGGGTATCCCGTATTTGATGTGGCTTCCGTCTAACACAGGCCCCGGGGGCTGTCTGGCTGCTCTCTGGAGAGGAGAGCAGAGACCAGCCCTATTGCTGTAACACTGGCCGCTACGGACAGTGGACAGCGTGTCTGGACCCGCGGCCCATTGTTCAAACGTGTGGTCGCCGTTTAAAGAAACGAGGCGCTTCTGCAGTGAGTCCATTAGATGGCAGAATTCTTAAGGTTTTCTATTCTAAATCCAGCTGTAAAGGGGGACAAGGTATCGGGTTGGCCCCAACAGCTCCTAATTCTAATGGAAATTTCTCAAGAGGGAGATGAGACTAGGGGGCAGGGGAGGGGCACTGGTCATTGATACTTGTCATTAATTCAACAGATGTTTATTCAGGGTCTGTTGACTCCAGAGGCGCCTGGGGGGCTCAGTCACTTGAGTGTCTGCCTTCGGCTCAGGCGTGATCCCTGGGTCCTGGAATCGAGTCCCTTGTTGGTCTCCCTGCTCAGTGGGAAGTCTGCTTCTCCCCCTGCCTCTCCCCTCTTCCCTGCTCGCTCACTCTCTCACGCGCTCTCTCTCACTCTCAAATAAATAAGTAAAATCTTTAAAAAGAAGGGGGGGGTCTGTTGGCTCCAGATGCCACGCAAACAAGGTGGACAGGGTCCCCACCCTTGTAGATGGTATAGCCTCGTTCAGGGAAGCAGAGAAAAAGCAAGTAGCCACCGAAGGGAGTAAGACAAGCCAGGCACGGCTGAGACCCGGACCATCTGAAAGGGGGACAATTGAAGATGTGGGGTGGAACCTTCCAGGCCAAAGACACAGGGGAACCTCCGGCTGGTGTGGCTGGGCCAGAGCGAGGCAGGTAGAGGGCAATAGGGTGAGGCAGAGCAGCTTTCTCCCCGGGAAGACCCCAGCCCCCTCCATAGTGTTTACAGTTCAGGACGGCAGATGCACTGGGGTGAGTCGCTCTGAACCCCAGAATGTGGCCTTTTTGGAATTAGGATCATTGCGGATGGAATCCGTTAAGACGAGGCCCTCCAGGAGTAGGGTGGGCCCTAAAACTCCCATGCCTGGTGCCCTTTTAAGAAGGCCGTATGATGACACGGGGAAGAGGACACATGACAGGGGAGGCAGAGAATGGATGTGATCACTAGTCTGGGAACACCTGCAGCCACCAGGAGCCGGAAGAGGCAGGGGCGGGGATGGGGGGGTCCCCCTGGAGCCTCCGGAGGAAGACGGCCCTGCCCACACCGGGATCTCAGACTTCCGGCCTCCGGAACTGGGAGAGGATCATTTTCTGGTCTTTGAAGCCCCCCAGGTTGTGCTGCTCCATTTTGGGAGCCCCAGGAACTTAACATGGGGTTAGGGGAGAGGGGGACCAATCGCTTATTTGCCTGACACCCCCAGGAAGATCTGGGCCCCGTCTGAGACATGGGGCTAAGAACCCAGGGAAAACCCGCTTCCCAGGGAGCAGAGGGGACTAGAAAACCACGGGCGTCTTTCGCATTTGATGGACCGAAGGTTGTCACACCCGCGCGGCCCCCTCTTTATCTGGCGGATTTCATCTTGCTGCCTCGAGGGGGGGTGTGGTTATCGGGAAAATAGGCCTCTACGACTAATGCCCACAGTTATTAAAGATCCCAGATAAATGCCGCCCCACGGCCACCGTCCCCGCCAGCAGCAGCGCTGTGACTCTGTTCAACTCGGTCTTAAATATTAATGTAAAAAAGATAATGCCTCCAGATACGCGCCCGCTCGGGGGAGCGAGGGGACAGCTGTGCCCCAGGCCTGGGCGTTTCATCAGCTGAACCGAGCTCGCAGCTTTCCTGTTAACTTCCTCCGCTGCTTCTTCACTTTCCTCAACTCTTGCAGTTTAAAAAAAAAAAAATGCATCGAATTTTTAAATCTGCCCAGTGCCTGCGTAAGCTCCCCTTCCCGCACCCACGTGGGGGTAGCAGTGGGGGGGCTGGTCTCCAGAGATGCGGCCTCAGAGACAGCAGTAGCTTTCCCGACAGACCGGCTGGGACCCTCAGCCCGCATGGGACCCGCCAGACTCAGACCTTGGTTCGCTTCGGTTCCTCACTGCCCCTCGGGGCACTGGGAATGGATCCCAAATCCCCTCGAGGCCCAGGTGGCCTTTCCCTGCTCTGATTTCAGCTTAGACCCCTCTCCCTCCCACTCAGGAGGCTCCTTCCTTCTGGATCTGGAAATGGCCAAGCTCGTTCCTGAGGCAAAGGCCTCAGAGCCCTTGCACGTTCTGGTCCCCCAGATTTTCTCAGGGCTGGCTGCCTCCCGTCTAGCACATCTTGGTCCTCGGGGAGACTTCCCGAGCGCCCAGTCTAGTCAATGCCTCCCGGACCATCCTCAGTCCCACTGTCCTGTGCCCTGCTGGCCCTCTTACCCGTGACCCCTAAGAGCAGAGCCTTGTTCCCAGCACCGAGAACATCCCAAGCCTCTCTAGGTATGGGCTGGAAGGTGTTGAATGGTCTTGGCCCTCACCCCCTTTCTGGAATATTCGCCTGTAAAATGTGTCTCGTCCCTGCTGCTTCCTCGACAACAGGACTGGAGGCAGCGTCTGCGCCTCTAATGCAGCCCAGACAGGGAGGGCGGGGGGACCCTGGGCAGGGAGGCTTGGTCGTCAGCTCCTGGTGGGGGGAGCCGGCCTGCGTGCCTGCGAGTTCTGACCCTAGGCCATCGGCTCTTACCACGAGCCAGCTCAATCACCAGGCAGCGTTTGGTTTGTGGTCAGGTTCACTGAGCAGACTCTGCCTAGCTGCTCGGTTATTCACCGGAGATCCCTTGCAGCTGGGCCATCAGAGAGGGCTTCCCGGAAGAGCTGGGAATCCGGGTGTGTCTCAGAGGACAGATGGGCAGGAGGACAGGTAGGCAGGAGGACAGGTGTGTCTCTGAGGACAGGTGGGCAGGACAGGTGGGCAGGGCAGGTGTGTCTCCGAGGATAGGTGGGCAGGACAGGTGGGCAGGGCAGGAGCGTCTCCGAGGACAGGTGGGCAGGACAGGTGGGCAGGGCAGGTGCGTCTCCGAGGACAGGTGGGCAGGACAGGTGGGCAGGGCAGGTGCATCTCCAGGACAGGTGGGCAGGAGGAGAGACAAGAGAGAAAGAGCAGAGAGCAGAGAGGGACGGTGTGTGGACCAGTCTCGGGGGCTAAGCGGGGGATGAGTCCCCTTTGTAAAAGATCGCGAATCTCTTTTCTGCAGCTGCCACAACAAAGTACGACAAATGGGGGCTTGAAACAATAGACACGGATTCTCTCACAGCTCTGGAGGCACAAAGTCTGCGATCCAGGTGTGGGCAGGACCCTGTTCCCTCTGAGAGCTTAAGGGGAAGAGCGTTCCCGGCCTGCCTCGTCCCACTTCTTGGGGCTGCCAGCCAGCCCTGAGACCCCTCCGCTCACGGACGGGCCACCGCAGTCTCTGCCTCCAGCTTCCCGTGGCTCTTTTCCCTCCGTGCCTGTCTGTCCCCAAATCTCTCTCCCTGTTAGGACGCCTGTCATGGGATTTAGGGCCCTCTACTCCGGTGCGACCCCACTGTAACCTGACGGCATCTACAAAGACCCTCCTTCCAAATAAGTTCACAGTCACAGATAGAGAAGTCAGGACCTCAGCGAGTCTTTTCAGGGACACATTTCCACCCACAACGGGTGCCACGGGCTCACTGCACTCCTTGAGCCTGCCAGAGTGAGGGTCAGTGCCTGGGAGGAAGTCCGGCTCCCTGCGGCACCTGTGTGACCTTGGGTGAGTCACCTGGCCTCCCTGTGTCTCAGTTTCCCCATCTGGAAAGTGGAGACTGGGCACACTTCCTCACGGACCTGTCCGGAGGGCTGTGTAAGGCGGTGACGTAGCTCGGAGCTCCAGGCGTGGCTGCTGGTGGGAGAGAAGCGTGGTCTTGGAGGCAGTCACACTGGGAGGTACAGCCCACGTCCCGCGTGGACAAGGAGCAGGCGTGGGAGGAAGGGAGGGGGAAACAGGGAGGGAGGTGGCGAGACCGGCCGGTCGTTCGGGAAGAGCTGCCCTGACAGGAACAGGGGCTGGGAGGACAGCAGGCGTGGGGCGTCCCGTGGGTCTCCGTGGAGGGCTGACCGGAACCTCGGTGTCGGCAGAGTGGCCCCCGCTCACGGAGCAGGAGGGGCTGCAGCGATCCTAACGCCCCCACCGGTGGGTTCTCTGTAACCGGTGTTTCCCCGGTCGGCCTGGCCTCGGGAATCAGGGGCCATGTCTGTGAGCAGCACGGATCCCTAGGCCTCCACCCCGAGACTTGGGGGGACCCACCCCCAAGAGGCTCTTCTCCTTGCGCAAGGATGGGGACCAGGGCGGTCGGCTCTGCGCTGTCCATCTGGAAAGGCAGGGGTCGGCACAGCCCGATCGAATCCACACACAGCACCAGGCAGCCCCCCGGTGGACCCCCAGCCCTCACCCTTTAATCCGAGGGTCTGAGAGCTGGAGCTCCTCCGCGGGCGGGGCCCCAGCACACTGCTCCCCTCCCAGCCTGCCGCCTCTGTGAATGAGGGCGGACCCAGCGTCAGCCTTCCCTACTCGACCTCTCTGTGCCTCAGGTTCCTCGAGTGTGAGCAGACCATCACGGCGTCCACCTGGCAGGGTGTAGTGGGACGCAGCTGGCACCGAGAGCACAGTTTCAGTGTTAGTTGCTGGCCCGGAGGCAGTGCCGAAGGTTCCAGAAGCACCTACTCTGGGCCCAGCAAAGCTGCTCTGTACCGGGCATCAACTAAGAAGTGAAAGGAGCTGACTGGCCACTGGTTAGCCTTTTTCCCGTTCTGGGGCCATTAGCGCTGGACGTGACTGGGGTGTGAGGTCCTGAAGGAAGCCCCCAGGGGCTCTTCAGCTCTTATGTACCAGACGACACCTCCTCCAGGAAGGCCACCAGCCTGCCATGCTTTGCTTAGAAACTTCAGGGGCAGGACCTCCCATCCATTGGAGAAGCCCCCAACTCATCAGCATCCACCCCCCTCTCCCGGGGCACGAAGTCACCTTTGGGTGCAAAACATGCTCCATTCGGCACGGTCGGGGCAGCCGTGCTGGTCCCGGGGATGCACCCGGCCACTGCAGGCGCAGCTGCTCATCCTCACCCTTGTTCGTTTGTTTGTTTAGGTTTATTTATCTTATTTTGGAGAGCAAGCGAGCATGAGCAGGAGGGGCAGAGGGAGAGGGAGAGAGAATCTCAAGCAGGCTCCATGCTTAGCGTGAAGCCTGATGTGGGGCTCGATCTCGCGGACCGTGAGATCAGGACCTGAGCAGCCACCCAGGCGCCCCCCATCCTCATCCTCACTCCAGAGTGAATATTGTAGTCTGTGCTCTTAACAGTCATCTTCAGAACTTCTACTCGAGGCCTCGAGGCTTCCTTGGGCCTCACTCTGGACGGGAGAGTGCCCGTCGCCTCCCACCGTGAGCCTGTCCCCATCTTGAAGGAACAGGCCTGGCTGGGCCGAAGCTCTCCTGTCTCTCCTGCCTCCCGGGGCAGGTGGGACACAGGGTGCATCCTGGGCGGCCGAGCTGGAAGCTTCTCCTCCAAAAAGCTGTCTGGGGTGGCATTCTGTGGACAGAGGGGGGAGCTTTGAATTGGGGTGGCCTTGCCTCTGATGAGTCACAGCTAGAACCAGCTGTTTCGTTGTCACAGCAGCAGGTGCTAGAGAGGCCGAAAACCCGGAAAACTGTTATGTGTCCAACTCCACCAACCACACTCGATGCTTCTGCTCAAAGCTGGTTTCAGGTCGACCCGTGCAGGTCTGGAGATCACCCTCCTCACCCAAACATGGTCCAAAGGAGCGGCCCTTTCGGGATAACCTTTCATCCTGGCAAGTTCGGGTCACGGGTTTAAGCTTCCAGCTTTTCCAGTCGTGTCTAATTCCTGTGATCTCCTACGAGTATGGCAAGTCACGACCCCTGTTTTAGGCAAGTGAAAAGTTACAGACTCCGGTCAGCCTTTAAACACTCCTGCCCGTCTTCTCCACGTGACGGTTCTCTGCTGAGAATAGCATCTCTCTGTCCTGGATTTCCCCAGGGAGTTCTGAGGTCAAATATTCCCGTCCATCGTTTCCACGATACGTTACAATGGATGGAGCTAGCGGTGGGGTTCTCGCGCAGGACCCTACTCAGCCCTACCAACGTCTGGAAGGGGTGCCCCTTGCCCCGAGGAACCAGCAACTGGTTTCTAGCATGCTGGTGTATCGCTGGCTGGAACGAAGTTGGTGGCACCTGGAGGAGGGAAAGGTGACAGGTGCTTGGGGGACTGGCTTCACCCTGCGTGTATTATCTGAGGTGATGGCAGAGGGTGAGGAGGACTTCCCAGGCAGAGAAACAGGAAGGGTGCTCTCACAGGGAACAGCAAGAATAAGGCCCAGAGGCTTTCGAAGCAGATGACTTTTTTTTTTTTTTTGGCAACAACTTTATTAAGATATAATTCATATACCATACATACGTTTAAAGTGTACAATTCAATGATTTTAGTATATTCATAGAGTTGTACAAAAGTCACCACAATCGATTTTAGAACATTTTAATCTCTCCAAAAAGAAACCCCATACCCACAGGAGTTATCACTCCCCAATTCCCTACTCCCCCCAACCCTCGGCAACCACGAAGCTATTTACTGTCTAAATGGATTTGCCTATTTTGAACATTTCATGTAAACGGAATCATAGAACGTGTGGCCTCTTGTGACTGGCTTGTCTCACTTAGCATAACATTTCCAAGGTTCGTCCACGTTGGAACATGTGTTGGTGCTTTATTCCTTCGTATGGCAACGTTCTGTTGTGTAGATGGACATATTTTGTTTTTCCATTCATCAATGGATGGACATTTTGGTTGTACCCACTTTAGGGCTATGATGAATAATGCTGCTCTGGACATTTGTGTTTCAGTTTTTTGTGTGCGCATATGTTTTCAGTTCTCTGGGCACATACCTAGGAGTGGGATGGCTGGGTTGTATGGTGAGGCAGATGATGTTTGACACACTGCGGCAACTAAGTCTTTGTGAATCTTACTTAACCTGGAGCTGCTTAAAGACACCATGTGAGGAACCTGAGGAATAGTAAGATGCCAGATCTGATAGCTTCCCAGAGCACAGAGAAATGAAATACATAAGGAAGAATGAAGCAGGACATTTCTGCATCCGCTCGAGCAGGTGCGCAGCACCACTAGAAGCTCTGGATAAAAACACAGCTTCCCAGGCCCAGCCCCAGAATTGCTGAGTCCGTAGGTCGGCACGAGACCCAGGAATCTGCAACTATAATAAGTCCCCCCCCCACCACCCGCATCCTGGTCAGGTAGTTGACCAACCTCGCCCTGGACCATTAGCTCATGAGCCCTAGGAGTGGAGGCGGAGTCTTTGCCCTCTGCAGCCTCTTTGGCAGGCCTGTGGGCTTCCTAAAGGCAGGGCCCAACTTGGGGGAGGCTCAGCTGCTGAGTAGAGTCAACACTCTAGGCTGCCCTTCCACCTTCCCAGCCCCTGCCTCTCGAGAGGGTCGGGGAGGGCCAGGCGGGCCCGTGGCTTATGCGGGCAGGTAAAGGAAGAGGGCAGAGCTGGACGTCTGGGTCCGGAGGGGCCCCCACTGGCATCCGAAGGTGGTGTCTGTGACGTGCCCAGGCTCCCTGGGCAAACGCCCCGGCTCTGTCCCTGGGTCCAGGTATCACCCTCAGGGGGTCCCCTGCTGCTGCGTCAGGCCTGGGGAGGACAAAAGGGGTACAGTTACCAGTGAAGGGGTGGGGGTAGAGTGGGCCTATACTGACTCCCACCTCCAAAACTCCTTCACGCTGCGGGATCATGGGAGTACATACCATTTGTGATCTGACCGTGCTCTGTGGTCTGCGTCAGACACGGAGAACACTGAGGCTCGGAGAGGAAGTCGCTTGCCCTAGGCTGCCCCTCTCAGGAGCGGGGAGGTCAGGACAGGAGCAAGATTTCATCCTTAACATTCGTGTCAAAAAGGCAGGGCCAGGGCTGAGAGCAAGTTCGGGCGCCCTCCGTCCTGAACGTCTTTGGGTGGATTCTTCTCCGGGTCCCGTCAGAGCAGAGGGTGGACAGCCAGCTGGTGCGGAGGGGCCCCGGGGGTCCGAGCCGGGAGAGAGAGCACCTTCTCGGACCACGCCCCTCGTTTGTCAGTGGAGGCCCAGAGAGGGCAAGCCCCCTGCCCGTGGTCACACAGCAAGTTCACAGCAGAGCCTCGAACAAGACCCCGTCCGCCTGCTCTCTCCCTCTCTTCCTCTGCCCCCCTGAGAAAGAAGGAACCCGAAGAGCGGCTCTGGCCAGGGCTCACCTTGCCTGACAAAGAGTGGCATGTTCGGGGTCAGAGGGCAAAGCCAGCCTCTCCTGCCCCTGGGGGCGTCTCCTGGGGGTTTGAGGATACCCGTGAGCTTTGTTCCAGGAGGAGAGCCTTGCTCCCAGCTTCATCCTGAACCCATGAGTGTGGGAGAGGAGGACGGGGTGACGCGGAGAGGTGCCTTTCTTCATTCGTTCATTCACGCGTTCATTCCAGAAGCATTTACTGAGCATCTGCTGGGAGCTGAGGACTGTGGGGCGCTAGAACGTCTCCGGGCTCTGCCCCACGCCCCCCAGCTCTGTCCTCGGGTCGTCGGCCTTATATCGTCTAGACAGAGCGGTCTTTTCTCCACATTCCGGGTGACTCGGCTTCTCCGTGCGCCGAACCCTAGCGGAAGCCCCTTCTCTGGGTGCGAACCCCAGGCCGCTAGAGTTGGCCGCAGCTGTGTGTCGCCTGTCTGATGATCCCGGCGGCCAGCCCGGAGCAGCTGGGGCCGGCCTCCAGGGATCGACCCAGGGCAGACAGCTGTGCATCCTGTGTCATTAATAATGAATCGCTAGATGCCTCCTGCGCTTCCCACCGGTCACCTAATTTACTTGGTGGGAGCCCCGACAGCCCGGGGAGCACAGAACCAGGAGCCGGGCTCTGGGAAGCCGGGAAAAGCAGCTGCTCCCCGATCCCCCCCACCCCACCCCCGGCAGCAGCCCGCTCAGCCCCCAGGCTCTCACCCTGACGGGAGGCGCCCTCCCTTCCCCCTCGGAGGACAGCGGCGATGTCACGCGGAGGTCGGAAGTAACCGGCAGCCCAGCCGGGCCGGGGGCTCGGACAGCCGGAGCCAGGCCAGGGCGAGGGCAGGGGAAGGACCTGCAGAGTCAGAGAAAGATGTGACGGGAGAGGAAATGGCTCCCCCCCACCTGGATTGCTGGGTGCCCTCCAACGAGGTCTTTGCTAGCAGGATTCTGGACATTTGATTCCCTTCCCTCGGACACCGCGCCGGGTTTTTCTATCCTCGCTCCTGAAGGAACGCCTCGCAGCTTCCTGGCTTTCTGGGATAAAGTCTCGTCCCAGGAGAAGGAGGGCTTCTGGAGGCCTGGAGCGAGGGGGACGCAGCCCGGAGCGGGGCGCCCGGCATCAGCATGCAGGTGTCCTTCGTGTGCTCGGAGCACAGCCTCAAGGGCCGGGGCCCCGAGGAGCGGCTGGGCCGGCCGACGGCCAGCAGCCCCAGCCTGGGCTCCCGTGGCCGCTTCCGCGCCGTGGCCATGGTGGCCCGGAGCCTGGGACACCTGTCCACGCAGAGCCTCCCGTGCGCCGGTGACGCCAACGTCAAACAGCCCGGGATGAAATACAGGTACGGGGTCCGGGGGCCCTTCGGGGGGTTGAGGCTGCCCCCCCATCACCCAGGCGCCTCAGAGAGGGCCAGGAAAATCTGCAAATCCGTGGTCAGATGTGAGCGCTTGGCATCCTGCGAGGCCGGGGAGGGGGGCCGGGGGGGCTCCTAGCGCTGCGCGGACTGGGTGAGAAATACCGTCGGGGCTCGGGGTCAGCCCCAAGGTTCGTTCTTCCCCGCCGCGGTGGGGGCGGTGGGTGTGCAGGGGAGCGGGAAGGTGCTTGATGGCTTCTCTTCCTTCTGCCCGTTCGTTTCCTTTGATGGGGGTTGGGGGGCAGTAACAATAACCAAGCCATCCACGGAGGACCCTGGGATGCTTTCTCTTCCTGGGAAGCCCCGGCACCAGCCACAGGCCTCCTGCCCTCCTTGCCCTCCCCGGGGCACACAGCGACCCAGAAGATGCCCCGTGGGCGGTCTTGGCAGTGAGGGCATCCCAACAGGGGTTGGTTTGATATTCAGGGAGCATTGGATGAACCAGGTGATGAAGTTAATTTTCCCTGCGGGACCTGAGCTGGACCCCGGGGCCGGGCTCCTCCACACGCGGGACTACCACTCTGTAGGCCACAGAGCAGCATCAGGACGTCCCTGCTGGTGGCTGAGCCCCGGCTGTCCTGTGTGCCTCTGCCTGGGCTCTGTCCACCGCCTGCCTCCAGGCTCCCCCGCTGCAGCTTGCATGTGGCGAGGGTGTCAGGGGCAGGGACCATCCTCCTGCTCCGGCATGCCACTCCTTGCCCCACCCTGGGCCTTGCTCAGATGCTCAGCAGGTGCACCCAGGTGGAAGAGGAGAGTCCCAGCTTTGTACAAAAGACCCCTGGGGACAGCGTCACAGGGCACCTGGCTTGGGGGTCTGGCCTTTCCCAGCCCTTCCCCTTTCTAGAATGATGTTCCTGAGAAATGACATTCTTACAGCAAACAGTCAGCATCAGCTGGACCCAAAGAGTCACACGGGCTCAGAAAGAGCCATGGAAGATTCTAGTTGTATTTGAGGACAGTGTCTGGGTTTCTAGCTGGTGGTGCAGCCAACTCGAAAAGTATTGAGTGAATTACTCCCGACAACCGAGATGTAGAGCTTATACCCTCCCCCCCAAACCAGTACCTGAAGTCAGACCACATGTGAAAGAACCATGCGGAGTCCCGTGGCTCAGGGAGGGGAATTTTGGGAAAACTCTGAGTCCTTCTGCATCTCTGCCTGTATCCCCTCCTTCCCTGGGTCCTGGGGGGCGTTCGATATTCTCGTATGAGCCTCTGAAGGAAAAGCTTGTGTTTGAGGACAATCCAGAATGGACTTCTCTAGTCTAGAGGCCCTGCCGGCTTCTATCTTGCGTTAAGTGGGGATCCGAAGCTAAGAGTAAACACACTATGTATTTCGAGTTAGATACCTGTTAGCTGCTGCTATTTTTAAGTCAATCCTGGGATCATTAAAGGAGTTAATATAAGTGAGATCATTTCTAAAAAACAGGAAGTGCTATGTAAATGGAAAATATGGGTCTTAACATGATTTCCTGCCGAAGATCCTATGATCCGTTAAGGAATAAATCTCAGAGAGCCTGGGTGCTCGAGATAACTGTGCGTCTGTGTGTGTCTGTGTGTGTGTGCGCATGGGCACATGTGTGCGTATATTTGCATGTACGTGTGTGCCTGTGTGCACAAAAAAAAAAGACTTGTTTGTGCAAGAGGCCGGGAGGGTGAGACAGACGGTAAGGGGAGATGCTCATGAGGCTAGGGGGTTTGCAGTCCGAGGAGCCGGGTTCGGATCCCAGCGCCAGCGCTTCCTAACTAGGGGACCCCATCTGTCCTTACCCGTGGCCTGCTGAGCTTTTCTCAACAGTGTGGGGGGAGGAAGGCGGCTTCACACACCTGCAGGAGGTGTGGTTTCATAGAGGCTGAAGTGGGAGCCGGGATCCCAACCACTGGGTGGTTCCCCTTGGTGAGCACAGACTGTTGGCCTTTCAGGTGGGTCCCTGCCCCCCGGAGCTGCTGCGTAGTGACCGTCCCAGGGCCACAGCTAGGATGCAGATGGGGGCCGCAGGGGGCCTGACTGCTCGTCACCCCCCACTCTGACCGCCTCCTTAGGACGCTGGCCGGGAGGGGCCTCCAGCCACACCGTTTGGTGTTAAGGGAACTAAAGGTGGGTGGCTGGAGTGCCGCATTCTCGCTGGAGGGCCCGAGAGGGGCTCGGTCAGTGTGGGAGAAGACAATGCCAAGCCCTGTGACTCAGGGGAGGGGCCGGCATTCAGTCCCAAGGGCCTGGCGTCAGTGCGGGGGGCTTCTCGCCCCCCAGTTACCCAGCAAACACCCCCAAGACCCTGCTGACACCAGCTACCATCTGGGGCTGAAAACCTAGAAGCCCAGGCCTGTCCGTAGGGCGCCTGGAGTCCGGCAGCGGGGCGGGCCTGTCGACGAGTCCTCACCCCCCCATTTTAACGGCTGCCCGCAAACACCCCAGCTCCCACATTCATCCCACCAGCGCATTAAGGCCTCGTTGCTGTCCATCACCGGCTCAAAGTGTTGTCCTCCACCCGCTTGGCTGAATTTAAAGGCCTTGGACTCTATTTTAAAGGACCTGTAATTCCCGGGGGCCTGGGGTGCAGTATCAGGGGCGCAAGGCGTCTGGTAGCTAAGACGCTGGGCGTCGGTGCTGTCCTCCGGCGGAGGTTAAATCCATGAGTCCTCGTCAGCTCTTTTCCAGGCCACAGGAGAGACATAAGGCAAATCCGTGGAGACTAACATTGTTTAGGTTTAGAGATTTAGCCAACTGTTTTATCATTAGGGTTGACTAATGATAATTAGATAACTTGTAACTAATTACAAGGTCGACTTCTAATTAGGGGAGAAAAATCTGTAGGAGATGATGTTCGAGTCTTGGGAGTTTCAAGGGGCAGTGTGTCCCCAGCCCCGGTCCAGACGAGGCAGAGGCTTGTGGCGCTCCCCACCCCCACTGAGCAGCCGTATTTATAAAGCTTTTAGCCCGGAGATACCCTGTCCCTTCTCATTCCTTCTCCCGAGGCCTGCCAGCGGATGGCAGAACTAATACTGTCATTTTATCGGGGAGACAGCTTGAGTAGGGTAATTACAGCATCACGCGGTGTCCTAGTTTTGTTAAATTATTCCTGTGGGCAGTGGGTGGAGAAGCAGCTAGAGAGCGGAATGCCCTGGGTCCTGGCCCGCCCGGTGGGTAAGGGGAGCCAGGTGCCCCTTTCAGCCACAGACCCAGGCGGGCTCAGTTCTGGGCTCTCGTCTGTCTGCTGCCAAAGCCCCTCGTCCCCCTGAACACGCAGCGCATCCATGCCTCCGGTTCCACGCTGGTAAAAGGGAATTTCGGGAGGACCTACCTAAAACTTCCGCAGAGCCTTCCGCAGAGCCTGGCCGGAAAACCACTTCCCGTGGTCACAAGCGGGAGTCCGTTTCGCCGAGTCGGGAGCTCAGCCCCCTTCCAGCACCTGGATTTATCGAGACCAGCTGCCCGAGGCCCTGTGAGCGCCCGGGCATTGCAAACAGGGCTCAGAGCGTCTTCGTGTCCTGCACATTTCCAGGGAAGGGGTCCACAGCCTTTATCGGTTTCTCAAAGGGGCCTGTGACTCCCACACAGCTAAGAACCGCAGATCAGAATCTTCAATCCCTTGTGCTCCCTTCCCAGACTGCTCGTAAGCAATGCTCAGATTTCCCGCCGCAGGTGCTTTCTAGCTAGCGTGGGGAAAATTACCTGCACCGTTGAACAGGCCTGGCCCGATGCGCGGTCTATCGATGATACGGTTGTGCCTTTCTTCCTTTTTTCTTTTTCTAAAAACGACTTTTTAACTCCAGTTTATGTATAGACAACAAAACAAAAATTAACTTTCCGCTTAGAAGCAACATCAATTCAAGCACGATTTGAAGTTCATCAGAAAAGCTTTAAGTCACATCTTCGACGACTCAGCCCTTATATTTCGTACGTGGTATATTTTAACTCTCTCGTGGCCAATCTGAAGCTAAATCGGGAATATTCTGAGTATTTTCCCACAGGCTTATAGAGAGGCGAGAGCACTGTGTGCATTTACAATGCGATAGCAATCGCCTTCCTTTCCGGCGGCCGCAAATCCAAGTTGCTCGGGTCGGAACATTCGAGCTGTGGGCTGAGGGCATCGTCAGATTATTTCGCTGATTTTTAGGGGAGAAGAACAGGGGAGACTTCGGTTTTTCGAATGCAGTAACTTTCAGAGCTCTTTGATTTGTCCGTTGCTTCTCGCATGAGGAAAAAGGCAGGGTCAGTGTCCTTGGCACCCGGTGACGTGTTAGCTCGTCTCATCCTTGCGGCCGGCCCTGCGACCCCATTCCGCAGAAGGGCACATTGAGGCGGCAGGTGACATCACGCACCCAGGGTTTGAGCTGTGGCTTCAGAGGCTCCGCTCGATCTGCTCCCCTCCCTGACAGGGACCAGCTAATGTTCTGAACTTGCGTAGGGAAAATCCCAGCACTCCCTGCGGGAACCATGGGCCGGCAGCCCGGCCGGTTTCAATGGGAAATTTGAGAAGAAACCTGGGCATTCTAGAACTACTTTAAATTTGGTGACTCAAACCGTTTACAAGTTTGTTATATCCCCTCCCCACTCCCTGTGACCGCCTGTGACGTGGGCAGGGTCCTGGGGTGTGGGAAGCAGGAAACCGAGGCTTCAGAGGGCCCGAGGGGGCCGGGTTTGGGTGGAGGAAGTGAGGACACGGGGAAAAGCTGAAGCCCTCGGAAGGAGGCTGGGGTTCGCCCTCTGAGTCTGTCACGACTCTCCGACTTGCCACTGCCTGGCCGGGTGCAGCACCGCGGGGCTAGTCCCAGGACCGGGATGCCGGCAGCAGGGGTCCCCCGAGGGGAGTGGACTCCCACCCTGCCCGTGGACTTCCCATGTCATCAGCTCACATCCTGCGTCCCCCGTGAAGGGGGAAAGGGGCACGCCGTCGTGGTGGGGAGCCCAGGCGGACTCCCGGCCCCTCTGCTCCTGGGCAGGTCCAGCGTGCGCTTATGTAAAACGGGAATGTCGGGGAAAGGACCCCCAGAGCTGCGGGAGGTGGAGGACGTGGTGCCGGAGGACCTTCCGGGCTGTGGCTGCCTCTGCAGGCCCCCAGCCAGCCTGTGCCACGACAAACAGGCCAGGGCAGGCGGCCATCCCAGGCCTCAGCGGGCACTGCCACCCTCCGTGACCTCCTAAGGACATTAATGATGGCTGTGGCCCCTTCGCGTGGACCCCGGGATCTTCATCTGGCAGGTACCTCGGCAGGCCCGTGATGGCCGGTACCACGAGGCCTCAGTCAGCCCATTCCACTGCTCTCTTTCGAGGTGGCTCTCCAGGCCCCACCGTGGTCACCAGCATGGCCTGGCCACGTGGCCGTGCCCTGGTGTGGGTGTGGCGGGCAGGGGGAGTGGACAGTCGGCTCTTTATGCCTAATGGCCGGTGAGCCCCAGGCCTCTCTCCAGAGGACCCCTTGCCTTCAGAGTCTCAAACATACATTGGCTGGAGTGGGGGGTTCAAGCTGGGGGTTGGGCTTTGGGAACAGCGGGCGTGGGGGGCCGTGCCTGGCTGGCAGGTCCTGTCCTGGTCACTGAGAACTCACACCAAGTTTGTTTTCCAGGAACTTGGGCAAGTCGGGCCTGCGGGTCTCCTGCCTGGGGCTCGGTGAGTGTGGGGGCTCCCTCGGTCCAGTGCTACCCAAGGAGGCCGGGGCTTTGGGAAGGCTGAAGGGGACAGCCCTGGGGGGGCGGGGAGGGAGCCAGGATTGGGGGGACGGCGAGGCTCAGTGGCCATGGCAACCAGGAGGTTGGGGGGGTGTCCCAGGAGAGGGATGGGGGAGGCGAGGCGAGTACCAGGGCCCTGTGCACACACAGATCCCTACTTCACACCAGAAAATCAGAGAGGCGTCCTTGCCCCAGGTGTGTCCAGAGAGCATCTTCTCTCCTTACGAGACTGAGTCCTCATAGAGGGCAGTTGGCCTTTTTATCTAGACTTTCTCCAGATGTGAGCTCTGTTCCCAGAATACACTGTCCCTCCACCTCCACCGGACCTACAATTTGCTCCCGGCACACCCCTGAACACACATGCGTGTGCACACGTGCACACACACACGTGCATGCACACACATAATATGCTCTTGACACACCCCTGAACACACACACACGCACACACATACACACACTCCTACAATATGCTCCCGGCACACCCCTGAACACATGTGCACACGCGTACACACACACGCTCACGCACGCACACAATATGCTCCCGACACACCCCTGAACACACACGTGCACGCACACACACATGCACACACAGGTACCTACAATTTGCTCCCGATGTACCCCTGCACAAACATGCACACACACGCATGTGCACACACACATGTACGTACGATATGCTCCCGACGCACCCCTGAACACACACGCGCGCACGCACACACATGCATACACACACACATGCATACACACACACACATACCTACAATATGCTCCCAACACACCCCTGAACACGCGTGTGCGCGCACACACACACAATATGCTCCTGACACACCCCTGAACACACACACACGCACACACACACACCCCTACAATATGCTCCCAGCACACCCCTGAACACACACATGTGCACACATGCGCGCACATGCTCATGCGCACACATGCGCGCACATGCTCATGCGCACACACAATATGCTCCTGACACACCCCTGAACACACATGTTCACGCACACACACGTACCTACAATTTGCTCCCGACGCACCCCTGAACACACACACGCACACACAAGTGCACGCAAACACACACAATATGCTCCTGACACACCCCTGAACACACACATGCGCGCGCGCGCACACACACACACACACTGCCCAGCAAGCACAAGGGCATGGCTGTCTGACCCATTTTCAGGGAGGCACCCCTCGTCCTGCTCCCTGGGGCAGGTCCCCAGAATAGGAGCCCATTGGCTTGAGCCCCAACAAGTATTTCAAAGACATGCAGCCAGCTGCCTGCTCCGGGCGCTTCCTGTCCCCCGGTTTGGAGTCCCCAAGAGAGAGAGACTTGCCCTGAAGGCCCGGTGTCCCCACGTGCCGAGGATGTGCTCACTGCAGAGCCAGTGGCATGGTGGCCTGTGGCTGTCCCCAGGCCCTGCAGCCGGAGGGCAGAACACCCGGGGGGGGGAGGGGGCACGCTCCCTGGAGAGGTTGTCTGACTCGAGCCCATGTGTCTCCTTCCAGGAACATGGGTGACCTTTGGAGGGCAGATCACCGATGAGGTAAGACGGGGCTCCCGCGGGCCCCGGGCCCCGGGTCCCAGCAGAGGCTGGCCACGGGGGGCACCTGGTAGAGTCTGCCGCATGAACCACTGGGCCCGTGCTCACGGCAGCCGCCGCGGCCTCCCTTGTGCCGCCGTTCGAGGGTGCCGTGGCCTCTGGGGCAGCGGGAAGGGGGAGGGGAGCCATGGCAGGGTTAAAAGATGCCAAATCCGGTGCCTGCCCTTCACAGCTGGGTGCCTTGGGGCGTCTGTGAGTCCCCAAAAGGCCCAGAAATTCAGGTTCCTCATCTGCATAGCGCCTAGTCCCCCATTAGCCAGGAAAATCCAGGGAGCCCATCTTCTCCAAAGTACACAGCCCCATATCTTTCTAAGCTGCTCGGACAGAGTGCCCCCCACGCGGATCTGAAACTTCGGTCCGTGTCTGCTGAGGTCGTTTAGAACGCGGATTCTGCAAACTTTGCTGCAAGCCGACGTTTTACCCAGCCCGCTCCCTGCTCATGTCCCCTAGCTGTCTCTTACCCTGTGCTCACCAGCCCAGTGTGCTCGCTGGGGCTCCTCTCTGCAGCTGCGAGGCCGTGCCCCCAGCGGTGCCCCCAGCGTCTGTCCGTCGGGGGGGCCGGCACATCCCCAGGCTGGGGTGCACTTGCGGGCAGCGAGTGATTATCTGGGAAGGGAGGGCAGTGGCTTTGCTCCGAGAGCCCTGGACATCTGCCCACGAAGCTGTCCTCACGTCTGCCCTACTTACTCTCAGAAAGGTTGCATTTAAAAATTAATAAGTGCGTTCCTCTGAGACCTTGTTAGCTGTGATTGCTCAGTTAAGTTTTCAAAGGAAAAGCTTTGCTTCTGTCAAAATCTAAATGTATTTCATTTGTGCTTGTGTCCCTTTTTCCTTTTATGATGGTAGCTAGTTGTAGAATGCCTTGCCCTTGTTTTGAGGCTCTGGCTCCGGACGGTCTCAGGGGAAAGGAGTTTTTGAGGTTCAGGAAATTGCTTTGCCTTTAGCCACTGGATTGGTTGCAAGCACTTAGCATAGGAGGTCGGAGCCCCGGAGCCCGTGTGGTTCCCCCAGAATCAGTAGAGTCTGACTCATCTCTTTCCCTTTTGCTGTGGGAGCAAGGGAATGACTTCATTTCCAAATGGCACTCGCTACCCTGTGTGTGGTGTCCTTGTGAGAAAGACACAGATAAGTGGCTGGGCGGTAACCATCCAACTTAGGTGATTTTTGTCACCAGCAGATCCCTTGCACCCAAAGAGTATTGATGAACGACCCAGGGGCAGCCCTGCTGGCTCTGGCCTCTGCGGTGTCTCTGTCTCATAGACAGTGACACGTATGATGATACTAGAAGTCATTTCTCGATGACACAAAGCTGGGAGGACGGCAGATACAAGAGGTGACAGATTCGGGGTTCTCAAAGGTCCTGGCAGGTGAAAATGATTGAGCGAAGGAGCAAGCAGAATTTTCGCATTAAATCCTACAGTCAGTGTCCAAAAAAATCAATACGTCAGGGATGAGGGGCCCACCTCGCCACAGCTCAGATGAAGAATGTCCACGTCTTCTTCTCTAGCTGGCTGCCTGCCCGGTCCAAGCCAGCGGGCTTGGAACCACAGGGAATCAAGGACCATCCTGAGCTACAGAGGAACCCATGTGCTGCCCAGAACTGGGGAGGCCACGAGCCCCCCGGGCATCCCCTGATGGGTGCGCCATCGGGAGCACCGTGTTCCTGCTGAGCCCGTGTCCAGAGGAAGGTGGGATTCCTGCTAAGGAATCCAGAAACACAGTCCTGTTTTTAGAGCAAGACACCGCGATGTGAGGGAGACACAGAGATGAGGACTGGGTGGGTTTCATGTGGCAAGGGGGGGGGGTCCCGTGGCAGGACTCCGCAGATGTCCGTGAGTGGCGGCCCACAGGCCCAATCTGGCCCCCAGCCTAGTTTTTTTTCTTTTTTGTTTTTTTGTTTCTTACTTTTAATCAAATATACAAGACATAAAATTGGCTGTTTTCACCATTTTCATTGTGGTTAAAATACGCATAATATAAAATTTACTGTATTAACCATTTTTAAGTGTACAGTTCCGTGGTATTAAGTACATTCTCTTCGCTGGGCACCCATCACCATGGTCTGCCTCCAGAAGTTTTCATCACCCCAAACAACTCTGCAACCATAAGGGAAGAACTCCCCAGCCCCTGGTAACCTCCACTCTACTCTCTGCCTCTATGAATTCCACAACCCATTTTTTATGAATAAAGTTTTATTGGCAGGCAGCCATGCCCATTCGTTTACATTCGGTCTGTGGCCGCTTTCCGGTTACAAGTTGCCGCAGAGACCGTCCGGCCTGCAAAGATGAAAGTGTGTTTTCTCGGGGCCTTTACAGAAAAGTCTGCCGTCGCCTGACCTCTGTCCGCAAATGTGTGCGGGGCTGTGGCCCTGGGGACAGAGTCCTTGGGGGCCGGGCAGAGCAGAGCCAGCCCTCCGAGGAAGCAGACAGTCTGAGCAAACCTCTGATCACGTGGCAAAGGGTTGGCACTGGGCTGGACAGAGTCAGAGTTCCAAGCTCCAGTCCAGTGTCCCTTCCGTGACCTCCCATGGCAGCTCAGGGAAAAAACCCCTCCTCGGACCGTGTGCTCAGAGCAGCCCAGGCATCAGAAATCTAAGAAGGGTAGTAGTTACAAACTTTACATTTACTGTGGCACTGAACCCCGTGCCAACCCAGGGAGGCAGGTGCCGTTACCCCATTTGGAGGACGCAGAGCCCCAGAGATGAAGCAGGTGCCCGGGGTCCTACCCGGAGAATCGTGAGCGGGGAATGGCACCCGCCTCAGAGCCCGCGGCCAGCTCCCAGCTCGGGGCTGGGATGGCCTCCCCTGGCCCCCAAGTAGGGACGGCAGGGAAGAGGCCCGCATATCTCCCGAAGTTCCCCCTGCCTTTAGTTTTGGGGACTCTGATGTTGGAAAAATCCAGACGGTCTCAAAATAAAGGCTCCGTCCCATCAAGTAGGACTCACCCACGGAGAGTAAGTCTATAGGAGTCACATTTTAAAGAATGACCTGGGGACAGACCCAGGAGCCAGCGAGCACGTGGCAAACAGCGCCAACAGTGGTCTGCATGTGAGAGCTGCAGTCTTGCGGAGGAAAAGCATATATTCAGGTAGAAAAACCCGGCAGAGGGGGCACCTGGGTGGTTTAGTCGGTTGGGCATCTGACCCTTGATTTGGGCTCAGGTCACGATCTCAGAGTTGACAGATCGAGCCCCACATCAGCTCCGTGCTCAGCCAGGAGTCTGCTTGAGACTCTCTCTCTCCCTCTGCCCCCTCTACATGCGCACACACTCTCCACACCCTACCTCTAAGATAAATAAATAAACCTTTAAAGAAAAGCCTGGAAGAGGAATGATACCAAAATCGTAGCAAAACAATAAAATAAAAAGCACAGCCTGGAAAATTCCCACCCCTCACTCTCTTTTCTCACTGGCCTGGTGTAGTTAGGGTCGTGTTTCCGTCTTTCTAGCTAAGCGACAGGTGACATGGGGACAGGTGTCCTCTGCGTCAAGCCTGCTGATCTTTCCTGCCTGGCGGGCCTCGCAGGGTCGGCCGGTGGAGCCAGCCAAGGACCGTGTCTGCTCAGCTCACGCTGCGGAGCCCCTGCCGAGTGCCGGTCCCTGCCGTGGGCTCCTGTGTTTCTGGAGAGGGGGACAGACGGCACATCTTCCCTCCGAGGGCTAGACGTGTCCGGTGGCTGCATTAGCAAACATCGCCATCCGTGTGGTTTTAGAACGAGAGCCATTTATTTTCTCACAGGCCTGGAGGTCAGAAGTCCAAAGTCAGGATCGCAGAGCTGAAATCAAGGTGTCAGTAGGGTCGCACTCCCAGGGGAACCTCTGGGGGAGGAGACTGGGCTTCCTCCACGCCTCCGCTAGCTTCTGGCGGCCACTTCGCCCCCATGTCTGTCTCCCTCCTTCAGGACACCCGTGGTGGCATTCAGGGTCCGCCTGATAATCCAGGGCCGTCTCCCACCTCAAGACCCTTCATGCAATCACATCCACAAAGATCCTTTTTCTACCCAAGAGACCATTCACGGGTTCCAGGAGCCATTATTTAATCAAACACAGAGAACCTGGGCACAGAGAAAGGAGGGCCTGGGACACAGGACGATCCGGGAAGGCGGAAGCAAGAGTGAGCCATGTGATGATTCAGAGAGAGAGCATTCCAGGCCAAAGGAAGGGGCCTGGACCCAGCCTCCAGGAGACCACAGGAGAAGCCCCAGGTTGAGAGATGGGGGCAGAGGTGAGGGAGGAGATCTGGTGGGGACCTTGGCCTTGATCATCTACGACATAGACGTCACAGAGGAGGTTTGACCTGACCTCACTCTGGCTGTTCCGCTGAGGACAGGCAGTCCCCCAAGGATGAGGGGGGCGGGGGGTTCTTCTCAGATTGGAACGTATGCACGAAAGAAAGTGGAAACTGGAAAGCCAGTTAACACATAGGTTCTGCTGGGCCAGGCCTGACTCGGCATGACTGATGCTGGTCCGCAGACCACACCTGGCTCCGTGCAGGGTGCTGGGGGCAAGGACAGAAGCAGAGAGAGTTGGGGGCTACCACAGAAACGCAGCCGAGGGCATTCTGGCTTGGGCCAAGTGCATGCAGTGGAGGTGGGGGGCGGGAGGGTCCCACTCTGCACCAGCTTCCAGGAGGAGCTGGCAGGACTGGCCGCAGGTGCCGATGCTGGAGTAAGAGAAAGACGAGTGAAGGAAGGTGCCCGGGTTTGGACCGGAGCACAGGACGGGCGAGCACAGCGCACTGCCCTCCTGCACACACCCCTGCCTCTCCCCGCCTGCAACAGCCGCCCCTCCGCCTGCTCTCCCCTTCCTGCTCGACAAAGTCCCGACCACCCTCCAGACCCAGCCCCGGAAACGCTCACATCCCCTCCCACGTGGAGAACCCCGAAGGCATCCCGCTCATTTAGTCAGCCAGTCACAGGAAGACAAATACTGTAGGGTCCCCCCCAGGCCTTCTAGAAACAGAGGGGTGGGCGCCAGGGGGGCTGGGGAAGGGAAGAGTGGAAAGCTGGTGTTTCGTGGGGACCAAGCTTCTGTTTGGGAAGGTGGGGAAGTTCTGGAGGCCGGCGCTGGTGCGGGTTGCACAACACGCCTGTCCTTAATGCCACAGAAAGGCACACATACACATGGTTAAAAGGGTCAATTTAATGTTGTGCATGTTTTACCACAATTTTTAAATTGTTGCAAATATTTTTTTTAAAAAAAAAGAATGAAGAAGATCCCTGTGAACCAACATGGGTTGGTTTCCAAGATGTAGGGGAAGCGGGAAGAGCAAAACTCAGAGCAGCTATAGCGTGCTGTTCCCGGGTGTGCAAGGTGGGCGGGGAGGAGATGCAGGGTCTGAAATGTGAGAATAAAAGTCGTGGTGCCGAGTCACCTTCACTCCAGACCCTCCCCAGGAGGCAGCACGCACTCCTAAATCGTCTGTATAGCCTGGCAAGGGCCCCAGCACGGGGTGCTCTCCCGGGCAGAGCTCGGAGCTTGGTGGGACACATCCCTGAAAAGTCAGGTTGAAGACAGAGGTGACCCAGTGAAGGACGCTGGTGTGCCTGGAGGGGAAGAGAGGAGTGCCAGGGTGCAGAGAGACGCAGGGGAGAGGAGGAGACGGCTCGCTCGGCTGGCGGGAGGGTCATGGATGCATCTGATACATTATTACACTTGAGTTCCACTGTTGCCAACCAGCCCCGCGGTTGGATCCAGAAAATTCCTCCACCAATGGCCTTTCTCCCCCCTTGGGCTTTCCGACTCAAATGACAGCCGCTAATTAATGGAGCTTTGCCATGGCCTGCTCGGTGTCGGAAATCTTTGGGGTTCATTGCCAGCATTTGAAAATCGGGAGATTTTTACCACCTCCAAATACCCTGGATCTCTGGCTTCTCTTGAAAAATCACAAGATGTAGCCACGCTGAGCTGCCTTCCCAGGGGCCGCGATTGAGCGTCGGTCCCCCCACCCCAGTGGTCCCCACGGGCCACCAGCCTCACTCTCCATACCTGCCCGGCCCGGGGGGGCTTTGGAGTTTGGTATGGAGAGAACCTCCACGAAGCCGAACAGGGCTGGCTTTTCGTCCCCCAGTTTCTGAGGGTGGTGAAGCATGACTCATCGGCCGTGGGTAGCTGGGGAGGGAGGCTTGGCGCTCTGAGCTGAGCTTTGAGAAGGGGGTGGGGAGTTTGCTTCTGTGCCTCTCTCAAGGGGGCACCGTCCAGAGGACCAGCAGACATCTCAGCTCTATCTTGGAGGGACTGTTCATGGGGGGGGGGGAACGCTTCCCGCCCCCCCGGCAGCTCGAGCCTCGCCCCCACCACCCGTGGGTCATTGCTGGTGGGGCACAAACACATCCGTAGAGCAGCCTAAGGGGCAAGATCTGGCGGCAGGCGCGTGCCCATCAGGCATCGGGCGTCGGCCTCTGCCTGCCAGGCAGCGGAGACGCGCCAGCCGAGGCCGGAGTGCTCGCTGAGCACGGCTGTTTCTCCATCTGCAAACAATAATCGTATCGTCCTCGTGCGGCTGCTGGGAAGGAATCGGGAGGCAAACAGCCACAGGACACAGTCTAGCCATGGCTTTAAGAAAGGATTCATTCTGCCAGGATCCGTCGCACTTCTGCTGGGGGCTGTGTTCGGCCAGTGTAGGGGCTAAGCTTTGGGACGACCCAACAGGTGGGGTCCCTGCTCGCAGGAAACTCACAGCCCAGGGGCTGTTCCTTCATTCATTTTGTCTTCTTTCCTCCCTGTGGGTGCACGCCCGAGGGCTGCCTCCATGCCTGTACTGTGGCAGCAGAGGACGAGGGGAGCCCCGGGGGGCAGGGCCTGGACATGCGGGAGGCGCCCCAGGCCACGAGATTATGCCTTGGAGCCCCGCCTCCCCGGCCTAGCAGGGCTGTGATGCCCACAAACAGCTCTGATTTTCTCATTTCAGATGGCAGAGCAGCTAATGACCTTGGCCTATGACAACGGCATCAACCTCTTCGATACTGCAGAGGTCTACGCGGCGGGCAAGTACGTGTCTTTTCTCTTGGGGACGACGTGGTGCGGGCCACGGCTTCCCTGGGAAGAGCCGGTGCTCCGGTCCTTGGTCCCAAGCGTCCACAAATGTGCCTCGCGCTCCACTTGCTTTTTTAAACTCAGAATGGCCTTAGAAGGTGTTGTTTTCCTGGGGCCAAAATTGCAGGACGCTTGGACACTGGCCACTCGCTAAACTCCCCGTGTGTCTGAGCCCCGAGAGGGGGACAGTCCCTCCGATGCTGCGGATGCCGGGCTGGGCAAGAGCCAAATCGGGCTGCGGTCCCAGGCTCTCTTGCGGCCAGCCCCGCGAGCCGGACGTGCTCATGTGTTAATGGTACCGTGAGACCCCTCGAGCTGCGGAGAGCAGAGTCTGGCCAGCCGAGCCCTGTAGGAAGCACTCCCAGCTTGGCAGTGAACTTCCCTCCTCAATTATGTAAAAGCCCTCTTCAGCCAAGGCTGCTGGCTTCAATTTTAAAGACTAGCTCTAATCAAATCATCCACTCTCCTGCATCGGGTTTCCAAAAGTCAGCTTTTGTTTGTGAAGTCATTTGTTGGCTCTCTGTTCGTCCTCCCTCCGGCCTCTCCTGCCTGCGGCGAGCCAAGTTCCCGTCGGCTGGCTTGGCTGCAGCCCGGCTGACTGTGCACCGTGGCCCCGGGGCCGGCACCTGCCTCGAAGGTTCTGGGTTATTACCTGCAGCCTGCGACGGGGCCCGGAGCCCTGAGACTCGGGAAGCCAGCTGGGCCTTCTCTCCAGTCCCAGCCCGGGCTCTGAGGACCTGACGACTCTGGGGACCTCCCCTGGGAGCCCCAGATCTCCTCCAGCCCCCCGTCGGCGGCCCTCTGCCCCCCCCCCATCCTGGCAGCCTCTTCCCGTCAAATGAAATGCTTTCCAGACACATGAGCTAAAGCCAGAGGGTCAGAGGTAGGGAAGCGCCGTGCACGCGCCAAACACACAGGCGCTCCGGGGCTCAGCACCCCAGCCCGTGGCGCGGCCCTGCTGCCCGAGGAAGCGTGCAGGAGGCCGCTCCGTGCCGCCGCCTCTGGCTCCCGAGGGCCCAGCCGGTGCGCACCGGCGCCGCGCACTCTGCACTCCCTGTGTCCCCGTCTTCACTGCCCCCTGATTAACTGGACACCCAGGGCTGGCATGTCAGCAGTAGGCAGCCTCGGGGCACCCGCAGCCGAGGGCTCAGAGAGCGGCTTCCCGTGTGGTGTCGTTGCCCCTGGAGCCCGCGGCCCTCATCCCGCCCTCCACTCCTGCTCGGGCCCCTGCGGCTCCTTCTCGGTCCAGCCCAGAGCTGCCACCCACCCCCCGCCATGCCCCGGTGCCAGCAGTCACCCACAGGGGAGGCTGGGCACTGTGCCCCAAGGGACGGGCAGGGAGGAGCTCTGGGCAGGGGGCTGCCGGGCAGCTCCGGGGGCCGGGGGGCGGGCACTGTGCCTCTTGCTCACCCGAGTGCCAAGTGCATATTCTGCTGAGCCCCCTGCTTCTTACGCTGATGCTAATCGGGCACTTAGCAGAGAGCCGTGGGATTCCTGTGCCCCCCTCCGCCCCCCGGCAGATGGCAGGCTCACCAAATTCAGGGCCACGGGAATTGACAGCCACAAGCAACAGGCCGTGGTTGGCTGCTTGTCTACGGCTCCCGTCCCCCGCAGGACCACGCTTTTTCTCCCTTCCTCCTTTCCTGATCTTTTTGTCCCACAAACGAGGGACCGAGGAATCAAAGGAAGAGGCCCAGGGCTGAGTGAATTTCTGTACATCTTGACCATAAACGAAGAGCATTCAGAATGTATGCTGAACAGCTTGCAAATTAGAGCCCATTATTCCTGAGTGGATGACTCAGGCGCTTTTATAATTGGAATCTAGCACTGGGTATGGAGCATTCTCCGTCTGTTGTTTTTGCTCAGAAACATTTTGCTACAAGCAGAAAGTTCTCCAAAGTTAATCCAGCAGCGCAGTGCCCAGCGAGGCTGGAAGAGCAGCCCATGACCCCAGCGAGCCCGCGTCTGGGGCAGGGCCAGAGCGACACCAGAGAGAACAGAGAGCAGTCAGCATGACATCCATCTCTCTATTGTTAAAAAGCAAGAAATGAGAGAGACGCACGTACCCATGCACGTGAATGCACACACACACGTACACACGCGCACGCACACACACGCACATACACATGCACACATCCACACACGCACCCTGCGGGAAATTCAGCCCCTGGCCCTCAACACGTGGAAATGGGATGCTGCTGGCCTTGCCGAGCAGGACCTCAGCTCCTTCCTTCTCCGGGAGAGCGGGAATCGACTTCTGCTCAGACGGGCGCCCGAAGGGGCACCGCCCGCGGCCACCTTCTCGGGGAACGCCAGCCTCCTGCAGGCTCTCTCCTCTTTCTGGAACAAACTGCCCAAGCCAAGAGGAGCCTTGTTAGCAGCCTGGCCCTCTGGCCTCAGTGGCACCCCGTCACAGAGGGGACCAGGCGTCACGGTGGGGCGAGGTGTAATGTCTCTGTCACACTCTAATGAAATCCCCACGTCTCGGTCTTTTCTGCAGGGCTGAAGTGGTATTGGGAAACATCATCAAGAAGAAGGGATGGAGGTACTTACCCTATTCTGTCTGGGCCCGTGTCTGGGGTGCATGCAGGGGAAAGCCTGGAGAAGGCCGGTGGGAGGGAAGGGGGCACCGCAAGAGGCAGACACACACCGGGTCCTGGGCGAGCGTCGGCTCGAGTCCCGTTGCCGTTCTTGCCTCTTTAGCACCGGAGGGCTCAGGGCTGCCCTCGGTGGCCCTTGGGCAGCCGGCCAGTTCTTCTAAAGCCTGAAAGTGTTAGAATTTTTCTCACCAGGAAGGAGAGAATGTTCCAGAGTGGAGGCAGCCCTGGGCTCCCTCCGCAGGGAGAGAGTGTTCACACGGTGCGGGGCTGTGGCGAGGTGGGCAGCTGGTGCTGGGTCACCGCGTGGGGTGCCAAACTCAGTTCTGCAAGATGAGGGGAGTCCCTGCTGGAGAGGGAAGTCGAGTGGAGGCCCTTGTGCCCTCCCCTCCCCCCCCCGCCCTGCGCCGCCCGCTCTGCCTCCGCCCTCCGCCTCTGGTCCAGCAGGGATCCGGAGGGCCAGGGTCCCAGGTCACACACCGACATGTGTTAGGCCAAAAAAGATCTGGATGTGAGGACTTCCCGGGTGGCCTGGGGGAAGCAGAGGGTGTAGCTGCTGAAGAGGGGGACGGTCCTTCTCGGGGCTTGGAATCCACTCATTCTGACCGCCCCTGCCTGGAAAGGGACCACTGTCCGGGCTCCCTGGCAGGGCTGTCCTGGGACTCGGAGGCCCGAGTCTGTGAGACACCCGCCCCGCTCACACTCATGTGGGGAGGGGCAGCCCCCTGACTGGTCACCACAGCCCCCCACCGTGTCCCCCCACCGGCCCCCAAGCAGCTCAGAAGCCTGAGGTCCCTTGTCAAGCAGGGTTCCCGCCCTCCTTGGGACAGACCGGGCGGGACACTCGCCCTCACTTTGGGGCCCCCTGGGACCCACGTGTCTTTATTTTCAGGGACAACAGAGGCAGTTGTAAAACTGGGCCTGTCCCCCACCCCTCAGCCCGTGGGCACAGATGGCTGACAGCCCTCTTCTTGCCCCAGCAAAGTCATTTGTTTCTTCTCGGCTCTAACTGATCACAAAACAAATTCCTCCTCACTCAGTAATTAGAGGAAATCGCACATGTTACTGAGTCCCCTGATTCTGTCCTAGTGAGTGCCCAGGGAGACGCACATTAGGTCACCAGCCCCCCCAACTCTCTACCCACCCACCCCCCCGGAGTTGAAGCTCAAGGGGAATACCGCGTCGGGCTTTCCGGAGCAGCCCCCCTGCCCCCACGGGAGGAAAGCACATTGGCACGCCCCCTCCTTTGGGAAGGATCTCGATCAGGTGGGGCCCGGAGGGGCCGTCATTATCGCCACCCACCCACCTGGACCAGACAGGTGTCAGCACTTGGCTCCCGTGGGTTTCTGGCAGGAGACCTGAATCCGTTCCTTTCCCTCCAGGCTTTCTATTGCCCAGACCCCGACTCCCTCACCCGGGGTCCTGCCCCACCCAGCTGTCCCTCCCTCAGCGCCCCCCTCCCCAAGGCTGCGTCACACACCGCTTTCTGAAAGCCCACCTCCGGCCTGTAGGGGGACAACCAGACTGCTCGGGCCCCTCCCCTCCTCCTTCGGTCCCCTGGGCCGGGTCTGGCTGCACCTCCCGCTGGGGCCCCCCTGCCCCGGACTGCACCCTCTCCCGGCCCCCACTGCCGGACTCTGGGTTCCACAGTGAGTTAGTTGCATCCGTGGCTTGTCTCAGGGCTCGATGGGGAGCCCCAGGACCCTGGGCTCGCACACTGCAAACATGGAACGACTGAGAGGTACCAAGCTCCCAGACGGGAAGCGTGCTCAGGACCCTGCGTGAATGCTGAAGACACCCCCCCCCCACGGCCACGCCCAGTAACACCCCTGCTCTTGTGTTCCGCAGACGGTCCAGCCTCGTCATCACCACCAAGATCTTCTGGGGAGGAAAGTAGGTGCAGCGGCAGGCGATGCTCCTGGCTGGGGTCAGGATTCGGGGGGCTCCTGGGGGCCGCGTGTGCAACCGTGTGCCCTGGCTGGTGCCTGTCCCTATGGCCATCACCTTCCAGAAAAGCAGCTTTGGCTGAGTCGTCTTTGACTCAGAACTTGTTGGTTATTTTTACTTTCGTGGATTTATTATTTTTTCTGATTACAAAGGTAACGTTCTAAAAATTCTGGAAAACACAGAAAATTCACCTACTGTCTAAACCATTTCACCCTCCCTGACCACAGACCACCCCTGCCAGTTTCCAGGGGTCTGGCCCCACATTCTCTCTAGGGCTAGACAAAATCAGCATCATAGGAATTCTAAATAGGACTCATTCCTAATTAAAAAAGAAAAAAATCCAAGGGAAACAGAAGGACAATTGAAACACAGACCCCCTCCCCCTACGGCGCCCCTCTGCCCCCAGGACAGCCAGGCAGCAGTGGCCCTTTCCCAGCCTGCATGAGCATATCCTTGCAGCCTTTGGTTTATCCCCCAAGTGGAATCAGACTGCACGTGGCGTGCGCTGACCTACTTTTTTTTTGCCTAACATTGTATCATAAACATTTTCCCCAAAACCGCTTGCAACATCACACACGCTGTCATCTTGTTTTTCAGAGCGGAGACGGAGAGGGGCCTTTCCAGGAAGCACATCATAGAAGGTGAGGGGGGCGCGCTCCGGCCCCACACGGCCCCCCACACCCACGGCATCCTCCTGCGGGCGCACAGGTGAAGAAAGCCAGGCGTCCCACCCCACCACCGATGCACCCCGTGCTCAGGGTCCGACCCTCTCCTTCCACCCAGCTCCACGGCACGAGAACAGGACCCCAGGCGCCCTCAGATGAGCAGCGATGTCTCGGGGAAGACAAGACAGGCCTGGATTGCAAGCGAGGCCGGGCCCTGTGCTGACCGGGGATCCTGAGCAGGGGACCTCACTTCCCCAAGCCTCCGTGGCAACATTTGTAGAATGGGTGTGGGAAGAGTGCCCACCTCTGGGGCTTTAGGGAATCGGGAAGAACCCAGGAAGGGTTGCGTGTCCGACAGAGCCCGGCGCTCACAGGACTGTCGAGAGAGAGACAGAGAGAGATTGGGGAGGGGGGTCTGGTAGGCTGTCTGGCTTATCCTGTGACTGTATTATCTTCGTGCTTTTTCCATCTGTGCTCGTTTTCATCAAGGTAATACACTCACTCCTTTAAAAATCAAATGATGAGGGATGTCTGGGTGGCTCAGTCGGTTGGGCATCTGCCTCCGGCTCAGGTCACCAGCCCAGGCTCCTGAGATCAAGCCCCACATCAGGCGCCCTGATGATCGGGGAGCCTGCTTCTCCCTCTGCCACTCTCCCTGCTTGTGCTGTGCTCTCTCTCTGTCTATCTCTCAAATAAATAAATAAATTCTTTTTTTTTCAGATTTTATTTATTTATTTGACAGAGAGAGATCACAAGTAGGCAAAGAAACAGGCAGAGAGAGAGGGGCTCCCGGCTGAGCAGAGAGCCCAATGCGGGGCTCGATCCCAGGACCCTGAGATCATGAAGACAGAGGCTTAACCCACTGAGCCATCCAGCCCCATAAATAAATTCTTTAAAAAAAAAAATCAAATGACGAGGAGGCTGTGCTGCCCACCCCCAGCCCAGCCCTTGACTCTGCATTCTTGTTCTGCTCTGTCGCTACGGGCTCACTGGTGCAGGGACACGGGTGTGGGATGACCCAGCTCTCCCTGTCACCCCGTGGGCCACCTGGGGGCCTAGGAGGCCACCCCCTCATTCAGTCACAGAGCATTCGGCCGACGGACCCGACCACCACCGGCTTTGGCGTGTGGGCCCCCTTCAGTCCTGGCTCTTCTTCAGCTCCGGTGGGGCACATCAGGTGCCCGCCTGTGTCCCCACACAGTCTGACAGCTCCCGGTGCCACGGGCCTCGTCTCTCCCTCCTCCTGCTCCCCGAGCCTCCAGTGCCCGGGTAGCCGGGAATGTCTGTGCCGATGGTGACGGTCCCCTCTGACCCTCCGCCAGGTCTGAAGGCCTCCCTGGAGCGGCTGCAGTTGGAGTACGTGGATGTGGTGTTTGCCAACCGCCCAGACCCCAACACGCCCATGGAAGGTAGGTTCTCTCTGACTCCGACGGCCGCCGCTGGTCCCAGGTGGCAGGTGGGGGCGGGCGGGGGCAGGGCGAGCTCAGCCTGGGGGGAGTTGGGGGGGCGGGGGGGGAACCTCACCGCCCACAGGTGCTCCCTGGCGCCTCCAGGCTGACACCCGCCCCGTCCTGGCCTTGGGTCCGCGCCTGCTCCCCGCGCCCCCTCCTGGGTTTAGAACTGTGTGGAATGTTCTCTCCTCCCAGCTGTTGATATTTTGTAGCTAAACGAAGTCACGAGATGATGGCTCTTTGCAACTGCTGTGTTCCTTTCAGTCACACTCCCCTTCTGCGGGGGGCTTCAGGGGACTTTCGCTCTGGGGAATAAATTGTTACTTAGAGGAGGAAAAAAAAAATTGTGCCGTGCTTCGAAAAGCAGTTTGGATTTCTTTGGCCCTTATTTATTCTTCCCACTCCTGCGATCTCCGCCCCCTCCCCGCTTCCTGCTTCAGACTCTCATTTGTGCTTTGCTGCTTCAGGGATTTGGAAAATTAGGTTGTGTTCAAGTTATTTTTCCTTCATTTGTTTATCTATATATATACCGTGCACGCGTGCGTGTATATATACGTGTATGTGATGTGTGTGGTTGATTTGGTTGGGGTTTTTGTTTTGTTTTGTTTTGTTTAACGGAACAAGTACTCTGTGAAGGAGATTTGTGCTTCCCTCCCCTGCCCTCTGTCATACCGCGCCTCTCCGTGTTCCCGCAGCTATAAACTCTGGTCTCTTTAAATCTTTCTTTATCACCAGGGGACCCATTTAGTTCCTCCAAGTCAAGGACATTCATCATAGAAGGTACACAGTACCCTTAGCCCGACTATTGACTCCTGTGTCCAAGCTGCATTTTATGAGACAGTGGTTTTATTTACACCACTCTCTTTCCCCCTAAGACAAACTTCTCCATAAAATGCATAAAGGAAAAATAAGCGCCCTATGAGAACATCTTGCAAGTGAAGGAAAAGCAAAGCGGTGTGGAGCCCCCAGCCTCCACCCCTGCCTGGCCCGCCTGTCATCTCATCCCTCCCGCCCCCCTCTCCCCCACCCAGCCTCTTCCCCTCCCATGCATGACCGGTGCCCACCCCACCCCACCCCCGCCTTGCACTGCCGTGATCCTCGGGGTGGGGGGGCCGGCTGTCTGTCTGCCAGGGCTCCTCTCGATTTGGGGATGCTGTGATCGGCGCCTGAAACCTTGACCCTGGATGGTCTGGGAGAGGGTTGGGGAGACCAGGGGCCCACAGGAGCGAACGTCAGGGACCCCAGAACATGTGGCTTCCAATAAGTCTTAACTTCACGGGGCACGTTTGCTAAGCTCCAGCCTCAAGCGGAAGCAAAACCCACCAGAAGCAAGCTGTCCCATCGCAGCACGCGGGCTCCTCCAGGAGCCTCGCAGCCACGCAGGGTGTTCGTGTCCCCTGGACGGGCTGGGCCACCGGCCACTCCCCCCGCCCTTGCCATGCAGCCTCACCCCTCCATCAAAACGGAGTCATTTGCCTCCTTGAACAATAGCTCCGTGAGCTGGCAAAACTCTGAGACCCGGAGCAGCCCCTGGCTCTGCCTGGTCTCTGCCTGCCCCCAGGCTAAGGGCCTCCCCAGGACCCCCCACCAGGGGCAGACCATGGTCTCCCCGGGAGCCAGGCTGCGTCCCACAATGGACGGGCTCCTGCCTGCCAACTGGCACTGCCACCTGACCCCTCCCATGTATTATTTGTGACGAGACAGTAGGTACTGTGGGTTCTGACAGCAGCTGGATGGATTCGGTCCCACTTCTGTTCAACAGCATTAAATATTGAGGGGAAGGACAGTTGTCCCTAGTTGTCCCTGTTCCTGGGGCCGCCGACATGGGCACGAGCAGCAGCATGGAGCGCCGTGCTCCCGTGTGTGGGCTGCACCGCAGGCCAGCCGCTGCCCGGGACCCCTTCTCTCTCGGGCCAGCCACCGGCTCTCACAAGCTCCTGCCCCGGTGGCCGGTGCCCCCAGACCCCGGGGGACTCTCCTCTCTGCATGGAAGGGGCGGTGCAGGAGAGAGCCGTGCTCCTGGGAGGGAGAGGCAGCTGGGCTGGTGGACGGGGCTGTCCCCCGCTTCCCTCTCTGGCATGTGGGCCTAAGCCTTGGCCGGAAAGATCCGCGGTGATGCTGCTTGGTCACCAGGGTCCCCTCAGGGTGTTCCTAAAGAGCGTGACAAGGACAGTCAGCCGGCAGGGAGCCTGAGCTCGGCCTGGGATGTGGGCGGATCTCTTCCTGGGGCCCTCAAGCCTCCCGATGGGGGCCAGGTCTCCTTCGCGCTGAGTGGTGTTGGCATTCAAACCCCACGGCCTGTTGGCAGTCCCTGGGGGTTGGGGTGGGGGTCCGGGCTTCCCTGCCAGCCCTCCCTCCGAGGAGAGGCAGAGAGGAGCCCAGTCCCTGATCTCGGAAGGAAGGAGAGGGCAGGACCGGCCTGCAGGCCTGGAAGCTGACATGTGATTTTTCAGGGCTCCTGGGCCAACCCACTGACACCAGCATCCCAGAAGCCTCGGCTACCTTAGCTCTCTACTGAAAGAGGGGACCTCAGCCAAAGGGGCGCCCAGGGACCCAGGGTGGGTGGGAAGTGACACCCCAAAACAGAGGGGCAGCTCAAGTCGGGGGAAAAGTGCCTGAGGGCCGGTGCCATTCGGAGGGGGGGCTTTGTGAACAAAGCTCGCCTTCTCCTTCCTTCCTCTGGCTCTCCCACCCCCTGTCCCTGTCTCAGGGACCCCAGCCCCCCCGGCAGCAGATAAGAAGCAAGCCACCTGGGGAGACGGGACTTCCAGGGGTCAAGGTTGCTGCTTCGTTTCTAGACACACTTGTTCTTCGGCCCTACTTCCCGCCCTGCCTTCGGCGGCGGGACTTGCAAGCACTGTATGGGGTCAGTGAGGAATCCGATGAGTAGCCCTTCCCCCTGCAAAGCTAAGAGACGGTTTGAAATTTTTCAGCTGGAGGCCACGTCTGTTTTAAAAACAACAATGTCCGCGTGGACCGAAACCGCCTGGCGTGGGAGTGGTGGGAAGGCTGTCACCGGCAGATTTTTATTTCTCGAAAACTTTTTCGAGTACTGGGGAGACTCCATCGTGTCGCGGGGGTGAGGGTCCCTTGCCTGATACAAAGGGGGCTTTCCGTGTCTACTTCCGGCTCTGGGGGACACGAGGGGAGCTCCACGCCACAGCCCCCACCCCCTGGGAGCTCCTAGGGCCGTCGCCCTGCCCTTGGCCCTGACAGATCCCGCTGCAACCTCTCCATGCAATCTGGGATCCCAGGGTGAATCTGGGGTAGCCCGAAGCAGGAGACTAAGACAGGCCAGCAACTGCGTTGACTTCCTGCTGCCTTTTGCCAGTCTGTTTCATCCCCAAACTAGAGAACCCGCCCTCCCCAATCGACAGTCCAAAGCCACACTCTCTGATCTCACCTTTCCCTCGTCTCTCCCATCTGCCATTGAGACGCCACAGTCCGTCTAGAACCCGTGTTTCGAAGCTCCCTTCCAAAGACTTGGAACTATTTGGGGAAATTGTTTTCGAGACCAGCTCCTCGGATTCTGCTTCGCTTGTCCTCCCGTGGGCCCTGAACGCCCTTGCCACACCCGACGGCGGAGCTAGGAAGTACACTGCTTGCAAGACACCTCTGCAGCTTCCCCCCTCCTCCCGGCACCCCAGCTGTATTTGCAGAATGTCCCCAGGCTGGGCCCCACGCCCCCGGTCACCTCACCCCCAACCTGCAGTTTCCCCTTCTCTCCCGACAGAGACCGTGCGTGCCATGACTCACGTCATTAACCAGGGGATGGCCATGTACTGGGGCACGTCGCGCTGGAGCTCCATGGAGATCATGGTACGGTGGTGACCTCTCCGCGTGTGTGTGTCTGTGGGACGTGGGCTCCCGGCCCCATTCTAGGGACGAATGGCAGATCCGGTGCCACTGGCCCCGATGGCACAGATAACTGGCTCTACAGCGAGGGAGGGTTTGGTGACGTGTGGCAGCTACCTCCGCAGGCAGGGGTCTTGAATCCCAGCACTGTGTGGCCCTGGACAGATGGCTTGACCTCTCTGAGCCGTGGTTTCCTCACCTGTAGAACAAGACCACTAGGATGACCTAGCTCCTCCCCCCCCCCCCACGAGGCTGTGCTGAGGATGAGAGCACAGGTGTGACGCTTTCCACGGACGAGCTGGGGCTCAGCCACTCGCCCTGAGCTTCCGTCATACTCCCGCTGCCATTAGATTTGAGGGCTCTTGGGGACTAACCCCCATTTAATCCCCACAGCTGTCATCTTATTTTTCCAACGTGGATGTTGAGGCACAGAGAGGTTAAGTAGTATACCAAGGTCACACAGCACCTGCTGAGATCAATCTCCAAACTGTGCAGCTCTGGGCCTGGGCTGCCTCAGAACGTGAGCCGCTGCTGGGAGCCCGGCTTCCATCTCCTAATCCCTGATGTTTCCCCTCACCCACACTTTCAGGAAAGCATCCCCTCCCCTATCCCTTCCCTCCAGGGAGCCATCAGAGACAGAGGCCTGCAGATGTTTCTTGATATTTCTGGGCATCCCAGAAGGGTCAGCAGGGTGCCCCCGACCCTCAGAGGCAGGCAGCTGGGGGCCCGGGGGATTGAAGGGCAGAGCTCTGGGGACTGGGTCTTCCCAGGACTGTCTCCAAAGGCTGACCTTCCACCCCTGCTTCCAGGCCCCCTCCCAGCCTCAGCCCTTTCCATGCCACTCCTCCCAGAATTCCCCACACCCTGGTGTCCTTGGGAGGGGGTTTCTCCTCTGGGGAGTCCCAGATTTCCGCTTCAACAAAAATATTAAGCAGAATTTCCAAGTTCAACACAATTCTAGATGCTGGCAATGTTCGCCTGCCTTTGGCACTGGCAGCATTCATGAGCATTTGGCATTTTTCTGAGTCTGCCTGGACCCAGCACGGAGCTCACTGAGGTGTCTGTGTCTTATCCCCATTTTACAGATGCAGTAGCTGAGTCTCAAACCAAAGGGGAAAGGGCATCTCCAGCTGGCAGGCAGGGCTTCCCAGGAGTCTGTCTGAAGACATTAGCCCTGGCTCACACCCATCCAGTGGGAGCGGAGGGAGAGTCTGCAGAGTCCAGGCAGGCCTTGAGCTCCAAGTCCCAGAAATGGACTGATGCTGGCCACTCTTCCCTCCTGGTGTAGCATTTCCCACCACCGCCACCATCATCCCAGGGCTGGGGCCCTGGAATCATGATCCTGATAAAAACAGTAATAGCATAGCAGGCACACACTGTCCTGAAGGCCGTGAACAACCTCAGTGACAGATAGGGAAACTGAGGCAGAGAGGGCCAAGCTCCTTGTCCAAGGCCACCCGTCCAATAAGTGCCAGAACCCAAGTCTCACTATTGAGTTGTGCATTCCCCCATGCCTTCAGCTGTGGGGTTCACCCTCTTTTCCCAGCAGAGGGGGTGGAGGGGACAGGCTAACAGTTTCCCAGGAAACCCACGAATCTCCCCAGAGGGGAAAGTGGGGGGAGAGCAGGTGGGCCAGCTGTTTCCTGGGCATGCCTTTGTGTCTCCTGCCCCCTGCTGCCCAGGCAGCCCCCAGCCCTGCTCCTGTTTGCATCCCTAGGAGGCCTACTCCGTGGCCCGGCAGTTCAACCTGATCCCGCCCATCTGCGAGCAGGCGGAGTATCACATGTTCCAGCGCGAGAAGGTGGAGGTGCAACTGCCCGAGCTCTTCCACAAGATAGGTGGGCTGCCCCGCCCCCGCCCGCCCGCCCGCCCCGCCCACTTTTCCCCGCCCCGCCCCTTTCCCTCGCCCCGCCCCCGCCCGCCCCTCCTCCTCTCTCCCTTGCTCTGTCCCCTCGCCCCCGCCCCCGCCCCCTACATCGGAACCCTGGGCCTGACCTCGCCTGGCTTTCCTCTCAGGAGTGGGCGCCATGACCTGGTCCCCTCTGGCCTGCGGCATCGTTTCCGGAAAGTACGACAGTGGCATCCCGCCCTACTCGAGAGCCTCCTTGAAGGTGAAGGAGCGGCCAGGCTGGGAGGAGGGGACCGGCAAGCGACAGACACTTTGGGTGGATGGGGCGCTGCGGGGGCGGAGCCAGGGCAAGGAAACCAGAGCCCACCTCTGGAAAGGCTGCCCGCTGCACAGGATTGCCCCAGCTGAAAAAGCCCTACCACTCCCTCGTCACCCACCCCCGCCCACCCCACCCCACCCCCGCCACGCCCCACCCCCACAGCCTGGGCCGGGTCCACCCGTGCTATTTGGGATGGCCCCCGCTGCCACAGAGAGCCCTCTGCACATTCTGTGGCCCCAGCCTGCAGAGCTGCTGTATTCGTCCCTCAGAGGTGATCTCCAACCCCCCATAGACACATCTGTGCAGTGGGGACGCAGGAGGGTCCCCAAATGCAGTGTTTGGGGGAGGAGGAGCAGGCAGAGAAAGGCCTACCCAGGTCAGGGCAGATCCAGCCCCGGAGCTCCCCTGCCTCGGGTTCGAGGGCAGGATGGCCGGCCCCCAGCCTACTCCTGCCCAATCCACGGCAGAGTCAGGGAGTTCCCTGGAAGGCACTGCAAGGCCGGGGGTGGGGGCAGGTGAAACCACAGCTCCCCAGAGCTTGGGGAAGGGGTCCTCACAGCCAAGCCCAAAGCATTCCTTCCCAGGTCGCCAGGCTCCTGGCCCTGGCTCAGGGGCCCGGCCTCAGCAACCCTACAGGCCCAGGGCTTCCCCTTCGACGGGCCCCGTCCTTCCAGCTGCCCAGCTCTATTCTACAGGGGGCGCGGTTGGTCTGGGGATGCGGACGCTGCCTTGGCACAGATCGTCAGCGACCTGCCCTCACCTGTGTGCCCTTCACCCCCCACCGCCAGGGCTACCAGTGGCTGAAGGACAAGATCCTGAGTGAGGAGGGCCGGCGCCAGCAGGCCAAGCTGAAGGAGCTGCAGGCCATCGCCGAGCGCCTCGGCTGCACCCTCCCCCAGCTAGCCATAGGTAACAGGACTTGGGGGGTAGGCTCGACTGTTGTCCCTGGGGCCATGTCAGGAGTCCCCGAGGGCCAGGGAGGGATAATAACTCCCTCTATTAGCCAGCCAGAGGTAACGGGGCTCCGACCTTCATGGGGAGAGAAGCATGGGGGGTCGTCCCTGAGCACGGGGCCCACCTCTCCCCCTGGCAACAGTTGGTGCCACGGCTCTCCCAGAAGCCTGTCCAGCCCCATCCCGGGCAAACCCCCCACCCAACATGCTGGACCCTCCCGGACATCCTCAGCCCCGTGACCAAGAGGCCAGGTCTCCGTGGCCCCATCAGGGACAGGGCAGAACCGGGAGGGGCCCCTGCGCTGGCTGTGCGTCCTCACCTCCGGTCTTCCCGCCCCAGCCTGGTGCCTGAGGAACGAGGGGGTCAGCTCCGTGCTCCTGGGTGCTTCCAGCGCCGACCAGCTCATGGAGAACATTGGAGCCATACAGGCGAGTTGGGGAGGGGGCTGCTGGGCGTGTCGCCGCCAGGCCCTGGGGCCGAAGTCAGGGTCGCAGTCAGTTCTTCATCCAGCCCGTGTTTGTTGGGCACCTCCAGTGTGCCAGCACCGCCGTGAGCGTCTGGGCCCGCAGAGGTCCCCTAGAAGGCCGGCTCTGGAAGAGCAGACAGTGAGCACTGAGCGCGAGACGCGAGGAAGTGACAGTCTGCCGGGGGTGGGCCCTAGAGCACGGGCAGGGTTAGGGTTGGGTTAGGTGGGCGCAGAAGGGCCGTGGTGCCGTGGGCCCAGGCTGAAGGGGGCCGTGGGGTAGCTTGTTGCAAGCAAAGGCTCTGAGGGTGCGGACTGGGACCCACAAACAGCTGGAGGAACAGAGGTGGCACAGGTGGCATCGGTGGGCATGGCCTGGGGCAGAGAGGGCGGGGCTCCAGGGACTTTGGTGGTTGTTGAGTGAGACAAGAGCAGAGGAGGGGCCCAGTCCCCACCTACATTTTAAAAGGATCCCTCTCTCCCTGGCTGCTGAGTGGAGGAAAGGCTCTAGGGAACAGGAGGGGGTACAGGGAGATCCGCAGGGAAGTGATGCCCTCGGAGGGGGTTGGATCCTGGATGTTCAGGAAGGTGAGGCCAACGGGACAGGGTCGAGGGTGAGCGAGAGCACGGTCAGAGGCAGCCTGTGGGGTTCTCCCGGAAGGGCGGCCTTGCTGTTGGTTGAAGTTGGGAAGGCTAGGAAAAGTAGTTTGGGGGTGCAGAAATCAGGTGTCTGGCTGTAGAATCTATACTTTGTGCCTTCTAGATGGTTCTAGAGCATTCTGGAGGCGCAGAGATAAACCCAGGCGGGCTTCCTCCCTGCCCCAGACCTTCTAGAACGCGGAAGCAGCATAGCCCACCTCTGCTTCAGCTAGAAGCCTGATATGATGAGGCAGGACAGGCTGGCGGTGGCCAGAAGATTGTCACCCAGCCTCCCCCGCAGGCCAGGCCAGTCTTGTTGGTGGGATTCTGACTAGCTCTTGTCCTCGCACACAGGTCCTTCCGAAACTGTCGTCTTCCATTATCCACGAGATTGATAGTATTTTGGGCAATAAACCCTACAGCAAAAAGGACTATAGATCCTAAGAAGCCCCCGGCCGCTTGCCCGGACACTTTCCATTTCCCTCCTAGTCTCTCTTGTTCGCTCGCTTAAGCTGTTTTGAAGCCAAGTCAGGGGTGTGGTTTGCATCAAAAAGAAAACATCACGGCGAGATGTCGAGATGTCCTCGGGGAAAAGATCTCAAAAGTTGCTGCAAGACACCATTCGCTGCTTCGCGGGACCGAATTCAGATCCGTGCCAGGGGAGACCGCACTGATGGGGCAGGGTGCTGGAGCGGTCCCGCCCGAGCCCGCCTGCAGCCTCTGCTCGCCCCCCAGGAAGAAACGACCCCGGCTGCTCCCGGCCTCAGCCCTTCCCAGAGACACCTCCAGGCCAGGCCAGGCCAGGCGGAGACCCGGCTGGGTCCTGGGGCAGCAGGGCTGGCCTCTCCTCTGCTGAGAACCCCCAGCTGGTGTTGGGGGTGGGAAAGAGGAAACCAGGTCTGGCTCTTCCTGCGACCCCCTCCGCTGGACGTGGGGCGGGGCCTCCCCGGTGGGGGTCTCCCTCACCTCCCTCTTGCCAAGGGCTCCGGCATTTTACCATAGGCCTGACCCCACATTCCTTCTGCACCTTCTTGAGCACCACCACCTGCCCCCATCGGTCTCTCAGGGGCCTTCTGAGCTGTCCCCTGACCCCCAGCCCCACCCTTGCTGGCAGGGACCGAGATCCAGGGGACTCACTATCAAGTGGGGCCCACAGGAAGTTCCGGGGTCTAACCGGGCTCATGGCTCTGCCAGCTTCCTCCCTGCACACAGTCCGTGAGCCCCGTGCCCAGAGCAGGCCTGAGCCCTGGGGAGGGCCCCGAGGGACAGGCTCTAGCCCGGCTCCCTCCAGGCCCCCACCTGCCCTCCTGGCCCGGTGCTCTGTCCACCGCCGCCCCCGTCCTGGCCGCAGAAGGCCCTGAGGTCGCGCGTACGGAGCTAGACTGTGGCTGCCGACCGCGTCCAGGGGAGCACACCTCGCCTCTGCCCGGGTGGTGGCCTTCAGGCCTGCAGAGAGACCACACTTAGGCCCTTTCAGCGACGGCGGGTCCCTGGGGGTTTCTGTGCTGCATGCCCCGGGGCTGGGGGGCCCGAACATCTAGCAGGAGCCCCCACAATCTAGGAGAAGACCCCAGGAGCCTCTCCCTGGAGCCGTGCCTGCCTCAAGGCCTCGGATCCGGTCGGGGTGAGGCACCCCGTGAGAGGGTGCTAAGTCTGGGTGCCCCGACCTCCACACACACGCCTGTGAAGAGGTCAGGACCGCTGGAGTGAGTCGTTCCCTGCCGTTCACCCACCCCCAGCCTGGACACAGACCGAGGACAGAGAGCTGGGGAAGGACACACAGAACTGACAGTCGTGGGGGGCGGGGGGTGGAGGAGGGGAGGGGGCCGGCGGGCAGGAGTCCCAGCCCCCACGGCCCTAAGCTGTGGGCCTCTGCTGGCTATGTGGGGGCTGGGGCCAGGAGCCCACACTGTGAGCCTCCAGTCCGGGCGGCCCCCACCCCCCACCCCGCCCAGCCTCACCCAGCCGGGCCTGCATCGCCCTTCAGACACACTACTGTTGGGGGAGCTCCTCCCTGCCATTCTCGGAGGGCCTGCTGGCCCGTCCTGGCTGCACTGAGGCCTGGGAAAGCCACACACGTAAGCGGGGAGGCGGGCAGGGACACAACTTCCATTCCTGACATTCGTGCTGACCCCGGAGTCTAGAACCCTCCCCCCTCCTCCAGGACCAGGCCCCTGGGGGGTCACCTCCACCAAATGTACAGGCTGCACACTGTGGCTGTGGGGAGGAGACAAGCCTGTCCCCGCAGGCCCCCGGGCCTGTGGCTGCCCCCCCACCACACAGGCCAGGCAGGGACCCAGTGCTCCGGGCCAGGCACCCCACCGAGCTAGGGGACAGGATTGCCTGCCCCTCCCTGAGGGGCGGAGTGGCTGGGCCCCCTTCCCACGGCTGCCCCCCAGCCTGCCCACTGCCGGAGGATGGCCCAGGGCTTGCGGTGGGGCCCGAGGGAGGGGCCGCTGCCCCCCGCACAGGGAGCCGCACCTGGGAAGGCCGCCAGAGGGAGAGGAGGGCTCTCAGGATTAAGCTGGGCCAAGGCCGAAATGCCCATTGCCAGGACCCGAGCAACTTCCTGGCCCCGGGGGCGCCGTCCACAACCCTGTTCTGAGGTGTCCTCTCTTTTCCACAGCCACGGGGAGGACAGGGCTCTGCTTCCCGGGGGGAGAGGGCCCCCGACTTAGAAGGGGGCTGGTGTGGGGGAGGGGGTCGGGGGGGGGGACCCAGGGGGCAGCTAGATCCTGGAGACAGAAGGCCAGGCAGAGGCGGGCCCCGGAGTGGCCCAGGCCCCACCAGGAGAGGCCGTCCCCCGGGAGCCCCAACTGCCCCCCAGTGCCTCTGGCCCTCCCCTTGAGGCAGACCCCTGGGGAGGCCCAGGCTGAGGGCAGGGCTGGGCTCAGTCTCCCTCGCTGACACGCGGGAGCTCCCCGCCGTTTCTCATCCCAAACCCCGTGCAAGTCCGAGTCCAAGGTCCCGAGGAAGGACAGAGGGGCTTCCTCCGTCTTCTGTCCTCTGTCCTCTTCCCCTCATGTAAATAAGGCGCTTTTCTTCTCTCCCCTTTTTTTAATGACCGCGGCTCCTCAGCTAACTGCGCTCCCTACCGAAGGCGGAGACCGCCTTCCGCCTCCCTTCCAGACGACACTCAGCCGAGATACAGCCACTGTATTTATGGAATGACAAATAAAACCCCAGCCTGTCGGGGGGCCGCGGCTTCCTGCTGCTCTCGTTTCGGGGGGCAGGGCCAGGGGGCGGGGAGGCTGCACCTGCAGGGGCCGGCAGACTGGGCCCCCCTGAAATCCTGACCCTGGGGCAGAGGGTCCAGTTGGGAAAAAGGGCCCCGGGCGAGAGGCTGAGACTGGGGACTCTGAGGCCCCCGCAGAGCCCAAGTGATTCGGGGATGGGGTGCCCCCCCAGCACCCTCCACGCACACACATTCTCTGTTGCTGGGAGGCGGCCATGCTCTCTGGGTGCAGCGAGATCGGGGTCCGGGTTTCTCTGAGACCACGTCATGCTTGCATTTGGGGGTGCAGGCGGGAGAGACAGGCGCCACCCCCTCTTGGGGCTCCCCTTTCCCAGCAAGCCCCCCCAGCCTCATAAGGCCATGTCTTCTCAGGCGGGAGGCGGCTTCGGGTGACCGCCCCATCCCCCACAGGCCTCCCCCGCCTCCAGCTCCCACCCCCATCCCAGACGAGTGAGAATCTAGGAAAACACTTTGAATCCTTTCCCAAAGGGTTTATTAAAACACAGAAAACCAACACACACAGAGTACAAAGTAAAGGGGATCGTGTCGGCCGCAGGCCCTGTCCGGCCGCCCACGTGTCCTGCCAAGGACCGGACGGGTTGCCACTCTCAGGGGCTCAGCTTCCGGCTCCAGCCCCCTGGCCGGGACCCTGCCAGCTGGGACCCTCCCAACTCACCCCAAAAGCCCCTGGCCCCTTTGCTGGCCTGGGGCTGTACCCAGGGCCAGATGCCATCCTGGGGGGGGTCTGCTCCCTCATCCCCCACGCTCCCAACGCACAAGGGGGAGGACCCTCCCCTCACCTCCAGCACACAGGAGCCGAGGGGGGCTGGGGCTCCCATCTCCATGTCAGGGGTTCAGGACATACACACACACCCAACGGGCCCTTTCTGGGTTATCTCACCTAAAAAAATACTTTTGTTTAAAAAAAATCTGAAAACTAAGAAAAAAAACCCAAAACACAATGCCAATGACTTTGGGCTGATGCACCACGACCTGTAAACTTGCAGAAATATAAAATGGGGCAGGAGCCAGCGTCCTCGCCGGAGACCTCGGCAGGCACTGGACAGCCGCGGGGGCGGGGGGGCGGGAGACAGGAGGCCCCGGCCAGGCCAAGACCTCACCCCCTCCCCACCCCCGCCTCCCGACCAAGCCCCGCCCTTCCCAAGTTCTGGAGGCACTCCTGTCCCTGAGCCCACCCTCTACATGACTCTCTCGGGCCCTGGGACCTGACACTTGGGAGCAAGAGCTACGGCGTCACTGGGGCAAGACTCGGCCAGCCAGTGTGGGCTGGGGAGGCCCCAGAGGACCCTGGAAAGGGACCCCCAAAGAGGGCGGGCACTCACACCAGCTGTGGGTGTCCGCAGGACCTCGGTCGCAACCTGCAGAAAGTGAGGTGGCTTGCAGGAAGGGTCTCCTCCCAGGGAATGCACTTCGGGGGCAGGTATGTGCAAGTGGGGGGCCCTTCCGGACACGCTCGGCCCAGCCCAAGCTTCCCTCGTCACCTGCGAGCCCAGCAGGCAATGCTTTCCGAAACCGTGGCGCAAAGCCTACTCGGCACTGGTTTAAATAATAGGGTGGCTGGAAACAAAAACGCGGGCTGACGGAGCCCCTCATTGTGCCGGCAGCAAAACCAAACCCAGCCGGGAGACGCCAGAGAGAGGGGACGCCCCACTCCCCGCCACCACTCGAGGCAGGAGGTAACTGATAAACTAAGAAGAAAACAGTCTGCGATCCACCTTCCTCTCCCAAACCAGCCGACTGGAAACCCACTCCTCAATGGCCCGGAGCCCCCCTCTTGGGCCTCCAGGGGCCAATCGCGGAGAGCCGAGCCCTTCCCAGACCTGGCCACGGCAGACACCCCGTAGAGGAGGGGAGGCCTGGCATGGAAGCAAAGACTGGGGACAGAGGGAGGCTTCCTGGGGAGGAAAGGCTGCAGAGGGGAGACCACCAGCCCTTGGGGCAAGGCAGCGGAGATGCGGGCCCCTGCCCGGCCACCGTGGGCCTCCGGGCTGGACACTCGAGACCCATCCACTAAGGCCGGGGGAGGCCAGCCACAGGGCTGCCCAGAGGTCAGGGAGGGGAGTGTCCCAGGGCTCTGGGTTGGGAGGGGGCTCGTGCGGTCACCT
>CM052900.1:162726311-162821751 GCA_028534135.1 Potos flavus | reverse complement strand
GGGGGCCAGCAGCCGGCCCCGCCTACCTTGGACTGGTTGTTCTTGAGCCGGTGAGCCTCGTCCACCACTAGGCAGGCCCACTCGATGGAGCCCAGGATGGCCTGGTCGATGGTGATGAGCTCGTAGGAGGTGAGCAGGACGTGGAACTTGATCTGCACTTCTTTCTGGAGGGGGAGAGGAGCATCTGGGAGGGGAGCAGACAGGGTCTCCAGAGACGGGGTGGCGTGGAGGAGGGGGGACAGGACCCCTGAGAGCCCGGGAGGCCCTGGGCCTGAGAGGAGGGGCGGAGGGGGCAGCTGAGGCGCAGAGCACCGCCCCGCCGTTGACGGACAGCCGCGGGGGACAAGCCCGCGCTGAGCGCCTCACGCCGCGCTCATCCTCACAGGCCACTCCCGCCACACCGCCCCTGTCCCCACTCACAGCTCGTGGGGTCTCAGGCTGGGTAAGATCCCCCGGGTCCCCATACCCAATGGATGGCAGAGCAAGGATTCGAACAGAGAAGTGGTCCCTGCGCTTGGGGCTAAATGCTCTTTCAATTGACTTGCAATTCTTGGTCATTTTACCATTGAGTTTGTGTTTTGTAAGAGGAGGCCTGCGGGACAGCGGAGCCCTGCCCAGCAGACACCAAGACCTCACAGCCTCGTGGGGGCCAGGCCCAGGCAGGAGGGGACATGACACTAAAGAGCCAAGAAAAACCACCAGCACGGAGAGTCAAGGAGCACGGAACATGGGGCCCCGCACCTTCGTCCTTCTCTGGGCCCACAAAGGAGGGAGCCCATCCTGGCCAAACCAAGCCTGGTCCTCCCCACGACCGGCGTCCCTATGGGAAGGGACTGGAGAAGGGCAGGGGGTGTCCCTGGGGTAGCGCCCGGCCATGTCCTTTGGAGCTAGACCTCAGTCACGTTAAATAACCTCCCAGTCTTCAGTCTCCCTTTTTGTTAAAAAGGGCACAATCCTGTCGACGTGAGCAAGGCCACGAGAACCCAAAGAGCACAGGCTGCTCCCACAAAATGACACGCGGAGTCCCCCCATGATCCAGCACGGCCTCTTCCGGGTGCAGACCCAAAAGGCCCCAAAGAAGCAGAAGCAGGGATTTGAACAAACGTTGGCACATTCACGGTGGTAGCATTTTCACAAGAGCCAAAATGTGGAGACGACCCCAGCGTCTGTGACAGATGAATGCACACGGACTGCGAAACGCGGTCTTTTCACACAGCGGGACGTTATTCAGCCTTAAGAAGGGAGGACGTTCGGACCCCGTGTTACCCCGGGATGAGACCGACGACGTTGTGTTCAGCGAGGGAACCGGGCCCAAAAAAAGCATATACTGTACCATTCCCCTTGAACGAGGTACTGAGAGTAGTGGAAATCACAGAGGGAGGGAGCCGGATGGGTGCCAGGGGCTGGGCAGGGGGATGGGAGTTTGGGTTTTGCAAGACGACACGGTTCTGGAGCCGGAGGAAGGTGACAGTTGCCCGAAAAAGCAAACGTGCTTAATGCCTCTGAATGGCACGCTTCGCAATGGTTATCATGGGAAATGTTTATGTTTGTGTATTTTACCACAATTTTTTATTTGTATTTTTTTTTTAAATTAAGGGATTGATTGAGAGAGGGAGAGAGAGAGCGCGCACAGAGGGGAGGAGTGGGAGGGAGAGGGAGAGAAAAACCCAAGCAGACACCGTGCTGAGCGGACAGCCCGACGTGGGGCTCGATCTCACGATCCTGAGATCAGACCTGAGCTGAAACCAAGAGTTGGACGCTTAACCGACTGAGCCACCCAGGTGCCCCTATTTTACCACAGTTTTTTAAAATAAAATAAAAGAGAGGAGTCTGCAGAATGCCCAGTACGTCCCAGGACCCCAGCGTGCGCCCCGGAGAGGTTTTCTGTGACTAGTTGGCCCACAGGCCCATCGTCTGACCCCTCTGGGGTCACTGAGTCATCCCCTCATTCAACAGTTACCCGGCATCCCCTGGGGCCACAGCTGTTCCAAGATGCGGGAGCAGGCTGGGGTCAGAACCACAGCTAACGTAAGTGCTAAGAGGGTTTGAGGCCCTACCATGTGCCACGGGCGGTCCTGAGTGTTCCCCAAAGTACAGTCTGGGGACCAGAGCCATGCGCATCTCCTGGGACTTCCATCACAAATGCCTGAGGAGGCAGGACAGATTCCCCCTAGTGCCTTCAGAGGGAGCGTGGCCCTACCAACACCCTGATTTCAGATTTCTAGCCTCCAGAACCAGGAGAAAGTCTGTTGTTTCCAGCCCTCTGGTTCATGCTACTTTGTTACATCAACCCCAGGACATTGACACCGCTGGCAACTCTGCCTGGAGAGAAGCCCGTGGCCAACCACAGGACCTTTGTGGCCCCAGGGGCAGGCCGAGAGCCTTTCTGGGGTCCTCCCCAAGAGGAGCACTCACCTTCATGCGGAACACCTTCTTCCCGCTCCGAATGGCGTTGTCCTCAAAAGAAAATTCATTCTCCCGGATCACGGAGCGGCTCTCCTTGTCCCCCGTGTAGGTGACCACATAGAAGTCGGGGGCCCACATCTCAAATTCACGCTCCCAGTTGATGATGGTGGACAAGGGCGCGCTGACCAGGTAGGGCCCCTTGGAGTGCCCCTGGAGACAGAGGGAGATGGATGCAGTGAGGCTGCCGGCCCGCGGCCGGTGCCGGCCACCCCTCCCGGGACCCCTGCCCCAGCCTGCGCACCTCCTTGTACAGGGAGTAGAGGAAGACGATGGTCTGCACGGTCTTGCCCAGACCCATCTCGTCGGCCAGGATGGTGTCCGTGCCCTGGGCCCAGGAGAACCGTAGCCAGTTGAGGCCCTCCAGCTGGTAGGGGTGCAGCGTGCCGCCCGTGGAGTCAATGTACCAAGGCTGCTTGTCAAACTTGACCGTGGGCTGCAGAGGAGGCAGATGTTCAGACACACCCTGAATCCTGGGCCCCAGAGCCCACCCCCAGGGCTCGGCACACACTCTTCCTTCTGCCTGCAATACTATTCTCACTCCTCTCGTCCCTGCCAACTTAGTCATCCTTCTGGTCTCGGCTGGAACACCTCTTCCTTCAGGAAGCCCTCCCTGACTCCCAGTCTGGCTTAGGTGTTCCTGTGTCCTCCCGGGGCAGCCCTGTACACTTCCAAAGGGGTCGTTTCCTGATTGTTGGAGTCTCTGACTTGGAGCCCAGGTTGTGGTCATTGTACTTGTCCTGTTCACCACTGCCTCCTCTGAGCCCCACATGGTACCTGGGACACGGTGGGCACTTGGTCAACATTTTTTGGTGCCTGCCTGAGGTGCTTCCTCCCCTCGAACCCTGATCATCCCCCTCTGTCTCCTCTATATCCTGCAGCTCAAGGCTGCCTCCTCCATGAAGTCCTCCAGATGTTCCAGGCCCATTTGCCTTTCCCTGGCATCCCCCAGTTCTAGGCTGAACCCCCATGTTCTATGTGTACCCACTATGGGCCCGGGGGGAGATGGACCCTTCTTGAAATGGGGCCAGAGTCCTTGTTCCAACAGCTGGCAGACAGCCCGGAGAAGTTTGCTAAATGAATAAAGGTCAACCTTCCACACCCTGTGGGCTCACGGCTAGGGGTGGGGTGAGTTGGGGGGCGTGTTTTGTATGCTGAGCAGAGGCCACATGCTCCCCAGTTTGTGCACAGGTAACTCACAGTTCACTCACAGGAGGCCAAGGCCTCTGTCCCCAGGGGCTGTCCCTCCGCATCAGGCTGGGGGACCCTGACCCTGGGGTTGAGCTCTCCCCAGCAGGGAGGGCCTAGGTCTTTGTCACCTTGTCCCATCAGATGCCCGGCTGAAGTGGCCGGAACCAGAGGGGCCCCGGCACCCCGCTCCCGCAGGACACGCCATCCTCCAGGGCCAAGCCTGGGGTAGCAGGACCCGGCAGCCCCCCCCCCCGCCCCCCCGCTCACATCCACGATGGGTGTGTCTGGCGGCTTCTCCTGTTTATCGTCCTTCAGCTTCTTGCCCTTCTTGACCAGCCTCTTGGGGAGCCTGGCATCTTCACCCAGCATCAGCTCCCTGGGAAAGAGCGGGGGAGGCACATGAGCAAAGCTGAGGCCAGCAGGAGGCGGCAGCCTGGGGACAGCCCTGCGGCCCGCGCACCTGTGGCCCCAGTAGGCCTGCTTCAGGTTGTCATAGTAGGGGATGTCGATGTCGTCGATCTCCCAGGTGCACTGGTCGTAGGGCAGGTCTTTCCACTTGATCAAGTAGTGCACGTCCCCCTTCTTGTCGAAGCTGCAACACAGCGCGTGGGTAGGGGGGGAGGGGCAGGCCGCTTGGCCAGGGGCTGGGGGGCGGGGGTCCGGGAGGACACCTCGCAGGGTGCAAAACCCCCACTCCCACAGGCCCTGGGGGGCCAGTGCGAGGGATGAGGGCACAGGGGGAGGGACAGGCAAGAGGCCACGCTCACAGAGGAGCCGAGAGCCAGCGACAGTCCCATCCTCCGTCACCATGATGAGTCCCATCCGGGTAGAGTGTCTGCACACTGGGATTCAGCATTTCTGAGTTGGGACAGTCCTCTCCCCGGACCCTAGGTCTTTGTATTTTCACTTAAAAAATTCAAAGGCCCAGAGCCATGCCCATCCTGGTCCCACCTCTGCCAAGTAAATTAGGACAGAGTCCCACATGTGCAGGTGGGATAACCTCTTCTGGAGACCCCCGGGGACACGGGGACTTGACGAGCGAGCTAGCAGCACAGAAGGGGTGCTCCAGAGAAGCTGCCTGCACTTCACCTTGATTCCGGCCACTGAGAGGGTCCTCGAAGCCTCCCGCCCACCCTGAGCTGAGTCAGCAACCAAGCTTGGGGAGCACGGTGGGGTCAGCGAAGCCATGGCTCCCCAAAAGGGCTGAGGCTACACAGCTAGCCTGGGGACCATTAAGAGAAAGACCAATCCCCCATCACCATGGAAACAGAGAGTTTTTTTTTTAAATAAATAATTGGGCATTACTCAGACTTGGGGTAATAAACGTAGGGAAAATTCACCTGGCCTGCCTTGGAGGCAGGGAGGAAGATCGCCATGCATGTTTTCAAAATGCAATTTAATAAAGGTAAAAAAACTGTGGGTCAGTTCAGTGGGGGAGGGGAGCTCAGGTTTGCATAGGATCTAACCCTCTTTTTAAGAGTTGTTCTCAGGGGCGCCTGGGTGGTTCAGTCAGTTAAGCATCTGCCTTCGGCTCAGGTCTGATCCCAGGGTCCTGGGATCGAGCCCCGCATCGGGCTCCCTGCTCAGCGGGGAGCCTACTTCTCCCTCTCCCACTCCCCCTGCTTGTGTTCCCTCTCTCACTGTGTCTCATCAAATAAATAAATAAAATCTAAATAAATAAGTAAATAAAAAGAGTTGTTCTCGGGGAGGGCTGGGTACAGGCAGGGGAGCACACAGCTTTTCCAGGCGCTCCTGCCCACCCCTTACTGAAGCCGGCTCTAGCAGGGGCTGGCGTGCTCCCTCGGCCCTCACCCTCGCCACAGCCCTGCGGGGTACTCCCGTGATCCCATTTCACATGAGAAACACAGAGGCACAGAGCCCAGAAAACGGGGAGCCAGGGTTAGAATCTGGGTCTGGCTCAGGTTCTGAACCTCAGCACTACCCAACTCCTGCCACTCAGGACACTCGGGGTTGGCTGGGCCCGAAGCCCCTCCCAGGCAGAGCCCATCGAGCCTAGACCGGGAGGCAAGTGAGGGCTCCGGGCCTCACCCTGCACCCACCTGCCGGCCACTGCCGGTTCTCAAGCACCCGAGCTCAAGAATCATCAAGAGCTCCCACTGCTCCCCAAACCAAAGCCAAACTCCAAGGATCCACAGGCTACCCGCCCTGGTCTCCGGCCAGCTCTCCGCAGCCTCTGATCACGGTCAACTGGGGCTACCAAGAGTTGTCTCGGGACACAGGGCTTTGGGATAGTGGCCAGGAAAGCGAGTCCTACCACCCTCACTCACTAGGTTCAAATCGCAGCTCCACTGCCTCTTGGCTGTGTGACTTTGGCCAAGTAACTTAACCTTGCTGTGCCCGTTTGCACATCCATAAAAAAGGTAGAAATGAAGCATCTACCTGTCGGGGTAGACAGGGCCCCCCCTTGTTGTTCTAAAGGAGGATCAAATACGTATACAGCCCCACACTTCACGGCACCTTGGTCCCAGGACTCTCCCGCAGGTATCAGGCTCTGGAAGCCTGGAGCACCAGTGTCCTGACCCACTGATGGTCCCACTCGGTGCAAGTGTCCCAGGCTGGGCATCAAGTTGCCCCTTTACACATGTGACTCTGGACCTGTACTCCCACCACGAGTGAGAACACACGCGCGCGTGCATGTGCCTGTGTGCCTCGGAGCACCCCCTCCAGCGGGGCAGTCCGATCGCCGGCAGTGGGGGCCCCCATCTCTTCTTCCTGCCCCCACTGCACCCATGCGCGGTCCTGCGCCCATTCCACGGAGCGCGTCCCTGACCCGCGGCCACCACTCCGGGCACCCACCTGTGGTTCAGGATGCGGTGGATCATCATCCACTCGGGCTTGATGCCGTAGCGGTAGAAGCGCTCCTCCATCTTGGCGTAGAGAGGGTCCTTGTTCTTCCTTTTCTCGCTCTTGCCATCCTCATCGCCAGAGCCGTAGTCAAAGGGCGGCGGCTCGTCCATGTCGTTCTTTCTTTGGTAGTTGCGATACATCACCGTGTGGTAGAGCTCCAGCTGCTTGCACAGCGGCAGAGGTTACGGGGGCAGATGGCCGTGGCTCCCCCGGGTCCCCGACACGGCTCCCCCAGCCTGGGTCCCGGGCAGGACAACCTCACCTGCAGCCTCCCGCTCCCCGCCTCCCAACGATGGCCCACACTCAGTGCTAGCCAGCACCTTTCAGGACCAGAGCCTCGGCACAGTCATACCTGCCTGGTTCCGGGGGGCCTCACCTGCAGCTCCTTCACCCAGGAGCAGTGCCAGTAGGAGAGCCCCGCCCACTTGACAAAGAACTCTCTCTCCGGAATGCCCTCCAGGGGCTTGGGTGGGGGGACACCAGGCTCCACGTCGGGCCCCGGCAGCCCCACCATGAAGGGGGCGGGGGGCTCTGTCCACCTCCAGTGTAGGATCCGCTGGACTTTGCCCTTCAGAGGGGGGCACTGTGGACACAGGAGGGTCCCCAAGTTCAGGGCTTAGCCAGAGGGCCCCCCCCCACCGGGGCCCCGGGGACATCAGGCTGTCACTAAGCTCTCTCCAACAAGCCGCCCTGCTCCCCAGGTCAGCCCCACCATGACCCACAATACTGCCCTGTCCTCAGGAGCCCGCACACGCGGCGCACACGGGAGATGGGCAACACGAGTGTGTGCACATGCACGCACATGCACGCACACACACACACACACACACCAGAAGCCCAGATGCACACTGGGGAACTGGGGCTGGCCACAGCACAGTCCAGGATCCAGAGCGTGGGGAATCCAGCGTTGGGAGTGGGCCTGGGGGACGACTCGGAGTATGGGGGCCTTCAAATGCACACAGCCACCGGGGGCAGGGGGCGGGGTGCGGGCGCTCTCCTCTCCCTGCCTCCTGCCCTCTCACCACCCCCAGCCCTGGGACGGAAGCCAGGTCCGGGGAGTGGCTGAGTGGGCAGTTCTGCTGCTGTGCAGCTTGAGACAAGTCACTTTACCTCCCTGAGCCTCAGTTTTGTCATCTAAAAATGGGAATAACAGAGGCCTGTAATCGGAAACTCGGAAAGCGGTAAAGGAATGCCCAACGAACAGCGGCTGTGTCGGTGGTGTCCCTGTTTTTTCCTTACGGCTCAGGGAAAACTGCGTCTGGGTTTCAGTGGGGTCGAGCTGCAGACAGGGTCTTAGTGAGGCAGGAGGCGGGACTCGGGGGTGGGTGGGGACACTGGTGGGCGAGAACTCCCGCCTTTGTTGGCGGCCGGCAGGGCGGGACCTGCAAGGAGCAGGGCCTTGGCGAGTGGGCCCCGGGAACGTCGCGGGTGCGGCCTGAGCTCGCAGACACTGGGCCCCCGGTGGGCGGGGCTTTTTGGGGCGGGCGTGGCTTAACCCTACAGAGGCGGAGCCTTTGGTGGACGGGGCTGCTCTGGTGGGGCGTGGCCTGGAGCGCCGCGGCAGGACTTGTGGGTGGGCGTGGCCCGGGCAGGTGGCTGCGAGGCCTTTGTGGGCAGGGCCTGCTGGGGGCGTGGCCCCCAGGTGGGCGGGGCAGTGCTGTGCCAGGGGAGGGGCCGGGGGCGGGGCGGCGGGGGCGGCGCGGGGCGGGCGTAACACTCACAGTACAGCGCGGGCAGAGCCATTCACCGTTTGGGATCTCGGGCAGCGGCGGGTTGAGGCAGTGCAGGTGGTAGGAGGAGGGGCACGCGTCGCAGCAGAGCAGTTCGCCGCCGTCCTTGCACACGCGGCAGAACTCCATGTGGTCGTCCTCCTCCTCCTCGCAGCCGCCCTCCTCCTCGTCGTCGTCGTCGTCCTTTGGCTCCCACTGGATCCCCTCCTTCTCCTGGAGGGGAGAATCCGGGTGGAGGCACCTCGGGCCAGGCCCGCCCTCCCGCACGGTACGATTCCCTCCCTCCCGCGCGCGCCTCTCCGCTTCTCCACCTGCCCACCGGCTGCGCGATCCGGGAGCCCGGCGCGGGCCGCGCCCCCGTCCCAGGGCCTCTGCCGCGCGCTTACACAGTGCGGACAGCTCCACTTGCCCTCGGGAGCCTTCTCCAGCTCTGGGTCAAGGCAGACGAGGTGGTAGGCCCGCGGACAGGTGTCACACAGGATGATCTCCCCGCCCTGCTGGCACACCTCACAGTAGTCCTGGTGGTCGGTCTCGTAGCCATCACCATCGTCAACTGGGGAGGGGCAGAGGCGGTCGTCGAGGGCCTGGTCCCCACTCCCAATGCCCAACCAATCTCCACCCCGGGCTGGACTGGTACACAGTAGGTTTTTAATAGGTGTTGGATGAATAGATGGTGGAGGGACAGGCAGGATGAACAAATGTCTGAGGAAAGGCCGAGGGAGTAAAGGGGTAGAGAGAGGGCTGGAAGTAAAGGGGGGGGAGAGGATGAGTGGGGGACTGGCAGGGAGGGGATAACGGGTAAGAGGGTAGACGGTGTAGGAGGTTAAGAAGCACTTCCTTCTCCAGTGCCCCCTTTGCTAGTGCACACGCCCCGGGGGCCTACACCAAAAGTCCCCAATTTAGCCTCACAGGGACAAGACCCCTCCCCTGAGCACAGAGACCAGCGGGGTGAGGAGGCACAGGTGAACTGCCTGGCCGAGGCCAGGAAACGCTGAGGCATGAGGAGGCCCTCCCCTGCTAGCCCCGGGGGGCTCTGCACCCTAGCCCTTCTACCAGGACAGCCATGGGACCCCGGGAAGTCCTACTCCTCTTCTTCTTGCGCCGCCTCTTGCTCTTCTTCCCCAGGGCTGCGGAGCCCTCGGAGCGCACGGAGGAGCTGTGGATGCTGGCGCTGTCGAAGTCCGACTCCTCCCGCTCATCCTCCTCACTCTGCAGGGGGGGTGGGGGCCAGTGAGCCGAGAGCCTACGCGGGGGGCTCATCCCAAGGGCCTCAGTGTCCCGGGCAGAGGGTGGGGTAGCGCAGGGCATGGTGGAGGCTCCAGGTTCTCTGCGGTTCATCTCCTCTCCACCTGGCTCAAAGCCCCAAAGCGCCCCCCCCCCACCAGTCAAGCCTGATGTCCTACCACCTTCCCCAAGCCTTGCACTCCAGCCCCAGACACAACTCACATTTTCCATACCTCTCCCCCAGGACCTGCTCTCCACCCTGCCAAACTCCTACACCTCCCTCAAGGGAAAGCCCTAAGGACACCTCCTCCAAGGAGCCTTCCTAGATCTCTCCTTGACTGAGCCTGTTGCCCAGCCTGTGTGCCAGGTCTGGTCTGTCCCATCTGCCTGTCATTAGCTCTCTCCCAGTGTATCTCCCAGACACTCTCCAGACTGTGAACACGCCCTGCGCAGGGCCTCCCGTGGCGGAGCCGAGAGCCTGGCACAAGAAAATGTGCTCAAAAAATATTTGCTGAGCTCGGCTGGAGCGCCAGCTCCAGGCTGGGTCACACGTGCTTCTCCGTGCTCCCCTCTAGAGCAGCTAAACTCAAATCCTGTTATTTGCCTCTACCGAGGGACAGAGGAATGGCTTCCAACGCTGCCCCTCTACAGAGGTGGGGCAAGGTGTGGGAAACAGGTGCCCTGCAGGGGTGGGCGAGGGTATGAATGCCCCCCCCATAGAGAAGGGAGGGCCAAAGGCTCAGACTGGGACTTAGGGTCAGTGTGAACCTGGTGCCAGAGCTGGCCCTGGAAGGGCAAGGGAGGGTCAGAGCTCCAGCCCGGCCCGATCCTGTCTACATGCCACCTTCCTAGGGTGACCTCCCAGCAGACCCGGGCATGCAGGCCCCATCGGGACTCTTAAGGGCCAGCTGACTCTCCCACCTGCTACCCAGATGCAGCAGAGCCAGAGCTGAGCCCCCAGCCCAGCAGCGTGGACGGGGGAGCTCCCTGCCCGGAGTCCTGATTCAGGAGCGCAGGCTGACAGCCCTGCATTCCCATCGCGCTGCCTTCGCAGGGCACCCGCGTGCACACTCGTGCACACACACATGCAGAATGCCTCTGAAGGCTGCTCGAACACCCATACATGTAGCCAAGTACATGTGGTCTGTCTCTCACACTCACACATCCCAGTCCACCCTATCACACACTCACACATTTACACACGCACACGCTTGTGTTCACAAATACACACTCGTGCTCACACACATTCCAATCCACTCACACATTTACACACTCATGCTCATGCTCACAGATACACGCTCATGTTCACACACTTGTGCTCACACACATTCCAGTCTGCTCACACATTTACACACGCACACGCTCATGCCCACAAATCCACATTCGCATTCACACTCACACACATTCCAGTTCACCTTCTCACACACACACTCACCGAGGAGCCTTTCTTCCTCTTGTTGCTGATCCCTCCGAAGCGGAATTTGAGCCCAGCCACCTTTCTCCCCTTGCCCTTTTTCTTCGCGTCCTTGGAGACTTTGATTTTCTTCCTCACTCCTGGCCCTGCAAAGTGACAGTAGGGAGTCCACACGGCCGCAGCTCGCTCACCCGGTGCCGTCATTTCAGTCGGCCCCCAGGGACTCCATTAGGGAAGGGTCACTCTGCCACCGCCCCTTTCCAGATGAGAAGTCTGAGCAGTGACGTCCTTGCACAAAAGTGACATAGCAAGCCCCCACTCCGTCTCCGCTCCGGCCACCACCGTCCCCTTTCCAGCCCCCACTCCGTCTCTGCTCCGGCCACCACCGTCCCCATTCCATGAATGGCAGAACTGCTAGCCATCTTGGGAACAGCCCTGTCCTGTCCCCTCTCCCCAGAAAAGAGCTGTCCCCATGGGCCCCTATGGCCAACAAGGCCGCCAAGGGCACACCCACCCCCCTGGGGTCCAGACCTGGGCCATGGAGGGCAAGAAGCCCTTTCCCGAGCCGCCAGCCTCCAGGTGACCCCCGGGCCCAGGCCCCACCTGTGCCCAGTCACCCGCGGCGAACACCAGCTCCCAGGCAGCCAGCAGGGTGGAGGCTGTTTTTATGGGGCCGGCCACAGGCCAATTAGCCACCTGGGGAGTAATGACCCCTCGGCAGCCTCTCCCACCGGGCTGAGCAGGGAAGATGGGGCCCCGGTGGCAGGTGACCTTGCCCCGGGCCCTGCTCCAGCCGCGTTGCACACAGATGGGGCGAGGAGCCCAGCTGTATCCTCCGTGGCACCACAGAAAATCTATTTCAATTTCTCAGGCTCTGAATGGGCGGCTCCGGGAATCAATAGCCCGGTGGCTGGAGCCCAGGAGGAAATGAGAAAGCAAGGCAGGCTGGGGAGGCCCAGGAAGGAGACCGGCGAGGAAGGAGAGCAGGAGCAGGTTCTAAACCCCATGTCGCTCTGCCCACCGGGCCCCTGCAGAGACCTGGAAAAGGGTTTCATCATCCCAGAAACCAGAGCTCCTTGGGGCTGAAACAATGGGTCCCCAGAGCCGCCATAGCCCCCCATCAAAATCAATCAGAGTACCCAGAAAGGCTGAGCTACTGGCGACCCCCCCTTTGAGCATCCTGGGGAGATGCAGGTCTCTACCCCGACAGGGCCCGAAACCCTCTACCTGGGGGAGGTCCCTCCCCCAGGGACTTGAAGCCACAGAGAGCCTCTGCTGTCCCTCTTCTCCCCAGACACCAGATACCCACCACTGAGTGCGATTTTCTATGTGGACCTCCTTCCAGGCCTCCCAGGGAAGCCAGCCCAGACCTCAGCCCCACTCCTGCACATCCATTACCCCGAGGGCTGGGTCCTCAGACAAGAGGGGTCGGTGGGCTAACCTTGGGACCCCTTCTCCTCAGGCTCAAGAGGCCCCTGCCTCCCAGCAACATGGGACTCCCCCTCCCTTTCTCTGCGCCACGTCGGAGGGGGCCAGGTGCAAAAGTCCCAAAGCTCCAATCACACTGTCTCCTCCGCTTCGCCCCAGCCCCAAAGGGGGAAGCGGAACAGAAGTTACAACGCCACAATACAGGTGAGAAAGGGCGAGTGGGTCCAAGGTCAACCAAGGCACTGAGTCCTTGGTAAAGCCTGCCTCTGCTGTCCCAGCTGCCCGAGGCTATAGGGTCTGGGGTGGGACTCTGCCAGCAGGGCTGTGTGCCCACACCCCGCCACAGCCTTACCCTTGCCCTCCTTGGTCTTGGCCTTGCGGATGGGTACAGGCTGGGGCACCTGCTGGGGACTGACGGCCAGTGGAGGGGCGATGGTGACTGTCTCCACGGCTGCGGCCACGGCCGCTGCAGCTGCGGCTGCCGAGCTCCCCTTAAAAGGGTTGTTGGCACTAAACTCCCGCCACTTGGCTCCCAGCACGGTCATCATTTTGGACATGGGAATCTTCGGGTTCTTCTTGGCGATGAGCGGCCTGTGTGGGGCGAAAGCACCGCCGTGGAGGGGATGAGACCCCCCGATGACCCAAGCACCTCCTTCTCCTCCCACGCCTGGGGTAAGAGGCCCCACATTCCAGGCTGGGAAAACCGAGCAGAAAGCAAGGCAGGGCACAGGGGAGAGGACACTGCCTGAAACTCCAGTCCACCCCCAAACATTCCTGATTCCTTATTTATGTGGTTGGCTGGCGATCTTCTCATTGGGTTCCCAGACCCTCACCACCCGAAGGACCAGAGGGAGGAGCCTCCTGTGGGCCACAGGGTGTCCGGCCCCATTTCCTCCAGAGCTGAGAGAGTCCATGAGGGCTTAAGGCCCTGGGGGTTGACCAAGACCTCCATCCCCGGGGCTCAGGACAAGCAAGAGAAGGCGGGACCATGTGTTAAAATGAAAGGGGTTCTGCCCAGGGTTGGTGTCAGCCGGACGGCCCCCCTGCGCCCCAGGAGCCCGGGCTCTGTGCCCCCACTTGCGGTTCCCACGGACGCCTGGCCACGGCGGCGGGGGTGCGGCCCACCTGAGGAACTGGCTGAAGGCCTTGTAGTTGGTCAGCGTGTGGTAGTCAGCCTCCGAGAACAAGTACTCCACGTCATCCAGGCCCCACTCGGCCATCAGCTGCCCCGAGGACTTGGGCTCCTAGGGACACCCAGGCCAGAGGTGGGGTCAGAGCACGGGCCTTCCGACCTGCACCCCCGCCCCAGAGCCCCACCCGGGAGGCCTCGGGAGGGGCGGGGAGCCTGTGTCTGCAGTTCCTACCACCCTCCCCCTCCCAGCCCACCCACCCCTTGGTCAGTGGCAACAGCTCAGGCACCAACTCGCGACGGGGGGTACAGGGCCAAGCCTGGGGCTTTCGTGTAAGAGTTCTGGGGGGGAGGCTCTGGGCGCACCCCCTCCGTGCACAGAAACGGTAAGAGAACTCATTCTCGGGGAAGAATGTGTTCTGGGAATTTGGGCCCCGGGCCAGAAGAGCAGCCTACAGGGCTAGCCTAAAGGCCAGCCATCCCTGGGGGGCAGCAGGGCTGGCGGGCTGCCTGAGGCATGCTGGGAGAAATGAGGCGGCCTCGGGATGTCCCCCCGTGGAGTCACACATGGACCCCGTGAAATGACAGACCGCCCCTTCCCGGCTTCCAGGGCCAGGGCGGGGGATGGGGCAAGGGCCCAGCTGAAGGCAGACACGTGAGAGGGCCCCTCGGCTACTGCTTCACTTTCCAGGTGGGGCGCGAGGCCCAAGGAGGCGTGTGACTCCCCAGAGGCACACAGTGAGCTCTCCAGACAGCCGGGCCAGCTGGGGTAGGGTGAGGGTGGGTGCCGGCTATGAGCTCGGGCTCTAGAGCCAGACAGACCTTGGCTCTACCCCACACGGGCCCCTCTCTGCCTGCTTCCCCGTCTGTAAAACGGGATAGCAGCACCTGCCCCCCAGGAGGGAACGAGTTAGCACAATTGCTTGGAACGGGGCCACTCCTGCCCCGTGTCGCAATGGTTCCAGGCAGCCCTGCCCCAGCCTCGCCCTCGGACCCATTCGGCCAGTCGGCATTCGCCACACCCAGGAGCGGTCACTGGCCCAGGTGCCCCTGGGTCTCCCGTGTGCACAATGAACAAGGACACTGCTTTCCCAGCTGCCGGAGGGGGCTGTGGGTGAGCAAGAAGCCCAGAGCTTCAGTGACACCCATTCTCAGCCACAAGGGTCCCTTCCCGAGCCCAGAGCTGACCCCCCAGGGGCAGGGTGAGGGACGTGAAGACACAGGCCCTGGCTAACACCCCAAGGCCCTCTCAACTCCCGGGCCACCGATCCAGCAAACCCCATCACCATCTAAGCCCCTCGGAGCTGGGCTGTCCGCCCCCGCAGCAGAAGACCACCGAGAGTGCACCCGGCCCCCCTCGGTCCCGGGAGCTGGGAACCAGGCCTGCCTGGCGCTCCCCGGCCTCCCGTTCTCTGTGCCCATTCAGCGGGGCTCCCCTGCAGGACGCCTTCCCGTGGCCCACCTGCCCCGACGACACGCAGCCATTCCTGGAGGCCCCCTGGACCTCGGGTGACAGCGCCGCGGGAGAACCCCGGATCGGGCGCACAGGTTCATCTTGCAAGCTGTCATCCCTCAGCTATGATCAGTCACAGGTGACTCACAACACACCTGCTGGCTAATGAAATCCCTCGGGGTGTCGGGGGGATTTCAGCCGCCAACGGCCACCATTTCTGCCCACCCAGCGGGACCGATACATACGGAGCCCTTATCTTTAAATCTACGGCTAGCCTAACCTGAGTTTGGGGGCCGTGCGGACTCGCTGACATCTGTGGCTGCCCGAGAGCTGGGCCCAGGGCCCGTCCCCTCCCCAAGGAGCCCTGCCGTGGCTCCGAGACCCGAGGGGCCTCGACCTGCGTGCATCAGGCCACACGCACACGGAAAAGCCACTTTCCCCCCGGGGCGAGCCGCAGGCCCCTCCGTGCAGCTGCCCGGACTCATGCTCATGGGACACCCTCTCTGATGCCCCCGCGGCCAGAAATTCAGAATACACGCGGAGTAACAAAGTTCCCTTCGCCAGAAGCAGGGCCGTCCGGCAAATTCCTGCTAGCAGACGCTCCATCCGATGGTTTGTTTTCCCTGAGCGCTCCAAGGGAGAGGCTCCCGACCCACAACTTGAACCAGAACTCCACTGTCCTCGGACAGGGCTGCGCACCCCAGCAGAGGAGCAGAAAATACATCAGCGAGAGGCCGCTCCACGTCCCCCCAAACTCCTAAATGTCACCGTCGTTATTCCAAATGTGTCTCCAGAACTCGGGCACAGCGTTCCTCACACACCTGCGTCCACGCTCATGCCCACAGGCCCACCTGCCCCCGGCAGCCCTCACACTCACACACTCACGCGCACACACACACACACACACACTCACTCACTCCTGGGGGGCGGGGGGTGGGGGGAGGATGCTCTGGCCCTTTGCTCGCAGGGCCTCCCAGGCCAGAAAGCAGAGAACCGGCTTGAAGCCTCGGCCCATCCAGGCCGGGGGCCCTGCTGGAGCCCAGGCCCTTTCGGCGGGGCCTCGGGGGGTTTTACCTTCAGACACCCGTCATCGTTATCATCCTCGTCATCATCCTTCCTTTTTCGCTTGGCTTTTTTCTCCTTCTTGTCCTTGAGCTTTTTCTTCTTCTTTTTATTAGGGGAGTAGTCGCTGCCCTCACTCTCAGACTTCTCTTCCAGATCCTCTTCATTTTCCGACAGCTCATCGTTGCTCCCCTGGAAGAGAAAGGAGGATGGTGAGGGCAACAGGGCCCCGAGGAGAACCCAGAGTCCCGGGTGGCAGGACTGCCCTCCGAGGGCCCCCCCCACCCCCCGGGCAGGGTCGGTGGACCCAGTCAGCCCACGCTTTCCAGATCATTCAGCGCTTGGCTGCTCACAGCCCAGCACGTGCCCAGCCCGAGGGGCTGCCCCAAGCCGGTGCTGGGCCAGGGTCCTGTCCCCGGTGCCTGGACCGCCCTGGGGTGAGGTTCAGGCTCTGCTTCAGTCAGAATCAGGTTTCTACAGACTGGAGGATTTTAACCAGTGTGATGGGAGAGCGCTGGGCCCCAGGAATTCGTGCAGGACGTGATGTCAGGAGTCAAAAAAACAAAGTGCACGGGTGGGGGGGGGAACCCCAGGCGAGGGGGCGGGCGCCGTGCAGGGGTGTGAGCCAGCCCCGGACCTCCGTGCACGTGAGGCCCCCCTGTTGAGCAAACCCGTAATTACTGTAGACCGCACGTCCCAGCTTCGCCCCGTCTGTGGGCCCTCCAGAAGCTGCTGCGGCCCGAGCCCACCTTCTCCACCTCCCCCTCCCCGCCGCCTCGGAGACAAGGTAATTTAGGCAGCTCTTAAGCTTGGCTCCCTAGATTTAGTTTCCTGTCTGTACAGGCAGCAAATGGCCCATTTATATGGAGATAAGGGCGGTCACAGCCGGAGCGCCCCCACCAGAAAGGTACTGCCCCTCCACGGAGGCCGTTTGTTTGCTCTCCGCCTCTCCAGATGCGAGTGGACTGGCAAAGCCCTTCCCAGCCCCCTCCTGGCCTGGGTCTCAGGGAGAGGCTGGGCACCGAGGCTCCAATTACCAGCACGGGGCTTGGCATTTTCGAGTTGGCTGTTGACCATTTTCAGGGTGAGCAAAGAGAAGCATGGAAACAACAGAGAACTGGAGAGGTGGAAAATGAGCTTGGGAAACAGCACTGGGGGTGGGGGGAGGAAGGCTGAAGACGAGGTGGGGAAGGGGCGGGAGTAGGAAGAGAAGAGCAGGCGGGAGGAGGGAAAGGGGAAAGCAAAGGCATGGGGTCTGTCTGCAGGCTCTTGGGAGGGCCCCACCGGATCTCTGCCCTTTCCAGGCACACCGTAAAGAGGTGAGAGTCTTTCCCCAGGAGGGAGACTCTTCCCAAGATACAGCTGGGAAAGGACTCCCCCACGGGCTCCCTGCACTTCCCGACTGTCTCCCACCGGGCTCTCAGCTCCCAAACCTTTTATGCTCATTAAGCCGCTGAGTCAGTGTGCTAGCTGGCCGTTGGCAGACAGCAGGGCCTCTGCGCCTTTCCGGAACTGGGTGTTTCCCGGAATACTGACTTGCTGTGCGGGGCCCCAGGGGCGAAGCTGGTCTTGGCTGCGGCTGGAACCTGCCTGGGGCAGGACAGCCTAGCGAGGGCTCCTGCTCCCAGGGCAGATGCCAGTGCAGAGCCCTGGGGCCACAGCTCCAAGCTCTGCCGCAGTCCTCTGGGGAGGCAGGGGTCAGACAGGGATATCTATTCTCCCCGAGGGTGTACACTCCGGCCAGTTTCAAGAAACCACCCTTGAAGAGACCTGAGAGACAGGCTTTACCCCAGTCCTCACCCCAGCAAAGGTAAGGATGGGAGAAGGAGGCGGTCATGGACTTCAGCACCTCGGACAGAGGCTGTGGGGCGGCCGGAGGGAGGGGCATCGGGAGGGCCCTCAAGCTGCCCTGGGGTGGACCCCACGTACCAGACCGGAAATGAGGCAGGATGACCCATGCCTGATTGCCACTCGGCTGAGACATGTGGCCTGGCTGTGGGTCCTGGGGCTCCCCAGGGAGTCTGCAGGACACAGAATGGCCTAGGAGCTCTGTCCCTTGCTAGCCTGGAACCAGGCAAGTCCCTAAGACCTCAGCCTCCTCATCTGTGAAATGGGGATTCGACAAAGGGTGGCAAGAGGCACAAGGGAGATGGAGTGAAAGGAGGCTGCACACATTTGAAATGGGAGAGACCCAAGCACCCATGACCCCAACTCTGCTTGGAAGATGAAGATGTGGGCCAGATGACAGACGTCAGGCCAACCTCAGCCTCGCCCTTCTCGTTTCTGCAAGTCAGGACCAGGCTAAGCCAACTGCAGAGCCCGTCCCCGCAGCTGGGTGGCACTACAGTGCAGCCGGGCAACCCGAGGGCGACAGAAGAGGCCACTGTGGCAACAATGGAGGGAAGACCGACCTGGGCATCTGATGGGAAGTAGGCATTGCCATGTCCCAAGCCCAGGAGAGGTGAGGGGCAGCCGGCACAGCTCCACCTGCAGGGCCCAGAGGGAGCTGGAGGGAGGGGAGGAGTGGGGAGGGCACCTCCAGCAGATTTCACGTGTGTGTGTGTGTGTGTGTGTGTGTGTGTGTGTGTGTGTAGTCTGGATGCCAGGCCTGGAGAAAGGCCCCAAGCCGAGCCTGCCAGAGGGCTGGCCCAGCGTCCATTCTAGGGCTAAGTGGCAGAGCAGAGGGGCCAAGAGCCTTCTCGAGGAATGAGTGAGAGCTACCGCAGGGCACACCCGCAACTCACGGGTGCCACAGTGGCCCTCTGGGCGATGGCAGTGGTGGCAGCCCCTCATTTTAGGGAGGGGGAGACTTCTCCCTCCACTGGCTGCCTGCACCAGGGAAAGCCTTGTCAGAAAGCAAGCTCTGATTCCCCACTTCTCCCAACTCACCACCTGTTCCTTGATCCTCTCCGTCAGTGCCTTCCCCTCCTCCACCTGGGCCCACCCTCACCTGCACCCCGATCTCATCCAAGCCCTCCTGACTGCGCAGGGCGGGCTGGGGATGCAGGTCCGGCCTTCGGAGACTGGTTTCCCACGGGCATCGTAAGCCTGTATCCACAGCCTATCTCTGCATCCAGCTGCTTGGACCTTTCAAGACCCGGGCCTCCTTTTTTCTCCCCCCAAAATCTTTCCTTGCAGAGCGAGGGGCGAGGGGAAGGGCAGCAAGTGGTTCTAAAAACAACATGAAGAGGAGCGACCTGGGAGCAGGACCTGAGGGACGCAGCACCAGCCAGTGGCGAGAAGGAAAGAATGACTGAGAACCAGGGGTAGACCGGCCGGTTCAGTATCTTGGAAATGACGGAAGGGGTTTGGGGCCAAGCCATGTTCAGGGGAGGAGACGCAGACACAGAGCAATACCGTTCCGGTAAAGCCCTGAACCAACCTCAGCCCCGAGCCACAACACAGGCTGCAAACCCAGTCGGGGCTTTGACCTTGATGCTGTCCTTTGGACTGTGGCCGCCCCAGGCATGACGGCAGGGGATGCACCTCGTGGTAGAAGAGTCTTAGTGGACCCCAAGGCCCCAGCAGAATCCATCTGCTGCCTCAAACACCACACCCAGGCTGCGTGCGTGCGGACCCGGGGGTAAGCAGGAGGGCGCTCTGCCCCGACCCCCCCACCCACTGAGGCCACAGCATGCCACGAACGCAGGCCGCGTGGACCCCAAGTGGACTGTCCCCGCCCGCCCTTCCTCCTCCCCAGCTCTGCGGATGCCTCGTCTCCGGGCCTCCCATCTCCCTCTCCCTTCCCTCTGCACCCAGCGCATCTCCCGCATCTCCCGATAAAGGAGGCATTTACACTCAAAAGGGAGGATTCAGAGAGTTGGTCATTCTCAATTTGGGGTCCTTCAAGATTGAGAGGGAAAAAGAAAGAATGAAATATGAGCCTTCCCATTCACGAGTGTTATAAACAGTTATAATTTAGCACTGAATAATTGGTTGCTATGGTAACCGCTGCAGTACAGGTTGAAATCATTCCTCCCTCCTGCGCTGGGCCTGACAAGGAGCTTCATCTACATCTGCTCAGGTTCTGGCCGCAGCCCGGTTGTTTTATGTAAATCACGATCCTCGACTTGCTGCAGGTCCCCACCCCCCACCCCGCCAAAAAAAACCCCACGGGGCCCCTCTGCTGCCTCCACTCACCGCCTTATCTTGGGGCCACCTGGTTGGAGATGATGGGGAGCACAGGGTGCAATCCCCCTCCCCACTTCCTGGGGACCCAGGCAGGCGGGCGGACGGGTGGGGGGCAGGGGGCCGAGATGCTGCTGTCCGGCTACAGCCCACTCCAGACCCTCTAGGATAGGACAGCTGGCCCAGCCAGGCTCTCAGGATACCGGGGAGGGGGCAGCAATGACCTAAGGGTCACCTTGGGGGCCTGCCAGGCGGCATCCGATCATGGGCAGGCCTCCTATCCACCCGGCCCTCCACCCCTAGTGAGAAGCAGAAGGAAGGAGAGAGGGTGAGCAAGTGAGGGGAGGGAAGAGGGTGGGGGCTGGAAATGAGGCTGGAGGGGAAGGAGAAATGGAGAGGAGGAAGGGAGAGAGTGAGGGAGCAAGAGGCTGAGGCCAAGCTCCGGCCAAAAACAGCAGAGGGAGACGCGGAGGGGCCCAAACACACACATCGTCAGGTAAGTCCCAGGGAAGAAGGGAGGGGTGAGACCTGGGTGAGCCCCTCCCAGGCTCTGGACACCCCTGGCCCTCCCAGCCCCAGCCGCACCACTGTACAGACAATGCCCACCTCTGGCCTCCTGCCTGGCCCGGGCAGGGTGGGGAGGGGACGGTCCTGCTGCGCTGCGCGCCCAGGAAGGATAGGGAAAACTCAGCCCTGCGTGGGGCACCCCTGATGGTCCGGCATTTGGGAACTGGGCCGACACTGCCTGAACCGGACTGGTGTCCAGTCTAGGACCAGTGCCCGTGAAAGCAGCTGCCAGAGAGGAAATGCTGAGGAGTTCCTGGGAGGCGGGCTGTGCAGGGAGCTCCTGCCCTCGGCACAGGGTATGGCACGGGGCCCCAGGATCCTAGACTCCACGTCCCCCCGACAAGGGCCACAGAGCCTCAGGTCTTGGGGGGGAGGACGACATGTCAAAGCCTCAGCCAGGAGGTTTGTCCCAGCATCGCAGGGTCCGGCCTGGCCCGAGCCATCTAAGCTCTGTGGCACAAAGACTAAGGACCCTGGAATGTCCCACTCAGGAGGACCGGGCATTTCCGATCCGACCCTCCAAGGTCTGTACGCGCCCATTTTGGCGTCTCGCGCTCGAACCCAGCTCTCAGGACACCGCCCTGGGCAGCTGGGATCTTTCCCCACAGGCCCAGGCAGAGCAGCCGAGACCCCTTGGGGCCTGACCGCCCCTCCCCCCGCCGCTGGCCCCACCCCACTAGGGCCCCCCACGCACCTCTTTCTTCTTCCGCTTCCCTTTGGACCGGTTCTCCTTGAGCTTCTTGGATTTCTTCTTCTTGGGAAGGCCCACGGGCTCCTCAGGGAAATAGTCATCAAAGCCTCCAAGGCCACCATCTTCTTCTTCTGGAGGAGACAGAAGTGGGGGGCGGGGGATGACTCTGCCGCTTCCCTCAGGAGGCCCCCCAGTGGGACAGCCGCCCCCGTGGGCCTCCCCCTGCCTCCTCCGCCCTCAGCCCTTCCCGGCACACAGTGGCCTCCCCACAGGCCCTCAGAGCTGCCAGCCCAGACCCAGTGAGTGGAGCTCAGGCGGGCTGTGTCCCAGGCCCCCAGTTCTCTGGACCTTTCCTCCCCTCACCGTAGGACGGCACCCCGGCAGGACGGCGCTCGGAAACAATGTTCTGAGCTAAAGCGAGCGGCTAATGAAGAGTCCTCACGGACCTGAGTCCAGCCCCACGGAATCACCGAGCCACCACCCCGGGGAGGGGTCGGGGCCTAGTTCTGCCCTCCGGAGGCCCGCAGTGTGGCCGGGAGATGGCCCGTGAATGCCGGCGGAGGGGGACGCACGGGTCACATCACCAGGACCCCCTGGAGCCACACGGGGTTTGGAGGGAGACCAACAAGGAGGAGGCCAGGCTCCCCCGTCACTGGGGATCAAAGACCACATCGCCTCTCCCGTCCGAACCCGCACGCTCGCCCGCACAGCACACGCACCCCCAGTCACACACGCAGCACGCCAACCCCTTCCCGGCCGGGCACCCGGGAAGACGTGAAACTCCACAGAGAGATCCGCATCCGCCACACGTGGGTTTCCAAAAGCAGCCACGAGTCCCGAGCTCGCCTCCCTCCTTCATGAATTTAAAAGGCCAAGAAGGGAGCAGGACAGGTGTGAGTGTGCAGCGGGATTATCTTGGGGAAGAAGCAGCTGGATTCTAGCTTCAGGCCACCCCTACCCCCACCCCCAGCAAGGAGAGGGCTTGACATGTGGCCCTGGGGCCTAACTCCCACCCAGGAAATCGGAGGTGAGAAAGGGCAGCGAGCCCTTCGGGGGCGGGAGGGGGGAGCGGGGAGGGTCCTCTTGGGGACAAACAGCAGCAAGAAACAAACCCCCCAGAGGAGAGATACATCCAGAAGGAAGCCACCTGAGCTCCCGAGTCCACAAAAGGGGCCGACCAGAGACCAGCGTCCGCGCCAGCCAGGGGCCTGGAGCACCCACAGCCAGGCCATCCTACCCCGTCTCCCTGTGTCAGGGGGGCAAAGAGCCAACCCGGGTTCCACCCCCACGGGGGTCGGGGGGACACGCAACAGGGAATCTCAGCCTGAGCTGGTCTGCCGCCCCGCGACCCAGGAGACTTTCATTGGGAGAGGGGGCAGCGCGTCCCTGCTGACTCAAGTTCAAGGAAACAGCTCCCCCGACCCGGCCCAGGAAGCCGGCCGCCACTCCCAGCGGTTGTCGACGGCGTGAGCCGGACCACGGCACAGTGCAGACAGGCCTCAGTGCTCACACACGCGTGTGCACCCCCTGAACACACCAACATCGGGCCTCCTGTCCTCCGCACAGGTCCCCCCCACGCCCCGCCTGGGGCCCCTGTCCCCTAGAGTCCCCAGGGTCCTCTGGCTCCCATCACCACACTCTGGTTGCAGCTAGAGGGCGCTGGTGACAGCTGGTGACAGAGGGCCAAGTGGCAGTCCTCTGTCCCACCCCAGGGCCCCACAGCGCTGGTTCCCACCCGTACCACACCCCTACCAGGGGCACCACTGTCTGGCCACCCCTCTGCCCTGAGGCCTCCCTCCGGGGCGGGGGCCGTTGTACAAGCCCCCCAGGAGTCTGTGGAGTCCCAGTCCCCTCCCCATCCTGCTGGACAAACACAGGTTTGGAGAGAGACTCGCAGCAGGACCGGGAGCTGCTGCAGAGGTGGCGAGCTCAGTGGTCCTGGCTGGCACGGGGCGGGGGGCAGGCGGCTCAAGACCAGAGCCAGGTTAAGCGGACCCTGTCCTGTCCCTCTCAGCCCTGGCACCGGAGGGGCAGGGATTTTTCAGACCAGTTGAAAACCCTCACGGGGACCCCCAGAGTCATCCCGGAGTGGCGGGGTCTGAAGGGAGGGCCGGAGCTGTCCATCCACACCTGCCCACCCCCACCCCTGCCTCCACCTCCCCCGGAGGCACAGGAAGACTGTCTGGGAGAGCCACCCCTGCACCCTGGCAATGCCCAGCACCGGTTACATAAAAGGCTCGGGCTGATGCAATCGGGAGGGGCCCTCTCCCTCCCGCCACCTCCCCGAGTCCCCTGTTCCCTCAGCGGGGCAGCCCCCCAGACTGCGAAGGCCAGCTGGGCACCTGGTCACCGACGGACCGACTGGCCAGCAGAGCTCACAAGGGGATGAGCAGGTGGCTGTGGGAGGTTATCTGGCTGGGGCGGAGGGAAGGGGGCCCGGGGGGCGGGGTGCCCACACTCTAGCCCTAAGCCACGCCCAAAACGAGCCTCAGAGGATGAAGCCCCGGACCCTCAGCCCATGGACAGAGCCCCTCCTCCATTCCCAGAAGCCCTCCCGGTCCAGGGCCATCTGGATTAAATCCCTCCTCCAGGAAGGTTCCAGAGCTGGCACACGAGGATGGGGACCCCACCCTCCCCACTCCCCGTCTCTGACAGACCCTTCTTGTCCCCGCACGGATTCTGGCAGCCCTGAGGACACCCCAGGGCCGACCTCTGTGACACTCCCTCCAGACCCCTCACGACCCCCCCCCAACCGCGTCCTCACCCGGCCCGTCTCCCCTCCTGCCTCTTCTGCAACAGCCTCTGAGCTTTCTAAGACCAGACCTGGGGGGTCACAGCCAAGTAACCCTGCCCGGGGCCCCTGAGCCGCTCCCCAAGCCCCCAGCCCCGTGCCCCCTCCTCAGGGCACACAGTCAGGGGTAAGGTGGGATCCCACTGGCCCTGGGGTGAGGGTCCCGGGAAAGAGCAGCCCCAGGACTCCCTGCCCCCCACCCCCCGCCAGCCCCCGGCCCCTCCCGGCCGCCCCCACAGCCCCCTGGCCCAGCCGGCAGAGCCCTCCCGCACCAGCCCTGCCCCTCCAGGGCCCGAGGCTCCATCGATCCAACCTGGGCTATAATTAGGACCCATTAGCCTTGTTATCTCTGCTACCTCCTGAGCTTCCCGGTCGGGAGCAGGCCCCGGGGAGGGGGCAGGGGAAGCTGCTTCAGAGTCAGAGATGGGCAGGGGGACAGAGGGGTGGAGACGGAGGAGCAAAGACAGATACCTCCGCTGCTTCTTCCTGAGCTCACCCGCAGCCCTCTCCCCAGCTCCCTGCACGGCCCGGCTCCGCCCTGGGGGACCCCCAGGCCGGCCTCCCTGAGCCACTGAGAGCTGCAGCTCCGGCGAGCTGGGCGGGTCCCTCTCGGGACAGCACCCCTGGACGGCACCAGGACCCACAGGTCACCTGCCCGGAGCTGGGAGGGGCAGGTAGTAATTTGTATTAATTCACTGACTCCCCTCGGGAGCCCTGAGAGGTGGGACCATCACCCCTGTTTGCAGAGGAGGAAACAGGCTCAGAAGGCTCCTGCCTTACCCGCGCAGCGTCACAGTCAGCAGGTAGCAGAGCGGGGGGCGGGCGGTAGCTCGGACAGGGGGTCCTTCCCCCCGCCTCTCTGGGCACCCGAGCTGCCCCCAGAATTCAGACTTCCCCCACGTTTACCCAGCAGGCACTTCAACAGCACGGCCCGTGTGCCGAGCTCGGGCCTCACCCTGGGACCCCAAGGTGACTCAGGCTGGCCCTTGGTCTGGAAAGTCCCGCAGGGTCCCTCGGGGTGAGGGCTACTCCACCCCACGCTCTGCCCAGCTCCTGCCCCCTCCTCTGGGCATAAACGCAGCCCCTCGGGGAGCTTTGCAGACACAAGGCAACCAGAGCAAAAGGAAAGCAAGCGACTGTGGAGGGAGAAGTTAGGTCCTCTGATCTGAGAGTGGTCGAAGGATTTGGGGGCCCAAGTCCCCGGTGCAGGGGCACGAGCTCACTGCCAGGGTCCTGAAAGGCAGGCCGATCTGCCAGCAATGGGGACCGAGCTCAACACACACCATCCTCTCCGGGGCTTGGGGAGGAGGCTCCTTCTGTCCTCCCACCCACCGCCTAGCAGGGGACAAGATGGCCTGGTGGCCAGGAGGAGGGAGGGACAGGGAGTACAGACCCCAAACCACCACCCCTACCTGGCCTGTTGCCCCCAATCCCTTCCTAGCCGAGCCCACCTCTTCTTCATCCTGAGATGGGCCTAGCAGGGCCTGGCTCACGGGGCGATGGAGAATTAGAAGCCGTGAGACGCGCAATAAGGGCTGGGCGATGGCAGGTAGAGCCCAGGGCCCCCAGAGGGGTGGCAGAGGGTGGGGGGTCTCCAGCTGGCGCACCGCTGAGCCTGGGGTTCCCAAGGCCTCTCGAGGGCTAGCCAAGGGTGGGCACCAAGACGAGGGTTCCCATCAGTCCTTGGAACACCCCTACCCTACAGGCCCTCTGCTGATAATGGGGGGTCAGTACTCCTGCCCAAGAGAAGATTAGTAATTTATTTATGACATTTAACAAAACCCAGACATCACCTCATTGGTGTCTCATCAAAGAAAGCATCAGTTCTGAGCACTCTGGGCAGGCGGGGGCCGGGGGGGTGGTGAGGTTTTACCCTAAGGGGCTGAGGCCAGGGAGAGAGTGGCGATGAGGAGGACAGGGACCCGGGGCCAGCAGGGACAGGACCCCCCCTGCAAACCCAGAGCACATTTGGGGCAGAGGAAAGAAAATCAAGGAGGGAGGGCATGGGGAGACACGGATGAGGGTCAGGGAAAGATAGAGGCAAAAAAGGGAAAGCAAGGGACAGCCAAAGAGAGAGAGAGAAGCAGAGGCGAGCACTCAGGGAAGAGACTTGGAAAGAGACAGACGGAGGGACAGACATGGGGGCAGAGTGAGAAAAAGAGACAGCGAGAGAGAAATAAGGACAGAGCCAAAGAGAAGGGAGAAGGCCTCCAAAGTTGTACCTGCAAAAGCCCCAGGAAGTTAGAGGCCACATATTGTGCTCTGTTCCTGGTTTGGAGAAGATACCGGACAGATCTGTGCTGGGGAGGCGGATGGATGGACGGACGAGGGATGGAGAGAGGGCAGGAGGGCTGGCTGGTGAGTGGTGGGTGTATGGTCGGCTGCGTGGGTGGGTGGCTGCATGAAGAGATGTTTGCTGGGAGGGTAGACACATGGGTGAATGGATCCATAGGCGGCTTGGTGACTCAACGAGCTGATGAAAAGGTAGATCAGTCTGGAATGAAGCGACTATCCCACAGCCCACGGCACCGGGCAGTGCATGCTGGTCACTTTGCCTCCCTCTTCCCAGCAAACAGTATTAAATACAGGCTCCCTGGGACCCCCCAAATCCACATTTCCCCACGGAGGTGGGGTTAGCTAAGAAGGCATGGACCTTGGGAATCATGGCTATTACTCCCTCCTGGTCCCTGGGCTGCAGGAAACCTAAAATGCTCACATGACTGGGGCCAGTCCTACAGGCGAGGGGGGGACACGGGCCAGTCAGGTGACCCTGGGGCCAGAGTGGTCACACTGCCCGGCCAGGCGAGAGGCTGGGCTCCCCAGCTCTGGGAAACCCAGCCCTCTGGCTCTAAGTGACTGACTGGGGTGCACCAGGCTGGGAATTTGGAGGAAAAGGCCGGGGGCACTGAGCCCCACCATGGGGGTCACACTCCCAGCCCTCCTCCAGCCCAGGCTCCCACGCCCCCCAGCTTACGAGATGAGGGTGCGAGTCTCAGAAGCATTTCCTTGGGGAAGGCAGGGCAACTGCGTCCCTTGGTGGGTGCTAATCACAGTAGTCACACCTAGTATGTGCTGGGCACTGTGACCTAAATGTTCCACGTGCCCTGTCTCACCAGTCCTCACAATAACCCTCTGTGAGGTAGCGAGTGCTATGTCCCCATTCCACAGGTGGGGACACTGAGGCACAGGGGCTGGGGAAGCGTGCCCGGGCTCAGTGAGCTAACAAGCGGCACAGCCAGGATCCATCTGAGCCTGGAGCCCGCACTCTGACCAGTCCCCCCGCCCCCCGCTCTCCTGGCGGCATCTGGCAGCTCCCAGGCCCCGAGCCGGGGAGGCAGGCACCCACGCCTGCCTCCTCCTCCAGGCAGGCTCGCCCACCTGCCTCGGTGCCAGGGTGCTGGCCGCACGGAGCCCTGCGTGGGAAAGAAGAACCCTGCCGAGCGGGAGGGGAGGATAGGGCACAATGGAAAGAAAGATTTGATGAGCCCAACCGCTGCAGGTTTAAAAATTCGCGTGAGCGCACCCAACACACCAGCTCCCCCAGCCGCACACCGCACTATTTTGGAACCAGCTGGCCCCAGGTCCGAGTGGGTGACAGCCATGGGCTCAGGCCGAGGGCCGCGGAGCAGCTGTGCATGAGGGCTAGGGGGCCAGCTGGCCGGCACTTGGGGAGAGACACGAAGCCTGGGCTGAAGCTGTCACCGTGTCCAGAGGCCGGGGTGAGCCGGGGACTCCCCGCCTTCAGACACGGAGACCACAAGCACCTCTGGAGCGCCCACGGGACGTGGTGCCAGGCATAGGGGTCGATCAAAGGAGTCGCGCTGGAGGGGGGGCCCAGAGACACAGAAGTAAGCTGGCAGTAATGTGCCAGGGGGTAGGAAGTGCTGCCGAGAAAATAAAGCATGAAAATGGCCCGGGGAGGGGGGAGGCGCGCTTGGGCCAGGAGTCCCAAGAGCCCCCAGACATGTGGGCTGGGACCTACAGGACAGCAAAAGCAGCCATGAGCAGAGAAAAGAGTGGGTCAGACAGAGGTCACAGCCCGTGCTCAAGGGCAGGACGGACTTTGGAGTTGAAGAGGTTCCAGAAGCATCAAGGGGACCAGTGTGGTCGCACCCGGGAACAAGGTGGGATGGGCTAGATGCGGGTGCAGTAGGATTCATCCTAGTGCATTCACCCATCCAAGCAGTGGGAGCCTGGGCCTGACTTGTGTTGACAAAGGTGACCCTGGCTACCGAGTGGCGGGGGGTCAGCGAGGTCTAGTTAGGAGCCTAGGAAGTGGACCAGAGGCAGAGGACAGAGCCTTGGGCCAGGGACACGGAGAGGGAGCTGGGAGTTTGGGAAGGCTCAGGACATGGAGCCTTGCAGAAGGAAGAGGCTGCGATCCCCAGGCCAGAGGGGCTGGCGCAGGACAGCTTCTCTGCAGGGCTTTGGGGTTCCTCCCCGAGGCCCCGGGAACCTCACTCACCCCCTCTTCCCCAGCTTGCCCTGGAGCAACGGGCACAAGCAGGGAGAACGAGTAGTGAGCCGGTGACTTGGACAGAGACCCAACCCGTGTGGCCCAGATAGAGTGAGACAGGTGCCCCTCAACCCTCCGCATGCTCTGAGCCCCGACACAGCCAGGAGGAGCCGGAGTACGTGGGGAAAGTGGACCGGGGACCCCATCGGGGGTTCAGTGAAGACCCAGAAATAAGCCTGTTAATGCACGTTCCGCTGCCCACTGCCCCCACGGGGCCACAAAGGGGCCACGCCCCAGGCCCCACGGGAATTACTGAGGAAGCCAGGGAACAGCTTAGGGAGGAGCCAGCCTCCGGGGTGGAAACGGCCATGGGTTTCAGCGCCTCTACTGGGCCTCTGCGTTCCCTCCCAGGAAATGGGCCTAATTCCTTGCACCTGCGGATATTAACAGTCAACCACTGTCCCGGGGACCCCTCCCGTAAGAGACCACCTCACCCCCACTCCCCCAACCCGAGCAGGCTCTTTGCAAACTTGGCCAGACTGTCCGAAGGGCGGAGGGAGGCCAGGCTCTGGGGGGTCCTGGCCAGTGTTAAAGCAAGCAGACAAGTGGGGAGTGGGGAGGAGGCCCCCCAGTGGGCACCGCCACCTGGGAATCCCCTCTCCAGGAGGACTCGGAGAGCCCCGAGCTGCTGCCTGATGGGTCCTCCCCCCTCCCCCCTGCACACAGGTGATGGGGGTGCCAATTTGCAGAATGTCCCATCCGCCCTCCCTCCAAGGACTCCTGGGCCCAGACAGCACGCTCTGGGGCTCCCACAAGTCTCTCGGGAGCCCCGAAGGGCCATAGACTTGGTGCCGGGAAGCTGAGAGGAGTCCCCCAGAAGGGAGGGAGGGAGGCCGGCTGACAGGGCGAGGCCCTGCCCTGCCGTGCCAGGAGGAGAACCGTCCCAACAAATGGTGAGCAGTTAACTAAAGAATGATCCCGCAAGGTTACTCCTGACGCGCAAGCCCTGTTTATGCTGAATTCTGAGAGGGACGGCAAGGGCTAGGGCGGCGGCCCTGGGCGGCAGGCCCGTGGCCAAAGCCGGATGGGCTGGGAGCGCCACTACCCGGGCGATCTCGGGCTGGAGGCGCCAGCCGCCCCGGCAAAGTGTTTGGGAGCGGCGGTCCCAGCGCCCCGCGGCCGGGAAGGGGAGCGGGAGTCGGAGCCCGCGCGCCCCGGCCCGGAGCCCTGGCGGGCCCGGAGGGAAACCGGCCCAGCCAGGGCGCTCGCGGGGTCCCCCGGCGCGGCCCGTCCTCGAGCCGCTGCGAGCCCCACCCAGCGCGCCCTGGGGCCGAGAGCGGCCGGGGCCGGGGCCCGCCTGCCCCCGCGAGGCCAGGGGCGCGCGGCGCGGGTCCACAGCGCGGGGTGCGCGGCGCCGGGAGCCGAGCGCGATTCCCGCCCCCTTCAAGGGCACGCGGGGCTGAGCCGGCGGCGGCGCCGCGCCCCCTCCCCGCCCGGGGCGCCCGGCGCAGCCCCCCGCGCTCCTCCGCCGGCGCCCGGCCCGCGCCGCCGCCCGGGGGCCCCGACCGCACCCCGCCCTTGGCCGCCCGCGCGCCGCGCCCCGGCGCTCGCCCGGCCCCGCGCCCTTGGCCGCGCGGCGCCAGCAGGGCGGGAGCGCAGCCCCGCGGCCCGGGCGCCCCTCCTGCGCGCCGCCGGTCCGACCCCCGGGCCCCGCCGGGCCCCGAGCCCCCCGCCGCCCGGCCCCGGGCGCAGCCGGCGCCCCGCTCACCTGACATCTCGTCCTCGTTCTCCATCTCGTCCGCGAACAGCCGCGGCAGCTCCTCCTCGGTGCCCAGCGGGCCCCGCATGCCCGGCGCGGGGGGGAGGGGAGGTGGGCGCCCCCCCTCCCGCCGGGCGCGGTGCCAGCCTTAACCCGTGCGCGGCCGGACGGGCGCGCGCGGCGGGCGAGGCGGCCTCGGCGAGAAGATGGCGGCCGCCTGCCCCCCCACCCCCCCAAACCTCCACCCCCCCGTCTCGACCCCCTTCCTCTCGGCCGCCTTCGCCCCGCTCCCCGCAAAGCCCGGGCCGCTCCGCCCACCGCGCCCCGCAGCCCGAGTCCCGCAGCCGGCCGAGGGTGGCGGCGGCAGCGCCGGCGGCACGGCGGCACGGCGGGGGGGCGGCACACATGCCCGGATTGTGACGTCCAGTCTGTTGCTGTGGCAACCCCATCCCATCGTTCCGGCAGCGCGACTAGTTAACAGCGGAGAACAAGTTGGGGGGACTAGTCCTGAGCCCCGGGTGCAGGGGGGCGCAGCCGGCGCTCCGGCAGGGGGAGCCGTCGAGGCGCCCGCGCGCCCAGGGACCCGACGGCCGAGCGGGCAGCGGGGACTCGAGCGAGCCCGGCCCAGTGGGAGGCGGGCAGCGCGCCCCCGCGCCCCCTCGGCAGGACCTGGCGCCGCCGGCCGGGAAGGCGCCCTGCCGGGGGTCCCCACGGGCGCGGGGGCGGGGGCCCGAGGGCCGGGAGCAGCCAGCTCCCGCACTCCGCTCCGTGCACGGAGAACCTGGTGCACGGAGAATCCCGCACCGGGCTCGCGGAAGATTAGAAGAAAAATGTGTCCTGCACTAGGGTCGCTCTGGAGGCCAGGTCTCATTCCTCCAGGAAAAAGCCTGCAGGCGGGCTCCTCCCCCACCCCATGGCACGGCGCTCCCACCGCCCACATGCCCTCTGCCAAAACGCCCCTCCAGGCGGGGGTCCTGTTTAAACACAGCCAGAGCCCCTGGGGTGATGCGGATCTGCGTTCTCTGTGCCCAAAAGCCCCGCTCAGAAGCGACACCTGTCGCAGAGCGGTAAGGAGCCTCTGCCAGCAGCCCTCAGTTGTTAAAGGTGAAGATGGAGGCCGAGCCCTTGGGAGCAAGGCTGGGATTGTAAATGAGGGTGGCCAGTCTGGGCTGCAGGAGGTCTTAAAGCTACTCTGAGATCGGAGTTTCACTGGCCCTGAGAATGGTCAACTCTCTAACCCAAGAAGAGCCAATAAAGGGAGGGTACCCTTACCTGTCTGCCTGGGCCGAGCCACGTTTGGGGAAACCACTGGAGACCCATGTGGCTGCCTGGGACCCACAGGGTCTGCCTGACTCAGGAAGCAAGGGGGGGGTACTGGGGTCTCCTCTCTGGCACCAACCCCTCTGGGCTTGGCGGAACATGTGCCCCATCCCGCAGGCATTCACCAGGAACCCCTAGCACCCTGACATCAGCAAGAGGGCTCTCCCTTCCTGGGGTCTTTGGGGAACCAGGTGAGTTGTGACTGCCTGGTGAGGGCACCCCCAAGCCAGACCTCTTGGCGAGGTGGCCACGATCCAAGCCATGATGAGCCCAAGCTGTGACCAGAAGGCCACGGATGGTCTAGGGCAGTTGGAAAGATGTGAAGCAAAATTTTCCTCCCCCTTCCCATCCAAATGAATTGCCAGCAAGCCCTGAACAAAAGCTGGTCTTCATTCATTCCTGGGCCCAGGCAGGTCTGTCCAGCCTCCTGGATCAAAGTGCAGGGTGCCGGGAGTCCCCTTGATGTTCCGGATCATTTTTAAACCAGAGCGAGAACAAGAGAGAGAGATTGGAAGCATGCCAGGACAGGCGGCCTGCAAAGGCGACGGAAAAGGCGGCAGGGAGGTGGGCTGAGCCCGCAAAGGGCTTCTCCGGTCTAAGGCTGTATTTCATATCACTGAGCATCTAGCCAAGGGGGCACCAAATCGCCGTGCTTTAGCAGGCCTGCATTGTCCCTGGCAAGGCTGCCTTGCTCTTTCCAGACGTCCTGTCTTTCTGAATGTTAACCATCCAGGAAAACCCCTAAGCACCACCAAACCTGTCCATGCCCCCAAGCCCCATCCCATCCTAGAAGGCGGGGAAGAGGTCGGACACTTCGAAAGGTTATCTGTCCCCCTTGAGAGAAACTTTGACTTACAGTACCTCCCATCACCAGAAAGCCCCCACCTCGGGCACACACCCTTAACCTTGGGTCCGAATGCCAAGGCGAGGCTGAGACAGTCGAGACATCAATCAAAAAGAACAGTTCCACCTGCTCGACTTGGCAGCAAAGAGTGGAGGCGCTCGCAGTCCTAATCCTCCGTGGCCCTCACACCTCGCACACAGCCCCAGCTCAGTCACCCTGCTCACTGACCAAAAGCAAAACGAAGCAAAGCCCTGAACGGCGGAAACACATGGATTTTGGACTAGAAATTGCCAGTCATATTTAAAGGAGAGCTCTGATTATTGTCAGACTGTTAACAACAGTGACAATGAACCCAAAATATCTGATGTTAAAAGCCGTCCCCAAAAAGGTGAAAATTCGGTAAACTCTCCGATGCCGAGAACAAACCCATCCCTGAGGTGTCAGTTTCAGGAGACAAGAGGCTCCTGTTGGCTGATCACAGAGCTTGGAATTACACCCCAGGGACGATTCAAAATCAAAATATGTACTTTTAAATATACTGGTTATGAAAGCACCAAGGGAAAATTGCTTTTCCAAGAGCAGAGTTGCAGGAAGTGGTTATCTTCCACACGCACCCCTATCCGTCTCCGTCTCTGGGTTACAGGAATTCGGGCTGCCCCGAGGTCCGTGCTTTACCAGTGTGCCCCATCGTGCCCCCTGACGGCCCTGTGAAGTGGAGCCCCTGTTCCCACACCGCTCCCTGCAGGTAAGGACTCTGCCCCAGTGTCTGCACCGCTGGCAGGATCCCAGAGTCTTCCGAAGTGAATGGTAAACATCCCCGAGGCACCAAGGTCTCAAGATGCGGGCCGTGCCCCAGCTGAACCCAAATCACTTGCGGCTGCTGGGTCTTCTCAAAAGGCAGACCCCCTGGGCCACGGTCCCGAACCCGAGAAGGTGCCTGTGTAAGCCTCAAGTCCTCTCACGAGTTCCTTCTGGGTTCCAGGTATGGGAGCCGCTAATCCCGCTGGTCAGCACAGCATTAACAGACTGTTTTAGCTTGGCCAGAAATAGCCCAGAAAAAAAGAATGTGAATTCTCAGATCCTCCCAAAGATAGGAAAGATACGAAAATGTCTAGATTACAAATTCTTCGTTTTTTGTTCCCTGAGATAAGCAGCATGATGGCGTCACTGAAAAGGCAGCCCTCCACCTGCTCCCTTCAGCACACATCCTTGCTCGGATGGCGAATCCCACAGACCAGGCCTCTTCCTTACCTTCCTTCCTCCCTTCCAGAAAGGGAAGTAACCTCCACGGCTCATTACCCCAAAGAAGAGAGGCTCCTTACAACTCAGTCCACAGCTCCAGCAGGACCCCACCCAGGCTCTCCCCAGCTTCTGACCCCAGCCAGCCCCATTCTGTCCAAGGTTACCACGGGGAGGAGGTCTGTCCCCTTGGTACCGCGGAATCTGTCGTCTCCTCAATGACCCACACATCCTAAGCGTACGCCCCCTCCCAGGGAAAGCCTGCACGGCGCTCTGCTTCTAACACTTGGTGAGCTTAGGGCGAAGACATGGGAAGGACCACGGCAGCAAGAGGAAGGAAATGGAAGGCTGCCAAAGCCAATTTCCAAGCTCTCCTGAGGCTACTGTGATGACCAGGGGACAGAACCGGCCATCGCCTCCTTGGAGTCCTGCTCACCTTCCAAGAAACCAAGGGTCCTCTAAAAAAGGCTGAGGTCTGGGCACCCGGGCGGCTCAGTGGGTAAAGGCTCTGCCTTCGGCTCAGGTCATGATCTCAGGGTCCTGGGATCGAGCCCCGCATCGGGCTCCCTGCTCAGCGGAGAATCTGCTTTCCCCTCTGCTTCTCTCCCCTGCTCATGCTCTCTCTCTCTCTCAAATGAATAAATCTTTAAAAAAAAAAAGTTTGTTATGCTTGAACACCCCCAGTTTGCTCCGTCCTTCTTATACACGGGCATTTCTGAACAGCTTAGCCAGGTGCCGCTGGTGAAGATGGGACCCGCATATTTCTCAACACTTGGCTCTTCCCCAAAGAGGTGGGAGGGTAACACTACTCAGAAAAAAGCACTTTCACCACCGAAAGTCACAGGGAAGGTGGGTGTCACTGAGGCTTTTGAAAGGAAAACAACAAATACTAACCCTTTAGCCGAGACATGGTGTTGGAGACCAGAATCAGGAACGCGGCTGTAGCAGCTCCCTATTACACTGCCTTGATGAACTGACATCTCAGCCCGAGACTCTCCGGGACCCACCCACTCTCTTCCTGTGCCGTGACTACTTCCCATCAGGCAGGCAGGTAGGTCATGAGTCAAGGGCTAAAAAGGAAAGTGGTCTAAATGTGGTCCGGATACAGCTGGTATAATGGATGTGAAGTAATTCAGGCTTCCCACTACAGAGCCTCCATCAGCAAAGTCATGTTTGCAAAGTTATTCTCTCGGCTCTGGATGCGAATAAATTCTACATGGACAGTTATGACCAACTCCAGAATCTCACTGAGCCACAACTAAGGTAAAGAAAATGGGAATAAAGGACACATTTTCTTCTCAGGCTTAACAAAGACCAAGATCACTGTTGGTACAGTAATTAGTAGGAAAAACAATGTTGCTAAATAGATTAACGTGCCAATCCTTAAAGAAAGAAAAGAAAAAGGCTTCCACAATAAGAGTAGCCATGTGTTAGCCACTTTAATATAAAACGTGATCAAAACTCAATTACAAGAGTTCAAAAAGGCATAGAAAAACCAGTGAGTTTCAGTTTTATTACAAGTTTTAAAACCTGGAAGTAGTTTGAAAAATAAAAAACAAAAACACCTTCTATGCTGATTTCTGCCCAGGGTTAATATTTTTACAACCATACTAAAAATCACTACAGGTGAACATCGATGCAACAAAGAACAATTTGCAAATCCAGGTCATAAACTTACTAACAAAGTCAATGATTGCGTAAGGGACACCCAGAATCCAGCCGATGCCTCAGTTACACTGGAAAGAAACCTCTCCTTGCCCTAAGGCGGCGAAACATGCAAACAATTCTGCTTCAAGAAATTTGCATAGAAATAGAAAATGCTAGAGCCTTTACCACAAATGAAATTGCAAAGACACAACATGTTCAATTCAATCCGGGGAGCACCAAATGTTACATCGGAGCAAAGGTAGGGCTCCAACATTTAATTTCCAGCTAGGCAGCTAGCAGGGCCCAAGAATTTCAGGTGTGGAAATTAGCTGTGGGCGAACCTTAAAAACATGGTTTCATACACTGTAATTTTAAGACAATGCAGACATTTCTGCAGAACTGTTTAGATTTCAGAAGGGCATCTTAAGGCATCAGAGTCTCTTTTCAAAGTCACTCTCAAATCCTCTAGATTTCCAGTTGGCGACAATGACTTCACACAGTAACCTTTCCCAGATCTCTAGCCTCTGCACAAAATCTCGCTTTCATCTGGCCCTGATCAATGTCAGTTTGTAGAATGACTTGACATTAAATCCAGCCACGGCCTAAATGGCACAGAAGTGACCATTCCCTGGGCACGTCAACGTTTTTCCTCAACTCCTGTCCCTCGATCGCATGACCTGTCCCTCGGTCGCTTCTCCTTGGTGCCCAACCCGTGCACAGGCTGCCGTCCCGGGAGATGCCCAGATGTCCGGCTCAGGAGGCTCAGCTCCAGCTCCCCCTGCTGGGGGCCGAAGCGACAGTTTGTTGCCAGAGTTGGAGAAACAGTGATTGTTCACACATTCGGTTTCTGTGCGTTTACTGGATTTAAAACCTCGGACTTTCAGAACCGCTCCCCAGACTCTTTTCTGGAGGGGAGGATATGCAGGGGCACCAAAGGACATTTTATTTCTACAGGAAGAAAAAGGATTAACATACATAGTCATTGTGTGGGAGTAATTTGTAACCAAAAATTGAAACGCCCCAGAACCCTGCTTTTTTACCCACACTACCTTTTTCCTGCAAGAGACCCTCAAATAAGTTGCTGGTTTTGCTCAGTGAACTAGGAGTCCCGACGTTAGTATACCTGAATCTCTGAGAAAAGCACCAGATAAAACTGTCCCACTTTCTGAAGTCAAACAGTGACTGACTTTAGGGACACATTTCCACACCTGCCTGCTCAAGGTCAAATCACTGGCAGTTCCCTTAAAGGAGCTTACCTCTATTTTGGGATTCTTACCCACAAAAACCTAAAATTTTCAAGCAGGAAAAAAGTCTAATTACAAACAGGTGAATGGCAGCCCAAGTGAAGCTTTTACCGTGATCTCCGATTTTCTGTTTAAGCCACACTGCAGAGATACAAGGAAAACCACCATTTTTGTTCCTAAATTTTATTTAAGGATTATACAAAATATTCCAGATAAAGGAGTTTTAATCCTCATCTTCCTCCTCTTCCTCATCTTGGTTAATCTGGAAGTAACGTAACTCGTAACTCTCCTTGCTGTTAGCGACTACGCGCAACCAATCACGGAGATTATTCTTCTTCAAATATTTTTTGGTGAGATATTTCAAATACCTGCAGAGAAAGAACACTTGAGAACTCCACCACGGCCTCCCTGCACTCTCAAACACCGCACCTTTCATGAAACCCACGCATTCGAATCGCTACGATTCAGGGTGTTTTCCCACCATTCAAAAACGGCAAAGATAAGGCCAAAAGTATCAGCCACATTTCATCTAAACCAGCAATAAGAATGAGAACAGAAGAGTATTGGTAACAGTTGTCCATTAAAGAGATACACCTACACAGTGGTTTTTAGAGACCACTGGAGTTTTCTAAGAAAACTTGCTATTTATATAAAGGCAGCAACTGACTTCTGTGCTCAACATCCCCACGATACAAAGCCTACACTCTTGTTTCTTCTCTCACTTTACTCTTGAGGCCCCGGGGCACCTTCCCAAACCCACAAGGAGAAGAGAGAAAAGAACACCAAGCCAACTCACTGCTGGGCAAATTAACCTTTCCAAACCCCAGTCTCCCCCTCTAGGAAATGAGACTCCTGATACTTACCATCTCCTCCAACTGTTGATGGGCACTAAAGGAACGCACAGGCAAACTGGCCCATTACAAGGACCCAAATATAAATGAACCAACAGACTCACCGTCTCCAAGAAATGAACACTGTTCAACACTGTTACTTGTCAACAAAGCAATCTTCACAAAGATGTGAAGACCTCAGTTCAATTCTATCCTCTTTTCCCTACGTAAAAATAAACCAATTTGGTTGTTCCATCTAAAAAGTATTCTTTTCTGTCATTTATTATTTCTACCACATAGTACTCAGGTAAGGTGGTTAATTTCAGGTGGCTTAAACTTTTTCATAAGATAAAGGCCCCAGTCCTCCCGCACTGGGGATGAACGAGCATCTGTGAACACGAAGTCAGGGCTGTGAGGAGCCATTCTCACGCCAGGCTGCTAAGCGTGGAAACAGGTCACAGAAGATCACAGCCTCTCCCCCATGATCTCTGCGAAAGCCCCGAGAGCTGCAGGCTTTCTACGCCCTGGAGACCCTATGGTTGCACCAGTCTCTCGTGGTATCAGGTCTCCTTCTCCACAAATAAAAGAGCCAAGCAGAATAGGAAGTCACTTTTTTTTTTAAACATACACCCCAAATATACATTTTTAAAAAAGATTTTATTTATTTATTTATTTGACAGAGAGAGAGAGATCACAAGTAGGCAGAGAGGCAGGCAGAGAGAGGAAGGGAAGCAGGCTCCCCGCCGAGCAGAGAGCCCGATGCGGGGCTCGTTCCCAGGACCCTGAGATCATGACCTGAGCCGAAGGCAGAGGCTTTAACCCACTGAGCCACCTGGGCGCCCTAGGAAGTCACTTTTTGAATGATAATAATTAAAGCTAAAAGCAAAGGCTGATCTATACTCAATCTGTCCTAATACACCTTCAAATTTCCCACTACTTGATTCAATTTGATTTAAAGTTCCTAAGAATATGCTGGCTCTGGACTAGGAGCCAGGTATAAACAGGTCCGATTCCTTATAACCCCCGTGTAATACCGCAGGCTAAGTGAACTGGGGTCTCCGACTTAGAAAGAAAATGGGCCCACGGGGCGCCTGGGTGGCTCAGTGGGTTAAGCCTCTGCCTTCGGCTCAGGTCATGATCTCAGGGTCCTGGGATCGAGCCCCGCATTGGGCTCTTTGCTCAGCAGGGAGCCTGCTTCCCCCTCTCTCTGCCTGCCTCTCTGCCTACTTGTGATCTCTCTCTCTGTCAAATAAATAAAATCTTTAAAAAAAGAAAAAAGAAAATGGGCCCACAGGAATTAAAAGGATGGCTTCGGTCTAAACTGAGATCTCAAGGGAGTCCTCACCCAATGATACTAGCACTTACAGGGAAAATAAGTAGGATTAAAAATGAAAACACACATCACAGCGAACAGTGAAAAGTGTAGAGAATCGGTGTCTACGCTGTACGCCTGAAACTAATACAACACTGTATGGCAACTGCATATCAATAAAATAAAAACCAGAGCTCTTCACTGTGATCCAGAGGCAAAGCAAGAAATATTCTCATTTTTAATACTGATCACGTGTGAACTCTCTACTACTTGAAATACAAAAACAAAATTTTTTAAAATTTTCAAATATTGGGGCGCCTGGGTGGCTCAGTGGGTTAAAGCCTCTGCCTTCAGCTCAGGTCATGATCTCAGGGTCCTGGGATCGAGCCCCACATCGGGCTCTCTGCTCAGCAGGGAGCCTGCTTCCCCCCTTCTCTCTCTGCCTGCCTCTCTGCCTACTTGTGATCTCTCTCTGTCAAATAAATAAATAAAATCTTAAAAAAATTTGTCAAAAACTGAATGCTTTTAACCCCCATAGTAACATTCATTCATTCACTGCCTCCTTGCACTGGGCTGCGTTCCAGGAATTAACAACTACAGCAAAACACGAGTGACTCTCTGGGGCAGCAGTATTCCTGTGAGGTGGGGGCCCGCAGGTCGCACTCCTCTGTGTCCCATACCTTTTGGAAAAAGGCACCTCAGAAGTTACAGTTATCTTGCTTTTACTCCTTTCGATGGTTACCACCCCTCCACCGAGATTTCCAGCTTTTCCGTTCACTTTGATTCTCTCTTGAAGAAACTGCTCCTGTGGAAATCGTCAAATTGATCAATTAGTGAGGTGACAGCTCCACCCACTCATTAGACTATTGTACGTTTTTATCCTTTTTTTTTTTTTTTTTTGACAGAGCGAGACAAACGAGAGCGGGAACACAAGCAGGGGGAGTGGGAGGGGGAGAAGCAGGCTTCCCAACGAGCAGGGAGCCCAATGCGGGGCTCGATCCCAGGACCCCGGGATCATGACCTGAGTCGAAGGCAGACACTTAACCGACTGAGCCAGCCAGGCGCCCCCGTTTTTATACCCCTAACACTGAACACAGAGTTGTTTTCCAAATGTTGTCTTTTTAAGAAAAATTATAGCAAATCCTCAGCTATTAAATTTAAGAACAATTTGAAAATGTCACTATTTGACTTTATGTCTGTGTAACATGAAAACATCCGAGCATGAACACGCCTGACAGCTTCCACGCAAGGTCAAGTGTGCCTCTCTACAAAAGGCTTGACTGAGAAGCCAACCCTAAGACAAGACAGGAGACCCAGGCCCAAACCGCTACAAAGTACCTCCAGCTTCCGAACCCAAGAAGTATAAAGCACTGTTCCTAGTATCTTCGGAGGAAGGAAGTCTTCAACCTGCTACAAGGAGCAAAACACAGAGACCCAAACAACTCTGGATCAGCTCAGGGGCCCTGTGCATGCACAGCACGAGGGCAGCAGCCCAGGAGCCCAGAGACACTGGTCCCCCACGGAAGCCTGGGCAGGTCATCCACCTGCATGGACTTCAGGGGTCTCTGTCAAAAAGGAGGACTCTGGGGGCGCCTGGCTCGCTCAGCTGGTGGAGCATGCAACTCTTGGTCTCAGGATTTGTGGGTTCAAAACCCACACTGGGCATAGGAGTCTACTTCTTAAAAAAAAGAAATAAGATAGAAATAAAAGGAATGTTTGGTTCTCTTGCTCTTGCAATGATAGTAAGTTCCTTTCAGCCCCAAACCCCTACAACCCTCTATTTAAAAACTCCAATATACACTGCGGCACCTGGGTAGCTTATTCGGCTAAGAATTCGACTCTTGATTTCGGCTCAGGTCATGATCTCAGGTCAGGAGATCCAGCTCCAAGTTGGGCTCGGCACTTAGCAGGGAATCAGCTTGAGGATTCGCTCTCTCCCTCTGCCCCCCCCACCACGCCCTGCCACAAGCTCTCAGGAAAAAAAAAAATTAAATAAATAGGGGAGCCTGGGTGGCACCCAGTCGCTTGAGCATCCACTCTTGGTTTCTGCTCAGGTCATGATCTCAGGGTCCTGGGACAGAGCCCAGCATGGGGCCCTGGGGCTCCAGGCTCAGCGGGGAGTCTGCTCGCTCCTCCCCCTCTGCCCTCCCTCCAGCCTGTGCTCTGTCTCTCTCTCTCTCTCTCAAACTAATACACACAATCTTCAAAAAATAAATCTTTTTATTTTAAAATAAAAGTTAAAAAATCTTCCAATACACCGTATGTTAACAGCATAGGGTAGAGTGACTAGGTCAGAAATCCTGACTTTTGCATCTGAGACTCATACATGACTCAAGTTTTTTATCCTATAGAAACTTCTAGAAGGAAAAACAATCACATGAACAGGTGAGTGTAGAGAAGGGAGAGGGAAAGGGCTGTCACAGCGCAGGGCCGTCACAGACGCAAACTGGAAGAAGCCACAAAGGTTAGGAGGGAAAAGAGGCCCCAGAAAAAAATAAGAAGTCACTGCACAGAGAAGACCACAGAGCCGACACACAAGAGGTTACAGGAATTCCATTCAATGGAATCAGTGGCCATAGGCTGTTAGGTTTTTTCACCTGAAATTATTCTTGTTGTAATGCTATTATCCTGGCAAGGAGGAGCAAATGTAGAGTCAGGAGGCTCTGCACAAGAAGTCTGAACCCCCAGGTGTGGCTACTGAACAGGAAAAGAGTCAACTGCCAAACCCGCGCTGCACAGTCAAAATGTGGCAATAAGGTTCAATTTTCTAGATATAATTGAAATAGAAGAATATTGGGGAATGAGCCCAAATACAGGGGCACGGTATCAGTACGGAGCAGGGGGAGGGAAAAACAAGCTTCAACTCTGAGTCCGCAAGCAGGATATTTTAACATAAACACTGCAGCTCTGATGCCTAACAAAATGGGAAGCTTGAAGAAATGCTGCCATCTGTCCAGCAGTCAGGCCCGGGGGAGCCAACCCTTGCCCCGTGCGGATCAGGGCCCAATGCTTACATTTAAACACACCAAAGGGGGCGCCTGGGTGGCTCAGTGGGTTAAAGCCTCTGCCTTCGGCTCAGGTCCTGATCTCAGGGTCCTGGGATTGAGCCCCGCATCGGGCTCTCTGCTCAGCGGGGAGCCTGTTTCCCCCTCTCTCTCTGCCTGCCTCTCTGCCTACTTGTGATCTCCCTCTCTCTGTCAAATAAATAAATTTTTAAAAAATCTTTAAAAAAATAAAGAAATAAAATAAACACACCAAAGTGCGAAGTGGGCACTGGGTCTAGTGGAGTTTGTGGTTTCCTGGGAACTTGTAAGTAAAATCATTTTTGGAAACAAAAGGAAAGATGGAGAAGAAACAGGTGGTTCTCTAGCTCTCTAGCGACGATGTTTACTACTCACCACTGACGCGTGAGAGAAAGCTACACTTAGAAACAAGTAACCAGCCCAAGTCCCAAGGTTGTGCACGGAGCCAGAACTGCAGGGCTGCCTACGAGCCTGACACTGGAAATGTGCTCCGGCAGGTTTTTCTCAGCAACATCCCAGAAGGTTCATCACTGTCCTGAGTGGCATCAAGGGTGTCACTTACAAAATTGGCAGCATCCATGATTCCATCTTCTACCGGGTGGGTGCAATCAAGGGTAAACTTCAGAACTTGCTTCTTTTTTTTGCCCCCCTTCGCCACAAGCTTCTTCTAAGAAGGTACACAAATGATAAATAGATGAAGGCACAACCAGTTGCCCCCCAACCACCAAAAAGTTAACAAAACCAAAAATGCATGAAATGGAAAACCCTATACAAATGCAAAACCTGTGGAGCTGTGCTCCCTTGCAGGGCAGCCACCCAAGAGACTTGCCCAGACACTCTGTGCTCTGCCCAAGAAGTATCCAAGGGCAATACTCAAGATGCTGTTCTACAAGCTTTGGGACCTGGACTCATGCCCTTTTGAAGGGCACATCATTCTAGCACTCTTGACCCATTTACGCTTTCCAGCCTCCCCAATCTCTATGGGCATGAAGGTCTGTGATCTTACAAACCACAATAAAAGGAACATTCCCTTTTATTTACCATGAAACTTCCAAAATGAAGTTTCAAGAAATATCACTCACTTTATTCCAGGATTAGGGTAGGCATACAATGCCTTGCAAACCTGAAACAATTTTAATCAGAAATGGATACTTGTCCTAACTCTCCAGACTAGGGTACTGATCCAGTTAAAGTGTTCTCCCTTAATCCTACCTCACTACCTTCTCGAAAACCACAACAGGAACCTCTTGTCCCAGCAACACATCTATCCCAGTTGGGAGAAGATAAGGCTAAAACTTAGGTTCTAATTACAACACAACTATCAACTTCTGGGTTTTGATTTAAACCATCAGTCTGAGCATATCCTACAAGGATCCAGTTTCTTTACTCTCACTTTTGTGAGTCTTCTCACTTAGTCTTCTATTAGTCTTCTTCCTCTACAGACTCCAACATCTGTACAACCTTACCTACTCACCTATGCTTCCGCTCTAAAAAGCCCTGCAGAATCTAAAGACTTTTCCAATAACACATCTTGTCCCCCTTCCTGTTGAACAGAATTTCATCTAAAACTTGACCTGATCAACTTTCCAAACATTTAGCTACTGCAACCTCTTTTCAAGAAGTCTCTTCCTAGTAACAAAAGGGTTGCTTTAAGATCTAACCCAGGACATACACTACCAGCCAATAGAAGACCTGCCCACAATGGGCTCCATACCCTCCGTCAAGGTTTTAAACCAAAGGTATACAAATGCATAGGCATTAAAAACCTGCTCAGGCACAAAGAGTTAGGTGAACCGAAAATGTTAACAAGGGCGTCCCAACAGAGAAAGAGGGGTAGGAATACGACTTGCTCGACGCAACCTGCAAGGACGGCGAGCTGCAGGTGAAGTGACTTGAGGGCGCCGCACGGCCGGGTCCCCGCCCGGCTGGAACGGAATGGAGCTGGGCCTTGCCCTAGACCAAATAGAGTGCGTACAGGTGCGCCCCGAGAATCTAACTTCCCCCACGGACGCTGCGCCGATCCTCAAACCCAAGCCTCTCTCTGAAAACAAGCCGGCCAGGCCACCTTCCCATGGGTCCCCAAGTCCCGGCCGTAGGCTTCCGGGATGCGCGGCTCCCGAGGACGGCAGGTCCCCTAGCTCCTCCCCGCCCTCCGCCCAGGTAACCAGGCCCAGACCCTGGATGCCTCACGCCGGCCGGGCTCCCAGGAGCCCTCGCCGGCCCAGGTCGCAGCCTGGGCGCTCCAGCTCTCCGCTGGCCGTAGCCAGAGACCCGAGCCTGGGCCGCGGCCTCCGAGAGCTCCGGGGCTCCTCTCGCGCCCCAGGCCGCGGCCTCCTCCGCCCATAACGTGCTGGGCCCCGGGGCGGCCCTGGCCCGCTCCAGCCGGCCTGCCAGCCCAGCCCCGGCCGGACTCTGCAGAGCGTCGTCCCGTGCAAGCCGAGCAGGAGCCGGGCCAGCGAGGCCCACGTGCCTGCCCCAGAGCCGAGGCCTCACGCGGAGCCATACTAACCACGGGCGCCATGGCCGCAGAGGAGGCAGAAAGGGAGGCGGGCGCACTACGCAGACGCAAAGAGCCCGCAGCGCGCAGAGCACGCAGGGCTCAGGCCGTACCAATCGCTCTGCCACGCCCCTCGGCCGCCACCATCTCGCCCTGTTCTGTACGATCGGGGAGCGATTGCTTTTCCCGAATGCAAAGTCCGTCCTGTCGCAGGCCTGGGGGAGTGGGGCGGGGAGGAAGGAGGCCGGGTGGCCTGTCCCACTGTGATCGGAGGCGGGGGGAACTAGACTGGACGAGCCGAAAAAGAAATGAAGGGGTTCGCTCTACTTTTTGAAAGTTTTGGAAAGAGAAAAGAAATAAGGAAATTCACGAAATCCTATATCACCAGCTAGTGGAATGGGAATCGAACCCACCAACTTGGGAAGGTGAGGCCTTTCTGGTCTTGGAGTGCTAATGCCAGAGAGCACGTTGGCTTCTTCCTACCTGAAGTGCCCAGCCTTGAGGCAGGTGCCTGGGCCGCATCTCCCAGGCCTAGCCCTCCTTGCTACAGTCAGGTGCACTCTCCAGTTTGACCCCTTCGCCATCTCAAATGCAAGCCGCCCACCCTCCCATCGATCGTCACCACCTAGCTTTCCAGCTCCTGCCTTCTAGTTTCCCAGTTCCAAAAATTCTTGTGCCGGCACTTCTCAAGCTGGCATGTAGACAGCAATCACCTGGGGATCTCCTCAACATGCAGATTCCAATTCAGTGGGTCTCAGTGGCTTGGGAATCTGCATTTCTCACGAGCTCCCCGAAGATGCTGCAGGTGGTGGGGCTCTACCCGCCACAAGGTGAGTAGCGGAGGTCTTCATCCCCAGGCCTACGATCCATTGACTGGGCTGCTTTCCACCCACCCTCGCCCCTTCTTGTCCTTACCAGTTACATCCTGGGGGCCTTCGTTGTAATCACTCAGTTGCCTGTGTCCTCCACTCACCTGGCTGCAATATCTGGAAGAAACACACCACACTCACGGGGCTAGGTTTAAACTCAGGCCTTTTGTGGCCCCTGACCAAGTACCAAGCCCATCCCGCTCTTCTTGCCTGCAGACCACATTCCTGCTTTGCCAGCGACTGCTGTTCTTTTGCCGGAGGGGGCTGGAGGGACATCATCCTGTTTGCTTCCTGTTTGTTCCTCTTCTGTCAATGTCACCCACTCTTGCTTCTTCATCCTGGTAGAGGCCATTGGGTGGAACATTCCAGAAACAGTAGTTGAATCCAGTTTGCAATTACTCCAACACGTATAGAACCAGTCTCCTTTCCTCAGAGGCCCCAGCCCAACCCAGCCACATGCCCCCCCCCCCAGATAGCAACTCCCTGGGGCCCCTCCTTTAAGCTTCTACATTTTAATAAAACCACCCGAGGAGTGGCAGCTGCTTCCTACATTTGCTATTGCTCTTATTTCACCTCTTCCATTAGCTAGTTTACCAGTCTTTATACCTACTTGACAATCCTTTACATTAAATTCTATTTAAAAATTGGTGTGCTTTCTCCTGGCTGATACAGCTCCTAATCCCAGCAAGCGCTTGCGGCTGCCTGATAATCCTAACATCCTCTCCTAAGTGACTATTTCCCACCCCTGATGAGAATGGCAGCCCGTCTTCCCCAGCCTCCCTCTCAGCCGATGACTTCCATTGCTCTTTCTTTGGAAACATAGAAGCATTCCAAAAAGAATATTCAGATACTCCCACATCTAACCACCCAGCAACATTAGTGGACCCCCCGCCCCCACCCCAGCCCCTGTTCCCTCAAGACAAGAGCCCTCGTTCCCATCGGAGACCAGCCCGACACTTGGGGATTAACCATTCTTTAACATCTCCCATCTTTAAAAAAAAAAAAAAGTAATCTCTTGATGTCCTAACATTCCCATCAGTTACCCTCCCTTTCTTTTCTCCCTGCCATGGGCTGAATGCATCCCCCCGGAATTCATAGTGGAAGCCCCAGTCCCCCAAAATGATGGTACGAGAAGGTGGGGCCTTTGGTGGTTGATGAGGTCTAGACGAGGGTGGGTGCCCTCATAAGGGAAAGAATGGACCTGACGGGCACCTGGCTGGCTCAGTTGGTGGAGCCAACTGTGACTCTTGACCCCCGGGTGCTGAGTTCTAGCCCCACATCGGGCCCCTTGCTCAGTGGAGAGCCTGCTTCTCCCTCTCCCTTTGCCCCTCCCCCTTGCTTTTGCTCTCTCTCTCTCTCTCTCTCTCTGTCAAATAAAGAAAGAAAATCTTATTTAAAAAAAAGGTAGACCTGAGATCTGGCTCTCTCCACCGTGTGAGGACACAGCGAGAAGGTGGCGGAATCACAAACCATGAAGAGAGCGCTGGGCTCTCACCAGGAGCCAAATCTGTCTGTACATCTCTGTGAGAGATTGATTCCTGCCGTTGAAGCCACCCAGTCCGTGGTATTTTGTTACAGCGGCCTGAATGAACTAAGACAATCTCCTTACACCAATTTCTTGGAAGCCTTGCCTCTGTGCGCTGCCCTCCCATGGTCTGTTGAACCCACTCTGGTCAGGCCCTTGTGCCCCAGCGATGGGGATGGCTTTCATCAAGGTCACTGCAAGGTGACGTCTCCCTGCTCAGGACCAGGGACAGGTGTCCAACCTCCTCTTCCTGCTTCCTTAGCAGCACCTGACACTGGGGGTCACTCCCTCCTTCTTGCTGACCTTTCTGCCCTGGGACCCCAGGAGCTGGGGCTCTCTCCTGGTTCACCTCACTGGCCACTCCTTCTCCGTCTCCTTGCTGCTCCCTCCTCTTCCCTGGACTTGAAGGGCCGCAGGACAGAGAGCTCCCCTCATCTTTATCTGCACTCGACCTTTGGTATGACCCAAGACCGTGCCTTTAAATACAACTCCCCAAGTCTGTGTGTGTATCTTCCACCCCTCCCTGGACTCCTGACACATACAACCAATGGCCTCCTCGGTTTCTCTAGTCTACAACGTCAAGTAGACCACCCTGACCCCCATGACCGCACTCCACCCCTCACCCTTCTCCGCACACTGAAACCCATGCCCCTTACCCCGCCCCCTCTATCCTCAGCACCACCCCGCCCCTGAGTCTCTGAGTCTCCGCACACATTGGTGTGCTTCGCTTTGCTTGACATTTATTCCAGCTTCCGGGGCCCTGCACCTGTTGCTCCCTCTGCTTCGAACTCTTCGTGGCTTTTCCTGTGTCTGATTTCTTCTCATCCTGCAAGGTCTCGGGCTCAGTGCCCCTCTCCGCCCATGATTACCTAGCGTGCCCTCCCAGCTGCCCTCCTTCACATCATCCTGATAATTTCCTTTGGAGCATTTAGCACAGTCTGTCATTACTGTCCTTGTCTATTTGTGTACTTGGGTGACCTTGGCTGCTGTCTTCCCTCCCATGTGTATGGCCTATGACTCTGCTCAGCAACAGATGAAGACAGGAATGGATGGATTCACTAAGCCCACGCATCAAGATGAACATCCATCTCCTACCGCCCCTCCGGAGGGAAACTACTGCATAATTCATTTAGAAAGCCCCATCCAGTTTTGTATATCAGCTCTACCACTTACTAGGGTAACATTTTCTACTTTCTAAGGCTGTTGTCAGGATTAGGTGAATTAATACAAGTAAAAGGACTTTGAATAGCACTTTGGCCCACAACATTAGCCATTGTTATTATGGTTATTGCTGCTTGGAGCACATATGGAACCCAGGGTAGGGAGGACCCTTAAGAGAACAGGTGGTTTACCCCTAGAATTCACTTCCTTTCTTCCACTGTCAAACTCCTACTCATCCTTCAAAACCCAGTTTGAATATTAATTCCTAGCTTTTCCTAACTGATCAGTAAGACTTTATGGAGCACCTTCTGTGGGGTCAGGCTCTGGGCTTGACTCTGATTTCAAGAGAGGCAGAGACACAGGCTGCTTTCCCAGAGCTCAGAATAACAACGTGCAGCGAAGGCAGATAATGACCTAAAGATGGAAGGCACTCTAGAAAATAACACTGTAATAAACAAGCGCTGGCCAGGCCAAGAACAGCAGAGGGAGCCCTGCCGGAAAGGCTCAGAACCCCCTCTCCCTCCCAAGCCCAGCCCTTTTTATTGGGAACTCGGCTGGTGATGGGGGTGGGGACCTTAATTATTTAGAAGCCTAGTAGGCGCATTTCACTTCATTAAACTCGCGCGCATCACCGAGAGGCCGGCCCTGTTTCACCCGAGCTCTGAGGCTCGGAGAGGTCGGTGACTTGGCGGAGAGACCCCAACCGGCCAGAGGCAGGCAGGCCTGGGATTCCAGCCCCCCGTCCCCACGCGCCGTCTCCAGCACCCGGCTGTCTGCGGAGAGCCAGCCGCTGCTCTCTGGCGCCCCCAATCGGCCGTGGAAGAAATAGGGACCCGCAGACCCACTCGCGTCCCGGCCTCAGTCCGCAGCGAGAGAGCGGGTCTAGCCAGGGGGCCTCTGCACCCCTGAGGAGCCCAGAGTCAGGGTCCTCGGGCCCCGCCCTGCGCGGCACTCCTGCGGCTCCGAGCTCCGGGCTCGGTCCCCCGGGCGGGGGCCAGTCAGAGCCTCGGACCCTCGCCTCGCGCTGGTCTTCCCAGCCTCGGCGTTCCCGCCTGTGCCCTCGGGGCGAGGCGCGGAGTGGCTGCGGCCGGAGCCCTTCGTCGCGGCGCAGCGGCCGGCCTGGGAAGGGTGGACGGGAGCACCGCGCCCGAGCAGGGCTGCGGCCCAGCGAGGAAGGGGTGTCGCCTGCAGGTCACCCAGAGGACTCCGGGAGGGGAATTCCTGGGGTGGGAGTGAGGCGAGGTGGGTAAAGTGGAAGCAGGGGAGGCTAGACCTTGGGTAGGACACATTGCCCGGTCCTGCGGCCTGACCTTCCAGGGCCACCAAGGGGGTGCAGGAGAGGCCGGGACGTGCGCAGGACCCCTCTGCACGCCTCCCGCGGGTTCTCCCTGCTCCGGGGGCGCTCCCAACCCCAGCGCTGCACGACCGCCGGACGCCCCGTCGGGTCCGGGCGGGGTAGAGAGGAGGGAGCCGCGCGCGGAGGCAGAGGGGGATGCGGGGGCTGGCGCGGGCTCCACAGCCGGGTCCCCGCACCGGGCACGCCCCGCCGCGTTCCTGAGCTCTCCCAGAAGATGTCAGGAGCTATCTTCGCGCCCCTGGAGGGCCTGGGTGCCCTGGACGCGGCGAGCGGCCACCCGCTGGTGTGCCCACTGTGCCACGCACAATTCGAGCGCCCGTGCCTGCTGGACTGCTTCCACGACTTTTGCACCGGCTGCCTGCGCGGTCGCGCCACCGATGGTCGCCTCGCCTGCCCGCTGTGCCAGTGAGTGCCTCGAAGCCCCAACAGACAGCCCCCATCCCCGGGGAGATTGGCTCCGTGTGGGTGGGGACCTAGGTGTAGGGAAGGCAAGGTTCTGGCTCTGCGCTGCACCCAGCCCGCATCTCTCCGCACCGTAGTGCGCAGGCTCCCGCCCATTTTACAGAGCGGGTTAATGGAGGCCTGGAGTGACCGGCCAGAGGCCTTCCATAGAAAGTCCGGAGGCAAGAGCGAGGCTAGAACATAGGTCATGTCACCGCTCAGTGCTGTTGCACACTACAGGATCTCAGCTCAGCAGTCATAACACTCCCGGAAAGCCACTTTGGAGATCCCTTGAGTCTTAGGTCAACGTAAGCAGGTTATGTTGCCTCAAGTTGAAGTGGTGTCCCTAAGTTTGTGCAATACAATGAGAGGGGGTTGAGGGGGAGATTTCCACCCTTGACATCCCAGGCTGCCACCAACCCCAAGGACCCCCAGGGCTCACCCAGGATGGGGCAGGGGGAGGGACAGGGTCAGAGTGAGCACTGGGAGAGGTATTCATAGCAGATGCCAAGCCCTATTTTTAGTTCCAGCCTGGAATGTGGGGGGCAGGAATGGAGGTAGGGAGCCGTGGGGAAGGGGCCTCTGGATCTTGGCTGCAGCTTCTCCACAGACAGCAGACGGTGGTGAAGGGCCCCAGCGGGCTCCCTCCGGTGGATCGGCTGCTGCAGTTCCTGGTGGACAGCTCGGGGGATGGCACGGAGGTGGTGCATTGTGCCAACTGTGACCTGGAGTGCAGCAAGCAGGCAGGGAGGCCTGGGGGTGGGCTGGGACCGAGGGTGCCAGGTTCGACGGTCCTGAGGCTCCCAGTGTGCACCCAACGTGTCCTTAGACCATTATCCGTCAGTGGGCTCTCCAAAACCTAAGACACCCTGGACCCCAAACGTGGGTCCCCTTTTACAGGTGGGGAAACTGAGGTCCAGAATAAGTGACTTGAAGCACTAGCAGATAGTGGCGGCGGTTAAAGTCATTTGATGTGGGGAGAGCTTACTGGTTTCCAACTCAAGGTGGAGTTGTGACCTCCAGGAAGGGCCGTCCGGTGCATAGGCTTGGGCCTGCCCTTAAGGGCCCACTGCTTCCTGGGGGGCTGTCCGCAGCTCCCTGCAGCCCAAGGGGAAGTGAGGACAGTGTGCTGTGGGGAGGGGTGCTCCTCCCCCCTCCCCCAGGCTATGAAAGACCAAGGAGAAGCTAGGCTTCAGGCTGGGCTGTGAAAGGCACCTGGGACTTTGACTTGTGGAAGCTGCGTGTGGGGTGGGAGGGTGGGGAGGGTACCCCAAGCCCCAGGAGGACAGCCCCGCAGGAGCAAAAGCTCCGGGTGTGCTGGGCAAGTGCTGGGATAGGTAAGCTCCAACAGTAGAGAGATGACAAGCAGGAGGTTAGGGGCTGGAGGTAAGGAGCAGGGGAGCAATGGCCTTGAATGCTAAAGTAAGGAGTTGCAGTCTGTGCTTTCATAGCCATTGCTGGGGTCAAAGCCGCAGCTGCAGCCCGGGACCTGGACTCTCAGCTCTGGCTCTGGCCTAGGGAAGGGGAACCAGTAGGCTCTCATTCCCTTCCTTCTCCCAGCCACGTTGTGACTCCAGATGGCCAGGGTGGGCACTGTCCTTTGGCCACTATTGAGGGTACCAAGGAGGGCTGGAAAAGCCTTCAAGCTGGAAGTTTTGTTGTAGGTAAACCGTTTCTGCCGTGCCCCACCCCCCTTCACTGTCTCTTCTCATCCCTAAACTGGGCGTGTTAGAGCGTCGGGACCACACGAAAGGGGCGCCCCAGGCTGAGGCTGCGCCCGGTCCTCCGTCCTTAGGATGCGGAGACCACGTACTTCTGCAACACGTGCGGGCAGCCGCTGTGCGCGCGCTGCCGCGATGAAACGCACCGGGCGCGCATGTTCGCGCGCCACGACATCGTGGCCCTGGGCCAGCGCAGCCGCGACGTGCTCCAGAAGTGCAGTGAGTGCGGCGCGCCGGGCGGGGGCCCGGGGCCGGGGCCGGGGCCGGGGCCGGGGCCGCCTGCCTGGAGCCCTCACCGCCGCTCCCGCCGCAGCGCTGCACGCCGAGCCCTACATCATGTTCTCCACCGACAAGAAGTCGCTGCTGTGCATCCGCTGCTTCCGGGACATGCAGGGGTGGGTAGAGGGAGCGGGAGGTGAGGGGGCTGGAGGGCAGCCGGGAGCGGGGCTCACAGCGCCGGCTCCCCACAGGGAGAGCCGGGCGCACTGCGTGGACCTCGAGTCAGCCTACGTGCAGGGCTGCGAGCGGCTGGAGCAGGCGGTGCTGGTGAGCGCGGGGGGCCGGGCGCGCTGGGGCCGGGTCTGAGCGGCCTGCTGGGCTGAGGTCACCCTGTTCCCAGGCCGTGAAGGCCCTGCAGACGGCCACCCGGGAGGCCATCGAGCTGCTGCAGGCTATGGTGGAGGAGGTGCGGTGCAGCGCCGCGGAGGAGGCGGCGGCCATCCATGCCCTCTTCGGCAGCATGCAGGTGAGGGGTGGTGGGGACCCGCTGGCCACGGGCGGAGCAGCCTCACCAGCCGGGACCTAGTACCCACGACACCCCACCTCCTGCTCCTGGGGAGTTTGCAGCGTAGGGGGGCGCAAGCACAGACCGGCTTCTAGGAGTTTCTTAGTCAGGTGGCCAGGAGAGTCCTCCCCAGGCTGGTGCTGGCGGGGAGGGTTGGTGGGGGAAGGCATCCCCCAGGAGGTCCCCCAGGGCTCTCAGGCCACAGGATGCGGGAAAGAAGGGCTAGGAGGCAGGACACGCAGCCAGCCTCTCCAGCTGCGTGGCTGGGACCCCCGGGAGCGGGTGAGTGCCGGGAGCTGGCCGGCTGAGCAGGCCGTCAGAAGCAGGCTGTCCCTCCCAGGACAAACTGGCGGAGAGGAAAATGCTGTTGCTGCAGGCTGTGCAGAGGTGAGTGGTGGCGGGGTCTCCACCCCCTGCCCCTTGGCCTTGCTGCCTGGCCCAGGGCAGACCCGGCCCCACCCTGCGGAGCAGGACCTCTGGGTGAGGAGGGCAGGGTGGCCCCGGGTGCAGGAAGTACTGACGGGGAAGGGTGCACAAAGGTGCTGGGGAGATGGAACTTCCGCTTCTGAGGTCCCCGCTAGGTGGGGGTGAGCAGCACTCCCCGCGGAGATGAGGCTGCCTGCCCCTCCCCCAGCCAATACGAAGAGAAGGACAAGGCCTTCAAGGAGCAGCTCTCCCACCTGGCCACTCTGTTGCCCACCCTGCAGGTGAGGGGAGCTGGGGGCTCGGGGCTGGCACCCCAGCCCAGAGGCCTCCCTCTCCTGGCCAGGGACTGAGTAGGGTCCCTCCCGCAGGTTCACCTGGTCATCTGCTCTTCCTTCCTCAGCTTGGCCAACAAGGCCGAGTTCCTGGACCTGGGCTATGTGAGTCCCCCTAGCTCCCCAGGGGTGTCCCCCCTCCCCGCCAGCAGCCCACCCTGCACACCTGACTGCTGCCTCCGGGCTTGGCAGCCGGCCCCCGGGCAGCTGGACCGGGGCTCCCTGGGCTTACCTTCCCCTCCACACCGTCATCTGCAAACCATTTAGCCGAGTCCCTTTTAAACGGACAGCGAAGCCTGGAAGGGAGCATGAGCCTCCACTCCCCCAAAGTAGAGTGTCTACTGGAGTCCAACCACCCCCAACTTTCCTGTGGATTTGGGGGCTGGGGTGGTGTGGACGTTCTGGGACAGTCCCAGGGAAGGGCTGGAGCCCCCGATGCACAGCAGGTAAAGTGCCAAAGACAGCCTTGCCTCCTCACTCCCGCACCGCCCACCCCTACATGGGCCTGAGCACCCCAGTCCTGCCGCAGGAGCTGATGGAGAGGCTGCAGGCCATCGTCACACGTCCCCAGCACCTCCGGCCAGCGCAGAACAGCAAGGTGCATGGCGGAGTGGGCTGGGCTGGGGCGGGGGGACCAGCGGGTACAAAGGCCGCCTCACCACCCGCTCCTGCCGCCCAGATCACCAGCGACCACCGCGCCGAGTTTGCGCGCTGCCTGGAGCCACTGCTGCTGCTGGGCCCGCGCCGGACGACAGGTGCTGGGGACGGCACCAGCACGTGAGCAGCTGGGGTGCCCTCCCTGCCGCGGGGACGGGGTGTGGGGGGGCGGCACCAGGTGCCCGTTGCAGCGGGGACTGACTGCTTGCCGCCCTTCCCAGAGGCCGGAACCTGGTTAGGGGAGGATGGGGAGGCCCCAGGGGCTGTCCCCAGCTGCCACGGCAGCCGCCGCCACCCAGGGCGGGGCGCGCGGGGACCGAAGGGAAGGGGTAGCTTGGCTAAAGGCCTGACTTCCAGGCCTTAGTCCGGAGAGCCAGGGACACAGGAGGAGTTAGGAGAAATGCCCGAGCTGGACGTATGTGCCAGGGACCCCAGGGACCCAGTCCGGGGACACTGGGCATCAGGCCAAATGTCCAAAGTCCCACGTGTGAGCAAACAGTTTACTCTGGACCAGCCCTGACGCGTCCTGATGGACTCTTGTCCGTACACTGACACCTCCCCGGGGAGTTTTTAAAATACCACGCTGACGTCCTCGGCCCAGGGTGGGGCTTGCCGAGGCTTTTTCAGAGCCCCTAGGTGGTTCTGGCGTGCAGTCCAGGGGGAGAGCCTGGAGAAGGGGAAGACTCTCCCAACCGCCCCCCCCCAACTGCATTCACACCGGCTCTCTCCTCAGGCTAGCAGCGGGCGCGGGCCGCAAGGTGCTGATGGGGCCCAGCTGCCCTTCCCCAGTGGGAAAGATGTTGGGGTCGCTGGTCCGAAAGCCCACGCTGCACCGGTCCATCAGCACCAAGGTGCTGCTGGCAGAGGGGGAGGACACGCCCTTCACAGAGCACTGCCGCCACTATGAGGACTCCTACCGGGTGAGCGGCGGGGCCAGGGACCCTCGGGCTGGGGAAGGCCCCACGCCTTCCTCTCACCAAAGTGCGGCGGCCAAGTCTAGTCCTGGCCACCTGCCCCCCCCCCCGCAGTGAACACAGCCGCGCAGGCGCTCACTGGGTCTCCCTGCACAGCGCCTGCAGGCGGAGATGCAGAACCTCAAGGACCAGGTCCAAGAGCTGCACCGGGACCTCACCAAGCACCACTCGCTCATCAAGGCGGAGATCATGGGAGACATCCTGCACAAGTCCCTGCAGGTGGACGCGCAGATTGCCTCGGAGTACGCTTCCCTGGAGGGGATGAGAGCGGTCTTCCAGAAGGTAGCCCCCCGCCTCCCCAGGCAGCTAACTTCCCTGCAGCCCTGCCTGTCAGCTTAAACAGGGGCTACCCCAAGACCGGAAGGCGAGAGAAAGAGGACCTTGGTCTGGTCCATCATGAGGCCCTCGGTGTGGCAGGTTCTGGAACTGGGGTCTTTGCCGCCCGGAACCACGTGAACTAGCTGGGGGTGCCCTATGGCCCTGAGTAGCTAGAGGACAGAAACGCCACCAGTGGAAATTCCAACTCATGGCCCTATGCAACGTCCAACTCACTTTCTCTTTCAGATTTGGGAGGAATCCTACCAGCGGGTGGCTAACGAGCAGGAGATTTACGAAGGTCACAGGCAACTGCTGCTGGGCACACCCCTTTCCTGGAGCTAACCCACGTCCCGGCAGGGGCAGGGAATCACCCACCCACTAACCAGATGCAAATTCCCATGCTCTTCCCCGTAGCCCTTGACTTTGCCCCACAATTGCTAATGCCCCAAAACCATACATGTGAGGTCGGGATTCGGTAAGCAGAATGCCTTCACAAGTCTTACGTCCCCCTTAAATTAAAGAGGCAGTCGCTGAAGTGGTTGGGATATTTAGATGGTATGAGGCTTGACAGTAAGAACCGGAAGCCAACAAGCCCCAGTGCTCTGGCCTTGGCTCCCACAGCCCAGCTCCATGACCTTCTCCAGCTGAAGCAGGAGAATGCCTACCTGACCACCATCACCAAGCAGATCACGCCCTACATCCGCTCCATTGCCAAGGTGAAGGAGCGGCTGGAGCCCAGGTGAGACCAAGGGCTGTTCAGAGGGGAGCCAAGACACTTAAGAATGTGCGTGAGGAAGGTGCCACCCATTCAGAAGAGCTCTTTTCGGGAAGTCAGTGAGTCAGGTTATGAGGGTTTTCTCAGGGTATCTGGGCAGACCAGGTTCTGGGCGTCTCCAAAAACACAGAATGAGTGGGCTGCTTTGAGTGTCTGCTTCTAGGCACAAAATCGCCCACCTCTAACCCTCAAGAATAGGTCAAAGCAAAAGATACTTCTTGGGGGTGTAACGAGGGCCCTCAGCAGATCCGGGCAGCAGGACGCGGAGGAGAGAGCACGACTTCCTCACTACATGCTTAAGCCAAGTCTAGACAAGGCTAGGCTCCCAGCACTGTCCTTGGGCATCGAGAGGTGTTACAGCGACAGAGGGATGTTGGTGGCAGGTCCTCAATGTGCCTGTCTCTTGAGTCACCTGGCCCCAGGGTGGGCTGGTTGCCCTGTAGGTCTGGAGCACAGTGGTCAGTGAGCCTGGGCTCTTCCTCTACCACCCCCTTGGGGACTCCCATTTGCCTCACCCCTGCCTTCGATCTGTTTCCTGTATCCCATGTTTCCTCTTTCGTGGTTTGGCGGAGTCCACCCCCCCAACCATAGTCCTTTGAACAAGTGCACAGAAGGTCTCTGTTTTGGACAGCACCAGTCTGAAATGCCTTTGTTTTGCCTTCATGATAGTTTTGCTGGAAATAGAATTCTAGATTGAAATTCTAGATTGGAAATGGTTCTCCTTGGACAGCATCGCTGTGTTATTTTCTAACTTCCAAGGCTGTCTTTGAGAAGTTGGAAGGCATTTTGATTCTTAATCCTTGTGACAAGACCTACTTATTCTCTTTAGAAGCTTGTGGAATTTTCTCTGGTCCCAGGGTTCTGAAACTTCCATTCATTAGAAAGGACCTGGTCCTTTCAGTCTGGAAGTTCATGTCCTTCAGTTTTGACACACATCTTTTTGAGCCAGTGAGTTGATTTCACTTTTTCTCTTTCTGGAATCCCTATTACTTGATATTAGCTTTTCTGGGCTGGCCCCCTGATTTGCCTTCTCAGTGTTTTCTTCTACCTCTTTGTCTCTCTGCTGTACTTTTTGTGAGATGTCCTTTTTCTTCCAACCCTTGCACTGAGTTCATTTTTGAAGAAAATTTCCACAAGCTCTTTTAAAAATTTCATTGTTTTCCACTTCCAAGAGCTCTTGTTTTGTACCCTAGACTTTTTTTTTTTTTACAGCCTTCTGTTGTTTCACAGGCAGAGTCTCTTACCCCTCTGAGGCTGATAGGTGTTTGTTGTTTCTTTCTCCCTTGTCTGTTTCCTGCAGGTTTGTTTCGGTTTCCATCTTCCACGTTAAAGGCTTCTCTCCGGTCATCTTTGAGCACGTGCTCCTATTAGGAGCTGGGGGGCAGGGGCGGACTAGGTGCTCAGAGCGTGTGGGTGGCCTTCAGTGCAGGGGATCGGGCCAGGCGAGGCTTTTTTCTGTTTTCCCGTCTCCTTCCTGAAGGCCACCGTGTAGGCACACGGTTCTCACCTGTGTGTCGTACCGTCCCAGAGACTAACCCCTCGGCGGGCTGTGGGAGGGGCAGCTGCTCTGCAGTGAGGATCCTGACCATCACCCCCCTCCCTGCTTCTCTTCCGTCCTCCCTGTTGCAGAGGCGAGGGGCCTGCCCCCCAGGATTCTGTGCATGAATGGACGCAGGCCGAGGCTTGTGCCCTCTGAGCTTGGGTTTCTCATGTCTGCTGAGGTAGTTAACCCCTGACCGCGTGCCCTCCAGCTTCAGAAATTTGGGTGTTATCCTCTTCTGTTCTCGACCTGGAGAAGTTTCTTCCCCTGTTGTTTTGGCCCCTTTACTAGAGTTTTAGCGAGTTTGGGGAAGAAGGAAAATTAAAGTGCGTGCAATTATATGTTCACCCGGAACTGCCAAGCCACCCTTCGAGCGAGCCTTCTGACTCGGGGAGGGCAGACTCGGCACGGCTCTGCACAGCGCTGGCGGCATCCCGCTCTGCCCAGGATGAGCCGCAGTGTCTCCTCCCCAGCGGGCGTTCAAAGCCGTTCACTCCACAGACTGTGCAATTCCATTTATAAATTGAATTAGCTGCTAATGGCATTAGCAGTTGGGATGGTGATGATCCCCGGGGGGGCCTCTGGGTGGAGGTGACATTCTGGGTGCTGCCTACCCAATTTGTTCAGCCTGTGCCCACATACCGAGCCTCGTTCTAATTTGTGCGCATTTCTTTCTGGGTGCTGTGCTTCGGCGAGAAACCGGCTTCAAGTAATGTGCCCCTGGCTGCCTGGCGGCTGTGATCAGTTCTGGCAAAGGGAAAGGAGCTCAGGCTAGAGCCCTGCTCCTGGAGGTTTGGGGGGAAGAGGGAGGCTGCCTCTGTCCCTTTCCAGGGCACCATTTTCCAGGTGCCTGGTGTTGCTGCCTCTGCTTCCCCCTCTCCCACTCCCAGCAGCCCCACGCACCCCGAGCCCACTCCTGGGGCGGGTTGTCCCCAGCGGCCTCTGGCTGCAGCCCTTGGTCTCTCAGCAGCGCTCACGGCCATCCTCACCACGCTCCTCTGCTTCCGAGGCAGCCCACACTTGTTTCCCTCCTGCCGCTCAGGCTGTCCCCTTCTTAGGCTCTCTGGCCACTCTGCCACCTCTGCTCGGTGCCCAAGCGTCAGTTTTCCCCAGGGCCCAGTCCTAGGTCCTCTCCCCATCCCATATCCTATGCTTAAAGGGCTTCATCCAGACCTCCCAATTTCAAAATCCCACTGCGACAGAGACAACCTCCAAGCCCTCCGCAGCACAGGCCCTCCTGAGCTCCAGAACCCTCTCCAACTGCCCCTTCCTGGGGGTCTCCACTTGGACACATCACAGGTGCCTCAGATCCCCCAGTGGCAGGACTCCGTAACCTCCCCCAACCCTCCCTCACCCCAGTGAGTGGCATCACAGCACCCAGATGCCCAAGTGAGAAGGACGGGGGTCTTCTGATTCCTTTCCTTTCCCTGCCCCATTTCCAACCAACCCCCAAGTCCTGCTGATGTGACTGTCTCAGCCCATGGCGGTCCCCATGGCCACCCTAGGCCAAGCCACCATCACCGACCCTCTTGGGCCCCTCTAGGGTATTCCATAGCCAGCGGTCTTCTTAAAGCCTAGAGTTCCCATCACTCTGGGCCTGACAGCCCTTTTGGGACCCTCCTTGTCCCCCTCCAACCACACTAGCCCCTCACCACACTCCAGTCACAATCGCCTTTCAGTTCCCCAGAAAAGTCAGACTAGTTCCCCCTTCCCAGCCTCCGCCCGGAATGTTCTTGCTTCAGACTGTCCCAGAGATCCTCTGCACAGAGGTCTCCGCTCCTGCCAGTCCCCGCTGCCTGGCCCTGCAGTGCCTTCTCCCCGAACCTCAGCATGTCTTCCTGACCACAACGCGGCTGTCTCGGGAGCAGCCCCAGCCCTCGGTCAGTGTCTGAGGACCAGAACCCTAGGCAGGCCCTTGAGTGTCTCACTCAGTTTGGTTCTGTCTAGAAAGCCGAAGGGCAGGCAGTGGCCAGCTCTGCTGCCTTCAAGCCTCCCGGGAACTATTTCTCTCGCACAGGCTTCAGGCGCCTGCGGACGAACAGTCGGAGCACCCACAAAACACGCACGATGACAACGCCAATGGGGAGACTCAGGCCAGGTAAGGCGAGGCTTTCCAGCCCAAGTGGCGAGTGATTCAATCTCAGAGACAAACATGGGGCACAGAGACAGGCCCCAGGTTTTCCTTCCCATCTGGTCCAGGCTTGCTGCTGACCAGCCCGATGGGCTTGGCTGGGTCTGTTCATAAACACAGGGCCAGAGAATTCAGAGGACAGATGTGGCCCGCGTTCTAGAATCATAAATGGCCACGGCTGCTGCCTGCACCACTCGCACCGCCCAGGGCTGCAAGCACTGCAGACTGGCTCGCACACGTTTACACCAAGTGCCTCAGATGCTCTGAAATGAGAAAAAGTGACTGAGGGCCATTCCTCCACGTGAGGGAATCACTGTTCACTGGACACACAGCGTTTGCCGAAACACCTGCCAGAGGCGAGAAAGAATGTGCAGGAATAGACACGTCACGGTCACAGGCTGATCTTTCAGTATTTTGCTCTCAGTTAAGCGAGCTCGGCACGGGGCAGAGAATGGGGCGACAGAAAATCCGAGCAGGCCAGGCTTGGAGGGCACGGAGCAGTCTGCCGCTGTGACAGACCGGAAACTGGTCTCACCCTCCCTGCCACCATGTTCGGCCCAGATGCTCCAGGGGGGTGGCCGTTCGAACCTGTTGTTACCCCAAGGCTCTGAGAAGGCCTGACTGCAGATGTTCGGGCAACTAAAAACCAGTAACGGGGGGAATCCTTTAGATGATCCGGTTCTGGTTCGCCCACGGGAGCTCCCAGCAAGGCTTCCCGTTGCAAAAGCCTCGGCCCCCGTGGACGTTAGTGCTGGCGTGGGGGTTGGCGAGCAGAACTCACGTCAAGTGTTCCTTTAGGAATGACCCGGTGAGTGTCCCAGAGAAGAGAGAGAAAACGGCAGAACCTAGAGGGAACGGCCAGACTCTGAACAGCCTCACAGAAGAGCCTCCACTGAAGAACAAAGATCCTCCTGGACCCAGACAGAAGAACGGGGGTGATGTCCTCACACGGAGGGAGCGCCCGACTTAGCCGATGGGACGGGTCCGGAGGGGCGGGCGTTTTATAGCCCGCACATCAAGACTGGATATTTAAGAAAAGGCTGTTTCTGTCATGAAACAAAGGGAATCACTAAACCGCAGGAAAACCCAGAAACTGACAGGTCCTCATTTCTGATGCTTTGGCCTCAATTAAGTTTCACTCTTCCCTGGGTCGCACTGCACGAAGTCTCGGTCCTCCTCAGGGGGCTGCGGGCTGGGGACGGCATCCCGGGCCACGTGGAAAGGCCCCTCGCTGCTCGGGCCCCTCCCAGGTGTCTGCGGGTCCCACGTGCACCAGCCCGAACTGAGATCGCAGGACTCCGGCACGGCGCAGCACCTGTCCCGCCTCAAATGAATTCAGTGTCCCTGAGCCACAGCCCCCCGCTGGTAAGCTGCACCCAGTACCCTGAGCACCGACTCAAAACTGTCGCTCCGGTTTTCTCCTTTCACACAAGGACTCAGCTCACGGAGCAGAGAAGGGGCTGGCAGCGCGTGTGGCGGGAGGCGGTCACGACAACTTCTCCCCAACTTTTCCCTGCTTTTCCAGACGCCGGTCACTCTCCCATGTTCACCTTCTATTGACAGGAAAGGACGATTCAGAAGGGACTTTTCTCCACTGTTTCCACTCCTGCGTGGTGCCCTCTCTCTCAGGCGGAATTTTTCACAAATGCTTAAGGAAAACTAACCTGGATGACCTAAAATTTCGTTTTGGAGGTAAAATGTCCACAGTCACATTTTAAGCAGATATCCAGCTCGTTCAGGGGTTTCCAACAGCGAATGGCTTCCGCGTGCCAGGGAGACCCGCACATCAGTATCTGACAGGATCCGTCCTTGTCCGGCGCCTCTGCCCCTGCTGTTCTGGGGCACGGACGCGCTCGCTCCAGAGCCTCGCAACCCCCGGGGGCCTACAGGGCAGGAGGAACTTGTCATAACGAACTGGTTAGAGATCAGGATTCAGAACTGAATTGAGTGGGCAAAATACAGCTGGTTCAATGCTGTAGTCCTGGACATTTCTTAGTCAGAGGTGACGTGATGACATCCCACACAACCACGCTATGGTTCATAGTGAAATCAAGTACAGTTTTATTTAAGAATTGGAAAGAATATTCAGTATCTGTGAAAGAAAATTCAATTTAAAATATTTAAATAAACATTTCTGCATGTAAAAAGAAGAGTAGAATAATTACTCCATTAAATTGCTCTCCTAGCTACGGGACGGCTTCCTCTAGAGCAAGCGCTTGGGACCACCCCCCTGACAGCTGGCGCTCCAAGCCCAGGGCAAGGTGGCAAGCTCGCGCAGCAGGGCAAGCCTCTCCCACCAGCCTCATCAAGTCACTACAGAAGCAAGATGCGGTGGGAGATCACAACTATCTAAGGCAGTAAGAAAGTGCAGAGAAGGGACAGTGCTTTACTGTACCTGTGACGGAGGAGGGAGAGCTACCAGAATGAGCTTGAGCTACGGCCGACGCTCTTGAGCCTAAGCTATTAACACACGTACGGTTTAGGAATATTGCCCTATTGTGTCAATCACTCAGTGTTAAATAAATGGAAAGGATCAATAAAGTTTAGTCTTTAGGCTCAAGAAGCAGTTCCTACAGATGATGAAGGGACAGCGGGGTATGCCGCCTTTCGCTTTCAGCCAGGCTCATGCTACTCACTACCTCTTTTCTGTAAACTGCTATTCTTGGCCACAGCCTGCAAATCCTCAGACTGTTTCATTTCACGCTGCTTCAAAGTAGCTTTGTTCCATGCATTGCCTTTTCTCCATTTAAGAATCTCCACTTTAAAACCCCGCAATGGAAAAAGTAAATCATCTCTTGACAGTTTCTTAATTTGAGGGAACTGGTGACGTGGCCTTTACCCAAAAAGCTTTTGGGAATACCCAAAAAGCCTGTACTTCATTAACCTGATTCTCTGCCGGGTACACTGTCACTGCTAAATTTATAAAGTTAAAAATAATCTGAGAATGTCAGTACTAGATGGAAGTCAATCACTTGCCAAATCTTCCCCTAAGTAGTTCATCTTTTCTCGCCAAGTAACTGCTGACTTCTGCCCTGGGGGTACAGGTCACGGTGGGGGTGTCCCCCTACTCCCGCCCACGGGATTGCTCTTTACAGCCCAGGTGGTGTAACGGCAGCATCTCACTGCAAAACACTAGGCCTACCTCCTGAGCTCAAGGGCCGGGCAGGAAGGTGGGCTTCGTGAACTCCAGCAGGTGGACGAAGTTGAGACCACCAAATGCCAACCCCTTCAGACTTTCTGTCCACAGAGCCGGGGACCATCATGAGCTGTTCTCCATCTATTAAAGACAACTTCACAGCCCGCCACCCCCACCCCGGGGGAATGAAAGCTGGGTCCAATCCTGCTAGACGGAGCACAAACTTTCCCTCCAGAAGCTGGGGATGGCTGCCGAAACCCCAGCCACGCCCTCCTCCAGTCTGCAATCCCGATGAGTGGAGTTTACTTTGCTAAGCGAGGTCTGGAGAACAAGCCAGAACTGATTCAACTCAAGTTCCCAGAGTAAGTGCATGTCGACATCCCTGGGGAGTGTTCGTGCCAGAAGGACCGGCTGCTGAGAGCTCCAGCAGCGGCCTTGGCCAGCCTGGTTGCGAGGCCCTCTCGAGGGCCGATGGTAGGGTCCACTCACACCAGAAGAGTGTCATCCCAGGAATCAACAAACCCGTAAACCTCTTTGGTATATATAATAACGAAAAATTAATTAGGCCATGGAATCTAGAAGTCAGTACTACTTCTGAGTTGGTAACGCGCTCTTCTGAACACACGATTCCAGCGTCGGGTACGGCTGCCCAGGGTCCGTGTCTGTGCCATCTCGCACGGTGCAGATTCCATTTACGCCATCTCTCTTATCTAAGGATCAGAAACGTCTGACGTTGTTCTTCTAAGTTTTCGCAACACCCCTATGAGGTAGGTGGTATTGACCCCATTCTACAGATGGGGAGTCTAGGCACGGAAAGGTTAAGTGGCTCCTCGAAGCCGCCGGGCGCGGTGTGGCAGCCGGGCGGCTCTCGGCTCTCGGCAGCGGCCACCGCCAACTGCAGGAAGGATTTCGTGCTGAGACCAAGGCCCTCTCTCGTCCAGAATTAAACCAGGGTCTTAAAGCTGATGTAGTTAAAGCCAACCACTCTCCCCAAACTTGAAAAACAAAAATACTGACTAAATCTCAGTTGGGATCATTTGCTCTATTTAAGACTTGTGAGCTGACTCGCCTGAATTGTGCAGTTATATATGCTCGAACAGTCTGCAGTGGCATTAGAGTCGGTGGAATTTTGAGAACAGAACATAGAAATCAGTAGTTAATAGATTTCAATGGAAACACAAAAGTATAAGCTATGATGCAGTAAGACTAAAATCCCAGATAAACGGAGAGCAGTACTTCCCAGTGGTCAACAACACCTTACACAGAGCGGGTGTTCAGTAAGCATTTCTTGGATAAAGGAAAAATGACACATCTTCGACATGCCTGTCACTGATAACAGCCCCCTCTCAGGAGAAGAGCAGGAGCTAGGACCCCGGGGAAAGCCACAGGGGCCCCCAGTCCCCCTGGCTTGGGGTGCCCTTGTTAACATGAAGCCACTCAGCCAAATCGTCTGGAGGTGTCCATGCTGCCTTTCTGCCAAATAAAAGTTGGGGCTATAAACACCAAGTCCCCTTTGAAATTTATACTGCTATTTATAAAAAATAGATATGTAAATACGATTAAATATATTAAGAGCCAAAGTGCCTTATAAAGAATTATCTTTAAAATTGTATAGATGCTCATGCACTTAAGCACAGAAAGAAGGAGGTCGAAGCTGTGCTGTTTGTGTTTTTCGGTTAAGGATTTTGAATGTACTTCTAACACTAAGCACTGTTGCCCACGTACCCCTTCCTGCCAAAGCCTCACTCGGTCATGAGCGAGTCCACCGCTCCCCAGGGGTCTTGGCTACACTAAATGCCTCGTGGGGGATGGTGCACGGCCTGGGCTCTCACCAGGGCCCTTCTAGGGGGTCACTGTCGAATATTGCTGTTTTTTGCTCCTTGTCCATCTTTGATCTGTGTCCTACCTTGATTCAGCCCAAGAACAGATGGCTCTAGGGTGTGGGGTCCTTTGGTCCTAAGGCCTTCTGACCACTGGTCTTGAGTGATATTCCAGAAGAGTAATTGGTGACATATAAAATGGTTCAGAAAATCCGTTCCGCAGAGTGGCTGGCGGGAGGCCGCCGTGGGCCGCGCCACGTGCAGTGCGAGGCCTCTGGGCCCAGCCCGGCCTGCTCCCGCTGTGTCAGAGCTCCACCTTGACCCCTTTTATAAAAGGCAGGCCTGTGGGCACCCGCTTCTTATACTCCAGGTACTCCTCTCCAAAAAAGTGAATTAACGAGATCTCCTCTTCTTCTGTTCGGTCTCGGAAGAATCGCCACACTGTCAGAGCGTAGCCAATGCCACAGATGGGATTACACAGCATCACCTGGCGGGGGACACGAAGTCGATCAGGGTCAGTGTCCTGACACCAAGAACTTCAGCAGCACCTGCTTCTCCTGAATATCCACAGAGGACTTCCTGCCAACAGCCCAAGAGACTCTCAAAATTCTATTAGGGTCTTTGAGAACTGAGGCCATCCACTGAAACCTGACCACTACTTCCACATTAGAGCTAAACGCACACTCATTACTCTAGTTTTTTCCTAGACACTTTTTGGTTGTTCCTCTTATGTCAGAGAGACCTAATAATTAAAAGATCAGCTTTTCATGGGGCGCCTGGGTGGCTCAGTCGGTGAAGCATCTGCCTTCGGCTCAGGTCATGATCCCAGGGTCCTGGGACTGAGTCCCCGCTGAGCAGGGAGCCTGCTTCTCCCTCTCCTTCTGCCTGTGCTCCCCCTGCTTGTGCTCACTCTCGTGCTGTCTCTCTCTGACAAATCAAATAAAATCTTAAAATCAAATAAAATTTAAAAAAATACAAGATCAACTTTTCGGATTGCAATCCTCAGGGCAGGTGACAGCAGCTCCTGATCCCACCCCAGGTGTGAGTTCCCGTGGAGCTCCCAGCCTGCCCCTTCCCGTTCCCGTTCCCAGCTCACGCACACACACATACCCCTCGCCGCTGCCTCGTCCCCTCCTCCTCGCCCCCACGGCCTAACCCTGTACCACATAGAATGCTGCTGTGAAATTACTTGTCTTCAAACCACTCCCCCGCCCAAACCCAGAAAAGCTGTGCCTTGGTCACTTCCTCCAGCCCCCTTCCCCTGGGCTGTACCCACTGGGACTGCCTTAACTCACGTGCTTTTCCCACTTTGAGATGTCTTTCCCTCGGAGCCACTGCCAAACAACCCCTCCAAGCCAAGAACATCTCCCAGCTCTCAGGAACTTCAGTGCTGTGTGGGAAACCCACCACTCTACCCCTGCCCACTCTGATGGACCCCCATGGACGAGGGGGAGACTTCCACTCAGAAAGCCAGGCACATGCCCTTGATTTCTTATTCCCATCACTGCTTACGGGGTATTTAACTGTATTTCAAGCCCAAGCTAAGCTCTTTCCAACAAATAAGCCCCGACAGCAAACCTCTGAGGTGGCATTGCTGTGCTCACTTGATGTGCGAGGGCGGGGAGGCCAAACGGCTGACGGGAAAGCCAGGAAGGGCCCGGTCGGCAATCTCGGAGCCTGTGCCCTCATAGCTACCACACTCGTGTGGCTTCTCAACACACCCTGTGGTGGGGTTTCCCAACTGCAGGCCTCAACCTGTTCCTGAGCCCTGAACTCCATTCAGTGCATCATAAACAGCATTATAAATAAGACAAGAAACAGAGTATTTTGTACTCAGTAAGTATTATCCTGGGCAAGACCTGTTCCATTTTTATACACACGTGTGTGCTGGGTCAGTGTAAAAAGATCTATGGTCAGAGAGGCAGGCAAACTCTTCAGTCCTAGAGCACTTTGCTATTAGGCAGCATTTATGGCAAATGACATGATTCAACTACCGTCAACTTGTTCTCAGGGAATGTGACTGTTGATGTAGAGTCTTAGGTTTCAGAAATGAAAGTATTAAAATAAGTCCTGTGTGGACTGTCCTGCCCCTTCTACACCATTGGGGGTCACCAGAGAGTCCCCAACAGACCATGCATTGCCAATGGAATGCTTGGAGGCCCCAGACTGGATTTTCCCAGAGAGGTGAGGAGTGTCCTAAGCTCTGGTCACATTCTCTGGCCAAGTCTTTCTAGGACCAAGAGAACATATTTAAGAGGGAATGGGCAGGAAACAAGGCTTGGTCTGCAACCTGAGACAGAATAAACCTCTGTAGCTCACGTTAAATCTAATCCAGACCTTGGCCTCGTCAACAGCAGCTTCTAATGAAATCAGAATCCACTTGAGCAGCAGAAGGCTCTCTTCTCCCCAAAGCCCCATCTCTGTCCTCACCCCACTGGGGTGCTCCAGATCTAAGTTAAAGAAGCAGGGAAGGGGTATAGCAGATGGGGTAATAGCATCTAGAATTGCCAGGAATTTACAAGTTTAGGACACCCAGATTTTAGGCATATAGTAAAAAAATGTTAAGGACTACATCAGGTCTTTTGCGTTTTATTTCGTTCTCACTCAAAACACGACAAGGGACACATGCACCTATTTAAAGGAGACCAACAATCTAATAAATCCACTGAAATCCAATGAATTGTACACTTGGAAATGGTGAATTTTATGGTATGTGAGTTATGTCAATTTTTAAAAACGTAAAAGAAATTAAAGGCAACCACTGTCATTTCTGATACCGTACCTGGGTTCCAATACTCCAGTAAAACCACCCAACATAGGAAGGATGCCGGAACCAAGCGTACACTCCACTTGTCACCAGAGTGTGGGTTTCTGATTTTTCATTCTGCACCACGTGGTTGAAATTGGAGCCAGCTGTGAACATCGCCGCTTTCCTCAGACATTCTCCAAAGACCACCATCAGCAGCCCCATGGCACTGAGCCAGGTGATCTGCTTCAGTTCTGGAGGAGAGACATGTGACAAGCAGGAAGTGAAGACACGGGACTGTGGTGCTCTCCCTGTGGATGCTTAAAATTAACCTATTTTTCCAAGGCTCGCAACATTAGGAAACATGCTAGTGGGCAATTAGCATTTGTCATCACATTAAAATTTAATTATAAGCAAAACACATTCCCCTAAGTTGTGCTGTTCATCTGTTTAAAGTGCCAACAACCCAATTAGAGCATCTTGGCAAAGACCTGATGGACTCTCCATCCGTGTCCCTCTGCCACATGCCCCCTTCCTTCCCTTGGGGACAGCTAAGGGAAGTGGAGAAGGATCTAGTGTTTCCTGCCCTGGCTCTTTACTGAATCCTGGGAAACACATACATTTTACTTAATTTGCTGTGGAAAGTTCGATTTTTTTTGCTCGTTTTTGCTAGTAAAATCTTCGCAAGAAAAGTCTCAAGTCACAGAAAATGAACAGATGCAAATGTCTGACTATAAAATTAGGATTACAACTATCACCGGTTGGGATGTTAGACAGTGTGGTATGTTATGGAAGGCTTAAGGCAAACGGTCAACATGTCCTCCATTCGAAATCTAGAAGTGGAATTCACAGGCTCTGCTTGTCCTTTATAAAGAGCTTAGTGAGGATAGAGATCCCAGGAAAATCACTCCGGGAGATTATACCTGAGAGGTAAACCCATGTCACTGCCCTCAGGCCTGCACAAAACCACCCTTCTCCCCTCCGGAGGAGAAAGTAGGACACACTGACCTGGCCAAAAGATATTTTCTAGTGTGAACTCTATCCAAGAAGAAAGAGCAGCTACTGTATACTCCAGACTGTGATTCAGGAGAAACGAATCCAAGGACAGACTTTTGGGATTATTGACTGCTGTGACTAAGTACTCAGAAAAATGGAATAGTGACAAGGAGCACATATACCTGTTTAAAAACAAAAAGAAAGAGAGGTAAGTTGGGGCAAGGGAATCAAGTCAGCCATAACTCGAAGTACAACTTTGGGTCTGCCGACCTGTCCCTGAATTCTAAGAGGAGACCCCTTATCTGAGAGTGGACAGCGGGCACCCACATGTAACATGACTGCTCAGGTTTGCAGATGGTGGGGTTTTAAAAAGACTACATGTGGAATGTAATAGACCAAACAAACAAACATAGGTAGGGAAGGCATTATGGGCCCTTCAGTCTTTTAAAAATGATACTACACACAGTAAAATATGAAAGTGGGACATAAGCAAAATAAAGCAGTGATGTATGTTGAATACAAAAATTCAACAAAACAAATAATTCCAGCAAAGAAGGATTAGATGGCTCAGAGTATTGATAACAGGAGATAAAGCTTTTTACCTTGAAGCCACTGGTTCATATCCGGGTCAGGGACTAGAAGGCTCAAGGGCCTGAAATCATAGTGTAGGGAAAAATCCTACACTGGCCGTGGGGGAGGCACTAGATGTGACCTAATAGAAATTAGAGATGGAAAAGGCCTGTGAAGACGAGCCAGAGCCTTGCCCCTTCCTGTCACCGAGGACCTGTACCCTCTTCTGGGAAGGGCTCGTCACATTACTGATGAGGGCACCTACAGGGAGGGTGCCAGGGAGACCTGTTTCTGCCTGCAACAGAAGCAACGGGTGGGCACAAGCTCTTAGGGTCCAAAACATAGGAATCTAGGTGGAAGTTAGAGACCTTACAGAAACCTAAACAGCCTTCGGCCACTCAAGAGATGAGACACAGGGATGAGGAAATACCACTTCCGACCCTCTGATCCACCCTCCCTCACCTCAAAACCGTTATTCCCGAAGTGCTTCTTACCAGCCAAAGTGATTCCAAGAAGACTGGCTAAAACTTAGCAACATGCCGCAGCCGAACACAAAGCCAAGGAAACAAGCTCGGATGGCTATCTGAAAGGGACACAAAAGAAGCTCAGTCACCTGGCTGTTCCTGGGGCACACGCCCGGTCTGCAGGAGCACACACCCTACTTCCTGGGCTAAGTAGGCTACCTGCAAACACGGAGAGCTGGTGTGCTCCGAGATTAACAGGGTGAAGCAGGGGGGTCTGGGATCAAATCCCACCGCCACCCCTCTCTGGCTGTGTGGCCCTGGGCAAGTTACTTAGCCTTTCTAGACCTCGGGGTTTCCTTACATACACGACGGGGATAAAAACAGTACCTACCTTTCAGGATTGCTGTGAGGAGCACCCACGTAAAGCACTTAAGAGTAGGTGCTACAGAAGTTCTAGCTGCCATTGCTATGATTATTGCTATTGCTATTCAGAGCCGTGGGAAAACCGCGTGAACCTAGTTTATTGGCTGGATTCTCCCAAGACCACGCAGCGAAACTAGTCGGGGCAAGCGGGACTCCGCGCCCAGCCCCCTCCAAGTAACTGCGGGCGCCTCTGACCTGACACTTGGCAGCAAGTAAGTCTCCACACCTTAAATTACATAAAAGAACTCGTGGGCCCGCTCCCTCCCCACCCCACGCGCCTCTGCCGCAGCTGCTGAACAGCACCAACTGCAATTTCCCACCCACTCAGCCGGAGATGTGGCGGCCCGCGCCCCTCTGCCCCGAGCCTGGCGAGGCTGGGTCCCTCCTGCCGCCTCAACTCGCCGATGAAGAACACGCCCGAGGGCAGCGGCCCCCGTCCCCGGCAGGCCCAGCTCCCGACCCACCCCGACCCTGACCGGACGGAGCCCGCGCGCCGTGCCCAACCCACCAGGCTCCCGCCCTCGCCCCCGTCCCGGCGCGGCCCCGGCCCGCCTCTGCCCGGCCCGCACCTGGTATCGCGGCGGCCGGTAGAGCAGCAGCAGCAGCGCGTTGAGCCCGGCCACGTAGAGCGCCAGCCCGGTGCGGCCCTGCAGGCCGGCGCGCGTGAGCAGCGGCAGCGCGAGCACCGAGGCGCCCAGCAGGAAGGTGGCGAGGCTGAGGCGCGCCTCGGAGCCCGGCGGAGCCCGCGCCGCGCAGCCCGCCATGGCGCCGGGCGGCCGACGAGCGGGCGACCGCGCCGGCTGTAGCCCGGGGAAACCCGCCCGCCGCGCCTGCGCACTGAGCCGCCGACGCCGACCGGGAAGCGCGGCTGCCTGGAGCCGCGCGCCTCCAGCGAGCTCTCGCGATACCGCCGCGCCGCGAGGCCGGACCCGGCTTTGGCGGGAGCGCCCCGCCCGCGGCCCCGCCCCGTCCGTGGCCCCGCCCCTCCGGTCCCCCGAGCCCTCTCCCTCCCCCCGGGATCCCCTGACCCAGGCCGCTGGGCACCTGGGTCCCGGGCCGAGAAGTGGCCCCCTGCGTCTGCCAGGAAGGAGCCCCAAACACAAGAATGTCCGAAGAACTCTGAAGCGACCCCGCCCTCGGCCAGCCCCGCGCGGTCCCCCCGCGAGGCTGACACCCCCCGGCGCGCGGGCGCTGGCGGGGCGCTCGCTGGGAGCCCAGGCCGCTTCCGCGCGGGGCCCCTGCCCCGGAGGCAGCCGGAAGCCCAGGACCGGGACTGCGCGCGGGGTGACCGCCCACTCAGTTCGCGGCGAGGGGGAATGTTGGCCAATCGTGGAAAAGCTCAGCATACACCACGTTTTTCAAAAGACAGAATACAAAACTTTACAGTGCGACCTTGGCTTCGCTTGGAGAAAGCAAAGGCAAACGTGTGAGCCTGGGGAGACGATGGAAATATAAGCCACAATTTTTTTTTTTAATTTTTTTTTGTTTAAAGATTTTATTTATTTATTTGACAGAGAGAGAGATCACAAGTAGGCAGAGAGTCAGGCAGAGAGAGAGGGAAGCAGGCTCCCTGCAGAGCAGAGAGCCCGATGTGGGGCTCGATCCCAGCACTCTGGGATCATGACCTGAGCTGAAGGCAGAGGTTTTAACCCACTGAGCCACCCAGGCGCCCCATGCCACAATTTTTTAACAGCGGTCATCTTCAGGTGATAGAACAGTGGGTGATTTTCATTGTCTTCTGTATATGTTTTTGTATTTTCCATATTTGGCACGATCAATGTACATTACTTTTTAAATCGTTATTTCTTTTTTTTAAAGGGTTAATGTCCTCACCCGGGGGAGCTCACAGAGGGATGATGAAGGAGAAAGACAAGTAAGCAAGTGACTAAACTATGGTGGGGTGGGAGTGGGATAGGAGCCAGGTAAGAATGGAGAGGAGAGAGGGACTCCAAGGAGGGGCCTGCAGGTGGGCAGGCAGCGGGTTAGGAGGCGGCATTGAAGAGATGCTGGAGCTAGGTCTTGGGGCACTCAGGGACTGGCAGCCTTATGCTGGAAATGAGAGCAAGGGCATCTATGGAGAGGGAGGGAGGGCGGGCACCAAGTTTGCAGACTCAGGCAGGAGAAAGGAAGCCTGAGTTGGGATAGGGGACAGGCCCCGGGAGAGGCTGGAGCCCAGAGTAGTGGGTCAGAGAGTGCTGAGACCAGGCAGGCTGTGCACTGCAGTCACCCAGACCTGCATCTGAGCCTCTGGCTGCCCCATCCTCTTCTGTCCCCACAGGACCTGGCAGGAGGCCTGGTGTCTGAGCAGCTCAGGCAAGGATGGAGAGAGAGCCTGGGATTGAATCCTGGTCTCAGCACTGCCAGGGCCCAGCTTTGTAACCTTGGGCAAATCATCTCCAAGCCCCAGCTTCCTGTGATATAGGAATCCTCATTTCACTATCAGGTATTGATAACGTTCTGCAAGGCCCAGTACCCTGCTTATTTATTTATTTATTTTTTAACGATTGTATTTATTTATTTCACAGAGAGAGACACAGCAAGAGAAGGAACACAAGTAGGGGGAGTGGGAGAGGGAGAAGCAGGCTTCCCGCCAAGCAGGGAGCCCGATGTGGGGCTCGACCCCAAGACCCTGGGATCATGAACTGAGCCGAAGGCAGACACTTAACAACTGAGCCCTCCAGGTGCCCCCCAGTACCATGTTTAAATGATGCTCAGAAAACATTTGCCAAATTGGGTTCATGGGAATTGAAAGGAGATTTAATGTTTCAAAATCCAAAGTTGCCCAGTTGCAGTACCAGGTAGGAGGGAGGCGTGCCGTTGCTGCAGGCTGAGAACTCACGCTCCGGACACTGCCCCCAATTTCTGATGCTCTCACCCAAATTCTCCCCCAATTCCCCAAATTCTCTCGTCCTCTTCCTGGGACGCCTCAGGAACCCTGGAGAATGATCATTGCATCTTCACTCCTGGGAGTGAGTCTGGTCCTGTGGCAGAGAGCTGCTCCCAGGAAGCTCCTTTTCTGGCCGTTGGCATCTGCTGTCCACACTGACTTAGGGCCCTGATGCACCCCCAGGGACCATCCCCGTTCTGGGGGCATGGGGTGACTGGAAATCCAGTTTGGGGAGCCTGAGCAACCCTCTCTTCTTTGCCCACCACCTCCCTTTAGACCGTACCTCTGGATCAGCTCCAACTTGGAGAAGGAAGAAAGAAAGGGGAAGCAGTCCCCTGCCAGGTATGGCCAGACCAGAGGGAAGGGGGATTTTTAGAAGCACCTGGAGTTGCCGCATCTGTCAGGGCCCACGGCTCACAGAGCAGTAATGGAGGAAAGAGGCAGGTAAGCAAACATATGCACAGGATGGCATAGACCCAGAGAAACAGAGTCACACACAGAGATCGACGGGTGCACAGAGAAACAGTAATTCACAGAGGGATATGGACAGAAACACATACACTGAGACCTGCTTTCCTACCAGGGAGGGAAGCAGTCTGGTCAAAGAAATCCACTGTGCGTCCAGTTCTCCAGTGTCCTCCCCAGGCACGAGAACAACAAGCCCATAAAAAATATAAGAACATAGAGGCTAACTACTCCGCCCTGGGATGCCTCACTTGCCTTCTTTTGTAAATAAGCATTTGAATGTGTTTTGTTCTTGGAGCCCAGAGGCATGCACAAAGGGAGCCCTTTCTCATGCAGGAAGGTCCCTCTGCAGGGTCTCCCCTGCGCCCCCTCATCCTGCCTTTTGCCCACCAGCTGAGGTGGTTTTCCATCCTGAGCCTAAGTGGGGATTCCTCCTGTTTCAAGAGTTCTAAGAACCGCCTTGACTTTTCCAAGTTAAACTTCAGGCTGAGATGAAATTAGCCTCTTTTTCTTAAACGGGGCTCCTTGATGGAGCAAGGAAGAATGTAGGGAGAGGGGATGACCCAGAGTGAGCTGGAGGCAGGTGCCAGAATAAGGTGTCACCAAGCCCCTCAACCCCCACCAGCTTCCCAGGCTGAGAAGTTAGTTCTTGTCCAAGCTTGACGCCACATAGGAAAAAGTCTGAGAACTGGCCTCTCCCTCTTCCCTGCTGGTGGGTCTCTGGTCAGTTGTTGTTAGAGGGGCCTCCTGGGGGCTCCGTGTCACTCACAGGTCCTCTGTCCCATCCACTTCCCATGTGGAGGCCAGGAGGGGCCTGTTCAGTGTAGACACTGCTCTCCCCAGGAGGGAACCCTGATCCTCCAACACTTTTCTTTTCCCTCCTCTGGCCTTTCTGGGTTCCAGGCATGAAAGCCCCCTCTCTCTAGTCTGGAAATGGGTAAAAGATGCGTAATTTATGAGCCCATCAGCCTGAAGTGCGTAAGTCATATGCGCACAAAAGGGCCGGGTAAATATTTAAAGATTAGAGCCAGCTGGGGAGAGACACAAAGGGCTGGGACAATAGGGGTCTCTCTGAATTCACTCTCACCGAGCTGGGCCAGCCCGCTTCAGTGTCAATGCACTCACTGCAGTCCCAGCCTTTGTCCCCTGGAGGGCCCTTGGCGGCCGGGCTCTTCGGAGTCCCACACAGCTAAAGAGAGTTAAACAATCGCAGCCTCTCCAACTCCATCTGGAGACAATCGGCTGAGTCATTTCAGAGTTTTGCGGTGTCCCAATAGTTAATTACACGAAGCAATCACTTCATTCCACTTTGAAATGCATCTGCAGAGACCCACAGTGCCTTTCTCTCCCCCCTCACCCTCGGTGGCCTGGGCAGCACTCACCAGTTAGCATTGCTTTCAATGTCTGGATGCTGGAGGAAGGGAAAGGGCACTTACCAAAGGTGAAGAGGCTACACAGGGCCATCACCTGGGAGGGCCGGTAGAAAATCTGGTCCAGCTCTTGTCCTGGGACCTGCAAACCCCCTCCCTACCTTTCCAGACCTCGGTTGCTCTGTAATGTTCTTTCTCTCGCCAAAGTTGAGAAAACCAAACGGGGGAAGGGAGAACAAAGTTCCAGGTCACTTTTTGCCTTAAATTCTCAAGCCTGAGGAAGCTGAGGGCTCCGAGTGTTCCTGGAAGCCCCCAGAGGACTCTAGAACTATAGAAGGAATTTTTTCCTTGAATGAGCAAAGGACAGCCTGGGTCTCCCCAGCGCTTTTCCAGAACTTGTGCTCCTTTGCAGGGCCCCTAGGGATTCCAGATGCTAAAGATGGAAAGGGAGTCGGTGGCCTACATCCCAGTTTGCATAAGCCGGGCTTCTAAGTTGGTCTATGTCCTTCCCTGCAGCCCGAGAGCACTTCGCCCTGCTTGCTCTCAGGTAAGGGGGTGGGGGTGTGCCGCCCCCCCCTCGGAAATCTTCTCCCCTACTTCTACGCAGCCCTCCGGGTCCCCGCCTCCCGGTGAGTGCGGGTAGGAGGCTCAGGCTCCGGACTCGGAAACAGAGTGGGGGAGGGAGGAGAGGAATTGGGTCTTAGTGGGGAGGTGGCTGCCCAGGAGCCCGAATTGTGGGTAAAGTGGGGATTTCTCCGGGCACGGGAGAAAGCGGGTGTGGGGGGAATGGAATCCGCACCGGGATCTCTTTCCGCCCTGAGTCCGCGCGACCCTCAGCCGGCTTAAGGGCTGAGCGTGGCGGCCGAGCCACGCTGGGAGTGGGAAACTGGGAAAGCAGGGAGGCATTCAGCCTAGGTGTGTGTGTGTGTGTAGCGGGGGGACTTGTCCCGGGATCGGGGGAAAAACGAGACGCAAGGGGGCGGTGCGGGGGTAGGGGTAGGGCGCAGCGGAGACTGAGGCCCATTAAGTGGGCGGGGGCGGAATTTGACGGCTGCGAGTCTTCCTAGGCCTCCCCGCCAGCCTCGCTGCCCGCAGCCAAAGCAGAACATTGCGAATTAGCTCATTTTGCGGTCAATTTTCCACTGCTTAGGAAAACACTAAGCCACCCACGTGAGCGCCCCCCCCCCAGCGCGGCCGGGAGCCCTGGGCTCGGGCTCGAGAGGGGCGATGGCCGGAGGGGCTGTGGATGCCAGGGTGCGGGCAGGGGCGGCCCGCGGGCCCCTTTGTGGCGGCCCTAACTCTGGAGAGGGGGCGGGCCGCGAAGGCCGCGCGGAGGGCCATTGGTTTGCTAATACGCCCGAGTTGAAAGGCGCGGGCGGCGGTTTATGGGGAGGGATCATAATTAGAGGACAAATTGCCCCGCAGCCCGCGCGGCTCAGGAGCGGGGGAGGGGGCGGGGGGACCGGCAGAGCGAGGCGCGCGCCCAGCTTCCGTGCAGATGTGCAGCAGCTGGAAGCCCGCGCGCGGCGGGGCTCCCGGAGTTTGGCCCCGAGGGGGCGGGCGCGGGCGGGCTTTGTGGGGCCGGCACAATGCCCTTAACACTCGGCTGCCCCCTTTGTGCCCGGCCGCGCCGCCCGCCTGCCCCGCGGCGCCTTTGTACCGAGCCGCCACCGCCCCAAGCCGGAGGAACGCACGGAGGCCCATGGGGCCCCGTCAGCCCCGGCGCTTCAAAGCTACCCGGCGCGTGCCAACGCTGGCCGTCCGGCCTCGGCCCCGCCGCCCCACCTGGGCCCGGCCCGGCTCGGATCCGGCCCGCGGGTCCGGGGGCAGGGGCGGAAGAGCACCTCGGGGCCGCGGGCCACGCAACCTAGGCCTGAAAGGAGGGCGGGGCGCGATTCTCCACGCTGCTTGGCGCTTGAGAACGCCTGTGCCCCTGCAGCGCCCTTCAGTACTCCCGGCGAGGGCAGGGGGGCGGGTGTCGGGGGAGAAGACGCCCCGGCTCCAGGGAACCCGGCGGCGTGGGGGAGGGGGGTCCCACCCAGGCCCCAGCAATATCCCCTCCCCCTCACGCTGAGTCCCTGCTAAGGCCAATTTGTTTATTCCCCTGCCGCAGGGCTCAACTGCAGAACCTCTGCGTCCATGCTACTTCATCCCCCTCGAGAGCAGCCGTGGGGGCCCGCATTGTTCCGAACCCCATTTTACAAGCCCTGAACCTGAGGCCCTGCGAGACCAGCACAGGGAGACAACTCGGTAGGAACCCTGGGAGTCCTCTGGACGTCAGCCCCGCAGTCACAGCTACTGGAGTCCTGCTGCCAGGGTCCCACCCGGGACTGCACCAGTCCTGCTGTAGGGCCTAAGCGGTCCTGGGGTGGGTGCCTCCTCCCCGGAGCTCCCTGGGTCTCCAACCACAGCCCGAGTAACGGAAAGTGTTTGGGGGTCCCAGACCTCCAAGAGCACAGAATGGTGCTCTCCCCATATGATCAGTGGTCTTTCCCACCCTTACCTTACATTTGTTGGGACCAAGAGAAGGCCGGTGGGAATGGAAAGTGCCAGTCTTACTTGTCCAGCCTGGAAATCGGGGACTGAGGATGGGGAGGCCGTTCCATTCGCCCTGGCTCGAGGCTGCTTGCAGCTTCCCCCCAGCTAGGAGAGGTGGATGGGGGCCTTACAGGGCCAGAGGGCACATGAGCCCAGGCTACACCTTTGCCCAGGAATGCTCCCAGTCCAAGACCCCAGCCAGGAGGAGACTGGCTGTGCCCCCCGCCCCCCAAGGGCAGGCTGCACGCTTTAATGGGACACATGTCGCTGCTTGGCCCCCTCGGGCCCAGTCTGTACCCGGCTTTGAGCAGCCACAGGCAGAAAATCGCTGCATTGTCCCGACATTAGGGCGACTAATGTGGCGTTGCCAGCGTGGCCAGAGCGTGAAACCCGCAGAAAGGCGTCGCTGGCGGGGTCCTCCCTGCCTCCGCATCTTCATCAGGCCCTGAGAGGCCCAGCACCTTGTCAGAGTCATGAGGCAGGCTCAGAGCCAGCTGGGCCTATGGACATTCCTCAGTGGGTGCCCCCCAGAATGCTTGGAGACAAAGGGCAGCAAGGGGCCTAGTAGTGAGGCTCAGTACCTAGGGACACTAGACATGGGGACAGGACAGGGCATGGAGGAGTGTGCATGGGAGGGGACCTCAGAGTCAGGGAGTGGTGGGGGTGAGAGGGATAAAGGAAAGCCTGAGAAAGGGGAAGAGGGGTCCCTTGGAAGAAAGGAGGGTTCCTGGAGGTGAGGGTGAAGCCGGGGCGAAGAGAAGGAGGTGGGGAATTTCACAGTGCATTCCCCTCTCATCTCCTCCCCCTCGGGGTTCCTCGAGCCCAGGAGCGCCTCATTGACATGTAAACGAGAAGCCCTATAAAGGCGGCACTGCCTCCCACAGGCATAGATAACGACATCATGGGCACTAAGCCCGGGACCCAAGCCAGCTCCGGTGGCCACTCCAGCGGCTTCCGCAAGGTCTGGGGTCCTGAGGCGCGCAGAGTGGGGGCCCTGCCAAGCGGGGGGTGGTGTGGGGCAGAGGGTGAGAGAACCATCGCCCTGCCCTAAAATGCCACCCCTCCACAGATCTCCAAGCCACTAATGGAGAAGAAGCGACGGGCACGCATCAATGTGTCCCTGGAGCAGCTGAAGTCGTTGCTGGAAAAACACTACTCACACCAGGTGAGAGGTGGGGCCGTGGAGGGGTGGGGTGATACAATCCCCAACCTCATCCCTTCCAAGTCGGACTGCGCAGCTAAGAGCCCTTTCCACGGATCTGCAGATCCGGAAACGCAAGTTGGAGAAGGCAGACATACTGGAGCTGAGCGTCAAGTACATGAAAAGCCTTCAGAACTCGGTGCAAGGTGGGAGGGCATCTGGAGCCGGTAGGGCAAGGAGCTGCGGGGGGGGGGGGGGACGGGAGGGTTGACTTGTGGGGTGAGAGCCATGGATATGACAAGGCCAGATAAAGGAAAAAGGGATGGAGAAGAAAGCTCGGGGCAGTGGGCAGCTGGGTGAGGAGAGGGCCCCAGATTGCTGGAGGCAGGAGGTCGCAAAGACCCTGTAGGCTAGTGTAGTTGTAATCCGGGTGGGCGAAGATCTGGACCCTGGGAAAGAAATGCGGGTTGCCTAGCCCCTCCCCTCCCTTCCCCGCCACTTTTCTCCCCTCCTTTTCTCTCTCTACACCTCTCCTTTCCTCCTCCCCTCTCCTATTCTTCCCTGCCCTCCACATTTCTCCTGTCCGCTCCCCTCCCCCCAGGGCTCTGGCCGGTCCCCCTCGGAGCTGAGTTCCCACTGGGCTTCCGCAGCTGTCTGCCGGGTGTTAGCCAGCTTCTGCGGCGCGAAGAGGGCGGCGGTGGCCTGCGCTGCCCCCTGGCGCACGAGCGCGCAGGTGGCAGCACCATGGACAGCGCCGGCCCGAGCCCGGAGGCACCCGCGCCGCTCGGCCCCTGCGCTCCCGCCATTTGGGCCCCTGCTCCGGCCACCGGCGACTCGCGGTCCCCGCCACCCCTGCTCCTCTTCCCTGGAGGTCTTCCCGACCCGTCCTCCAGCGTCCCGGGGCCGCAGTCGGCGCCTCGCCGCTGCACCGAGAGCCCGGGGCCGGGTCTGGGCGTTTGGCGGCCCTGGTGAGTCCCGGCGCGGCCTCGGACTCAAGGGGGCTCCCGTCTGGCCTGGGGACGCAGAGACTGTTTAGAGCGCACCTGCGGTGACGGCCGGGACTCCCAGTCATCCGTCCCAGTCCCGGTCCCGTGGCAGGGGTGGCGGGGAGGCTGCCGCGCGCCCGCGAACGCGAGGAAATACACGGAGCCACGGGGGGACCGGAGTCCACCCCCCACCCTAGCCTCACCTACTCAAGCCAGACCCGCTCCCTCTTCTTCCCACCTACTCGTGGGGCTGGGAGGGGATGTCCCAGGCTGCGCCTCTTTCCCAGGGCCCCCGGTGGGCAGCCCGCCCCCGCCCCCGCCCAGCGGCCACGCCGCGGTGGGAAGGTCGCCGTCTGCAGCGGCGCAGAGCGGACCCCTCGCAGCGAGGAGAATCGCTGCCCCGCCCCGGCCCATTCAGCCGGCGGAGGACGCCCGGTTCCCACCGGCACAAAGCGCGCCGGGTCCCGCCCCGCCGGCGAGGGGCCTCCGGCCCACCCCCCACCTTGGACCCTCTCGGCTTCCACGGATCCCCACCCCCTCCGCACGCGGCGCAGCCCACCCGGCAGGCGCGCTCTCCGAGGCCCGCCCCTGTCCGAGGACCCGCCCGGAGCCGTCCCGGCTCAGCAGCGCGCCCCGCAAGATGCTCCGCCCATCGCTCGGTTCACCCCACGCCCCACCGCGCGCGGCTCCTGAGGGTCCCGGCCTCCGGACCTCTGTGGCCGCCACAGAGCCCGCGACCCGCGACCACCCTCGGAGCGCTCGGCGCCTGTTTATTCGTCCGAAAACGAGGTCATTGCTGTGCTCGGACTCTAGCCCGGGGTCCCGGTTCCCGAGGGGCAGCCTGGGATTGGGGGACGGGAATCCCGCGCCGAGCCCCGGAAGAGATCCTGGCACTTCCAGCTTGGAATTCAGAATACAGACAGGACACACCTGTGAAATGGGTATAAAGAGACCACGAAGGCCCCAATTTCTCTCACGGTGCCTACTTGGGTGCATCTTTTGAACGACAAATAATCGGCTTTCTATAAAACGTTTCCCGTTTAGGAGGGCCCCTGCTTTGCCTGTGTGCTAAACCCGTTCTGATTAGGCTGCGAGGAGAGAGCGGCCCGGCTCCCGCACTCCACCCATCAGGCTCTTTGGACCGCAGGCGGGGAGGGGATCCCGGCTGCGGCGGTCCAGGGGCCGGCCTCTTGGGTCTCGGCCTTCTAGCGCGTTGGGGGCGACTCGGGGACCCGGTCAGCCGCACTAATCCCGCTGCCAGCCACTAGGTGGCGACCTCACCCCGCGGGCCCAGGGCACGGCCTCCAAATTCTTACCGGAGCCCGCGAGGGGTACAATAGGTACCCCCGCCCTTCGCCTCCGGGGGCTTCTTGCCCTCCTGAGCCAGCCTCATAGGGGCTAGACGCCCCTGAAGCCATACCTGAGGCCGGGGGTGCCAGCTGCCCTTCTAGGGCTTCTCCTACTAGGGCTTTGGTGCCCACCCCACAGCTCCATTCCGTAGCTGTTCCAGGCCAGTCTCGCTCCCTGGGTGGGCTGCAGTAGTTTGCATAGAAAAGGGGCACCGACCCAAAGGAGGTGCACTAGGAGGAATTCCAAACCCAGAGGAGAGACGTTTGGGGGCAGCTGGCTGAGCAGTGCTGCTCTATTCTAGAAAGGTGTTTCCATGAAACCAGCCTAGGAATGCCAGGTGCAAATCATAGGAAGTTTTTATTGTATCCTGTACAGAAGAGAAATGCTCAGTTGTCAAAAAACTACAAACGGATCCCTGGCTCTGGGTGGGTGGTGGTGTGAACAGAGCTCCCTCCCCTGTGAGCCAAGGGTCGAGCTGCTTATGAACGCAGCCAATCAGCCCAGAGGCTGGCGAAGTGTAAGAGGGAGCCCCAGGCCCCAGGGTCCTCCGTTTGGGGTCCTCCTTTTTATTTTTGTAAAAACCAGAACTGGAGGGACTTCGGGGTACCATGTCTCCCTGCAAGTATTGCCATTGGATATGAAGTACACAAGAGTAAAAACCCAATGCAACTAATGGGCCGGCCTGAGCAGGGGTGGGTGGGGGGAGGGACACAGAGGCTGGCTGAGGATCTCTGCCCCCGCATGACCTGTTGGTCCTTGAAGGCACAGCAGCCCTGGCCAGAGGTGGCCCCTCCCATGGCTTAGGCTGTACCGCAGTTTCCTGCCTTGCTCACCTGTGGCCAGCTCATCCCTCCCCTTACCCCCACCCCTCCTGGCCAGGGACCAGGGGGGACTCTGAAGCAGTCCCCTAGGCTTGCCCCTCCCAGGGGCCTCTTCTGGGGCTGAGACCTTGTCAGCTGGGTGAGGAAAGCAGTGTGGCCACCGGCGGGAGGGGCTGCACAGGGCAGGCAGGCTCCCCGCTGGCCCGGGGACTTGCTCCAGGTTTCCCTGTGTAGAGCCATTGTGTGGAGGCAGGGCTCAGGATGAGACCACCTCTGCATTTGCCCGTCCTTTCAGCTCAAGGTCACAGCTGTTCCCGGGCCTCTGCTTAGCCTGACTCTAAGGTCTCACTCCACGGAAGACCCAGCAGGCCCCTCCCCAAGGCCCCTGGCAAAGCCTAGGCCAGCAAGGGGTCTGCCCAGGAGAGAGAGCGAAGAGACCAGACCTTAAACCCAGAACCTGGGAGGCCTCTAAGCCAGGACCCCTTCCCAGGGATCAGGATAAGGAAGCCCATTCTCCCTTTGCTTCGATTCTTTCCCATTATGGACCCACGATCTTCGTGGTGGGAGTCCTAAAGGTGGCTGGCTCGGTGGGGAGAGGGGTGAGGGCGGGGACACTAACAGTGGTCAAGGTGGGTGATGGTGCAAAGTGTTGTGCTTTAGCTGGGGCGTGGGTGCGGTGAGTTCCGGGGGGGTGGTGTCGGGGCACTAGGAGTGGGAGGCCTCAGGCCACACACTGAAGACCGACCCCCACAAAGGATCCACAGAGGGCCCTAGACGCTCTCGCACCCACGTAGGGGCCGGTGCACACAGACCAGGAGACTTCTCCCAGCAGTCCTGAGAGTTGATATGGTCCCCTGCTCATTACAGACGGGAGACCGAGGCAGAACTGGTCAGCAGGAGCACTGCTCAGAGAGCTTTCTGGGCTCTGTAGACCCCTGTGCTTAGAGGCCCTGCCCCCCGCTGAGGTGGGACAGTTACAGTGCAAAGTGGAAAGCAGGGTGCAGTCAGTCCCGTGGCTCCTGCAGGGCTGGGCTTTGTTGCATCTGGTGGTGGCCCTCGCCCCGGGCTCCTTGCTGCCACCCCTATCCCCCAATCCCACTGCCCGGGGCTGGGCGAGGCACATCAGGGCTGCAGAGCCTGCCTTTACCCAAGCCTGGCCTCGCTCTGCCCCGTGATGCTGTACCCAGCAGCGGTCCAGGGCAGCCACCGCCCCTCTGGCCAATGCCCTTGGCTCGGTCACGCAGGGAGGGCTGGCACTTGGCCAGGCGCCGTCAGTGGGCCCCGCGCGGCCTGCCCGGAACCCGGCCTGGGTCAGCGTGGCATCTTTGGTGCTTTGGTCCCTGCGGGCGGCCCGGCCCGCCGGGCATGTGTGGGGAATCGCCGGCAGGCCCTAGGACGCGGAGCCCAGCGAGTCCGAGTGCAGCGTGACGTAGCCCGAGGACTCGGAGGGCGAGCTCAGGAAGCTGCTGGTGCTGCCGACACCGCCGCCACCGCCCGCCGCGCGCAGGCCCCCGGGCTCGCCCCACGACGCGCTCAGGCCGGTCCTCAGGGGTCCCACGTGCGCGTGCACGGCCGGGTGCGGCCCGGGGCTCCGCTGCGCGCCGTCGCCGCTGCCAGGGGACGCCGCGTCCTCGCCGGACCGCGCGCTTTCGCCGCAGGGCCCCGGCGGGGTGGGCGGGCGGCGCAGAGCCTGCGGCTCGCTCTCGAAGGCGGTCAGCGCGAAGGCGTCGGGCAGCAGGGAGGCCGAGGCGGAGCGGGCGCCGGGCCCGGGGCAGAGGCGCGGGCTGCCGGGGGGCGAGTCGCGGGCGCAGCGCGGGTCGCCATCGGGGGCCGGAGGGCGCGGCGACAGCAGGCTCTCGGCGGAGCGGCGGCGGGGGCGGAACGGGAGCGCGTCCTCTGCGCAGGCCAGCAGGCTGCCGCGGCGTCGCTCAGGCCCAGCGGGCAGCACCAGGGCGGCCAGGTCCTCGCCGGAGCCCCAGCGCGGCAGGAAGGCTGGCAGTGGGACGGTGGCCCACACTTCCGCGTCGTCGTGGGAGAGGCGTCGCGTGGGCGGGACCTGTCAGGACGCGCGCGGTTAACCCGGGCTGCCCTCCTGGAAAACGGGGGACCGACGCGGGGCTCAGAGAGGCAAGGCCTTTAGGAGATCACGACACTCCCCGCTCTCCCCCCCTCCCCCCACCCCGTGAGACCAGGCGACTGGAGTCCCGCCCTGTCCCTACCTGCAGGTACTGCATCTTGTCCTCTGGCAAGGGCCGCAGCGGGTAGAACTGGGGTACGCCCCCCTCCAGGGCCGAGAGCTCATACTTGGCCATCCTGTCCAGGGCCACAAAGTCACCGCCATAGCTGTAGTCGAGGGGGTGCTCCAGCACCAGGTCTGGGGGGATGCCGCCCTCCAGGCTGGTATCTGCAGAGAGCGGGACAAAAGCTTAGGGCCGTGGAAACCTGGGGGCGCCGGACAGTGACTTCCAGGGACCCTCAGAGACACACGTAGGGCAGGGGCCTAGGTTCAAACCTTAACTGCCACCTTTTAGCTATGGGACTGCGGAGATCACCTGAGCCAGGTTCCTCCTCTATGGCGATGAGATGTGATGTTACCTGGTGAGCTTTGGGGGAAACTAAATAACACACCGGGTCTGACAGTGCCTGGTACATAGCAAAGTCTCAGCCGAGGGTAACACTGTTATTGCTGGGTGAGACAGCACTTGGGTCTACCGGACCCCCCCGGGGGACCCCTAAGGGTGGAAGCTCTGTGGAATGCATTCACTACAGTGTCCACAGATACTGCCTGGGACAGCCAAGCCGGATAGGAGAACGTCCCATGGGACACTTAGGTCCCTTAGGGGCTCAAGCACATTAGAGAATGCGGTCATCTCAGTGATCCTGCTGACCCCATCCAGGCCCCACTCCCCGGGGGGCCTCTCCCAGGCCGTCCTCACCATTGTCCGAGTCTTCATCATTAGCCATGAGGGCCACGCACTTCTCCCAGACGGCCTTGAGGTCGGCGCGGTAGCGGTCGCAGGCCCAGAGGAACACGGGCAGCAGGAGGGCCTGGGCCACCGAGCACCACAGCACACACAGTGCCATCCAGGGCGCCGAGGTGTCCGCCCGAAGGCTGCTGAAGCTCACCACCTGTGGGCACACGGCTCGGCCTGGCACCTGGCAGGACCCCCCTCGCCCCCCCGCACATAGCTATCCCCCAGTCTCACTTCTCCCACCTGCAGGAGGAGGGGGCGGGAGACAGAGCTATGGGCTCCTGGGCAGGAAGGAGCCAGAGTGTGAGAAGGGCCTGTGCACCGGGAGCTGCTGGCTGCCAGCACGAACAGCCACAGCGCCGTGTGCGCGGACAGCCCTGCACAGAGTGCCTTCCCCCATGCCAGCCTCATGACTGCCCCAGGAGAGAGGCGGGGGCATGGCTTACCAACCCCTTTTTGGGAAGAGGAAACCGCCTTGGAGAACCAAGTCTCAAACTTCCCAGTTCAGGGGCTTTTTTTTGCCATCCCCACTCCTCCGTGGCCAAGTGGCCTACCCGGGGGAGGGGAAGGGGTGGTCTAGGTCTTGGACCTCAGAGGAGAATCAAAGAAATTTCGAGAACCAACCAGGTAGCCTTTGGGTCCCTGCCCAGGGACCCTCACTCCTCCTGTCCCAGGGGAGTTCTTTCCCCCACCCAGAGTGACATTTAATTATTCCCCCATCGGGGCAGAAATGGCATTGTGCTGGTTCTGCTCTGTGAGCTGTGTGACCCTCTAAAAGATGCTGAACCTCTCTGGGCTCAGTTTCTTCATCTGTGGAATGGGCCAAGAACAGCCCACAGAGTAAAGATCCCAGACACCGTACCGGGCCTGCAGCATGGAGTGCAGAAACGGCACTCCCTTCCATTCCCTGAAGAGAAGCTGGGGAGCCTCTCCCCCCACTGCTGCCCCCTTCTGGCTCTGCATTTTATACACGCTCCTTCCCTCTTTCATCACAGGCTGGAGACACGGGGGCCCCACTGCACACAGAACCCAGTACCTGGCGGCGGCGGGGGGAGGTTACCAGGCCCACTGAAGCTGGGGCCACAGGGTGCCTGGGACTGCGTCCCGAGTGTGTCCCCTGACTCTGAGGCTCCCACCCCACCTGCCACCTTCTGGAGCTTGTGTCCTACAGTGACTCTGGGGACACAGCCCTGCCCAGCTGCTTGGACAAAGTCTCTGACCGGTCCTTGCCCGGAAACCCCTCCCTACCCCAGTCCCGACTTTCCAGGGTGTGGGCTGGAGCGGGTGCGAGGGTCTGGCTGCTGAATCCGGACTTCATTCTTGGGCCAGACGGCTACGTTCCTCCACCTTCCACAGCCTCTGATTCGAACGGGCCTCCTTTTGGTAAGGAAATGTCCCCTACAGTGTGCCAGAAAGATCCCGGGCTCCACATTCCCCTGACATGGGCTTTTAGCTTTAGGTGGGTCATGGTACCCCTCTGAACCTGTTTCCAAATCTGTAAAATGGAGAGGACGATAATGCCTCCGCCTCCCTGCCTCCTGGGACTGGATGGTAGGATTCTACCACCTGATGCCTGGAGCACGGCCAGCCCCAGGGCCGCGCCAGAGCCCAGTCCCCCGACAGGCTCACCCACCAGCACGGGGAAGCCCATGAGGCAGTCATAGATGATGACGATGGTGGCCACCAGGCCCGTGATCTGCAGCGAGGTTTTGGCCGGCTCGGAGCCGTCGATGGACGAGCGGCGCTTGCCCTGAGCGTCCTCCACCACGATGGTGGGCACCGTAAAGGCGCGGTGGCCGGCGCGCGGCCCCACCTGCACAGCCAGCGTCTGGAAGAGGGCGATGGCGGTGCAGACCACACCGGTGGCCACGCTGCCGCCCACCAGCAGCAGGAAGCAGACGCCGAAGCCGAGGCCGATCTCAGCCACGATGAAGCGGCAGCCGTGGGTGTAGAAGCGCTCGCTCGTGTCATGCCAGCCCACGGCCGGCAGGGCGGACAGGATGAAGGACACCATCCAGATGCCCATGACCGTGTGTACCGCCTGCTTCTTGGCGTTGCTCAGCCTGGCGTGAGGTGGGGGACAGGAGCGAGGGGTCACTTATAGGGTCTTCCCAGAGCCCTGGGGCCCTGCAAGGGGTCCCCAGCCGCCCTGGCCCCCTAGTACATCATCGTCGTGGCGTGACCAGCAAAGTGGGGCCTCGTCCCTTGCCCAGGGGACCCTCCTGCAGGTGGTAGCACATCCCTCCCGCCAAGCATTTCCATGCTGGACACTGTGGACATGCCCGCACATGCAGGTGTGCGGCCCAGAGCAGCCCCTCCTGCGCCTCCGGCCTGCCCGCAGCACAGCACAGGGGCACATTTTTGCACCCGGGTACCCCAGTGGCCTCTGTGCTCCCTGCCCCCACACACCCCCTTCACCCCCCGCCCAGACCACCAGGCGCTGAAGTGCACGCGCGCGCGCGCCCCGGGGCTCACCGGTAGTTGACCGGCCAGCGGACCATCCACATGCGGTGGTAGGAGAGGGAGGTGACCGAGAAGCAGGTGGCCAGGGTGAGGGTGTAGAAGGTGGAGACAAAGACCTTGCAGAGGCCCTCATTCCACTCGTAGTCGGGGCGCTGCCGCCGCAGCTGCACCACGGCGTAGGTAGCAATGGGCACCGCGACGTTGAGCATGTGGGTGGCCGCGAGCGTGCACAGCAGAAACTCCAGCGGCTTCCACTTCTTCTGCTTGGCGCCCACGCTCAGGATGCCCCAGGCATTGGCCAGCAGGGAGAGGCCGCCGCACGCCAACCAGCCCACCGCACTGCCAGGCAGCCGCCGCTCATCACTCATGGTGCAGACGGGAGCTGGCCGGCAGCTGAGACATCCTTCTCGGGGCCAGGCCTCGGCTCAGATCAGCGGCACTCACACACGGGGGCTCCGAGACGCCAGGGACCGCGAGCATCTGCGGGGGGAGGGCGGGGAGAAGCCAGTGAGTGCTCCGAGCCGGTCCCTCTGGCTACGGCATCAAAGCTCTTGGGGCTCTTTGGAGTGGGAGATGGAGTAGTCCCCCGATGCACCCTGACCTGTGTGGTCCTGGCTTGGGCTGGGCCGCTCGGCCCTCCTCTCCGGGGCCTCTAGCCCATGTCCCTGGCACCCAGGGGACATAGCCAGGGCTGCCTGATAAGCGCAAACACCCTCCCTTCCACCCACTCCTGGCCGAGGTATGGAAACTGGGTTTGCTCCTGGGATAGCCGGATCCTCCGGGAAGCAGCCACGCGGGGTCCGGCTGGGTGTTCTTGCCCCGGGGGCGCCAGCCCTGCTGGGAACCAGCACTCTCACCATGAGTATCCCACATCTCACACAACCCACACGATGTGTCCGCGTGGCACATGAGGGCCCCTTATCTTAATTTGTCCCACTTCATTTGGCCAAATGAGGACATGCCTTAGAGGGTGAGCCCCCTGAACCTCCCTGTGCAGTAGGGGTGATGTGGTGACCACCTCCACGGCCATCTCGGCAACGGCAGCCTACTTGGCCTGGGTGAGCCCCCAGCTGACTTTGTGGCTGGCAGGCCCTGGCGCTGCCACAGGCTGGGGTTCCCGTTAAGCTCCCGCATACCAGCTGTGTGGCCTGAGCAAGGTCCCTGCACCTACATCCTTTATAACGGGGACCATGATGATTCCTCCAGGGAGAGGCTGGGGCGGACAGACACCACGTCTTTAAAGGCCTGGGCCAAGCCTCAAACATAGTGGGTGCTCTGGGGAGAGGATCAGTACTACGCTGCGGGTCCTGGTCTTGCACACAGTGGGTGCTCTGGGGAGGGCATCGGTACTATGCTGTGGGTCCTGGTCTTGCACACAGTGGGTGCTCTGGGGAGGGGGTCAGTACTATGCTGTGGGTCCTGATCTCGCACACAGTGGGTGCTCTGGGAAGGGGATCAGTACTATGCTGTGGGTCCTGGTCTCGCACACAGTGGGTGCTCTGGGCGGTGGTCACAATTATGCTGTGGGTCCTGGTCTTGCACACAGTGGGTGCTCTGGGGAGGCGATCAGTACCATGCTGGGGATGCCTGGGACAGCATGGGCCCGCAGACAGCCGAGGGACCAGACCTTGACCCAAAAGAGGAACTGCCGATAGCCTATGGCCACGAGCCCGGGACACAGGATGTTGGGCAGAACGCACATGTTGTAGAGGCACTCTGTCTGGCCAGACAGCCGGGCTCTAAGTCCCTCCCACCCCTTCCCAGCCCAGGAGCCCCAAACCCCGCCCCTGTGCAGAACATGGCTTGCTCCCTCTGGTGTGAGGCCTCATGATAGGCCTTTCTGGCCATAGCCCAGAGGCGGCAGCGTCGGGAGAAGTACAATGCTAAGTGAAGGCCTACTGTGTGCTCTGCGACACTTGGCCCTTTTTACTCCGGAGCCCGTTAAATCTCACTGGTTGCAACCCTCTTGCCTCTGCTTATGAGCGCCTACTGTACTGGGCACAGCCATGTGATCCCCCAGGGGCTCTTACCCATCTTGGAATGCACAGGCCACTGCAGGCCCCTGGCTCTCTGGGCAGGGGAAGCAGAACCACTTGGTCTGACTGCCAGGTGCCCCTTCTTGTCTCGTCTAGAGCTCTTTTGGTCTGTCTGTGGCCCAACCCCCCCTCCCAACCCCAACACTGAAGGACTTCTCCGGGGTGAGTCTCATTCATCCCCGCGGCCCTGCTGCGGGCCTGCCCAGACCTCTGACCCAGGGGAGGAGTCTATTCGGAACCAACCACACCAGTGCTCCTTAAGGGTCTCCTAAGGGGTTGGAGGGTTCCTGGGGACAGGGAAATTCCTTCCCAAACATTAAACTTTTGCTTACAGAGCACCCTCCTCTTCCCCACCCAAGACCCAGTGTGGGAGGTGGAGTGGCCCCACAGGACCCTCCCCCAGCCATTCCAGTGTCCAGCAAACCTCTCTGACCTCAGCATACGGAGGCCACATGGGGTTGGGTAAAGAGCTGCTGGACTCTCGCCCACCGGCCAGTTACGGACTCAGCTGGGCCTTGTTTTTCTCCTCTGTAAGCTGGACATGGCAGGACCACCCGCGAAGGTGCTGCGGGTGGTAGACAAGCTATGTCATGGGATGGAGCCAAGTACACAGTAAGCGCTCAACGAATGCCTGCCAGGTCGAAGTCTGTACTAGAGCCCTCCCAGCTCACTGAGCTCTGCTCTTAAGGGCCAAGAGACCGAGCTTGTGTGTGTGGGTAAGCCTCAGACCTGTGGGTAGACACAGCCACCCCAAGCAGAACCTGGGACAGCCCAGCCTTGGGGTGAGGAAGCCTAGGGGTGTCTAGAGCAGGTAGGGTGTGGGGGCCGCGGTGGGCTGGAGACTGCAGACACCGGTGATCTTTACATTGTCAAAGAGGAAGCTGGATTCAGCATGCACCTGGTGGGCCAGCATCTATTTCATTCTGGGCCCTGGGACTACTGGGGCAGGGTGGTGGGGAAGGTGCCACCAGCTGTCACATAACTTTTCACGGTGCCAGCTCTGCCCCCGTCTGGCCTAACAGTGTCTCACTGCAGGCAAAGGCTCTAGGTTTGTGGGCAGGAGAAGTTGCCTTGCCTGGAGAGGGAGGAAGCAGTGTGAACAGGCACACTTCCCAGTTAGTGTCCCCAGAGATGTTGTGTGACCGATACCGACATTATCCCCATTTTAAAGATTGTCCAGCAAAGACAGAGAGAGGCTAAACCATTTGCCCGAGCTATGAAGTGTCTGAACCAGGACCCAAGCGCCCCTTGGCTGACCTCAAACTCCTGGCCTCTCAAACCCAAGCCCAAACCCTAACCCTAACCCAAACCCAAGGAGGAACAGGCATTTTTGATTCCTTGAACTGAGTTCTCAACTCCCTCCCCCTACAGGATGGGTCCTGCTGTTCCCACACTGCGGATGGGAACGCTGAGGCTCAGAACCCGCAGCCACACAGGGAGGAAGTGAGAGGGCGGGGTTTGGAGCCTGGGACTCCTGAGAGCGGTGGCGCTGCCATGGGGGAAGAATGTCACTGGGGAGTGAATACCACGGTCTCCAAATGCACAGCGAGAGGGGGCTAACAGTGCGGGAACTGGGAGACCCCTTCTTCCAGGCTGATCGGGCGCCTGCTGCTCATTCTCCACAGGGAGCCGCAGACACGGAGGGCCAGACCCCAGGCTGGGCTCCCGCCAGTGCGGTCCACGCCCAGTCGCCGCCCCCCACTGGGAAGTTTCTTCCACAATATACTCGAAGCGTCCCCCCAGCATTTCAGGTTGGGGCTTCCTGCCTCCCCCAGATCCTGGAGCCCCTCCTTCCTCCCCTCCCCCCGCAGCACGTCGCAGGGCCCGCTGCAGGGCGTGACCCGCGTGGGACCCAGCCGGCCCAGAAGCCTCCCTCCGCAGGGTCTGCGGGCGGGGCCCCGGCCTGACGTCACGGCCCCGGGCCAATGAAGCCTCGTGGCCCCGGGGCTCTATTGCGCAACAAAGAGAACCCAGAACTTGAAAGGATTCCCCGGGCTCCAGCTGCACCCGCCCAGCACGCGCGGGGCCTGCGCCCCGGCTGCCGCCCTCCCCCCACAAGCTGCGCCCAGCCCGCGCTGCCACCCACCGGCCCGCGAGGCCCGGCCCCGCTGCTGCCCAGGGCGGGGCTCGCCGCGCGGAGCCGCCGCATCTCCGGCACGCCCCCCGCCCGCCACGCCCGCCCCCCAATCCCGCGGTCCCTGCTCCTGGGTGCTTCGATATTCCCGCCCGACCCCGCGCTTCCCAGCCTCCGGGTCCCTAGCGGGACCCCCACCCCTACCCAGCCCCGAGGGCGCGTCCGAGCTCCCACCCGGGAGCCGGACGCCCCAACGGATGACTCTACGTAGGGGGGTGGGCCCAGTACCCCCAGACTGGTCGTCCCCGCTCCCTGCAAGCCGCTGTCAGAGCCGGAGGCGGGGGGGGGCGGGGGAGAGACCGAGGAAGAGGCCAGCCCCGGGGAAGTTACCCCCAAGGTCCCCAAGTCGGGGGTGGGGGTGCGCGGCCCCTCGGACAGACCGTGAGACCAACAGACCGCAGGCAGCCCCTCCCCGCCCAGAGCCCTCCCTCCGGGGGTCCTCCCTCCCCGGGTCCTCCCACCCAGCCGTCCTCGGGCCCGGGCGGCGGCGCTCACCCTGCATTCGGGAGCCCGGGGCTCCTGCTCGCTGCTCCCGCCTCCGGCTCCGGCTGCGGCTCGCGCGCTCCCCGGCCGAGCGCGAGCCGCTGGGGGCTGCACGGGTGGCTGGCGGCGGAGCGGCCCGCGGGCCGGGGCATCCTGGCGGCGTCGCCCGGGGCCCGCGCGTTCCGCTCGGCTCAGCTCGGCCCGCCGCCCCTCCCTCCCTCCCCTCGCGCCGCCGCCGCCGCACCCGGCTCCCGCCGCTCGGCTGGCTGCGCTCGGGCGGCCGGGGGCGGGGGGCGGAGCAGGGCGCATGCCTCCGCGCCGCCCCTCGGACCGCCCTGCCCCCGCCCTCGCCCCCGCCCCCGGAGGCGCGGCCCGCCGCGGGGTCCGTCTGTCCGCGCATCTGTCGGTCCGTGGTTCCCCCGCCCCCCGCCGCCGCGGGACCGAAGCCCCCTAGGGAGGGCGGCCCCTTCGCGGCCGTCTCGGGTCGGTCTACTGCCCCGATGTCGCCTCCAAGCCCACTGGGAAAGAGAAGGCCCAGAGCTCTGGGGGCCGGCGGGCCAAGGGGGCCTGGGGCGAGAATGGACCGTGCGAACCTAGGGCCCCGGGGGTGGGGGGCTCAGGGAGGCCTTCCCGGAGGAAGCCACATCTAAGGTGGACAATAGGGGTGGGCTGTGGAGGGGACGTGGGGCGCCTTAGCTACTTCCAGGAACTGGGGAGTTTGTCAGGGAGACGTAAGGTTGGGCCAGTTAAGGCTTAACTTATACTGTCCGGCAGCGGGGCGGGGGAGTGGGAAGGGGGGCGGGGACGGGGCGGGGTCCAGACCCCTGGGCTGCTAGGTGGTTGCCTCTACCCCATGGGCTCAGCAATGTTCTCAAGCTGGAACCAGGACAACACAGCTGGGAGAGGCCAGGCCTACAACCCAGAACTCCTGGTCCCCCACCCTCCCCAGGAGCTACCCGCCTTAGCGCTCCTGTGCCCCTGCCAGGTGCTAGAGGGCATCCTATCAGTGTCCTTGATTCGGGGGCCTTTGGAGACCTCTGGAGTCTCAGGAGAGTGACTGCTGGCCTCTCGGTCTCCCTTCCAGGCGGCAGACACTGCCTGTCTCCTGTCTCTTCTAGAACGCCCATGACCACACACTCTGGGCACAAGGCCTCTAGTCACTCCGGGCTGTCGGCTTGGCCCTGCCCTTCCTGTGCACCGGGGAAGCACCTACGAGCGCACAGCCCGGTGTCTGGAGGAAGGGCACACCCGTCCAGACTGGACCAGACCCGGCTAAATGCAGCCAATGCTGCCTGCACCCCTCCACAGCCTGGCTCCCGCCCTGTCCCCTGCCCCCCCATCTCCACATCCCAGGAGCAGCTGCGGAGTCAGGAGCAGCTGTTAGGAGACCCAGTGCGGGCCTTAGGATCAGTCCTGAGACCAAAGCCTCCACAATGAAGTGGGGCTGCTGAATGGGGGGGGGGGGGGGCCTTGGGCCATGCACTCTGTGTATGTGGCTTCTGGGCAGTCAGGACCCCTGGTGAGCCCTCCGTGGACAGGCCAGCTCCCTGACCAGGTGGCCTTTGTTATAAATAGGCCACCAGCAGTGGGAGGCTGGCACAAGGAGGCTGATAATCAAGTGTGACATTTCTAAGGCAAACACAGGCGATCCAGTCACCCCTAGCTTTTGGCCACCCTGCCGTCCCGCTAGCAGAGGGCGGCCTGCCGCAGGCGTTTGGCCCCCCAGCCCAGTTCACCCACTACTGCCTTTACTAGTGCCCAGGCCCTGGGCTCAGCTGGCTCTGGGGACAGGCGGGACTGGGCCTCCAGGGGCCATCCCGGGGGCCTCGTGCTAAATGCTTTGTTAGTTGGGGCTCCTCTCAGCTGCCTCGGGAAGTGGAATTTAGGTCCCTGGCTTGTTGAAAGCCGCACACGTGAGCGGCCAAGCCAGGACGGAGGAGGTAGATGTCCTGGTGTCCCCCTTCCCTGGGCGAACGCAAGGACTCAGGCACTGCCCTAACCAGCTCCGGTTTCACGGACCGTGGTTTGGCTGGCCGCGGCTGGGCTTTCTGCGGCCGCTCCCAGCCCAGGCGCCACCCTTGGCCTTCAGGTCACAGTGGGGCCTGGGTGGGGCTGGGGCGGCTGAGGGCATTGCTGCCGTGGCCTCCTGGGCCATCTTCCTCTCCCTGCTTCAGGCAGGAAATAACCTCGTCAGCTGGGACTGAGGCCTGAGACGGATTCCTTGGCGGGCGTTTCTGCACATCTGGAGCCGCCTTCTCTCTGGGCCTGAGGGAGCCCCGCGCGAGGCTACAGCGGCGGCGGGGGGCTGGGCTCCATCTCCAGGCCTCCAGTATGAGCCCGTGCTGGGGACATTCTCCCACCACCAGGTGTGCTTGGTGGAGGAGTCTTTCTCGGCCACGGGTGGGGGTGAAGAATGGACCCAGGCCGTGGCCTTGGCAGCTTGTCTGCCCCCCGAGGATGCTGGCCTGGCTGCACACACAGCCTCCTATCCCACACAGGCTTGTGCACACTGGCACACCCAGGGCCACAGATGTGCGTGCACACACACAGTCGTGCACGGGCACCATTCACACGCACACACACACAGCCCCTCAGGCCCCCATCCCACAAGCCTTCCCGAAAGCCCGTTGGCCTGAGTGGCTGGGGGTTTCGACGACAGGCACAGGGGCCCTGGCACCAGCTGGGAGGCTCCTTCTAGCAAAATCTCTGCCTTTTTCCGGAAGGCCAAGGTGTCAGAGCTGCTTCCACTAGGAGGTGGAGGGAAGCGAGGGCAGGGCTCCCATACGCTGAGCGTGCTCCGGCCGGGCTGGCCTCAGCTTTCTCTGCACCTCACCTCCCAGAGTCCTCGAAAGTACCTTCCACCCCCATCTACAGGAAGGCTGCTGGAGGCTCCGAGCTGGCATCTTGCATAGGCCAGAGAGAGGGCAAGTGGGGGGCTGGTGCCTCCAGGCCAGGGCCTTGGGAGGGAAGGGGTGTCGTCTCCGTCCAGCAAGTCATCAGGCACACCTGAGTTCTGGGGTACACGTAGGTATTGGCACCCGGGGCGGGGGAGGAGGGGTGGGCCCATGGAAACCTCTAGCCCCCTCGTCTGTGCCCAGCAGGAAAGCAGCCCCCCGCCAGACAAATGACCACCCAGGACCAAGGTCCAGCCAAAGAGCAGCTTTATTAGTGACGCTGGATTCTTTACACACCATACAGTGTGCGCAAGTCTTCCCTAGGGACGCCTCGGCGGCGGGGACAACACGGGAGCACTGACACCGGAGAGACGGAAATAAAGCTTTGGTGTGTAGGTTTTCGGGAGAGCACAGGTTAACACTGCAAGACGAGCACTTCACGCGACACCAGCTCTCGAGGTGGGTTGGGATTTTGGCCAAGGGGGTGAACTCTAAGTGACTAGACACTGGGGCCACTCCAGACCCAGCGCGGGGGCGGCCCCTAGGGCTGGGGCTCCGGCCGGCCCTGCCGCTTGGCCTTCACCTGCAGGTACCGCCCTTTGCCTTCCTCAAAGCGCTTCTTCTCGTCCTCGGTCTCGGGCTGCGGACCACACACAGAGACAGGCGGGTTAGCGAGGCCACAGAACCCGGACTGTGGGCCCAGAAGACGACCCCACCCCCGGGCTCCACCGGCCACCTGGGGCTGCCTGGGGGCCAGGCGCCGGCCTCGGGAGTCCCTGGAGGGATGCCAGCGTCACGGGCACCCCCACGCCACCCTTCACGGCAGGTGGGATCCCAAGCCCGGTGCCTCTTTGATAATGAACTTCAGCGGGAGATGCCATTGATAAATGAAACGTGGGAGGGAAAGCCTAAACCAGGGCCGGGTGTGAGGAAGGAAAAGAGGGTCCCTGCTGGGGACGCTGCGTTTGGTCCACTCCCAGGGAATGCCGGCTGCTCACAGTCCCTGCCCCAAAGGGAAGCGGGGATGAGCACTGTGCTGGCTGTGTCACCTTGGGAAGGCTACTTTATTGTAGCAGGAGCAATAGTGACCGCTTTGTGGGCAGGGAGCCCTGGATGGCGCTGATGACCAGGAAGCAGCTTCTTGGGTCCTGCTCACCCCTTCTCTGTCGCGTCTTTCCCCTGAGCAACCTAGGAAGCCACGTCCCCATACTCAGGGCAGGGAGGCAGAGCCTACTGACCGGAGGGAATTGGCCGAAGGTGGGGTTTTGCCTGCTGACCTGGCAGGATTGTGAACTGTGCCCCCTTTCACTTCTAAGAGTGGCCTGGTCTGGGGGCGCCTGGGTGGCTCAGTTGGTTAAGCATCCAACTCCTGGTTTGGGCTCAGGTCATGATCTCAGGGTCGTGAGATCGAACCCCACGTTGGG
>CM052900.1:162646231-162725811 GCA_028534135.1 Potos flavus | reverse complement strand
TACGGTCGACTTAGGGACGAGTTAGTTCGATGCCCAACAAAAAGGAGGGCAGCTCCGTGCTCCTTATCTGTGCCCGGGGCTGAGCCCGGCTCCCGCCGCGTGGAGGGAAGCCAGAGAAGCAAGGGGCCTCTCAACTCAGCCCCAGCGGGGCTGCTCGCAGCAGTCAGGGCCCAGGGCTGTACCCCAGCCCTGGTTGTATGACTGTCCCTCTCGAAACCAGGGGCCCTCCCTCCTGAGCCCCTCAGAGCCACCCCTTCTCCGGGCTGGGTGCTGACTTTACAGCTGGCCCTCACAAGGGAAGGACTCGCATCCGTGTGAGGACAGGGGTGACCTGGGGCACAGAAGAGATTTCACCCACCTCACCCTTTTGCAAAAGAGGAAGTGAGCTAGTGTCTACCGGAATCAAGCTGTAAGGAGAGAAAGCATGTGCAGTGGGCTGAACAGTGCCCCCCACCCCCGTAAGTCCAGTCAGAGCCCCCCGATGTGACCTTACTGGGAATAAGGGTCTTTGCACATGCCACTGATGTGAGGCTCTAGGGATGAGATCCTCCCGGATTATCTGGGTGGGCCCTAAATCCTGTGACCAGTGTCCTTGTAAGAAGCAAAAGAACAGAGAGAAGGGAGAGGCCACGTGAAGGTGGAGGGAGGTTGAGTGATGGGGCCACGAGCCAGGAAACGCCCCCAGGGGCTGGAAGAGGCAGGAAGGGCACTCCCCTAGCGCCTCCGAGTGCCCCTGCCCACACCTGGATTTGGGACTCGGGGCCTCCAGACTGGGGGAGCGCAAAGGTCCGGTGTTTGAAGCCCCTAGTGTGTGGTCCCCTGTGGTGCAGCCCCGGGACGCAAACACCACTCTCCAGGGCTCTCGACTCTGCCCCCGCCCCACCGTGGCCCAGTGTGCGGGGGTCCCACCCGGCCTCCTGGCCCCTTCCTGCTGGATCGGGGACGGCAGGGGCATGGAGGCCGCACTAGAGCCCCCAGGAGGGGGTTCCATGGGACCTCAACAGGTTTGCGTCAGAAGATCGAAGCAGAACAAGCCGGGATGTCCCCTCCGTCCCCTCAGCGAGTTTCGGGCACACTCGGATCGCCTGCTGTCTAGGGTCACCCCAGCCTCGCACTCCATGTCCCCAGAGAGGAGCAAAGCATGGGGGAGGAAAGGAGCCGTGCCTGCAGAGCCCTCGGCACCCCGGAACTGGGGACATGACAGGCCCGTGTCTGCGGCAGGTGTGGCCGGCGTGCTGCCAGACCCTAGACCCCACCCCAGACACCGGTGCCGGCTCCTCGGCAGAGCCGCGGCCCAGAGGAGCCCCCAGCTTACACGGGGACACTCCTCTGGAAAACAACAAATAAGGTGCGACAGTGTCTAACAGCGCCTGGGGAACACTGGCACAGAAATAGGCCAGACTCCATAGCTGCTAGCGTGGCCCACATTCCTTTATGCACAAAACAAGAAGTGATCCCAGAAAGCAGAAATCCTCTCTCTGCTCACCAGGAGCTGCTGGTGAGGGGGCCCCGGGGATCACAGACTCCGGGCCGGGGCTGGGACGCCGGCGAGGGACCCTGGGGCCCGGAGCCTCCGCTGTGGATTATCTGTCCCTCCCCCAGGGGACGCGCGTACGATCTGGGGACACCAGTCACTGGAGCTGGGCTCGTAAGCAATTCAGAGGGCTCTGTTCACGGAGCATTTTAAGAGGGGTTTGTGGCGTCCCTCAGTAGCATAAAGGCTCCCAACACGTCTGAACTATGTGTGTCACCAGTTTGGAAATCCAACCCCTCAATCCTAGCCTCGCAGAGGCGTCAGCGAGAGCAAAGCCAAGGCCGGCCTCCTGTTTCTCCGGGCAAATGGGCGGACACGGCGCCGGCACGCTGGGTGCGGACCTCAAGCAAGCTGGCAAAGGGAGCCAGCGCGCCAACGCCCACCCGCCTTCTCTCTGTGTGCAGAGCCCTTACCTTTCCTGATCTTGTCGTGAAAGTTGATGGCGTCCACGGAGGCAGTGACTATGTTGGTCTTGCAGTGACGCGCGGCCACGATCCCTGCCACCTCGTCCATGAGCTTCATGGTGACACCTGCACAGAGGAGGGGCGCGCGGCAGGTCAGACACGGGAGGCTACTTCCTACCTTGGAAACCAGTCGTAAAAGACAAAGCCCTCCCACTCCCCCCAGCAGGGGCCTTCGGGGGCTGGGGGGCATGATCAGGGCATGGCTGATGCTCGTGCTGAGAGCCTGGCTTCCTTAGGAGCTTCTGAAAATGACCACAGCTGATGGTTTAGGCTGCCAACAAAAGGACGGTCCTTTTCCTACCGTCTCCAGATACGTTACTCCCCCAGGAAGTAAGTTACAAAACCCGCTGGCATGGCCGCATCCAGTCAGATCGCAAGTGTCAGTGAGAACGTGGAGAGATCAGAACCCTCGCGTATTGCTGGTGGGATGGAAACGGTGCGGCCGTTTTGGAAACAGTCGGGAGTTTCTCGAAAGGCTAAAGAGAGAGCTACCATACGCCCCGGCGGTTCCTCTCCTAGCTGCGCGTCCACGACAACTAAAATCTCATGGTCACACACAAACTTGTACACGGATTTCATGACCGCGTTACTCACGACCGGCCAAAAAGGGGACACGACCCACATGCGTGCGAACTGAGGAATGGACGAAGAAAATGTGGTTCCTCCATACGGTGGAACATTATCCAGCAACGAAAATGAGCAAAGCCCCGACCCACACCTCAACACAGAGGAACCCCGAAAACACGCTGCTCAGCAGAAGGAGCCAGGCCCCAAAGACCAGACGTTGTAGGATCCCCGTTATAAGAAAGGACTAGAACAGGCAGAGCCGTAGAAAGCAGATTAGCGTTTGCCAGGGCTGGGGAATCGGGGGGAGGTGGGGAGTGAGTGCTGATGGGTGAGGAGCTTCTCTTTTGGGAGGATGACAATGTTCTAACATTGATTGTGGTGATGGTTGTGGAACTGGAAATGCACTAAAAATCAATGACTTGTGATGGCACGTGAATCATCACGATAAAGCCATTACATAAAACAAACAAACGAGAAAAGCCAGCTCACGGAAGGCCAAGGTGATTTGAAAACCTCAGGCTGCGGACCTTGGCTTTTGCTCAACTGTCCCCTTAATTTGGCGGGAGCACAACTGCACACCTGCTGGTCTCCCTCCCCCAACACCTGCCCCCCGCCCCCCAGGACAACACATTCTACTTACTTCATATTTAAACATTTAAGCCATGCCTTTTATTAGGCCGAACTACATGAAATTGCCAATATTCAACCATGTTTGACCTATAAAAGCAGCAGGGTGAGAGCAATCAACGTAATAGCTATCAAAAGTCTTACAGGGCGCCTGGGCGTTCAGTCAGTCAGGCGTCCGACTCTTGATTTCGGCTCGGGTCACGATCGTAGGGTTGTGAGACTGAGCCCCGCGTCGGGCTCGGAGCTCAGCGGAGAGTCTGCTAGAGATTCTCTCTCTCCTCCTCACGCCCCCCACTCCACCCTCCTCTTGTGCTAAATAAATAAAAAAGTAATCTCAGAAACTTATGTACATTCAGCCCAGGATACAGAATGCTTTCTAAAAATCCAGAAAGAGGCAGAAAAACAGATGTCATCCCACTCGTGACAGCCGGGCTCACAGGGAAGCATGTTTAGGATAAGGCTTACAGAACCAAATGCCTGTAGGGTCAGGAGGGCGATGTGGGGAGGTGAGCAGGGCCGCTGCCTGGCCCAGCCCCCTGGCTCCCACCGCTAGGAACTGGGACCTCATGCTACCAGCCTTACGATGTCTCCAGACAAGACTGGAACCTACACGTTTACAAGGAATCTACCAATTTTTAAATATTGGTGACTAATTAAAACTCTCTTTACTGTGTAGGAAAAACAAAATACAATAGAGCTAAAAAGAGCAGAGGTCCCTTCTGGACTGGACCAGGGGCCTCTTACAAACACAGCAGAAGAGGGGCGCCTGGGTGGCTCAGTTGTTAAACGTCTGCCTTCGGCTCAGGTCATGTTCCCAGGGTCCTGGGATCGAGCCCCGCATCGGGCTCCCTGCTCAGCGGAGAGCCTGTTTCTCCCTCTCCCACTCCCCCTCTGCGTGTGTTCCCTCTCTCGCTGTCTCTCTCTCTGTCAAATAAATAAATAAAATCTTTAAAAAAAAAAAAAAAAAAAACACAGCAGAAGGTGCTACTTACAAGGGACCTGGGAGACAGAAGGACACTCTTCTCTCCACTTCGGTGCATATCTGAGCATTTCCAGAATAGAAAGGTCTTAAAAAACACATTTCTGTTCTTGATTTAAAAATGATGCTTTTATTACCATGACTTTTTTTCATGGAAGATGCTGCTATATGGTAGTAATGATAAACGACCAGACGGAGACAGAGACCGAGCTGCTGCTGCCATTTTAAGAGAGACTGGCACGTGGATTCGCTTCATCCGAGAAGGAAGGGATCGGTCTCCCGTTTTCAAACTAACGCAGGCTCTGACATATACGGGTCCGAGTCTAAAGACTGTGCAGACGGAATGCTGGGGAAACAGCTCTTTTGAGAAGAAAGAATTGCAGGTGCCAGGTTTTATCTCCAGGCGACTGAGGCCGGGGGGGGCGGGGGGTCCTCTGGCCTTGAAGCAGCTCGGCTCAGAGCTCTGAGACAAGGGGTCACACTCTGCGAGGAGCCTCTGCTGGGTGAGTTGTTACCGGAAACGGACACAGGCAGCCTCCCCCGAGCCCACCACGAGGCCCTCTGGGTCTTTACCCATGGCAGGGAGCCTCAGCGAAGGTAGGGCAAGTGCAGGCCTGGGGGGGCAGGGGCCCTTCAGCCACACCCCCAGCCCCACACTCCAAGGAGAGAAAAACACCAAACAGGGCCCGGGGCGCTCGCTGTACCCGTCAGTGTGGACTGCCTCCCTGGAGGGTCCCCCGAGCCTCCGGACGGACCGCACTGCGGTGTGAGCATGGCCCGGCCCTCGTGGCGGTGTAGGCTCGGACTCCGGGGTCGCTGCCTAGTCGGGGACCCTGTGCAGGCAGAGACGGCCCCCGGGGGACGGGCGAGCGATGGGAACCAAGTGGACGCACGGTAGAGAAGCAGCGGTGTTGCCAGGAGCGGGAAGCTGGTTGGGAACGAGAGCTGGTTTCCCGAGGGGCCAGGGGCCGCCGCGGCTGCAGCACGCGGGACTAGCATGTGCCAGGTCGGCCCCGGAGGGCGAGGACCGAGCTTTGCTCACGGATGTATCCTGCAGTGCCTGCTCCACGGGGACCTCTCCACAAACACGGAACGCAAGAATGAGTGAAGGACGGAGTGACTGGACAGCAGCCCCGGGAGGGAGGCACATTATGGTCTCCACTTGTCAAAGCAGGAACTGGAGGCACAGAGAGGCACGCGTCCGAAGGCGCAACACTCGCTCGGGGTAGAGTGGGGACCAGCCCCTAGAGTGGGGACCAACGCAGCCATGCCGCGTTGCCTGCCTCTTGATCCACGACCCACAACGTGGAGACGAGAGGTGGAATTTCTGCTGGAGAGAGTGCACGATCACGGCGACGGGTGGGGGCGGCAGCAAAATTAGCGTGTGCGGGCGTGGAAGGTCAGAGACCAGAGCGGCCAGCGTGAGCCCCCACCATCAGCTTCGGGGGCTGGGGGCGGGGAGGGAGGTAAGAAGGCGGAGAAGGTAGAGTCTGAATTGGAAGTAGTGTTTGGTACGCAGGAAGTACCTACAACGAGCCCCTCGTTTGTGCGCCCTGGAAAGCAAAAGCTGTCAAGAGTAAGAATCAATAGAAGACGGGCTTCTTCCCCATTTATCCAAAATGCAGGGAGAGATTCCACAAGTGACTTCACTGTTACTAAAAATATCACAGGACCCTGGCGTGCGCTGACCAGGATCAGCTCTGAGCCCGGCACAGACTCCGGGGAAAGACGCCCCCCAGTGCTGCACCCCCAGACCGTCTGTGTCACCTGGGGCACGGAAGCCAGCGCCAGGTGGGGCCACACCTTATTGTCTGTGCCCCGCCCAGTTCGGAACCTGGCAGAGAGTGCTCAGGAACGGGTTGTGCTGAATGAGTGAATGACTAAACGAGCAAACTAAGGAAAGATCACCCGCTACGGAGCACGTTCAACCCACGGAAGCTGCCCCACTAGCAAGCTGCCAGGCCCACCCTTGGGTAACGATCTGGTTCGTGACCAGTCACAGCTGAAGCTGGGGAGGGTCTAATCCGGAGCCGGGTGAGCGGGGTGATCGATCTCTCATGTAACAAAACTGATGCTCACAGTACAATTATCTTGCTGTGTCTGTTGGAGAGCGACATTTAAGAAGACAGCGCCCTCACAAAAACAGACACACAGATCACTGGAACAGAATAGAGAGCCCAGAAATGGACCCTCGACTCTATGTCAGCTCATCTTCGACAAAGTAGGAAAGAATGTCCTATGGAAAAAAGACAGTCTCTTCGACAAATGGTGTTGGGAAAATTGGACAGCCACGTGCAGAAGAATGAAACTGGACCATTTCCTTACACCATGCACAAAAATAGACTCAAAATGGATGAAAGACCTCAATGTGAGATAGGAAGCCATCAAAATCCTAAGAGAAGAACACAGGCAGCAACTTCTGTGACCTCGGCCACAGCAACTTCTTGCTAGACACGTCCCCAGAGGCACGGTAAACAAAAGCAAAAATGAACCATTGGGATTTCATCAGGATAAAAAGCTTCCGCACAGCAAAAGAAATAGTCAACAAAACCGGAAGACAACCGACAGAATGGGAACTTTGCAAATGCCTTATCAGATAAAGGGCTAGTATCCAAAATTTACAAAGAACTTATCAAACTTTACACCCGAAGAACAAATAATCCAGTCACGAAATGGGCAGAAGACATGAACAGACATTTCGGCAAAGAAGACATCCAAATGGCCAACAGACACATGAAAAAGTGCTCAGCATCACTTGGCATCAGGGAAATGCAAATCAAAACCACAGTGAGATACCACCTCACACCAGTCAGAATGGCTAAGATTAACAAGCCAGGAAATGACAGGTGTTGGCAAGGATGTGCAGAGAGGGAGCCCTCCTACACTGTTGGTGGGAATGCACACTGATGTAGCCACTCTGGAAAACGGTATGGAGGTTCCTCAAAAAGTTGAAAATAGAGCTACACTATGATCCAGCAATTGCACTACTGGGTATTTACCCCAAAGATACAGATGTAGTGATCCGAAGGGGCACATGTACCCGAATGTTTATAGAGTAATGTCCACAATAGCCAAACTATGGAAAGAGCCCAGACGTCCATCCACAGATGAATGGATAAAGAAGATGTGGCAACAGAATATATATATTCAACAGGATATCACGCGCCCACCAACAAATGAAATCTTGCCATTTGCAATGACGTGGATGGAACTAGAGGGTATTATGCTAAGCAAGATAAGTCAATCAGAGAAAGCATTGTCATGATTTCATTCATATGTGGAATTTAAGAAACAAAACAGAGGATCATAGGGAAGGGGAGGGAAAAATAAAACAAGATGAAATCAGAGAGGGAGACAAACCATAAGAGACTCTTAACTCTAGGAAACCACCTGAAGGTTGCTGGAGGAAATGTGGGTGGGGGGATGGGGTAACTGGGGGATGGGCATCAAGGAGGGCAGGTGATGTAATGAGCACTGGGTGTTATACGCAACTGATGAATCACTGAACTCTACCTCTGAAACTGATGATACACTGTATGGTAATTTAATTTAAATTTAAAAAATTTTAAAAAGATAGCCTCCTCCAGACCCTAATAGCCAGCATACAAATCTGAGCTGGGGCAGGGGAGAGAACAGTGATTAGCTGCAAACCTCACACACACACACAAAAAAAATCAGCATTTTATGGCGAAGGCCACTCATGGACTGAATCCACAGACTTCTAGTGCCCAGAGAAGGGGGCAGGCCTGGTCGCACCATCCGTGTCTATTACGAGATTGTGCCCCAACGTGGGGATTTATCCCAGGTACCAGGATACCAGGAACAGTGACTAATATGGGCAGCGGGCAATTAGGCTGGGGAGCAATCCCACGCTACCGCACACGGAGGCCTGGGAAGAGGTCGGGGACTGCTCCACTGGGGACAGCCTAGGGGAGTGGGGGGTCCAAGCTGCAGGAAGGCTCTCACTACTTCCATTAACCTGTACCTCCCACGAAGGCCACGGCCGATTCGACGGGAAGCGACAGCAAGGTAGACTTTAGGGTTCACTACCTGGAAAATCTCTGTCCAAAACTCAAGGGTTTGGCCTTGAATCAGGGAGGTCTCCTTGGGGGCCCCTGGGTGACTCATTAAACATACGACTCTTGATTTCGGATCAGGTCATGATCTCAGGGTTGCAACACTGAGCCGGGTGTCGGGCTCTGTGCTGGGCGTGGAGCCTGCTTGGGATTCTCTCTTTCCTTCTCCCTCTGCCTCTCCCCCCCCCCAAAAAAAAGAAAGAAAAGGGATGTGTCCTGGGGCCTTCACAGCTGGAAGCAGTGGTCCTCTGGGGGTCCCTCGTGTCAAGTGACATCTGGTGTCTGCTTAGAGGGAAGAGAGCGGATCTACAGTCGAGATTATAATAAGATGTTAATTCAAGCTGTCTTCTCCCTCTTCATGGTACGAAGAGGAACCACGCGGGACACATTGTTGCGTGGGGCTGGATCTGAGACGCTCCTGTCATCTGTGCTGGAGAAAACCACGAGGTCACGTGGCCCAGGAGGAAATAAGATGATGAATAATCTCATCCCGTCCAGACACGTTTGTAAGGACCGTTACTGCAAAACGAGGGCGGCAGATGCAATCCGTGCGTCCACTGAGAGAAGTAAGTTCTGTTAAACGACCCCCCCCCGCCCTGCAGAAAGCCCCCCGCCCTCCTCGACACTGAACTCCTGCTCCCTTTTCTACACTAAATGTGAAACCTCGAGTACCCGAGCCTTCCAACGTGTGCCTCTTCCTGGGGTCCCGCCGGAAAAGCGTGTCAATTTCTCCCTGCTCAGGGACAATGGGGGCTGCCCGCGACGGGAACATCACTTTGGCAAATTACAGTCTGTCGTGTGCTGTCCTCATTACCCGGGACTCGCCATTTAAAAAAATGACAACAAAATTGTAGATTTGCTGTCCTTGGACGCCGCATCCATTTCAGGAATTATGGGAAGGAAGAAAATGAGACCCGCTCGGCCACCAGCACACAGATAAACAGCGGGCACCGGAGGTATTTTTGAATCTAACATTTAACTGCTCATAGGTTTTTTAAGTATCGACAATATGTTGGCTGGCTTAAAAATAGAGGCTTAAATTTATTCTCAGGCACGACTGGCTGCCTGGGTCACGCTTGCCTACAAACCCAGAGCGGCACTCAGCAGCTCTGAGCCCAGCGCCGCCGCTGCCCGCCCCGTGGGTGGCGATTTGAGATGCCCCCATTTCTATATTTAATCCCAACTGACGGAGTGTGGGTGCCAGCCTCCTATATTAAGAAAACAATAGTAAGTTCATCCCATTTGAACTAGCCCACCCCTCAGCAATGGCAACGGGTTATTCTGAGAGCCGGCTGAGTGACAGCCTCCCGGGATAGCCCAGCGTCCCCCAGCCAGGTTCCAGATGCGCCTGTGGGCAGCTTTGTGAAGGGTGACTGGGGTGGGGGGCGGGGGGCAGGAGAGTATTAGGTAAGGTAATTAGGATTATTCATGACAATTCACGCACAGGGTAGTAAAGACGATTGGTTTCTAACGTCAAAACATCAAAAGCAGGAACTCCGGCAGAGGCCTCGGGCATGGCTGGACCGTGGCTCCCACGTGCCCGGGGGCCGGGGAAAGGGGCTGCCCGGCTGTGTTTCACCCCTCACGCTCTGTGTCAGGTCACAGCTGAATGTATTTACTGCTGTTTGAGAATCGATGCTTCCCTCTTGCGAACAAGGCAGCAGGGAAAGTAGGGCAGGCAGCTTCCTGTCCCAACTGTCAAGGAGATTAGGGATCAGGGGGCCGTGGACGCTCAGCTCCTTCCCCACTGCCCACTCTGGGAGGAGCGGGCTGAGGCCCGGGTGCCACGCAGGCCCGGGTCGCGTCTCTGAAGACCGAGAACCATTCCGGGGGGCGTCAGCTTCCTCAGAGGAAATACTCGAGTCAGGGTGAAGGGGGATATTTAAGAATCTCACGCTCGTGATGCTAAACGGGAAAGACTGTTAGGGGACATCAGTGGCCCTAACGATGAGGCTGAATAGGCAGCAGAAGCTAATTAATCCGGCACCAAAGATGAAAGATCCCAGGACATCCATAGAGAAGGACATTCTGGTGCCATACGGCTGACTGGGTTTCTCAAGCAAAACACGCACATTTCTGGATAAAGACTGCTGACCAGCCACACACGTCCCCGGCTGGAGGAGGCCACCGAGAGGGCCAGTGGGCAGGAGGAAACCGGTCTGTGGGACAGGCGTGAGCAGGGTGGTGGGACCGGCAGCGCGGACCCCACTGTCGGCCCGGGGTGGGGGGGGGGAGCAGCTGGCCGGTCCACTGCACCTGGCGTTTCTGGGCGGTAACCAGACCCTGTCTCTGGCCGCGCGGCTCCGACCCATCTGGGCGGACATGGAGCTTTTTCTGGGCCTTTAACCACAAATAACGACATTTTCAAAACCAAAGATTCTTAGAAAGTAAGAAGCGGGAGGAGCGCTCGGCTGCGCCATGGAGGGACTGGGGCCCAAACCAGCATTTGCTTGCTCACCTCAGGACCCCCCCTAGACCCGTTCCTCAAAAGTCAGAAACGTGCCTCACTCCGTTTTCTCCCTCCTCCCCACCCGAGGGCTTGGCACACTGTCTACCGCGCAGCAGCCCAGCTAAATGAGGCCAGGAAACTGGAAAGGAGCATCTGTGCCTCGTTCTGTATTTTGCGTGAAATCAATTCCTCCCACAGGTGCAAAACACTGCTCGTTCCCACCCGCCCCCCGGAATCCAAGCGCACAAGAGCATCTGGGCGGGAGGCCCCCTCCTGCACCTTGCCTCCCAGACGGGCTCTGCTCGGGCCCCCAGGCTTCTCTCCGCCCGTGTACCACCTGCCTCCCTGCCGCCTTCTCCTTCGGGTCCCCGCTAAGCCGCGCAGTCCCCCAGCCTCAGGACCCCCGGTAGCCACGTGTGGTCCCTTGCCTGCTGGATGTTTCGGGGGGCAGTGTCTGCGTCGGGCTCTGCCGCGCCCCTGCGCCTCGCGGCCCCGCGCACGCTCCTCCGTGGGGCTGACTCGGCCGCTGTGCTGCGGCCCTTCTTCCTGCCCAGGGGCCCCTGCACTCTTTCTGGGTCATTCGTTCGGCGCCTTGCATGTCTACTCAGCTCCAGGCCCCGCTTTCAGGGCTGGGGATGCCGCGGTGAGCCCATGAGACCAAGCCCCCCCACCCCTGCCCCCCGTGAGCCTGCATTCTGGGTGGGGTGGGGAGCCAAGGAGCAGGCGTCCATTAGGGCGTGGTAAACGCTTGGGCACACCGGGAGCCCGTCGGGGAGGGGTCCAGCTTTCACAGTGGGCCCAAGAAGACCTACCTTTTCTCTAGTGACCAGTAGAGAAAGGGGAGCAGCTGTGCAGTGGTCTGGGTGGCAGAAACTCAGCAGAGGGAAGAAATGCAGCCAGGGAAGAGGGAGCAGCGGGGGCAGAGCCCGCAGCTGGAAAGGCCCCAGGTGTCTTGGGAAGGTGAGGGATCGGAGCAAGGCAAGAGGGTGTGCAAGATAAGGGGCATTGGGAGGCATAAGGGGAGGCCTTCCTGGAGGGCCTTGCAAGGACAGAAGCAGCATAAATCAAAAGATCGGACTTTGGGGCGCCTGGTGGTTCGGTCAGTTAAGCATCTGACTCTTGATCTCAGCTCAGGTCACAATCTCAGGGTTGTGGGATCAAGCCCTGTGTGCGGCTCGTGCTTGGCCTGGTGCCTCCTTAACATTCTCTCTCTTCCCCGCCTCTAAAAAAAAATGAAAGAAAGACCCGGCTTCTTCTGGGAGTGAGACGGGAGCCGCAGCGGGGCCTGGAGCAGGCTGGGCCCGACTGCACTTCTGCTCGAAAAGGACAGGTGAGGCTGCAGTGCTGAGAAGAGATGGCTCGGGGGAGTCAGGCCAGAGGCCGTTTCAGTGGAAATGGGGAGCAGGGGGCGACGGTGTTGGTGGGGAGAGCTCACATTCTGAAATGTCTGGCAGGTAGAGCCCGAAGGACTGGCTGATAGAGGGGTGCAGAGCCTGCGAGAGAGCCCGCTGAGTCCTGGGAGGCCGCGGGAATTCTGGCTAGACGACCGAGGTGATGGAAGGGCTGCCGCTGCAGGGGGAGCGCCGGGGGAGCCCATCAGTCACCCCAGGGGAGGTCCTGGGGACTCGGCTGCAGCTGTAAACCTGGGAGCCGAGGGCCTAGGGCAGCATGAGGCCAGATGAGTCCCCGAGGGGGGAGCTCGGGGCCACGGGCGCGAGGAGGGGAGGGAAGGGGCCCAGGGAGGCTGAGAGGAGGGGCTGCATGAACTGTGGGCACCAAGGCCTGCTCTCGGGCTTTGGCAATGGCCGGAGGGAAGTGTTGGGAGCAGGTTCCAGAGAGGATGAGAGAGACAGGAGGATGGATCACAGACAGCTCGCCAAGGCACCAGGCTGGAAGGTGGGGGGAGGCATGGCGGGGGGCGCAGGTGGGCCGGAGAGACCGCTCTGCCAGGAAAGAGACGACGGCCTCCAGCTGGCCTGAGGACACCAAGGACACTGTGACACGTGGCACCCCCGTAACTCCAACTGACGAAGGTTCTATGACAGTCACGATCCCATTATTCTCTTTCCAAAGTGAGTCAACTGCAGAGCTCGGAGCCCTGCCGGGTCAGCAAGATCACCCCAGAAATCGGGGCCCCAGCACAGGCCGTCAGAGTGCCTAGAGCTAGGGGCAGCCGTCCCCAAGGATAACTTATGTGCAGACTCAGGGGGACAGCACAGGCTAGAAAACGACTTACCCCGGCCCCTTATTTTCTGAAACTGGGTCATTCTCTCCCAGAGCCAATCAGCGCTCACGCTCCCATGTCACGTGTCCATTCCCGGCTCTGACGGGCTCCGCGGCCGGGGTGCAGCCACGGCTGACACCGACCAGGCCCCTGGTCTCAGCAACAGAGGCAGAATGGTTCCAGTTAAGGGGTCGGTGGCCACCCCACCCTCCAGCCAAGCGCCAGGCAGGATCAGGCAGATGGGCGTGGGCTCCCCTGCGGGATCCGGCCACAGCATGGCCACAAAGCCGGGCCTGTCCTACTAGTGCCCGCCGACTGGGGCCCAGCCTAGAGCTTGATCTAAGGAGCTCCACACTCAGCTGGATTTACTGCCCGTGAGTCTAACCGAGAAAAACTGCTAACAGCTCAGGACACAGCTGGCCGGCAGCATCAACTCCAACCATCTTTCTGAATGACGTCTTTCATTCATTAAGGGGACACCATCAAGTTCCTTCCGCGCGTAAGGTTCTCTGCAAAGTGGTCGGGAAGGGAGGGAGTCAGGCCAAGAAAGCTCGCCATCTCCAGGAAATGAACCCCTGAGAATATCTCCACCATCCGAAGTAGCAGAAAGGTCGAAATGCGTAAGACAGAAACAAAAATGTGCGATGAGGCATAAGGACAAAGGGAAGGTTGCTACTCCCTGGGGAGAGAGGGGCTCCCGGAGCACCAGGGAGGAGAGGGGATGCGGGCTGGGCACGCAGAGTGAGCGCAGGTGGGAAGAACAGGATGAACGAAGATACGACGGAGGCAGAAAAGCAAGAGGCACGTTTAGGGAAAGAGAGATTCGAGGGCGGTGATGAGGCTGGATGGCATCCCGCAGGCAGCAGCAAGGCCTGTGGTTGGAGAGCCGCGGCTGCCGTGGGCAGTCAGGCTTTGCCGAGAGACACTGACGCGCTGCCTGGGGCAGGTCAGGAAGGGGAGGTGCCGGAGGCATAGGGCCCTAGGACTCCGCAGCCCGGGGAGGGGCGGGAAGGGCGGAGGGCTCTGTCGGCCCAATATTCACAGGTCCTGTGGCTGGGAGGTGGGACCAGGGCGGGGATGGTGCCAGGATGAGGGACAGCAGGGGGCCGGGTGTCGCAAGACCGGAGCGTACAGCCAGGCCCGCTGCCGTCCCAGCCCTCTCCTTCCTGGGGGTGGGTCTGCTGCTATTCTTCCAATTCCAGCACCCAGTTATTTTTAATTTTTCTTTTTAGGTAGCACAAGTTCCAAGTGACCCACTCTCTCCTCTGAGAACATCTTTGGCCAAACCCGATTTTTGACAGGAAACGCTCTCCTTTCCGCTATTTGCAGTTCTGGATCGTTCAGAGGTCCGGACTTGACTCTTTTATTTAGAGAACTATCTTAACTTCCAGGTGGCTACGTTCTCATTACGAAAGCTTAGGCTGCACGGGTCCATTAACACGTGCTTTGTGGTCGCGTAAACGATATTTTATAAACGCCCCCCTGGATGTGAGAAAAACACGTGTTCTCCGTGTTCCCTCTGCATCTGTAATAAAGCTAGTAAGCGAGGTAAAAATTACAGTTGGCCCTTGGAACACGGTGGGGTTAGGGGCGCCGGTTCCCTCGCAAACCCGCCTATAACTCTGACTCCCCCCAAAACCTAACAGCGGACGCCTCCCCCACAACAGGAACCACGGATTAACACGGAGTGTGCATGTGAAGTGTATCTTACGCGGTGTTCTTACGGTAAAGTCAGTGAAGGGAAAGAAGACGACGTGAAAATCACAAGAAGAGATAATACATGCATACACAATGTGCTGTCTTTGTTAAAAGAAGTCCAGACATCGGCGGACCCGTGCGGTTCAAACCCGCATTGCTCAAGGGCCCGCCGTTTATAACCACCACCGACCTTTGTTAAGTGCTCCCTATGTGCCGGTTGTTTGCCCTGTATTATCTCATTTAATCCCCCACCCCCCCCCGAGAACCCCTGTACAGAAAGGGAGGCTGTGAGGCCCGGGGCTAGGGGGTTAAGTTAGGACAGTCACACTACTCTAGAGGGTGTCATCCATTCAACAGAAGTGACGAGGAGCATGGCCAAGTGGAGAAAGAAAGAAAGAGAAAGATCAGGTCCACGGGGCCACTGTCCTGGTGGAGATGCCGAGACCACTCGACCGGGATAGAACAAATCTATCAGTGGCCACTCGGATAAGGTCACAGAGGCCATGGGGCCGGGCGAGGCACGAGGAGAAAAGATGCAGAGGGAGAAGGTCCAGGACTGACATGGGGGAGCAAGCACACCGAGGCCTCAGGCGACAGGGGCAATCTGAGATTCAGGAGCTCCCCCCCCCAAGCCCTCACTGTCGGCATGGGGGGTCGTCTGGGAAGCAAGTGCCTCTGCAGATGCCGGGGCCTGCCCGGATGTACTGCAGGCTTCTCAGGTGGGGCCCGGCCTCTGTGTCCACACCTGGGCACTCTGGCCCCAGCACGGATTTGGTGTGTGCGGGGGGCATGAACCCAGGAGGGGACTTGGAGGGGGGTGGGCATCCAACGCTCTTGAGAGGTTGGGGGAATGGGGTGAGACGGCACAGTCGCTGGGTGCGTTGAGACAAAAGCCCTCTCGCTGGGAGTTTCTGGGAGCCCCGAATCACGAGAAACCCCCAGGGCACTCGTGTCAAAATGCAGGTCCCCAGGCCAGGCCCAGACCTGCTCATCACATCCTCCCGGAAAAGGCCCAGGAATCTGTGTTCCTAACAGGCACCAAGATGGCTGCTGAGGGACAGACGAGTTTAGGAACCCGGGTCAGCCCAGGCTCACCGCCACGTCCCCACCTTCTCATCTTGGAGCAGAGGCAGTTTTTACCCAGAACCAGATGTGATCATGACACGGAGCCCGACCACAGACAACCCCACGTCCATTCCTCTGATGCTCTAAAGATCCGGGACAGGCGCCGGAGAGGCGGCCGGAATCAGCCAGGGCAGCCCCCGGGTGGAGGGCCCCGCAGGCCCACCCCTCACGGAAGCTCTGGAAGGTGCGCACTGCACTGGGGAGGCCAGGCGGTCGGGGCTGACCGTCCAGAACCGAGCTCTTGCTGCCCCCGACTCCCTTCCCTGAGAGTCTGTAAACTTCCCTCCTTCCCCCGTTTTTGGGATCCTCCACAGGGTAATTAACAGGAAAATAATTAACTCTAAGAACAGGTTCTCTGTCGTCTAGCTTGTAAGTAGTTAGCGTGAAACACGGCGCTCGCTGCTCATTTACGGATGCCCGGGAGCAGTGGGGAACACGGGGAATAGTGCTCCAAGGCAGGACACATACTCTGGGCACCGGGTCCGAGCGCGGTTCGCGGTTCCCAGCTGTGGCCTCTTCCCCGGGGCCGCAAGTTCACAGCAGCTGTTGGTAACCCAGGCTGACCCGTCCGTCAGAATCACCGGGACCCCAACACTGGGCCTCCCCACGGCACCTGGTCCAACCGGGCGGGGGGCCCGGGCATCTGCATTTTTGAGTGCCCTGGCGATCCCAGCAGGCAGCAAGGATGAGACCACAATCCAGACCTCTCGGGAAAGTGGACAGACGGACACACCCAGAAGTGGGCGAGAAGAGGGTCCAAAGCCCAAACGGAGTGCTGGCTCTGGAAAAAGGTGGAATGGTGAGACTGCACCAGAGGAAGGCGCCTGAGGCAGGAGAGGCCTCGGAAAGCTGGCCGTGGCCGGAGCTGCAGGAATGGGGTTCAAGGACGTGCGGCAGGGACTCACCAGCGCGGGCCCTAGACCTACGGACACTTGGGGTGCTCTGAACCCCTGGGGCCGGGGCCCAGCTATCCAGAGCCGTGGCTGCGGGGGAGGGTCTGTGAAGCCCAGCATGGGTGGGGGGGTGACATCACAAACGAGCGGAGCCCAGAAACTACGGACTGCTCAAGTCAACGGTATTCGGGAAAGCGGTCAGCGGGAAGACTGTGGACGGGCCCAGGGCAGAGGCTAGAGCAGCCGTGAGGCTCAGGGAGGAGGGACAGGCCGAGGCGAGGCCAGAGAGTGGAGGGAGAGAAGGCAGACTCCCCACATTTCTGAACAGGAAACTTGGCGGCCGGAAGGGGACGCACCAATGCCTCCAAGTCCCTGGGAGACGATGCCACACCCAGCCAGGAAACGCTTTACCCATGCCAAGGCCAGAAAAACTACTCCTGAGCCCCCCCCCAGACTGCCCCCCAATCACTTCTCTCTCTCTTCTACAGCACATGCAGAGTTGGACTGACGCGTCTGGCCAGCTAGACCCACCAGCAGACGAGAGCGGCAGGTGCCGCTTCCTGGGAGCCCCCCCGGCCTTCCGGGCTGGAACGCTGGTGCCGCCGTGTGCCACCCCAGCACCGAAACGGGGCCGCCCCAGGGACGGCAGACTGGGCAGAGGGAGCCTGGGCCGCCAACACCGGTGAGCTTCCCGATGAGCCCTGGACTTCTCACAGCTTCGTCATCCCACAGGACACAGCCGTCGTCTGTGTGCAGGAAGCCACCGTGTGGGGCCTTGCACGCAGCCGCTGAGCCTTCCAACCGGCTGACGCGCACTTTTCCTAGGAAGCCCCCGGAAAATGGAAGCTCTGTGAGGGAGAGCAGCACAGGGCGGGCTCCCTGCGAGCAATGACCCTCCCTGCCCCAGCCTGCGAGGGACAGTCAGCAGAGGGCCAGGCAGGGAGCGTCCCGGAGGAAGAGAGCAGCAGAGATCGTCCCGGGAACCAACGGAAGAAGAGAACAAGGCCTCTTTCAAGAAGATATATCAAACAGACAAAACTAGCCCTACACCTCTTCACCAAATTACTAAAAAGCGGTATTTCATGATACAAATAAAATTCAACCCAAAACACACCTGGGACAACAGACATACCTACAAACAGAAACAATGAAAAGTCGTTTTTCTATTTCGGACAAGTGTTTTATGACTACTATCGGTCATTTTAGATGCTGCTGCTTTACTGAATTCTTTAATGACCTGAGTTATCTTTATCGTGGAATCTCCGGGCACGCCCAGGTATGTTACTGTGCCCAGGTATGTTACTGTGCCATCTGCAAAGAAAGGCAGTCTTCCCTGTTTTCTGCCAACTCCAGTGCCTCTGAGTTTCCCTCTGGTTTAACGGCAGTGGCTCCAATCCCCGAAGCAACTTTAACAAGCATGAGAGCGTGGCCCCTCAGCTCAGTCCTGACCTTGGGGACAGTCCTCAGAGTTCCCCGTTGGAGGAAGATGCTCACTTTAGGGCTCAAATACCTGCGTTTTATTATGTTCAGGAAGGACCATCAATTCCTACTTTTACTGAGTATGTTTGTCAAGGGTGGGTGTCTGGGCGAATTTATAAGTAGGTCCTCACTGTGGCATGAACCTAAACACCCCCCGGGTCACAGCTTCGGGGGACACAACCAATAGTGGGGGAGGGGTGGGGGCGGGAGGCCGGAGGAGGAGGAAGAGACATGCGTGGCTTCACTCAGGACTCAGGGAAGGCAGACGCCCAAAGCCAGGCTGGAACTCATGCCAAGACCCTGAAATCAGCCACAGGGACGCAGATGGCCCTCCTTCCCAGCACAGGGGACGAACATCCTCTGTGTCCGCTTGCCTGTTCCCCTTGGCTCCTGCTTCCCTCAGTGAATCTCCGGACAGCCCCTGGGACACGCACCCAGGACAGGACAAAAGACCCAGCATCGGACTGCAGTCCTGCCTCCCATCTGGGGCCACTTACCCTCCCCAGTTCAGCGTGGCCAGCGTCCGAGTCGTTAGGTGCTGGGATGGGAGCTGGGCTGCAAGGTCGACACTATCTGGTGTGTGAAAGGCACAGAAAACGGGATGGGGCAAGAGTTTTTCAAAGACACATAAACGGCCCAGAATTACTGAATAAATGCCAAATTAGCCCCCATCTCAGCTCACGATTCTCCCTGCACTTGGCATCTACTGAATTAGAGGTTAGAGAAGACGTTGACTGAAATGAGTTTAGACACCACTCTTATCGACAGCATTTTCTCTGCGGGAAAATGCCATAAAAATCACAGATCTTTGTGGGTGTTTTCAGAGCGGCATTTATTTTTATTTTTATTTTTTTTAAAGATTTTATTTATTTATTTGATGGAGAGAGAGAAAGATCACAAGTAGGCAGAGAGGCAGGTGGAGAGAGAGGAGGAAGCAGGCTCCCTGCTGAGCAGAGAGCCCGATGCGGGGCTCGATCCCAGGACCCTGAGATCATGACCCGAGCCGAAGGTAGAGGCTTTAACCCACTGAGCCACCCAGGCGCCCCCAGAGCGGCATTTATTTTGTTCACTCTTTCCTGGTGAGTTACTAGGCACTATTTAGAGATGATTACATTTGGGAAAAATATTAGTTGTTTTTTTTTTTTTTTAAACTTGTGGGCACAAAACCTCTACTAAAATAGGCATTAAATACCGCAAAACCATCCTAAATGTTCCTCAGAGGAAGCAGCTGAGGCTCTGTAACTGAGCACGGATTCTCGATTCGCAACAATTCTCTCACTCACGCCGTCCAGCACCGGAAGACTGGGCTCGTCAACAAGGAGACAGCGAAGGGTGGAGATGCCACCTCTCCCGAGCTTCCAACATGTGGACAAGACAAGCAAAAATTCTAGCGCAGGGTTTCACAGATTTCAGGCGGAATGGAGCTCAGTGAGGAGCTCAGCAGAGAGGCTGCCCCCCGACTCCCAGGAGGCAGGTAAGGGCTGATGAAGAAGAGGAGACAAACAAACTTCTGGGGCCACGGCTGTCCTCGAGGTGCAAAGACGCTCTGACCGCCACTGCGGGCACGGGCCTGGGCAGTACCGGTGTCATGGGTAGGATCTAAGTTAATCAGACCTAAGAGCACTGCAGCCAACGTTTAATCGAAAGAGGAAAACAATCATGAAATTGAAAAAAAAAAAAAAGACAAAAACATCAAAGAGGAATTAGCTAAAAGAAAGAAGCAAACTTTAAAAATATATCTCAAGTCAGGGCGCACTCTCTGACTCCGACAGGCCTAGGGCCCGTTATCCCATATTCCTCAACGTGAACGTGATTTGTGCCTCTCGCTCACGGAACACGCCTCGGTAGAGCACCTCTTTGACACTGTGTGAGGCCCTGGAGCCCACCCAAGGTAAGATCGAGCCCTGCCCCTGAGCCTCCCTGGGTAGAAATAGCAACATAACCCGGCACAGAGTGGTACCATTTGAGCTGGGTTTTGAAGGATGAATAGGAGTTTTCTGAGAGGAAAAGAAAAGAGAGCTTGGTACTCCTGGCCTTGGAGACGACAGCATAAATGAATGGCACTGTGCTCATGCTTACCGTTTTCCCTAAATTCCAAAAAAAATTATATCCCCCACTAAAGTAAAAAATGTCCCTCTATGAACTTGGAGCTAAGTCCCCCTACATTTCCAGAGCCAGGAACCTCAAGGCCTACGTTGTTTAAGGTGGACTCTGACTGAAGGAAGAAATAAATGAGAACCTCAGAGACAAAAACATTGCTTCAGCAGCCCTGCTTTGTTAGCGGGTTACACTGTTACTCTGGTGACACCACTGCCCCAAAAGGCCCTGCCCCAACCCACAGCCACTACACCCCTCACGGTTCTAAGCTCCCAGGGTTGCGTGTGACCCTCCATCAGCATCGTCATCCATCTGACTTCCGTTTCCAATTTTAAAAACAGGCGCTGACTGTATTTCGGTAATTTATTATGCAGCCTCTTAAAAGTTTAAACTTCTGCTTCATTAAGCGCCGGAGCCTAAACTGGGTCAGACGGCCTCCCGGCTGCTGGGGAGACGAGCAGGCGCGAGTGAGCGGCAGCCGCGGACCCCTTACCTCCGTGCACAAAGCCGTGCAGGGTGCAGTCGGAAGGGCCCACCAGGTGGATCAGGCTGGACTGGCTGTAGCCGACCGTGTTCGGCTCTGGAACGGCAAAGGAGAGAGGTTAGGCCGTGGGGCGGCTTGAGGCCTGCGCCCGAGCGCCACGGCATCTGCACGGCCGCCGAGGGCGTCCGAGTGCCGGCAGCTCAGGCGAGAGTCCTCTGCGGAGAACTGTGGTCTCCACGCGCTCCGGTCCGTGAAAGGAAAGGCTTCCAGGGGTTCATCGGCCCCTCGCTAGCGGGTCACCGCGTTCATCCCTGGGGACACAAGCATGCCCAGCAAGGCCCGCTCCCGAGACACAGGCAGCCAGGCAGCACCTCGCGGCCACACGCTCCCAGGGCTGCGGTGACCCTCTGTCTGGACAGTCGGTCCTCTGACTTTCACTCCCAACTTTGTAAACAATCGCGGACGGCGTTTCTGAAACTCATCGTGCAACCTCGCGAGCGTGCGTGTGCACGCTTCACTGAACCCGGCGGGAGGTGGAGACGCTGCAGACTCAGGCTCCCTGGACGGCACCCCGGGACTCCTGCCAGCTCTGACCCGGCCCAGCACTCAGCACCCAGAGGCGTGCCGGCTTTCCCCTCCCGTTCACTGCCCCAGCTCGCCAAATCCCTGGGGGCCTCCCTCCCCTGCTTCTCCCTCTCCCCCCTCCCCCCCGCTGTGGCCAGAAAATCTGGAAGAGGCTACACGTAAACACATGAAATAAAACCCTGTCCCCAGAAGGCAGATCGGACCCCTCGACGCTGCCTCTTCTAACAGGAGCGGGCAACGCTCCCGCGTAGGGTCTTCTGAGCAGGTCTGCCATTGCTTCCACCTTCCAGAGCCTTCCGGGCGTGGCTGATGCTTCTGTCTCCTGCCTAGACGTCCAGCTGGTGCTCAGAGGGGGGTGGCCACTCCTCCCCAGCGAGCCCGGGCACCGCATCACCTCAGACCCTGCTGGACGCTCCGCCACACGGAACTTCAAACCATGTGGCCGCCTGATGAGGTCACGAGGCAGGGAAACCACAGCCCTGGTCAACGGAGACCATTAAGGATTTAAATCCAAACTCATTTTGTACTTGTCCTCAAGCCTCGCGGCTCAGAGGGATCTAGACTCGAGCTGGGAGCGCTCGTGTGAAGGGCCCTCAGCCACATGGGGGGCTATGAAGGGTCTCGGGCTATGAAGGGTCTCCTGCTCTGGGGAGAGGGCCCTCATTCCCACGGGCAGCCGGGCTGCTCCCTCCGCCTCCTCTCCCGGCTCTCTGTGTGAGGTCCCAGCTCCGGCCTTGGGCTCCTGGGCAGCCGTGGAATGGAGGATGCCCACCTGTGAGGCCACATTCTAGGGACCTGGCCGTCCGGCCCACCCATCTGGAAACGGGTCAAACGGTCCTCGCAAGTGGCTCCTCCACGAGCTGGTGGGTGAGGACGCCACCAAAAGCCAGCCAACAGACAGTACCGACGACTCTGAGCAAGGCGGGACGGTGGTGACAGCAACGGCTCCCGGAAGGGCACTCCAGGTGTCCCCTAGGATGGCATTCGGTGCGCGTGGCCCGCGGCTTTGACTCACGGGAGGATTGGCTTCTCCCAGCTGCCCCTTCAGTGCAGGCCTCCCAGACCCCAGGGGTCCAGAGCTTCCTGGACTATCTATCTGGGGAGACCACGCTGGGCCTCAGGGCAACACGACCCACGCAGACACACTGCCCGCCATGGGAAGCAGGACTCGCCCCGCCCCGCCCCGGGTTCTCATCTCACTAGGAAGTGGAAAATACATAGCCCAAAATCCCCGTGGTGCTACGGGAGGTGTGGGGGGACAGTCCCTGCCGGGGAGGGTGCACCCAGCCAGGGCCACGCCTACAGCCGGCCTGGGGGGTCCAGACACCTGGACCCTGCCTGGGGACAGCTGCTGGAGCCCCGAAGCACACTGATGCAGGCCCTCCACCATTACACCTGTCTGAGAGACTCCCCCAGCCAGCACGGGCCAGCCTGCCGCACCCCCGAGCTCAAAGACGGGCTCCCTTAGGTCCTGTCTCTGCAAAGCGTGCAGATGGAGAACAGAAGGGCCCCGAGAACCAAGGGGCACACTCCGCTGCCTTCGTTTGTGTCCCACTCATAAAAGACACAGAAGTCACTCTTCTAGCACAAATGAAAACTAGGAGTCCCAACTTGGCCCAATCTCAGGAAATGCTTTGACCAGCTAACACTTACGCAGGTGGGTAATGACGAAATTTTAGCAAGTTCAGACCACAGAAAATTGCACACAAAAATCTTTGTCCTGTCAAGTATCTATTCAGACGACAAGTCACTTGAAATAATGATCACAGTCATTAGACACCCCCACTGTCTCCGGGGAATGTTCAAAAAAGTATCAGGCCGTGTCTAATAATTTCATGTTCCTAGAACTTGAATTGATAAGCTTTTAAATAAGCGAAAGCACCAAAATTCTGATGGGGAAAAACGATACACCCCTACAGCTGCCCCCCCAGTCCTGCTTCCCTTGGCCGTGAACTTGGCCCCCACAGCGCTCTGCGGGGATGGGCCTGTGTCTGGTGCGTGCGCGTGTTTGCTTCAGTCGCTGGTGAGGTGCCTCCTGCCCTCGGTCCTCCTCAGCGGTCCCTCCCCTGTCCCTTCGTGCTCTGTGTCTCAGAGGCACCACGGTGACACATAAAAAGGCTGGGCAAGAGCAAGGCTGAGCCACAGAGAGGTGGGGCTGGCGGTCACTGCTGCCAGCAGTGCCAGAAGGAATGCATAAACTGGCCCCAGAACAGGGACCCGTCCAAAGGGAAACCTCTATTCTGAGGGTCAAGGGCACGGTTTACAGTCCCCCGGGCTCAACAGGTGGGACACATGGTCAACCTGAAGATAAGCCTGTGGGGCCACAGCACCAGGGGAAAAGGCCGAAAGGAGTCGGGGTGGTCCTGGGAGCTTCTCCTTTCTGCGCCGAGCAAGGCAGGTCAGGAGAGAGACCGCCAGCTTGGGAGCGTAGCGGAGAGTGAGAGGACCCCAAAGACCTGGGCACGGAAAGGTGGGAAAAGCCCACTGCTTCTGGGGACGGAGGGAGGGAGATTAAAGCCCATCACGACTCAGCCCACCAGCGTGTCCACGAGAGAGCCGCAAGGAAGCCACCATCCAGCCGAGAGAGCTCGACAAGTGTGCCTGGGAGGGACGCTGGGTGTGACTGTCACCAGCAGCTGACAGGAAGCCAACACATCGATGCCCACGAAGTTTAGGAGGGACAACGGTTGAAGCCCTAAATGACCTCTGATGTCCCCCATCGCAGACAAGGAAGCCCCTTCGGGAGAGCGGACAGGGGCTGAGGAGCCCCGCGCCCCAAGAGCAGCAGCCCACCCTCCCGCCAGCCCCGGGAACACAGTGTGGACACAGTGCAGGTGCAGGGGGCCTGTGGTCTGCTCTCCGGCCACGGGCCCACAAGGTACCACCTCTAAACCCAATAGGAAACTACACGCAATCCGAGATCCTGCTCCCTGAGGACACGCAGTGGCTGGACAGGCTTCAGGGTGAAATGTCCCACGTGGACGTGGGAAGGAAACGGGACGTGGTGGTCAGTGGGCAGGACCGGGCAGCCCCTTCTCCTCGCCTTCTCCACGCACGGCCAGACCGCACTGCCCAGCCCCCTCGGCAGGCTGCCCTCCCGCCAAAGGGGCACGAGTGGAACGCTACCTGCTTTCAGCCCAACCCATGCAAATCCCGGGTGGGGGAGCCCCCTGATCTTTCCCCTCCCGAGGTAACCCCGAAAGCTACATGTTGAAGACGCACCACTATGAGTCCACCCCACCGGCAGGGCGCCCCCCGATCAGGAACATTCGGTTTGGACCTTACGAGAAACAAGCCTCTACTAGTTCAGGCGCTAGGATTTCAGGGTTCCGCAGCCACGGCAGCTACCACGACACCGGCTAACAGGGTACCTAATGTTTGGATCTCAGCATCACGACAACGTCCAGAACCCGAGTGTGGTCCCCGGGGCAGCAGCGGGAGAGGTTCAACGCGACTATAAACATACACGGAATTCCCCCTGCCTGGGTTTCCAGCAGGGGAAACAGAGGCAGAGAGATTAAATCCCCATGGAGGCAGAGGTGGGATTCTGATCCGGGCAGCCCGACTCTAGACAACGTGTCCCTCACCGCCCTGCCCCGTCCCCTCACGCCTCGCTCCCTCCCCGGAACGAATGCTGATGGGCGCAGGAAGGTGGGGCCGGGTCAGATCCTGGGAGACCCCAGATGGACACTGAGCACTCTCAGGGGCGGCCGGGCTCGGGCTGACCACAGGGAGGCAGAGCCTGGGCCCCGCCCAGCAACCGGAACCGGGTTTCTTCGTCATCAACCCGACCGCCCCCAGATGGCTCCAGATGGCCACGCAGTCCCTCCACGGTCAAAGCTGGACCTATGACGGTTGTGGATCAAACAGTTCAAGGAGATTGTATTTTCTCTTGTCAGATGGAGAAAACGATAAAAAACAACTGGGTTTTAAAGAACTCCCAGACTCTGAGAGGACACATGAAGGATGAGGTCAACCCCGCGAGGGAGTTGCTAGGCAACCGCCTGCCGAAATCGGGTTCTGGTGTCAACCGTGAGAGAGGGCTGCAGATATGGGGGGTGGCAGGGTCCTCCCCCAGGGAGGGGCTAGAGTGTCCCAAAGACCCCCAGTGCCGAGCTCATGCTCTGCCCTTCCTGCTGAGCTCCTGTCCCACTGGCCGGTCCTGGGGAGCCCACCCTGCCCTCCCCGGGGCACCGGGAGGCCCTCCTGCAGAGGCCCAACCCCGCCCTCCCAGGGCGAGGCCCGTTCTACCAGGAGACTGAGGTCAGAAATGCAGGCCACGTTCCGGGGCGCCTGGGTGGCTCAGTGGGTTAAAGCCTCTGTCTGGCTCAGGTCATGATCTCAGCGTCCTGGGATCGAGCCCCGTGTCGGGCTCTCTGCTCAGCAGGGAACCTGCTTCTCCCTCTCTCTCTGCCTGCCTCTCTGCCTACTTGTGATCTCTCTGCCAAATAAATAAAATCTTAAAAAAAAAAAAAAGAAATGCAGGCCACATTCAAAAACACCAAGGAACAGGCATGGGACTTCCTTAAGAAGCATTTAAAAGCCAGTCCCTAAGCCAATCATCTAAGAAAGACACATTTTTATTGGAACATAGAAAAATAAAAATAAAAGCTTGTAAAAATCTATCAAGAAATGAGATTCAGGGTGGCTCTGTTGGATAAGCCTCTGCATTTGGCTCAGGTCACAATCTCAGGGTCCTGGGATGGAGCCCGCCCGCATTGGGCTCCCTGCTCCTTGGGGAGCATACTTCTCCCTCTCCCCCCCAGCTCATGCGTGCATTATCTCTCTCTCAAATAAATAAAATCTTGAAAAAAAAAAAAAAAATCTTGAGATGCAGAATGTCACCTTTGATTAACAGCACTGGAGAATGATAGATTCTGAGAAACAGGAGAGCAAACACGAAATAACCCCATGCGTGAAGGGACTTAGGCTGGAAACCGTGAGCATTTTATTCAGTTTCCCAGACAGTCAGAGGAGGAATCCAGAACTGGCTTCACCCCAAGCACTCACCAGAAAGGGCCCACAGAGCGAGGGGCACCCAAGCAGTCCCCGCCTGCCGCCCAGACTTCCTCCCGGCCCGGCCCTGCTGCTGCTCGGTTGACACTGTCTCCCCCTCCCGTCTGACGAGAACACTGGTCACTGGGTTGGGGACCCCACTGGGTAATGCAGAATGGGTCTCATCCCGAGACCCTTCACTCGATCACATGAGCAAACAGCCTTTCTGCAAATAAGGGTCCCGAATGGGGATGGACGGGTCTTTGGTGGGAGGGCTGCCATTGCGCCCCCTCCGGCATCCCTGCTCCGGAATACCCCCAGCACCAAGTCTGTACCTTTCCTAAGACACCACCTCTCCCTCACGTCGCTGGGCAGCCCCCCATGTCTCTGCCTGACCAGCACGCGTGCCTGCGCCCCCGAGAGCAGAGCCCGGGTCTGGCGTCGCTGCTGCCGGCCTCCGTCATCCCGAGTGACCCCAAGGCCCGTCTTGTGGGTGACTGTGTCAGAAACCGATGTCTATTCCAGCAACTTCTTTCTGATGGATACCAACAAGTAAGTTATCATTTTGGCGTTCGCTGACAAGCAGATGTGAAAGAACAGTGAAGACACTCCCCCCGCCCCCCCTCCGCCCCGCACAGGCCACTGGCCTTCGCTGTGGGCAGGTCGAAGCTGGACCATGAGAAGGGTAAGGGGGAGACGCACATGAGGGGACCAAAAGATCCGCAGATTCCTGTGCCAACCGCACAGGCACTGCCCGGGGGACCCAGGAGGTCCTGTCCTCACTCGCACAGCTGCTGGGTAGTCGCCAGCCCCCCTGCCCTGAGGCTGGATGTGGCCCGAAGCCCGGGCAGGCAGGTGGGGGACCAGGAACTCGGTCCAGTCTGTGCCCTGGAGTCCACCATCGTCCTGGTTAGCAAGAGCCGGGGTGCAGTGCGGAGGGGGGAGCCCAGGGCACAGGGGGCCACATCAGCGAGGAAAGGGATTACTTGGAACAGGTCCTTGGCTCTCAATGACCAAATCAGGAACTCAAACACACCTGTGTCCAGGGCACCCCGAGGGGTCACCCCGTGGACCCCCGCACAGAACACAGCACGTTCTCCACACGGATGACATGTGCTCGTTGTGTGTGCAGGGGAGACACCCGTTATGGGAAGACGCACGAGCCAAGGGCTCACCGTGGCCCGATGGGAACAAACACCTCCGGAGACCCTGCGCTGAACCGCCTGAACCCCAGGGAGCTGTCCGTTAGGGACACGGGGAGAGACACCAGCCCTGGACCTCTCAGTCTGGGTTCTGGACGGACACGTGGCTAACGCCGGCCGGGGACGGCAAGACCAGGAGGACGCGGAGTGAGGAGAAGCCGGTGGGCCCGCAGACGTCGGAGGGCCAGGCTGGTGAGGAGCAACGTGGAAAGAGCCGCTGCCATTTTTATGAGCTGCCTGATTTTTATGAGCTGGAAATTCCATCAAAAACGTGCTCCTGAGCCCCCGTGGGGGAAGGACCCGACGGCACCTCTACGCACAGGCTCGCTCCCGGGCGCCCACGCAGTGGGGGCTCTGCCTCAATACTCCACGGGCTGCAGGCCACCCCCCCGAGCTGTCCCGTCCCCTCGGGTTTGTGGGGACAGAGGACAGGGCCCCCAGGACCGCACCCACAGTGAGGGGCTGCACCGACCCCAAGAGGAGAAGATTCATGAGCCTGCCGCCTTCGGCACCTGCCGGCAGAGCTGAGCCCCCCATCCTGCACCCCAGCTTTTACCTGGGTTCAGGACGGGCTGGACGATGTCCCCGTTCCTCCACTTGGTCTCCATGCGCTCCAGCTTCTGGGCCTCGTACCGCTTCCGGCCCTCCTCCTCCTGCTCCTGCCGGGGGTACTGCGGAGAGGGGCACACAGAGGGTCAGGCCGGCAGCCGGGAGCCGGCCCTCCGCCCCTCGCCCTCCCCGGCCAGGCGCGGCTCGGCCTCCCGGGCTCAAGGCTCTCCTTGCATGGTCTCCAGTCACGGAACCGGGGCCGTCCATCCCTATCCTGATAACACAGACTTAATATAACCAATAAAAACACAGAGAAGGTGAAAATCTCACGTATCCAGAGATAAGCTGACTCGAACGTTTGCTTTGTGTCTTCCTCCAACTGTTCTCGTGCCCACGTGTAGATAAGAGTTCCCCCGTGCCATGTGCCTCATTTTCCAAGGAGCACTGTTTCCTCCTCCACCTGCATCGGCCCGACTCCTCAGCCTGACGGGACTTGGGGGATGGACCCAGTACCGAGCGCATCAGGCCTGCTCCCTGCCTTTCGCTGTTCCAACAACATTCTGTCAACAATCTCCGTCACATTTTACACGTGCCCCCCTCCTTCCTAGGATGTGTCCCCGGACACAGAACCACAGAATCACGGGAGCCCCGACGGGGCGAGGGGAGAGCAGGTCTCCCGCATGCCTCCCGCATGCCTGACACCCTCACTCTGCTGACCGCCCAGCCTGTCTGACGGGTTGCACACTTACGGGAACGCGCACCAAAGCTATGACAGTCCCAGCAAAGCTCTCCTCATGGATCCCGGGTGTTCGGACCCAAGAAGTTAAGAATAAACATGAATATAAAACTCGGCACCAAAACGGGTTCCTGTAGGCACAGCGGGGGATGCTGGGTTTCTCCAATGTGACACCAAGGGCCCTGTCCTCCAGGCCAGTGTAGGACACGCACACGCCCTCCGTGCGGGACCCCTCGGAAAAGCCCCAGGCCAGGTCCCCAGGGGCCGGCTTCCCCCGATGCCCCTCTCCCTTCCTGCCGACCATGGCCCAGCCAGCCTCCCCTTGGTTAGCTCTGACATCTGCCCCTGCCTTCCCTCAGGTGGCATTTCCTGAGCCGACAGAGAAGCTTCTGTGCTCAGGGCCCCATGGGGCCCTCTCCACCCCCCACAGAAGCCTCTCCGACTTGGGCAATTTCACTTTAGATGGCAATTTTGAAAGACCTTCTTTCAAAAGCCTGTTTTAAACATCTTGATTTTCCTGCTCGTGGCTCTGCTCCAAATCGCACAGGCCTGAAGACCACCCCGTGGCTTAATGACCATTATCTGAGGCTTGAGAACCTGTCTCCCAAGGAGGCTGAGAAAGGGGCTGAGGAGTCGGTTCACAAGAAACAAACCCCGACTGGTGAAGTTGCAGTGGATAATTTAACCTTTCGTCCATAAATAAACCGGGGCCTCCTGCCCCACCGTCCAAAGTAAAGAGCAGAGTCTGTGCTGTACCTATCCGGTAAAATTCACGGCTGAACTCAAGTGTCCTCCAGAAACGCCTTTTAAAGAGATTTTTTTAAAAGAAAGAGCCAACCTGCCGAGCCTCATAAATCCTGGCCGTGTGAGCGCACTGCTCGGGCCTGGGCCGTCGCACGCGGCTGGCGGGGCCCCGGCCGGACATGAGCCAAGAAGATGAGCCAAGAAGACGGAGGAAACCCAGCCGCCTCCCAACGCCGGCCTGCTGGCTCTGAATCTGGGGATAAAACCACTGGAAGTCCCAGCAAGGGGCTGGGACCCCGCCCTCACCCCCAAGGGCTCGTCCGGCCCAGCTGATGTGACGCGGAAGGCAGCTCAGCCCACAGGTCCAAGAGCCTGGGCAGACTTTGAACTTAAGCGCACACTCAGACCCCAGGAAAAAGAAAAAGCCCGACAAACCCACGTGCCCGCTCTAGGGTGCCCCCCAGCCTGTGCAGGGTCACCGCAGGGATACTGAGGTCCCTGCTCCCTGGAGAAGGGGGCGGAGCCAAGTGGCAGCAGCCGACGCAGAATCCCGCCGCGCGGGGGCGACAACCAGGCGTCATCCAGGGAGACACACAGGGGGCCCATCTACACACGCGCGCTGTGTTCTGTGACATACGTGTGACATACATGTCTGTGGCACAGACGTACACCCGAGAGACGTGTGTAACATGCACACACCTGGTCAGAGAGGTGAGTGTATTCTCAAAGAAAGGACAGCGGTCTGTAAAAGGTCGATGGCGGGATTCTGGGGGCGGGGGTATTAGAAAGCCCGTGGCCCCCCCTACCAGCGATGAGCATGATGCCAGAGAGACTCCGAGCCTTCCAGGATCGATCAGGACAAGGAAAAGAGCAGACCTCTATCTCAGACCAACTGAAGGCTTCTCGGTGGGGCTCCCATGGGTTGGGGGGGGTCAGCTCCCCTAAATACTGGCGTCGGCTGCAGCTGGGAGCTGCGTGGCTTCTCCCGTCCGGAGCCCTCTCTGCGTGCACCTCCACAAGGGCAAAGCTGGAATCTATGTCTTACCAAGGCTGGCTAAACAAAGGGGCTGGGAAAGCTCCAGGCCCCTCTGGGATGTGGGGGTGAGTGCTTCCTCAGGGGGGACGGGAACCGGCACGCCGCCCGCCCCTGCCCTGCTGGCTGAAGACCCGGAGCTCTCAGCCCCGGGCCCCGAGGAGCCAGAGGAAACAAAGGCTCATGGGTTCGGCCCCGGAATCTTCCTTCAGTACCAACCCCTGAACGTGTAGCATCGGGTGCCGAAGCCACAGAACGGCCTGCCGGAGACTTCCGCAATCTGCGGCGTCTGAAAATGCAATCAGCTCGATAATTAGGTCTTATTTCCATGCGATGCGGCAGACCGAGCACCAAGTGCTTGGTGGGAAAGATGAAAGCAGGGGTGGGTATGCTTGTAATTTCCGGAGAGAAAACTCACTGCGCCTCAGACTCACTCCTGCTTCTCGGGTCCTGCCCCCCGCCCCCCGCAGGGAGGGGAGAGACAGGGAAGGAGGGAGGGGCGGGGCGGGGCCGCACGGAAGGGCAGTGCTCTGGGGTGAACAGCGTGTCCAAACTGAAGCTCGCACGTGACCTCTGACAGATCCGGGGTCTGGACGAGGTAAGGCTGCGGCAGAACGGACCCCTCGCTTGTGCAGGGACCCGTGGCGCCAGCGCCGTCAGCAGGTGGTGGCACTACGTCCCTTCTCTCGTGGGACCAAAGGACCAGCCACCCATCCAACCCAGGCCAAGGTCTAAGCACCTTTCCCGTTCCACGTGGAGAAGGCTCCCTGTCTCAAGACAATTTTTTAAGTATCTAGACCGCACAGCAGCTAGAGCCCCGCAGGCCGCCATCCCTACCTGGGCCTCGCCTCCCCCTGGGGCCCAGGCAGGGTGTGCGGTCAGACCCTGGGCTGCCACGGGCAGAGGTGGGGGTGGGGGGAGTTCTAGGGGGCGCCCCCGGCAGTGTCATGCCTGCAGGGGTGCAGGGCGGGGGAGACAGAGCGGGCTCCCCCAAGCGGGAAGGGCCTGCACCCGGGCATCCCCGTGAGGCGGGCAGGACCCAGCATCTCCGCGAGCTCTGTCCGAAAAGAGCAGGTGCCAGTTCCCACGGCTGTGGTTCCCGGTTTCATGGTTTTAAAAATCTGTTCTCTGCCCAAGCGCAGGAAAATGCTCCTGGCAGGGCTGATACCGCCCTGGCCATGGGATGGTTCCTTCTAGAACAGCTTAGGTGTGAGAATAGAGCCACAGGTCTCCACCGAGGAGCTGTCATGCGTATCCTGGAAACACGCAGGGACTTGGGCGCCATGGGAGGAGGGGAGGGGTCACTTTAAGGAAGGAACGAAATCCTGTCGACTCGACATTCACCCTCCAACAGCCTGTGCACCCAAGCGTGTGCCCACAGCGGCCGGGAATGAATACGATGGCTCCCTTCATGCAAAGACGCTTCTGTCTGCAGCAAACCACGGTGAGGGGACCAAGGGCATCGGGGGAAGAGGCGGGAACAGAGGTGTCTGAGCCTCCGTCTGGTCGGGGGCCGAGATGGGGAGTGGCTGGCCTGGACCACACAGCCGGGAGGTCCCGGCTCTCTCAGAAGGACCCGGCCCCCGGCACTGTTCCGACCCCCGCCTTCCCTCTGGTCGGGACTCGAGGAAGGGACACGAGGAAGGGCACCCCCGGGAGGGGCGCCCCCCCCCCAGGACGGTCCCAGCATGAACGAAACCTGCACGAAGATCCCAGCCGGGGACAGCCCGCTCCACCGGCAGACCTGGCCCCCAGCCCCCGCCGTTGCTGTCCTGAGATGCCTGGGTAGCCTGTGCCATCTGCCCCCCCGAGAGAAGCGGAGGGGGGTCTCCTTACCACGACTGGAGGCACCTCCAGGACCTTGTCCACGTTCTTCAGTGACAGGGGCACGTACCACAGGGTGGCCTTATTGGTCAGCTTTTTCGTACCTTCGGAGAAAGAAACTACGTGAGTGATGGCACAGGGTGAGCACAGGGCAGGTGGGGCTGAAGCACAAGGTGGGAGCGCCCGCACAGAGCATGGGGAGCGCCCCCATCCCCCCCAGTGCTGCCCCCTGGAGGCTGCTGGAAAGACTTCAGCTCATACACAGGGGGTCCCCGCTTTCCAGCATTTGCTAACACAGAGGGCTCCTCCCCTTTACGGGTCTTTGACAGGAGGCGAGTTTGATCTTCGCCATGCCCAGAAGCCTGAGGAGCCTCGGGTGGGGCCCTCGCCAGCCACCTCCGGGAGAAGTGGGGACAAAGCCGCGGCATTCAGGCCCCGCTGCGCTCGAGTTTCTGTGAACAGATCCAGCCGACCCTGAACTTCCCATCGAACACACTCTGCTGGGGGGCTTCACGCCACAGAGCTCGGCGAGGGAACATCCACCTGCTGAACATGGCGAGGAGCTCCTGCCAGATGGGGGCCAGGACAGCGGCCCACGGACGCGAGGCTCGGGGACACACGGAGCCAGAGCCCACACGGGCAGCCCCGGGAGCAGCTGCGGCCGGGCCACAAACCGGAGCACAGTCGCATGGCCAGGTGGTCCAGGCCCGTCCTGCAAGGTGGGAGGCTTCCCACCCAATGCTCGGATTTGCGGCCACCGACTCAGAACTCCCATCAGAGTGGAGTGCTGAGAGACGGGCAGTGGGCTGCTGACCCCCCTGTGGGCTGAGTGACAGGAAACAGAATCTTCCTTGGGGCTACCAGAGAGGTCTGTCTGGGCTGAGAACCATGGGCCAGAAAAGCCCAGAGATCACATGGTCCCCACTCCCACCACTTGTACAGGAGGAGCCTGGAGCCCAGAGAGGCCAAGGGGTTTACCTAGGGTCACACAGCAACTTGGTGCTATCGTGTGTATAGACCTACACCTCCAGGGTCCCAGGACTTTCAGGGAAATATCTGCAAGGATGCCTTAAAAAGTAGCTTCCTCAACACAGAAGATATTCCGTGTAGAGGAGAACAGCAAAAGGACAGGAAATAAAGGGAAGTGAGTGGGGAGGGGAGGAGCAGACAGGCATCCTCTCTAATGCCCCTCATGGAGCTCCCTTCCTAGCCGTGCTTTCTGACCTGCCTTCCCAAAGGGGGCCGGGGGCTTTCGCTTCCTCCCCCGAATACAGCCCCAAGGCCCAGCCGAGCCCTGCGGTCACGTGGGAGGGCGAGCCCACGGCGCCCGGGCCTGGACCCCGGCCCCATCAGGACAAGAGGCCCCCTGCGCTTGGGAACCACAGGCCAATACACGGAAAATATTCTCACTGCACTTTGACTGAGAGTGAATCTGACAACCTGCTTTTGGGAATAAAGATTTCCTGTTTGACTCTGCCAGAGCCAGCCTGACAAGCTGGTTTCCATGGAAACCCGGAGTGGCCCTCCTCTAGACCCAGATGAGCGCCACGGGCCAAATGAGGCAAAATGTGCTAATTGTACTTTCTCCGTCATTTAATAAAACCATCAAAAGACAATTGCGGCATTAAAAACACCTCTTTTAAAATCTTAAGAGCTCCCAGCTATTTTCTGGAGCAATTTGCAACAATCAGGTCCCAGTTAGCTTAATATTTTGACAGTTGCCGGAGATGAATGAGCCGACTCGAAGGCAAGTTTGCCGGTTGTCTGCCTCGGCGTGCGCTCGCCCGGCTGCCTCCTGGCAGGCGGCACAGCCCCAGAGGAGGGGGACGCACTAGACAGGGGACCCTTGCCTCCTGGGGTCTCAGTTCCTTCCCGGTCCCCTGTCAGGGTCACCCTGGGTCCATGGGCCAGGCACTGTTGTAGGCGGTGGGGGGGACCGCAGGGGACAAGGCAGCCACCAGCCCTGCCCTCACATCCTAGACACGTGGGCAGAAAGACACACGTCAGGACAGAGAGGGAGGCCTCGAGAGACGCGGGGTCCCAGAGTAAGAGCGATCTGCACGGATCCCAACTCGGAAAGACAGACGGAGGACGACCGAGACGCAGATGCCCAGACGTGGTAATTACAGAAAGAGACGCAGAGATGAGAAAAAGAAAGACGGACCTGTGGTGGTGGAAGGAGAATAGAGGCCCCGGGCCCTTCGGCAGGAGGTTCTGGGGCAAGAGGATCCACACACGGAAAACAGCCATAGCCCTCGGGGCTCCAAGAACGGCTGCCCACTTCATGCAACAGGGGAGGCCCGAGGGTCAGGAGGCCCCGTGTGGAGAAGCACAGTGGGGTCACAGAGCCTGCACCCCTGTCCCGTGAGATGGGACGCCCACAGCCCTTCTCCTCACCGCCCATTCTCTCCTTCGCGGGGCGGAGTCTGTGTCCCGGCGGCTGTGTCCCCACCCTGCAGGGAAGGAGCGAAGCCGAGGCCGAGCGACCAGGTGCTGGGGGGGGGGGGGGGGTGCATCCTTACTGGTGGGGTGGAGGGCTGCCATCTCCCCGCCATGGCCCCAGGCCAGAGCCCCCTGCCCCACAGTGGGAGCGGTCCCTTAGAAGTCAGGCGGAGTGTGTCATTCTAGACAAAACCCTCTATCAGCTTCCCGTCTCCACACAGAAACACAGATCTTCCGACAGCCTCTGTTCCTGGGGTCGTTCGTTCACTCCATCATTCATTCCCCCATAGTTATCAGCTCTACGTCTGCTAGGAGCCAAGAGAAGCTGCCGGGAAGAGGACAACATGACTCCTTCCCTCCAGAGTTCACAGTCGAGGGCAGGGCTTCTCAGCCTCAGCACAAGGACACGTGGGACTGGGTCCCCCTTCGCGGTGGGGACCCCCCGTGCATGCAGGCTGTGCAGCCGCAACCTGCCCTCCCCCCTCTGGAGGCCGGCATCTCTGCCCCGATGGTGACAACGAAAGATGTCCCCTTGAGAGTCACTGTGCTGGGGGTCCAACGCTGCGGGGCTGAGCTCTGCTTTGCAAGTCAAGAACGCCGGTCTCCCGGCCTCTTCCCCCCATTGGCCAACAGGGAGCCGCTATGTGGTTCCTCAGGGGTTCCTCAGGGGTTCCCCAGGGGTTCCCCTGGGGCCAGAAATCTGGAAGGTGGCCCCGCCCCCATCTGAAGTCCCTGGCTCCCTGCTCCTGAAAATCACCATGAGAAAGCCACACTGCTGGGACTGCCACCCAGTCGAGGGAGAGGACACTTGAAGATGGGAGAGCAGCAGAGACAGTGACTTCCTGTCAACCCCCAGCATCGCCCAGGTGAGGAGGCCTGGGCCACAGGGACCCCAAGGCCCCGTGCTGGGAAGACCATGCCCGGGTATCCCTTTCTGGGCCACGGTGTGCGGCATCCACGGTCCCTTCGATGCCAGAGTCACAGGCTGCCACGGGGCCTGGCCACAAACACAGGGCACAGGGGGCTGAGTGCTCCCCGAGCACAGACCCTCGCTCGGCTAAATCGTTCACCGCACTGCGGCCGGGCCTGCTGAGGACACCGGGGTGTTTCGGATGGACAACTGGGCTCCAGGCCCGGGGAGGGGAGAAGCCTGAGCCCCTGAAAGGCAGCCGCGGCCAAGGAAGGAGCGGGGGTGGGGGTGGGGGGCACCAGGAGAAAGACCAGAGGACCCGGGCAGCTCCCGCCTCCAGAAGCAGCGTGGACTGTCCCCTGCGTGGGACGACGTGGGACGACAGGGTGGCCCAGGGCAGGGAGGGGGGCAGCAAGGGGACAAAGGGGCCTGCCTTCCTCGTCAGCAGCCCGGTTATAAAAAGCAGCAGCAAGCGTGAAGCAGAGCCACACTCTGCTGCAGAGCCCAGTGGGAGGCTGAAAAGGGGTTTCCATGGCTACCACGGGAGAAAGCGAATATTCAGATCAAACCAGAGTCAAAGGTTCGCCTGGGGAGCTTCAGCCTAAGCCTGGAACGCAGGGCCCGGGGTGCAGGGAAAAGGGCGGGGCAGCGACCCACTCCCCCGCCCCCACCCCGCCAGTGGCTCTCACCCACAGGGGACAGCAAGGAGGGTGGGGGAGGGGGAGACAGCAGGGGGCCGGACGGCGGCTTGTGCCCTCCCAGCCCACGGCCACCCCTCTACCCCAGAGGAGCTGGACACCTGGCCTCCTCCCGGGGAAGGCAGGAGGGGCAGGGGCTGCGCACAGGGGCCAGAGCCTGAATCCCACTCAAGGAGCTCACGGTCGGACGCCCTGCCTAACCTGTCCCTGTGTGCAGAACAGCGATGGCAGGAGTGGAGCTGGGAATGGAGGGATGTCATTCACGGATGGCGTCCGTGCCGGGCCCCCATCAGCGTGAGCCACGGCTGCTGCGAGCTGGCTCGTGCAGAAGTTACCTGTGAGGATGTTTTCCGACATCACGTGGACCTGGACCTCCACGGAGTGCTTGGAGGTGTAGGTGATCTCCGCGCTGACGTGCGCCACCTCGCCGATGCACATGGGCGACAGGAAGTCGGTGCGCTCGACGCGGGCCAGGGCGGCCACGCAGCGCTCCTGCGGAGACCGGAGACAGGTTAGCCCCGACCCTGGACGTGCGCCTCAAAAGCAGCCCTTCTTTTTCTCACTGCGAAAGTAACGCCATTTACTGACATCACACGTTCCTAACTGCAAATCTACGGGAGACACAGAAAGGCCTCACGGGGACGCCCCAAAGCAAACGCCCGCGGGATTCTCTGAGCGGTGAGGGTGGGGAGCGGCTTCTTTTTTCTAATTTTTCTACAAAAGACCTGTATTACTTCCATAATGAAAAGTAAAAAAAGACATACTCATTACGCAAAATATGGGAAATACACAGAGAAGCAGACCGAGGAGGGAAAATCAGTCCTCCCATCCGAAGAGAACCTCGGTTTCTATTTCGGGATCTTCCTTCCCAGGCTCTTCTCCCCAGGAATGGGATCTCCCCGGTTCATTTGCAGTTATTCGGTCTCATATGGTCATGCAAACATCAACAGACGTGTCCACAACCTGCTTTCTTCCCCACTCAAAACAAGGAAAAATAACCTGCTTGCGTGACAAACGATGTTTTGCAATCAGTGTTCCTTTATTTAAATGTTATTTATCCTTCAAATAGGAACCCATTTGCAGGACTCGAAATTCAAAGGAAGGAAAGGGTATAGGGTACCAGGTGTGCATCTTGTCACTGGTCCCCAGCCACCCAGGACCCTGTTGGTGACGGATCGACGTGGCCGCCAAAGGACCCACGTCTGGAGTGCCATCTGGAGGGCACACAACAGTCGACGCTGGGGCTCACCCTCTAACGAACCTGACTTCCTCATTCTTCTGCATGGCCCTTACCACGACTGACGTCACTTTCCACAATGGACACAGTCTCCATTGCGAAAGTATGTTTAATGGCCAAATAGAATGGAATATTCCATTATCAGAGGTTTGGGTCCAGCTGGGTCCGTTCGCTTCTTATTATAAACAATCCTGCGATGGGTGTCCTTTTACTTAAATCATTTTCAGTACTGGGGGCTGTTTCCCAGATTGAAGGGACACTTTGGTGTATGTTTCCAAAGTACTTCTCAACAGTGGGACCTCAGACCCTCACTGCCAAACAGAGTGCTTGGCCTGTCTGTCGCTTTCTTCCCGAGACCAGCCCGCTTCTCCAGGAGGCCGGCACAGGAGTGCGAGGCTCTCCGGCTACCCCTGGGCTGGGCGGGGAGCAGGGGGTGGGAGCCTGGCTATCTGGCCCTGCCCGCTCTGGTACTCGCCTTCCCAGTTAATCCTCGCAGCACCCCTCGTGCAAGGGTTGGCGACACCGAGCTTGTAGTACGGGTCACTCTGAGCCCCGGAGGTACCACCTGCGGTTATCTGTGCAAGAGCCCACCTGCTGCCTCACGGACGTGCAAATGCCCTGGGCCCCCCTCAAGCCGACGGGACCTGCCTCGATGGAGGGTCAGTCAGGGAACCTGAACCTTCACCCCTCCCAGGTGAGTCAGGAACATGGGGTTGGGGGTACCTCCAGTTTCTGTTCCTATAAACGTGCCAGAGTCAGGTCTCAGCAAGCAAGGGACCAGAGTGGCCGGGAAAGGTTCCAGGGCTAAGCTGTCGCTTCTCTGATCTGCACCGGCTTCCCCCCGACTCGCCCCCTAAGTCACACTGACACTAGAACAAAGTGCACCCCAAAGTAGACTTCTGTGGCCACAGCACCACCCACTGGCAGAAAGCTGGAAAGGCACGCGCTGAGCACAGCAGGACAGGAGCGGAGGCCCCACCTCTGGGCCGCCTGGCGCCGTTGGCAAGCCCCGAAACAGCGTGAAACCGGGTGTCTTCTCTGGAGAGTGCGTAAATTTTGGTACGGCTACACTCACACACAGGTAACACACATTTTTAATGGGGATGCAGCTTAGTCTTGGAGGGACCTGAGCTCCACCTTAGTGTCCTTTCTGGGAGGAGGAAAGATGATAAAATGCCTGTACGCTGAGATGAAGGAGGTGAACGGTGTGGGCAGGTGACCTGCGTTAGGCGACTACTGACCCTCGGACACTCCGTGGCAGGGAGGGTCATCGGCTTCTGGGCCGCGGCTGACTGCGGGTCCACCAGGGGACCAGAGGCCGCAGATCAGGAGGGAACTACTGGCACGGAGCCAGGCACTGGGCCCGGTGCGGCATTCAGGGGAGTGAGTCGGAGCGCCTGCCCTCGGCTTGGGTCTGGGCAAGGGGACGGATGACAAATAAGCAAACAGGACAAGGCCACATGGTGGCAGGTGCTCTGATAGGGCCGTGTGGTTAGTGCTGGGGGTGGGGGCGGCCTCCCGACAGAGGGAGCGTCTGAGCTGAGGCATGTATGGAGAGGTGGAGGCAGGTATGGGCGGTGTGCACCCTCTCCAGCAGAGGGGAGAGCGGGCAGGATTGTGCAGGGCAGAGGATGGGCGGGGGAGGGGCGCGCAGCAGGAGGTGCGAGCTAAGGGGTCAGCAGGCCCTCAGGGGCCAGGACGCTGCAGGAAGGGCAGAGAACCCGAGCAGACGGCTGAGTTTTTAGTCCCTGCACTTCAGAGTGGCGTGAACTTTGAGCAGGTGGCATTTCTGTTCCCTTCCGTGACCTGGAACACAGACGCAGTGACCCAGGAGGAGACGGAGCCGCTCTCCACACTGTCCCAGCGAATACTGCCAGCACACACCTGCCACAGGAAGCCCTCGGGCCTGGCACAGGTCGCCTGGCAGAGGCCTCACCCCTGCTCTTCTGGGTTGGAAGCCGCATGTTAGGAATCTTAAGCTTGCTTCCAAAGGAGAGAAGGAATGTCTATAGGGCAGCCACTCCGGAGACCTCTGCAGGAGGGGCAGCCTGAGAGAGACAGGTGGGGGGCCTGGGGGCTCTCCGCCAGACTGAGGCACGGGCAGCACACGTCCAGACCCAGGGCAGAGGCAACTTGACCGTGAGCCGCTGTCAAGGGCCTAGCAGGGCACTGGGCCTGCCTCAGGCATTCCGTAAAGAACAGGTGCGACCCAAAGATTCAAAACACGAGCCAACCAACACCTGTGTGCAGTAGGAGGACCTCCGAGCTGAACACACCTCTGGCTGCCTGTGCCTCCAACACAGCCCCGGACCTCCCTGCTCCTGGGGCTTAAAGCGGGAGGGGCAGTCCCCGCCCCCCCCCCCCCCCGGGAGCGCTCTCGCGAGTCTCCCCCAGGAAGGGCCCTCTGCCGCCCTCCCAGAGGTGACCAGTATCACAGTGCTCGCTGGGCTCCGGAGCAGCCACGGGGCGTGGAGTCAGGACCACGGCTTCGGAAGCAGAGCCAGAAGGAGCAGCGCGAGGCCCTGGGCTCAGCTCCCGGCTCTGCCACTCGCTAGTGGGGGCGGCAGGCTGCTGCCAGGATCCGAGGGGGTGACCCGTGGAGACAGGGGTGAGCCGCCCCTCTCACAGACACGTGGGCGTCAAACGTGGGAGCGAGCGGGTCCAGAAAGGTTCCCTCTTGCGACAACGACTGTGTGGGCTGCAGCTGCCCTACTCCCACGCAGGCCGCCCTCGGCAGATGCCACCATAGAGAGCGCCACTCTGTGGGGCCTTCAGGAAGCTCGTAACTTCTCTAGGCCTCCGTGCCTCACCTACAACATGGCGTTAAGATGACGGCTGGGAAGATTCCAGAGAGAAAAGGTCAAGCACACAGTGTGGCCGCTGGTGCACCGTAAGTGCCTATTCAACGGAAGCGCTCGGAGGACGGCGATTCCACACACACCCTTCTGGCAATGAGCGGATCGCCAAAGCGAGTCCACTGAGCTCCAGGCCTCTACCCAGATGCTGAGCATCCGGCAGGGACCTGAAAGATAAGGGTCCCTCCCTTTGTGGGGTTTACACTCTAATGGGGGTGGGGGTGTGAGCAGACTAAAGATAAATGAGCAAAACGCACGATGTTCTAGGAGCGACAGTGCTGTGGAGAACAGCTGGGACCAAAGAGGGAGCTGGTCATCAGGAAAGGCCTCAGTGGAGGTCATATGTACTCAGACTGGAAGGAGTCATGCAGATATCTGGGGGAAGAGCAGCTCAGGCAGAGGGAAGGGGCAGTGCAAAGGCCCTGGGGTAGGAACACCGGCCAGTCACACAGCAGCAAGAGAGCCAGTGTGGCCCGAGGGAGTGTAAAGGCGAAGGCATGGGAGATGAGATCTGGGAGCTGGACGGTGCTCAGATCCGGAGCTATCTGGCAGGTGGAGCCAACAGGACTGGTTGCCGGTGTCCACAACGGAAGAGGAAGAATGGGGTCGCTGAAGGCCCCAGGTTTTGAGCGTGGGTAACCGGATGCCGCAGAGGTCATGTACAGAGGAGAGGGAGTCTGTGGGAGGAGCAGCCTGGGGGCAGATCCAGGGTGTCTTCTGGGGCCCAGAGAAGGTCAAGGGGCCAATTAAGTATCCAGATGGAGCCACCCGAGAGGTCCCAGCTGAAAACAGAACTCCGGGGCTACGTGACGTACTAGAGGCATGGACTGGATGCGACCTCCAGGGGAGCAGGGTGGGGGTGCCCCCTCCCTGACCCAGAGCCCCAGCGAAGGCTCTCAGAGGCCAGCGTTGGCCCCCATGCCAGGGTCTAACCACCTGGCGCTGCCTGGGGCTCACACGCCCTCCCGAGCCTGGAACTTCTACACCCCCGTCCTGGGACCACCAGTCCAGAGACATCTCCAAGCCAACACATGAAAACGATCCCTCTTGTACCCCCAGGTTCCCTCCAGGGATGGAATGGGGAGGAGCGGGGGCTCAAAGCACAGGTTCAAGGCCTGGACTCATGGCCCAGACCTACCCCCTGCTTCCCTCACAGCCTCGGGCAAGCATGCAGGCTCTCTGTACCTCCACTTCCTCCCCTGTGCAAAGGGGGTAACGGGGATAATAACGCAGTGTGGAGAGGATTATATGAGAAGTACTTCAGAGCTTTGCAAAATGCTAAGCACTCACTACCCAGCAGCAGTTACGTGGGTCTTCACCACTCAATCCCCCCCTCACTCCGCCATCCTAAGGTTCTCCTTCCCAGTGTCCAGCCTCTCCCACCAGGCCTGTCCGAGACCCCCACTGTCTGTCTCAGCGGGCCACCAGATGCTGGGTCCAGAGGCGGCCAACCCCCGTGCCACGGGCTCAGGCCCATCCTCCCCGCTGCCACCAGAGGGCGCACTCTGAACATGGCCTGGTTTGCCCCACAACTGCAAGGGCACCTGAACAAATCCGGACTCCTAGCAGGGCAGGTGAGCCCCTCCTTCGCAGCGTGCCGATGTCCCCCTCGCCCATGTCCACCCATAAAAATGCTCACCCTGGCTTGGTTCACACACGTGTGCGCGCGCACACACACACACGTGCAGCTCGCTCTCTCTCCTTCTCCTCCCCTCCAGCCAGCGTGAGTTCCTCCTCCCCTCACGGCAGGGGGCTGGCCCAGGCCCACGGGGACACAGAAGCCAGTGGTGCTGCATCTCGGCTGGTCCCCAGATGGCAGTGTGGCGCAAGACAGACCCCCTCCCCTGAGCAAAGGTGCTGGGCCGCCTCCGGAGGAAAGGTCAGGTCCCTGGGGCTGGACGCAGGGCAGGAGAGGATGGGCCAAATGCCCCCCAGCTGCCCGAGCTGCAAAAGCAGAAAGCCTGGCCCTCCTCCCGGGCGCTCTGGCCGGGCTTCGGTGGGCTTCCCCCGCAAGAGTGCCAGTGCTTGCCCAGGCCCCACCCCGCCCCTGGGGGTGTCGATGGGGCAGGGAAGGCTCAGGCCCAGGGCGGCCAAGCTGGGGCAGGGGAGGGGAATTCCAGAAACCAAGACTCTTCTGGACAGAGGGGGAGGAGCTTAAAGGCAGCTCTCGGCCGGCTCCCCGCTTCCTCTCTGGCTGTCCCCCATCCGCCCTTGATGAACCAAACACCATTCCAACGGGCCCCATCCAGGGATTCCAGAAGCTCCCAAGGCCTAGGGAACGAAGAAGGGGAACAGTCCATGCAAACTCTTGTCCCGACCCAAGAGTGGTTCGATGTCGCACATGGAGGGACGCCAGGCCTCCCAAGCCTGGACTCTTCAGGTGACCCCAAGCGGGCTGGGTGACGGCTCGCAGACGCTTACCCCATTCTGGCTGTTACAGTGCCGGGTGCTGATGATGGCCCCTGCCTCCTCAATCATCTTCAGGATCGTCCCACCGTGGACGTTGCCAGCCACATTGGCGTCATCCGGCCGCATGATCCTGGGTGGAGGAGAGAGAAGCAGCAGGATGAGGCTGCTGGGAAGGCTGTCACTCATGAACAGTAACAGCCTGGGGGGAGCGGGAGGTGCTCCAAAGAGACCAGAGCCTCCCGAAGAAGGAAAAAGAACTTTCTGGGGAACTTTGGTCAGAGTGGGCTGCTGCTCTGACAGCCCCACACAAGGGGCTGCAGGGTCCTGTCTCCACGGGAGGGAGGGAGGGAGGGAGGCAGTGGGACTCTGTCCCCGGGCCCGCAGGCACCCAGCTGGGAAGGGGTAAGAGCAGGGGGCTTTGGCAAAGGCAGCAAGGCCGCGGCATGGCTGTTGGGGTTCCCAGGCTCCCCAACGACCTTCAGGGCTGAATGAGCACCAGGACATAGGCTGTGACCCCATGGAAGGCCACCAGGAGTCCCAGAGGGGGAAACGCACGCAGCCTCGGCTGCTCTGAAAAGTGGAAACGGGCCACAGCTCTGAGACTCCTGTCGGCAGGGGAACACCCGTCGCCACCTGCCCCCGGCCTGCTGAGCTCCTCAGGGGCGCCTGAGGGGGCTGAGTCCCTAAGATCGAGAGCCGGGAGCCCTCCAGAGTTGGGGAGGACCTGAAATGCCACCTCAGTGGCCCAAAGAGGAAAAATGTTTGCATCCCTGCTGTGGGCAGCCAGTGGAGGGGAAACCAAGAAATCTCTGGAAGCCAGCTTGGTGCTCCTACAGTGGGCAACCCCAGCCAAGCTGGGACTTTCTCACAACAGTCAGGCTAATGAAATCCACCTGGGCTCCCCCAGCGCAGCCGCCCAGACCAGCACCCTCCGCTCGGGCCCAGCGAGCTCCGCCACCCTCTGGGGCCATGACCTCCTGACAGCTCCGCTCAGCGGCTCAGTCTAGCCAACCAGACTCCAAGATCATTCCTGGCTCCTGCTCTTACTAGCTGGGTGAGCTGGGCGAGCTGACCAAACTCTCGTTCCTCCACTTCCTTGTCTTTAAAATAGGCCTAATAACCACAAGTTATAACCCTAATAACAAGTGAACCGCTGCACTTGACCGTGGGAAGACAGAATCACACAAGATAATGCAACTGACCGGGCCAGCCGCAGGGGTTGGCCCCGACAATGCAAGCTCACCGGCAGTACTCTACCCTCTAGGTAAATGTTCACCCAATCGACTGCAAGAAGGTTGGAAGCTCTGAGACAGAGCTGGAAGGTGTTACTTTCTCAGCAAATGAACACAGACATCTTGGGGTAACTGACAGCGGACTGCTGCCCACCCCCATGTGTGACCCCTTCATCCTGGGGGAGAGCTGGCCCTGAGAACCAAGACCCACTCGGGTCACGGGGCTGTCTCGCCCTGCCTCACTGGCTCAGGACAGCAGTCACAGGAACCCGAGCAGAGGCCAGGGAAACCCCAGAGAACCGGAAAGAAGCTTCGCTTGGCTTCTCAAACGTTCATTTAAAATTATTTCTTGAGTCAACTCAAAATGGGTAAAGACTTGAATGTAAGACTGGAAACCATGAAACTCCTAGCAGAAAACAGCCTTACGGTAAACTCCTTGACCATCAGTCTTGGCGATGGTTTTTTTGGATCTGACTCCAAAAGCAAAAATAAACAAATAGGACTTTATCAAAGTAAAAAGCTTCTGCAGAGCAATGTAAACCATCAACAAAATGAAAAGGCAGGGGCACCTGGGTGGCTCAGTCAGTTAGGCTGCTGCCTTCAGCTAAGGTCATGATCCCCAGGGGGCCTGGGATAGAGTCCCTCTTCGGGATCCCTGCTCAGTGGGGAGCCTGTTTCTCCCGCTCCCTCTGCTCTTCTCCTTACTTGTGCTCTCTCTCTCTCTCTGTGTCAAATAAATAAATAAAATCTTTAAAAAAAAAAAATGAAAAGGCAACCTACCAAATGGGAGAAAATACTTGCAAATCATGTATCTGATAGGCAGTTAATATCCCAAATATATATAAAGAGCTCGCACAACTCAACAGTGAAAAAAAAATCTAGTTTTAAAACGGGCAAAGAGGGGCGCCTGGGTGGCTCAGTGGGTTAGGCCTCTGCCCTGGCTCAGGTCATGATCTCAGGGTCCTGGGATTGAGCCCCGCATCGGGCTCTCTGCTCAGCAGGAAGCCTGCTTCCCCCTCTTCCTCTGCCTGCCTCTCTGCCTACTTGTGATCTCTCTCCCTCTGTCAACTAAATAAATAAAATCTTTTAAAAAAATAAAATAAAATAAAATGGGCAAAGAGGGGGCACCTGGGTGGCTCAGTCAGGTAAGCATCTGCCTTCAGCTCAGGTCAAGATCTTGGGTTCATGGGACCGAGTCCTCTGCCGGGCAGAGAGCCTACTTCTCCCTCTCTTCCCAGCTCATGCTGTCTCTGTCTCTCTCAAATTAATAAGTAAAGTTCTTATTAAATAAATAAATAAAAGGGACAAAGTGGGGTGCTTGGCCAGCTCAGTCCGTGGAAATCTGACGCCTGATCTCAGGTCGTGAGTTTAAGCCCCATGTTGTGTGTGGAACCTACTTAAAAATTTTTTTAAAAAATAAAACGGGTAAAAAAAGAAAGAAAGAAAGAAATAAAACGGGTAAAGAAACTGACTAGACACTTTTCTAAAAAAGAGATGGCCAACAGGTACACGGAAAAACGTTTCACACCACTCATCACTGTGGAAATGAACATTAAAACTGCAGTGAGCTATCCCCTCACACCTGTTAGAACAGCTATTAACAAACGATAAAAGAGAACGGGTGTTGGCGAGGATGTGGAGACGAAGGGACGCTCCTGCACTGTTGCTGGGGATGCGCACTGGTTTAGCCACCGTGGAGAACAGCGTGGAGGCTCCAAAACAACAAAAGCCCGAACCACCACATGATCCAGCCATTCCCCTTCTGTTTATTTACCCAGAGGAAACCTAAACTCGAGCTCGAGAAGATCCCCCGTTCGCTGCAGCGGTATTTGGAGCCACCTGGGCGCTCATCGATGGGTAAGTGGATAGAGCTCCGTGGGTACAGAAAGACAAAACTACCTGATCTCACAAGTGGAATCCAAAATCACGGAGCTCAGAGAGAGGACAGACCGCCGGCTGCCTGGGGCCGGGCAGGGGGGCGGCGGGGTGAAGGGCGTGGAAGGTGTGAACTCCCATCCACCTCGAGGGAAACAAGTCCTGGGGGCATAAGGGCAGCAGGGTGACTAGTTAGCCTTACCGTACCCGACACGGGAAAGTTGCTCAGAAAACAGGTGGTGATCGCGCTCACCACAGGGAAAAACTCTGTGACCTAAAGCTGATACCACGTTCGACATCAATGACATCACAATAAAGCTAAGAAAATAAAATCGTAAAAAAAATTTTTAAATATTTTCAAGTTTTAAAAATCCGAGCTTAAAAATATAATAGAGGGCGCCTGGGTGGCTCAGTTGGTTAAGCGACTGCCTTCGGCTCAGGTCATGATCCTGGAGTCCCGGGATCGAGTCCCGCATCGGGCTCCCAGCTTCACAGGGAGTCTGCTTCTCCTTCTGACCTTCTCCCCTCTCATGCTCTCTCTCACTGTCTCTCTCTCAAATAAATAAATAAAATCTTTTTAAACATAAATAAATAATAAAAATAAAATAGAAATTCAAGTTTATACTAAGTTTTTTTTTTTTAAGTCTGAGTTAAGACGTAGCCAATTTAGATAACAAAACAGGGGGCGCCTGGGTGACTCAGTAGGTGGCCTTCCACTCAGGTCAAGACCCCAGGGCTCCCTGCTGGGTGGGGAGCCTGCTTCTCCCTCCACCTGCCACTCCCCCTGCTTGTGTGCGAGCGTGCACGCGCTCTCTCTCTCTCTCTCTGATAAAGAAAGGAAAGAAAAGAAGGAAAGAAAGGAAAGGAAAGAAAGGAAAGAAAGAAAGAAAGAGAGAGAGAAAGGAAGGAAGGAAGGAAGGAAGGAAGGAAGGAAGGAAGGAAGGAAGGAAGGAAGGAAGGAAGGAAGGAAAGAGAGAGAGAGAGAGGAAGGAAGGAAGGAAGGAAGGAAGGAAGGAAAGAAAGAAAGAAAGAAAGAAAGAAAGAAAGAAAGAAAGAGAAAGAAAGAAAGAAAGAAAGAGAAAGAAAGAAAAAGAAAGAGAAAGGAACGAAGGAAGGAAGGAAGGAAGGAAGGAAGGAAGGGCTATTATCAACCTCTTTCCTTTCTATCTGCTTCCAACTTAATAAAGGACAGATAGACATTTCCGCCCAGAGGCTGGTCATCCTGGGGCTGCCAGGGGGCAGGGGGCTGGCCAGGAAGAGCAGAGCCCCTGAGTTCTAGAGCGTGGGGGAAACTTGAGTCCAGCCTTTCCTAGAAACACCAGAGCCTACCTGTGGGGGAGCCTGATTCCCGCCCCCGGGCCTCACTTGGCCTGTGGAGCTGTGCCCCCCACGGTTGGCCCAGAGCAATGGGAGAGGAGGGCAGACTCAGGGTCACAGGGCAGACAGGAAGTGCTCACATCCGGCAGGGCACTGAGGAAGAGACTGATAAGGAGGCAGCCTTTGAGATAGTGCCTGGGGCCATCGTGCGACACTCGAGGGTCCCCAGAAACCCCACATCATCCACATCCGGCTGCCCCCAGGAGCCCCCGACGACCCCCTGGGGGTAAATGCCAGGAGCTCCAGACCACACATCATTGGACACGAAAGCTCACTGAGACGCTTGCCATCCCCCACGCTCCTGGATCACCCGGGTCCTGCACAAATATGGTCCTGATTCCCCAGGCCAGCTGGCCACTCAGGGAGGACTGACTCTCCCTCCACGGGACCTGCAGAGGCAGGGAGACCAGAGCCCAGCTCACTCCCCACTCCCCTCGGCCCCAGGCCCCAAATGATTCAGGAGCTGGTGGGCAAGGCTGTCCTGAAACCCGGGTCACTCCCTCGGGACCTTCCCGCCCAGCTCGCTTCCCTAGAGCTCCCTCGCCGCTGGCCTGGTCATCTCCAGGGAGGCAGGTGTGTGGGGGTGAGAGAAGCCAGGAGAACACGTGGTCCCTCATTCAAGCTTTTGTTTTCCCATTTTTAACGAAGACGTGGGTATGAAAAGTGCTTCGCTTTCCTCTTCACTATTAAAAAATGAGAAAAGCAAGCCCAGAGAAGCCGGCACAAAGCCAAGGGAGGCTTCTGCACCTGCCTCTTGCCCCCTGGACCTAACTGGCCACTTAGCCCACTGCCCCAAGAGTCACCAGCTTGGGGCGCCTGTGTGGCTCAGTGATTAAACATCTGCCTTCAGCTCAGGTCATGATCCCAGGGTCCTGGAATCGAACCTCACGTCGCGTCGGGCTTCCTGCTCATCGGGAAGCCTGCTTCTCCCTCTCCCACTCCCCCTGCTTGCATTCCTGCTCTCGCTGTCTCTCTCTCTGTCAAATAAATAAATAAAATCTTAAAAAAAGGAGTCACCAGCTTAAGCAGGATGCTAGTCCTTGGTCACCTGCTCACACCCACCAGGGCCCCTCCCATCTACACAATCAAGATTTAAACCCCCTGGTGAGAGGCTTTAAGCCTGAAAGGATCTGGAACTTCTCCTGCCTTGTCTCCCATCATCCCGGCCAAACCAGGGCTGTCTGCCCAGGCGCCCCTAGGCCTTCCCACCGCCCTACCTGTACCCACCTGTCCCAGCAACACCTGACCTAGCCTCAGTGAGGAAAGCGGATTCATCTATGAATGGGGGAGCACAGGTGGACACAGGCTCCTGGAGGGCGGCCCGGCATTGCCCGACGATACTCCAACTGGGCTGGCGTGCTCCGATCCAGAACTCTGCTCATCCGAGTTCACCCTCCAGATGTTGCCAAACGTGATTAAACCCGTTCCCCCTGCGTTCCGTGTATCTGGCCTCGCAGCAGACACCTTGAGGACAGGCCCTGTCCCCCTGTTCCTTGGCCCCACACAGAGCTTTTATACTGGGTTGAATTGTGTCCTCCAAAAGATATGCTCACGTTTCCGGAACCTGTGAATGGGACCGTATTCAGAAATGGGTCTTTACTGGGGTGATCAAGTTAGGATGAGGTCATCAGGTGCACTCTGATCCAAAGCGACTGGTGTCTTTTTGAAAAGAGGGAAATGCGGGGGCGCCTGGGTGGCTCAGTGGGTTAGGGCCTCTGCCTTCGGCTCAGGTCGTGATCTCAGGGTCCTGGGATCGAGCCCCGCATCGGGCTCTCTGCTCAGCGGGGAGCCTGCTTCCCCCTCTCTCTCTGCCTGCCTCTCTGCCTACTTGTGATCTCTGTCTCTCTGTGTCAAATAAATAAATACATAAAAATATTAAAAAAAAAAAAAAAAGAAAGAAAAGAGGGAAATGCGGACACACCAGGGAGGAGGCAGAGACTGGAGTGACGGTCTACAAGCCAAGAAATGCAAGGACGCCAGGAACCACCGGAAGCTGGAAGGGGCGAGGAAGGATCCTCCCCCAGGGCCCTCAGGGGAAGCAAGGCCCTGCGGACACCAGGATTCAGGGCTTGTGGCCTCCGGCTGTGAGAACAGACATCTCTGTTGTTTTAAGCCACCCAGTTTGTGGTCACTGGCTATGGCAGCCACACGACACTTGCCCTTGGGGGGGCTGTGCTCCACCCACAGAAGACAGCAGTGAGGGACAGGTGAGCCCCATGGGACCTGCGGCGGTGGCTGCAGCCGGAGCCTGACGCTCAGCTCCTGCGTCCCCAGCCCAGCCAGCCAGGCCAGGCCCCAGCACGGGGGCTGACCACTGCCCACCCCTCCAGCAGCCCCCCAGCACGGCGCCAGCCTCTCTGATTCTGAAACCAAAATGTCCCCGCTAAAATACAACACCGCAGGGGCGCCTGGGTGGCTCGGTCGGTTAGGCGTCTGCCTTCGGCTCAGGTCATGATCTCGGGGTCCTGGGATCGAGCCCCGTGTCGGGCTCCCTGCTCAGTGGGGAGCCTGCTTCTCCCTCTGCCTCTGCCACTCCCCCTCCTTGTGCTCTCTCTCTCTAATGCGACCCTGCGACCCCAGCAGGTACGGTGCGCAAGAGGGAAACTCACGCCACTGCGCCTGGGACGGTCAGGCCAACTCAGCCCGCAGCCGCTCTCACCATCAAAGGCCCGGCGCTCCCTGCTCCCAGCTCCCGGCCGCCTCCCTAAAACACGGCCAAACAGCTCCTGAAGGCACAGCGACCGTTGTCCCACGTCCTCCCACCTTTATGTGAAAGGAAACAGAAGCAAAATTCCAGACTGACCAGCAGCAGAGTGGCGCGCTCCACAGGGAGGAACGCGGGGCAGGAAAGGGGTCCTGACGGGCCCACCGACCACACCCGAAATGTCTACCTGGAAGGGGAGCCGGGGCAGAGTCTGGGCGGGAAACCTTCCCCCAAGCCTTTCCGCACCCACACAGCCCGACGGGGGCCCTGGCAGGACGGAGGACCTCCTGTGGCCGCTCAGCTGCGCATGAGTAGAATGACCCCGGTGGCAGGCGGCCCTGAGGACTACTCCTGTAGGGCCGGGTCTGGGGCCATCCTGCTCACTGAGATGTCCCCAGCACCTGGCACCATGCAAGACACAAAGCCAAGTACCACAAACAGGTATCAAATCAAAGAGCGACCCAGTCCCTGAGAGACACGGGTGATGGAGCCAGCACCCCACCCACCCTTGGTCCCCTCCGGCCAGCTGGGTGCTCAGGCCCCATGTGCACCCGGTCAGCAGCCCGCCCCGCTCCCCCTTCCCTGCGCAGAGAATCCTGGCCGCGCTCTCCTCCCCTGGAAAAGGCCAAGAACGCTGCCCCCACAGGCCACCGCCATGGGCCGCGTGCTGGATCTGGCCAAGCCCATCTATCACCCACAGGTCAGAGAAAAGGCCCCCAAGGCCACGGGTGTCCACTCCAGCCAGGGGGCATCCCAGAGCCACGTGTCCAGACACCCCACAACCACAGCAAGCCCCCCTCCGGCCCCACCCCCTCCCAGCCATCCCGCCATTGTCTTACAGCTTGGCCTTCCCCCTGAGACAGGCCTCACCAGCTCCCTTCCGCAACACTTTCAGGGACGCGCCCCGCCGAAGCCCTAGCATGGTCTCTGCACGTCTCTTCCAGAGCCCCGGCCAGATGGGACCCGGAGGGGGGCCTCAGCCCGCGTGCCATGCCCTTTGGACTCGGCCTCATTCTTCTCGGGCATCGCCACCTCCCTAAGCAACGCTGGCTTCTCTCTCCCCCGTGGTCTCAACCCTGCGTGTGCTGGGCACACGGCCCACCCCAGGTAAGCAGCGGCCACCACACCACTCCCCACGCTGCGTGTGCCCGTGACCTTCTCAGATGCCTTAAAATCACAGGAAATTGGAGTCGAAAAAGATGCTGGAAATTACTCGCTTCAAGCCCCAGCTTCTACCTGTGAGAAAAGCAGGCCTGCGGAGGGGAGGAGGGCAGCCCCAGCATCACCTGGAGGACGCGGCAGACGGCACCTTCGAGGGGGCGTCCCGGGAGGGCGCTGGGCCGGGGGCGGGGGGGGGAGATGCAGCCTCCCGTGCACCGCAAAGACCCACCATCGTCCCCGGCAAAACACGGCCCAGTGATGGGGCGATGACTCACAGAAGGATTAGAAGCAGCCACAACCCGCCCCACCATGTTCCTTCTCGATTATGGAAAGATCATTAAAATGCTCCGAGACTGGCTTAAAGGGAAACCGTCCTCGCCAGAGTGCACAGGGAATCCTGAAGTCGGCCGCCCCTGAGTCCCCAGCGCAGGCCAGGATGCTGCGAGGTGCTGAAAAATAAGCCCACGCCTGTGACTGAGAAAACACCACCTAGAGGGAAGCTTTGAGACACGGCGCGGGGTTCAGACCCAAATGAGGTTCTCTCTCCATAATCGTCATTAGGGGAAAGACAGTTTTCAGATCTGGAATGATCCACGGAATGACAGGCAGGTCCAATGACTTAGCACCTGGGGACATGGATACACCCTGAACCAGGACAACTAAGACTTAAAAAACCCAAACAAACCCCACAGGGAAACACAATGAGGGAAATCTGCAGAAAATGACACAGCCAAAGGAAATACCCACAGGTCCTCCCACAGCTCTGGCAAAACAGTGGGGACGGTGTCTCGCCTCGACCGGCCTCACAGCCACGCCGACTTCCCACAGAGAGGACTCGCCCGCCCGACCGGCCTCACAGCCACGCCGACTTCCCACAGAGAGGACTCGCCCGCCCGTTGTCAGCCTTCTGAGCAAATCACTGCGAAATAACCGGGAGGTGGTTTCTGAATTAGGCAGGAACCATTTTAAATGACAAAGCCAGATGCCCGGAAAGGTTCCCAGCGGGATGATGCCAACGGCCCAAGGACGGGGAACAGCACGGGGAACAGACCAGGAGCCCATCACGCAGGAACGTCACGCAGGAACGGGCGAATAAAACGCCGTCCACGCACAGGACGGGACGGGATTTGACTAGAAGAAGGAATCGGGTGTGATGCACGCTACCGTGTGGAAGAATCCCGAAAACGACGCTGAGGGCAAGCGGCCATCCCAAAAGGCACGGCTCCACTGACACGGAACGTCCGACCAGGCCGATCCAGAGGCAAAAAGCAGACTGACTGACGGCTGCCAGGGCCCGGGGCAGGCGAACGGGGAGAGACAGCCGAAGAGCACAGCGCTTCTCTCCGGGGTAAAGAAAATGTTCCGGACTTAAACTACGGTGACGGCTGCCCAAGCTCGTGAATACACCAGAAATCACTGAGTGGGGCGCGAGTTCTGTCCCAAGACAGAGGTCACAACACCTGCCACAGGCCGCTGGGGGGAAACGGGCCCACCCCTCCGCCTCCAGAACTCTCGGCCTCGGCAAGGCCTCCGAGCACTCGGGCCCAGGAGCGAGCGCCCAGAGTTGGGCCCAAAGAAAACCACGCACAGCCAGACACGGCGGCGGCTTCAGGGCCTTCTGGGACCAAATAGTCAACCAGCGCCACGCACGAGCAAGGCTGCGTTTCTCTGGGACGGCGGTGGCAGCCGTTTTCTTCAGCTTTCCAGCCATCTGGAGGCTAGAAAAGGTCAAGAGCCGCCACGGACCAGAGCCCGGGAGAAAGGCAGGACGTGAGAGAGACACAACTCCAGACTCAAAGGTCAATCAGCCTCACCGATCCGAGGGCGCTCAGAATACAGAATTGGAGGAAAAGCCCCAGTGGCCTTCCCTAGAATCAGAGGCCACTGTCCTCCCGCAGAAGCTCCCACCCTGGGACCGGAGGCGGCGGGAAGGACAGGGACTCCCGTCCAGACCACAGAAAGAACTCTCAGAGCTTCGTGGTCACAAGACAAATGACCTAATTTTTTCAGAAAAGGCTTTTTTACAAACACTTCACCAAACGAGATCTGTGGGTGAAAAATTCACATATGAAAACATGCTTGACATCATTAGACATTAAGAAAGTACAAATTAAAATCACAAGGAGAAAAAAAAAAATCACAAGGAGATCCTGCCGTGCACCTCAGAACGGGTAAAATTTAGAAGACTGATCGTAGTGGGTGCCGGGGAGGGTGTGGAGCGGTGGGAAGTCCCGCCGTGGCATCCCACTTTGGAAAAGAGGTCAGCCGTTTTTTCGGATTTATTTATCTTGGGGGGGGGGGGGAGAACACCAGCAGGGAGGGGCAGACGGAGAGGGAGAAAGGGAATATCCATCGGGCTCCACACCCAGCACAGAGTCCAATGTGAGGCTCGATGTCACAACCCTGATATCATGACCTGAACCGAAACCAAGAGTCGGACGCCTAACCGACTGAGCCACCCAGGCGCCCCATGGTCAGCAGTTTCTTAAACGGTTAAAGCCCACTCCCACCATATCACCCAGCATTGCGCTCCTGGTACTTGCCCTTACGACCAAGAAAAGCAAATCCCCACAAAGACTTGCCGACGAATGTTCGTGGGGGTGTTCCTTCCTCGTCACAGCCCCAAACTGACGAGGACGGAAATGCCCGTCCACCGAGGCACGGATAGACAGGCTGCGGTCCACCCACACGATGGAACATATGCAGCAATAACAAGAAACGGGCCGCCCCTCCAAGCAACAGCAAGGAACGACCTCGAAGTCACCGTGCGGAAGGAAAGGGGCTGGCCAAAACAAAGCACGTCCTGCGTGGTCCCATTTCTATGAAAGTCCAGAAAATGCAAACCAATCTCTAACGACAGACCGTCGGTAAGGCAGGACAGAGCTCCTAATGTGACGGACGTGGTCGTTACCTTGACCACGGTGACGGTTTGCCAGGTGTGTACAGATGTCAGAATTCACCAAATTACTCTGCGTGTGCTGATACATTAGTTATACCTTAGTGATTTAAGTAAATAAACATTTCTCCCATCCTACGCCTGCTGTCGCCTTGCGGAAAATCCCGTGTTGGTGGCGAACACCTTGGGTGTCTGCTGTAGTCGCTGACCCTGGGGGAGTTTACTGAACTCAGCCCATTTCTCTGAGAGGTGGCGGCAACCGCACCCAAGACCCCCAGGGGCGGCCCAGTCCCAGCGCCGGGAGCAGAGTGCCCCCAGCATCTCAGCACCAGCTATGTGCCCAAACCCCCAGAAGAGGCGGGAAGGAGGCCGCACTGAGAGTCCGACCCGCCCAGCACAATCGGTCCCACCCGGGCACAGATCAAAGCCCTCTTTCACGCCCAGAGGACTGGCAGCGAAGCCGGCAGGGGGCAGATGAGCAAGTCAGGTCCCGAGTACTTCTCCAGAATAACCGAGAGCATACGCCAGCTACCAGAGTGGCCAGCCTGAGTCTCAGTCCCCTGGATGTTAAGGAGGCTGTCCCCAAGACACGATCAATGGCAGTGGCTCTGGGGAGAGTGGGACTCGACAGAGAAGGGGCCACGGTGAGAGGGGAGTGACCCTCTCAGCCTCTACAGGCACAGCCCCGTGCAGCACACGGGGCATCAAACAGCCCATCCCGCCAGGCACAACCCGTAGGCCACATTAGCAAGGGCCCCCAAGAGGCAGTAAGGAAATGCCCACGGCGAGTGGGCCCAGGAGGCATGGGTCCGGGGTCTAGTCCTGGTTCTGCCATAGCTGCCACGGTCCCTAAGTCACCCACTGCACCTCCAGGGTCGGTTCTTGCCCTGTAGCATGGAGGTCAGTGCGGAGCTGAGAGCTCCCGGAAGCTGGGACACTTCACCTTGTCTCCTAGGCCCCCGTGCCCAAGAGGAAGGCCTCCAGAATGAGCTCCTGCCACTGGCCAGCTGAAGGACCCAACCAAGACACGGTTAAGAGAATAAAGAGACAGGACACCTGGGTGGCTCAGTCAGTTGAGCGTCCTGCCTTCGGCTCAGGTCATGATCTCAGGGTCCTGGGATCAAGCCCCGCGACAGGCTCCCTGCTCAGGGAGAGTCAGCTTCTCTCTCTCCCTCTGCTGCTCCCCTGCTTTGCTCTCTCTCTCTGTCAGATAAATAGAATCTTAAAAAAAACAAAAAACAAAAAACTCTTAAAATACTACAATAACAACCCAATATGAAATGGACAAAAGATCTGAACAGGCACTTCATGAAATAAGACAGAGATGCCAAAAAACCACATGAGAAGATGCGCAGCTTCTTAGGTCCTTAGGGATTGCGGATTAAAGCCACGACACACCTGTGAGAACAGCCGAAATTCGGGACGCCCACAAAACCCAAATGCTGGAAGGATATGGAGCCACAGAAACGCTCACTCGTTGGTGGGAATGCAAAAAAAGGTGCAGCCACTGTGGAAGACATTTTGGCAATTTCTTACAAAACTAACTGCACTCTTTAACTGTATCCTATTCCATACCGTATTAATTATATAAAAACAAATGTAAAAACTTAGGCACATGGAAACGATTAAAGCAAAATCAAGTAAAAAAAATTATTGTTGGGTATGGCTGAACTAAGACTATTAGTAATATGTCTTCCTTAGATGCAAAATCTTCAACACAATATTACCACACTGAATTTAACAATACATTAAAAGGGCCAATAACCACGATCAAGTGGGATTTAATCCAGGGATGCAAGATGATTCACTATCCACAAATCAACGTGATACACCACATCAACAAAATGAAGGATAAAAACCGAACAGTCATCTCAATAGATGCAGAAAAAGCATCTGACAAAATTTAACATCTATTTATGATGAAAACCATCCACAAAGTGGGTATACAGGGAACATACCTCAACATAATAAAGGTCAGATATGACAAATCCACAGCTAACATCATACTCAACAGTAAAAAGCTGAAAGCTATTCCTCTAAGATCAAAAACAAGACAACTCTCACCACTTTTATTAAACAGAGTACTGGAACCCCTAGCCACAGCAATCAGACAAGAAAAGGAAATAAAAGGCATTAAAATCAGTAAGGAATAATAAAACTGTCCCTATTTACAGATGACATGATCTATATATAGAAAGCCCTAAAGAGAGGCGCCAGGGTGGCTCAGTCAGTCAAACGCCCACCTTTGGGCTCAGGTCATGATCCCAGAGTCCTGGGATCGATCCCCACATCAGGCTCCCTGCTTAGTGGGGAGCTTGTGCTCTCTCACTTTCTCTCAAATAAATAAACAAAATCTTTAAAAAAAAAAAAAAAGACACCAATGGGGAAGCCTGTATGGCTCAGTTAGTTGAGCATCTGACTCGCGCTCTCAGCTCAGGTCTTGATCTCAGGGTCATGAGTTCAAGCCCTGCATTGGGCTCCACACTGGGCGGGGAGCCTACTTTAAGAAAAAAAAAAATGCTGATGAAAAAAAACTGAACATGACATAAATAAATGGAAAGATATACTGTGCTCATGAATGTAAAGAATTAATATTGTTAAAATATCTACACTACCCAAAGCAATCTACAGATTCAAAGCAATCTCTGTCAAAATACCAATAGTAATTTTCACCGCACTAGAAGAAATAATCCTAAAATTTGTATGGAGCCACAGAAGACTCTGCAGTCAAATGCTCTACCACTGAGCTATACCCCCTTCACAGAAGACTCTGAATAGCCAAAGCAATCTTGAGTAAGAAGAGCAAAGCTGGAGGGATCACACTCCCAGATTTCAAGATATACTACAAAGCTACAGTAACCAAAACAGTATGGTACTGGCACAAAAACAGACACATAGATCACTGGAAGAGAATAGGGAGCCCAGAAGTAACTCCATGCATAAATGGCCAATTAATGTATGACGAAGGAGAGAAGAATACAATGGGGAAAAGACAATCTCCTTAATAAATGGTGTTGGGAAAACTGGACAGCCACATATGAAAGAATGAAACTGGACCACTTTCTTATACTACATACAAAAATAACTCAAAATGGATTAAAGATCTAAATGTAAGACCTTGAACCATAAAAATCCTAAAAGAAAACAGAGGCAGTAAACTCTTAGATTATATTTTTGGATCTGTTTCCTCGGGCAAGGGCAACAAAAACAAAATAAAAAACTGGGACATCAAACTAAAAAGCTTTTGCACAGGCAAGGAAACTATCAACAAAACAAAAAGGCAATCTACTGAATGGGAAAAGGTATTTGAAAATGATTTGGGGTTAATATCCAAAATATATAAAGAACTCATAAAACCAAACACCAAAAAAATTTTTAAAAAACTGATTACAAAATGGACAGAAAAACCTGAATAGACATTTTTCCAAAGAAGACATACAGGTGGGCAGCAGACTCATAAAAAGATCCTCAACATCACTCATCATCAGGGAAATGCAAGTCAAAAACACCATGAGAGATCACCTCCCACCCGTGGGAATGGCTAGTATCAAAAGATTAAAAATCAGGGGCGCCCGGGTGGCTCAGTGGGTTAAAGCCTCTGCCTTCAGCTCAGGTCATGATCTCAGGGTCCTGGGATGGAGCCCCGCATCCGGCTCTCTGCTCGGCGGGGAGCCTGCTTCCCCCTCTCTCTCTGCCTGCCTCTCTGCCCACTTGTGATCTCGATCTCTCTGTCAAAAAATAAATAAATAAAATCTAAAAAAAAAAAAAAAAAATTTAAAAATCAGCCTGGAAAGGATGTAGAGAAAAGGGAACCCTCGTGAACGGTTGGTAGGACTGTAAATTGTTGAAGCCACTATGGAAACAATATGAAGGTTCCTCAAAAAATTTCAAAATAGAAATACCACGCAAGGGATGCTTGGGTGGCTCAGTCGGTTAATCGTCTGCCTTCAGCTCAGGCGATGATCCCGGGGTCCTGTTTCTCCCTCTGCCTGCCACTTGCTCTCTCTCTCTTTCTCTCTCTCTCTCTGGCAAATAAATAAATAAAATCTTAGGAAGGAAGGAAGGAAGGAAGGAAGGAAGGAAGAGGGAGGGAGGGGAGAGGGAGGAAGGAAGGAAAGAAGGAAGGAAATACCACACAATCTAGCAATTCCACTTCTGGGTATTTACCAGAAGAAAATGAAAACGCTAATTCAAAAAGATATGTGCAAAAAAAAAAAAAAAAAAGATACGTGCACCATGATGTTCAATTCAGCATTTTTTACAACAGCCGAGATTCAGAAGCAAGTGTTCACCGACAGAGGAACGGATAAAGAAGATGTATTAAAGCCCCCCCAACACACACACAGGAATATTACTCAGCCATTAATAAAGAGGAAAAAATCTTGCCATTTGTGACATGGATGGACCTGAATAGAGGGTATCATGCTAAGTGAAATAAATCAAAGACAAATGCTGTGTGTTACTTATATGTGGAATCTAAAAAACAAAACAAAACCAAATAAAACAGATTGGTAAATACAGAGAACAAAGTAGTGGGGAGGTGGGGGCAGGGAATGGAAGAAATAGGTGAAGGGGATGAAGAGGTACAAACTTCCATTTATAAACTAAGTAAGTCACAGGGACATAAAGTACAGCATAGGGAATATAGCCAAAATATCGTACAACTCTGTAAGTGATGGATGGTAACTATACTTCCGGTGAGCATTTCGTGATGTACATAAATGTCGGATCACTATGCTGTACATCTGAAACTAATCTAACACTGTGTGTCCACTATACTTCAATTAAAAAAAAGAGTATTAGCAGGGCGCCGCTAATAAATAAAATAAATAAATAATTAAATAAAATAAATAAAATCTTAAAAAAAAAAAGAGTACTAGCAACAGGTTTCGGATGCCATGGGTTAATCAGGCAACTTCGGGCTGGCTTGTGGGTGTCCCCACCTCCAATGTCCTGATGTTTATAAGGCACAGGACACGGCGGGGCGGGGCGGGGGGGGGGGTGTTGTCAGCCTGGCATTCAGGGAGGCAGAGTGTCGATTCAACAGGATCTGGTTTCCTGAGACACAGCACGGCTCCAGAAAGCATTTTAGCCGTTAAAGCTCTGGATTCCAAGTACAAGGCACACCTGAGTGACTATGGTCCCGGCACAGCCAAGAAACAGACAGAGCCAGTGTGGCATTTACTGAAAATGACGGCCACCCACCCACGCTCACCCTGCTCAGTTACGAGGCTCAAGTTCCCACCTGCCGAGCGCCCAAAGGGTCATGAAATATTTAGCTCAAAGAAGAGACTGAATTGGAAGCCCGGGGACTTTCAACAGGCGGAGAGAGGGGCCAGCGTCCGTCCCCAGCGCCCCCTGCAGATGGCTGGGCGGGCCAAGGCGGGCTGAGGAATCAGAAACACCCCCGAGGCATTCCCCAGCACCCCCATTCCCTGAGCGACAGCAGAGCACACACGCCAGGAGCCCTTCGAAGACCCACCAGACAAATCTTCCGGGGGCGGGTACTTTAGGTGGGGCTTCTCCCTGACCCGACGACCCGGCGTGAGGCACACGCTTTCCCTGAGGCTCAGAGAAACACTCAGTCTTGTGCCGAGTTTGGTAGGAGACACATCGCGCCTTTGACTTTTAATTCTACCCATTCATAAACCATAGCCGGCAGCAGGCCATGTCTGGGGTGGCTGGCGGGGCGGAGCTGTCCCCGTCACCTGGTCACCTCCCTTGAGCAGGCGATGAGACACACAGACTCGGTGTCGAGAGACCTGCGTTCCAGGGTCAACTGTGCTGACCGCGGGCAGGTCACTCCTGCCCTCAGTTTCCCTATCTGTAAAACGGGGAGCCCCTCTGCCCCCCAGGGCGGAGAGCTGAGTGAGCATGAAGGGTGCAGACGGGAGCCAGGGCAAGTCTCAGAGTGTGGGTGCTGCCCTCCCCCTGTCAGCTGTTAGGAGGCTTTGCTCCACATCGAGAGGGTGGGAAAACTAGTTTTACAAAAACAATTCTTTCTCCCTGTACTTCACCTCCCAGTGTGAGCGCGACCTCCCCCATTTGGATTAAAATTCTGATTTGCCTGACGCACCTGATGCCCTGTTAAACGTCCTTGCAGGGCCGTGGGGCACATTCAAGGTCACAACTGCTACAGACAACCTCCCGCCTCCCAGGGTTTTAAGCACACTTCCGATGGCCCGTCATGCCCGCTGGGCCTGGCTACAGCAAGCCCGAGCCTCAGGGAGGAGGTGTAAGGGCACCGAGGGGTTCCGGCGGTCCGGCATGGCCATGGATGGTCTCCAGTGGGGACCTGCCCCATGGAAGGCCTGCACAACAAGCCTGCTACCTGCCCTGGGACAGGCGGGGACCGCACCCCGCTGCGGGGACGGGAGGGTGGGGAAGTAGGGAGGGCGAAAAGGCCAGAAGGAGGCCCGTTGGTGTTCTGGGAGGGGAAGTAGGAAACAGATGCAGACCCACGTCAGATCCCACGCAGCCACAGAGGCCACGCCCACTGCTGAAATGAAACCTCGCGGGTGACCAACACTCCACGTTCTGCAGGGCACGACTTTTACCCCTGGTGCACCTCTGCTTCTGTCCTCAGGGTCAGGGACGAGCCGGGGGTGTGGGGCAGGTTTGTGGCTTCAGCCTGGGACCCCGACAAGTACCTCGGACTCACAGAGACTGTCCCAATCTGGAGAAAGGGGTGTGTCCACATCAAAAGAACAAAGCTGGACCCTTACCTCCCACCATCTATGAGGAAGAACTCAAAACAGGCAAAGCCCTAAACAAGAGCCAAGACTGCGGAAGTCTACGGAGAGAACAGGCGGGTAAAGCTCCGTGACCTTGGATCTGGCAGCCGTTCGTTAGATCCGACAACGAAAAGCACAAGCAGCCGGAAAATAAAAAACATGAATTGGATCACATCAAAATTCAAAACTTGTGTGCTTCGAGGCATAGCATCCAAAGTGCTGAGACAAACCACCGGACGGAAGAAAATCTTTGCAAACCATGCATCTGAGAAGGGACTTGTATCTAGAATCTAGAAGGACCTCTCACCACTCAACAATAAGACAAAGAAGCCAAATGAAGAATAAGGAAAGAAACTAAAAAGACCAAAATGTACACGTGTCTGGTAGACACACAAAAAAGGTACAAAAAGTTACACAACGTCATCAGTCATCAGAGAAACCAAACCAAGGCCACAGGGAGAGGCCACTTCACGCCCACCAGGCCAGGGCGGCTGTAACCCAAGAGGCAGCTCCCTCGCACCGAGGCGGCGGCACTGAGGCGGCGGCACCCAGGCGGTGGCACGGACCCCCCACCCCCGCACTGCTGGGGGAGGGGACAAAACAGCGCAGCGCTGGAAAACACGCTGGCGGCTCCTCTGAAGTTTCCACGTAGAGTAACCCTATGACTCAGCAACCCCATTCCCAGATGGGCTGGTTTTCTCACACCACCTCTGACACCCAGTGTGGGGGGGCTGTTTTCCCGGCTGGGGGGCCTACGATTCAGTGCAGCTCTGATAGGAACAGCCTGGAGTTCGCCCAGGCCCCCGGTTCAAGGGCTCAGGTCTGTCCCCACTTCGATGCCAGTAACAAGCCCCAGGCCACCTATACTTCTGACAAACTGGCTCTAGAAATTGGGGTTCCCACAAAAACGTCCTCTGGTTGGATCATTTACTGGAGCAACTCACAGGACTCAGGCAAAAGCTATACTCACGTGTACTGGTTTGTTATAAAGAATACAGCTCAGGCACAGCCAAACGGAAGAGACACATAGGTATGGGGCGGGAGTCAGGCACAGTGCCCTTTCCGCACGTCCAGGTGTCCAGCAACCCAGAAGATCCCAGAACTCCACTCTTGGGGATTTTTATGGAGGTCCTATTATGGAGGCACTGGTGATTAACTCAGCTTCCAGCCCTCCCTCCCCCCATCCCCAGGTCGGAGGTGGGGCTGAAGGTTCCAGCCCTAGATCTAGCCCCGCCCGGGTCATCCTGGCTACCAGCCCCCTCCTCTCATTAGCATACCAAATACACACGATCACACAGGAAATTTCAAGAGTTTTAGGAACTCTGTGCCAAGACCCAGGGACAAAGACCAAACATACATTTCTTATTAAGCCACACTAGGTATACACTTGAGGAAAAAAACATATGCCCCCACAAAAACTGGGACAGAAATGTGCACAGTGAAGTTATACTCGGTAGCTAAAAGGTGGGAGCACCGCAAATGTCCATCAACGGATGAATGGATACACAAAATGTGGTATGGACCCCTACAGTGAGTTATGGAGGAAGCAGGGACACCTGCTACAGCTGCGATGACCCCCAAAAACAGGAGGCTCCGTGAGAGAAGCCAGACAGAAAACAGCATATTGCGTGATTCTGCTTATTGTAAATATCCAGAAGAGACAAACCAACAGAGAAAGAAGAGAGATTGGGCAGATTAATAAATAAATAAAAATTTATTAAATTAATAAAAAAAGAAAAGCCTCACTGAGAACAGAGTCGGGAGGCCAGCAGGGGGCGCTCTCAAATCCCACAACTGGTCCCTTGCAGCCCCACCAAGAAGAGAGATCCCTGCAGGTCCCCCCTACACCACTCTTGCTGGACCACCCCAGCGGGAGGAAGAAAGGCTCTCCTGCTCCAGCACCAGCCGCGCCCGTACCCGTGAGAGACGGTGCAGCCAATGAGAAGCCACTACACTTCCAACTCCTATTTGCTCCAATGGGCTTCTGGTTTACAACAGCCCTCCCGGCCCCCCTTCCCTCTATAAAAGCAACCTCTTTGTTCTCCAGACTTGCGGGTGGGTCCACAGTAGCTTGCTTGTCCCAAGCGGTAATTCTCTGGTATTCCCGAGTAAGCCCATTTTTGCTGGTGAGATTGCACACGTCAGTGGATGAGTCATATGGAACTCAGGTCACACACCAATAAAGCTGGTACAAAGCAGGGGATAGAATACACCCACCGCACCAAGTTTCTGTAAAGTTTGAAATAAACACAGGAAGGCCACGGACAGCAGCACAGGGCCGAGCTGCTGAAGATGAGCCCAGCATGCCAGGGCAGCTCCCCCTGCCCTGTACAAGCCTGCCGGTCCAAAATCACAGCCTGATCCCCTGCCCCAGGGGACCCTTTGGCAGCGGCAGCATGTGCCCAGGGGGTGATGAGCCAGCACAGCTGTCAACAGGCCTGGTGCTTTAATCTCCACACCTGCCGCAAGCCCTCAAATTTGCCAGCAGCCCAGAGCCCAGAGCCCAGAGCCCGCCCATCCTGAAAGCCTCCGCCTCCGACAAAGCCTGGTAGGCTTCAACTGGTCCCTGGCCGAGAAACCTGCGAGGCCTCCCCCTCGGACGGACACACAAGTAGGTATGCTCCACCAAGCAGCTCACAGAACACCCAGCACTCCATTTATTAACAATAAGTCCTGAGTCACGTGGCCCAAGGCTCAGCGTGCCCTACCTGCCGACACCAGAGTGGAAGATACCATCGCTGTGGGCACAGAAATGTCCCTGTCATCCTACCTTGCAGTGACACAGGGCCGAGACAGCAGATCAGACCCGGTTTCAGCAGCCTTCGTGGAAGCCCAGCATCTCTCCCCGGGATACAGGGAGCTCCTGGGCCCCAGACGCTCCCGGGTGGCCGCCTGCCTGGCAAGCGCTCGGAGCCGGACTGCATAGACGAGCAGCTTCATTTAGCAGTAAGTTTGCCCCGTTGCCGGCAGCAGGCTTATTAGCAGCCTCCACTCCTGTCTCCCCAGCGGGCCTGCCCTCCCCCCCACAGAGCCCTCCCTACAGGACTGCAGGTCTCCCTTTCCCGGCAGCCTCCTCCTGGGACTGCCCTCCTCCAACCGTCCACAGTCAGACTGGTTCTCCTTCCGGAAGCGTCTCACAGGATGCTTCCCTGCCACCCCAGTGATGCAAGGAATTCATGACTCGGCCTGAAGTCATCAGGCTCGGCTCTTTCCTGAGCAAAAGAAGGAGGGCAACGGCAGGGCCCCAGCCCGTCTGTGGGAGAGTCGTGTGACCCGACCCGAGGGAAAACGCATTAGGTGGAGTCAGGGGGCGGGAAGGGGAAGCGGGGGAAGCGGCACCACGTCAATCACAGATGCCAACGGAACAATCATCCAGGAAAGAATCGTCAGCCGGGGGCTTAGACAGACGAAGATGCAAAGATGCGCAGGGCATCTTCGGGCAAGGATGCGACCCGCCCCCCTGCACCTCAGCCAATGAGAAGCCGTCATCACCCTGAGCTCTCGCTCTCTGGCTTTTCTCCGGGGCCGGCTTCCCCCCCTTCTCCGGGAGATAACGCTCCTCTCTCCTCTGTTTCTTGGGCTTGCCCCTGGCTTTGCCACAGCTTGCTTGTCCCAAGTTGCAATTCTCTGCTCTTCCCAAAGAAACCCACGTTTGCTGGTAAAACAAGTGACTTTTTTATTTTTAAGGTTACCATTACTTGGCAGTCAGAAGTGGGATCCAGAGGGGACCCCCAACAACTCCAGGGCTGGTTGGTGGACACACAGGTGCCGACACCCCCAAGGCCCCCTGGGCTCACTGCTTTCTTGCTGACCCAGGGACTGTGAGGGCAAGTTTTCTCCTGCATCTCAGGCTCCACCGACCTTGTGTCTGAGCTCCTGGAGCTTTATCCAAGATCTATTTTAGGATTTTGGCCTTCCCCTGAGAACTCACTCGTTGGCCCTTTGATCTGACTTCTGTTTGGAACCGGGCTGTTCCTGTCCAAAGTGTGTTGTGGCGGAATTTTTCCTTCTGCTCCAGAGACAAACCTCTAAAATATGGGATCCCAGTCATCAAAACTGGGAGCGCTGCCCCCCACTTCTGGGGCCACAGGTGGTTTTATGTTTAAAAACTATGGTCAGGGGCGCCTGGGTGGCTCAGTGGGTTAAAGCCTCTGCCTTCGGCTCAGGTCATGGTCTCAGGGTCCTGGGATCAAGCCCCGCATCGGGCTCTCTGCTCAGCGGGGAGCCTGCTTCCCCCCCTCTCTCTGCCTGCCTCTCTGCCTACTTGTGATCTCTCTCTCTCTGTCGAATAAATAAATAAAATCTTTAAAAAAAAAAAAAAAAAACTATGGTCAGTGGCCATGATGGGGAACTTTTCAATCTCCCCAAACTTACTTCCTCGAAACTAAACGGGACAGCCAGGGCTCTAAGATTGTCAAGACTGAAGGGGCGCCTCTTTGGTTTGCTATTATTGTCCAGGACCTGCAAACAACAAACAACACGGTCGTCTCTCGGCGCCCCGTTGCCCCTAACCCCTGTGTGTCACCAACATCTGTTCCCGGAGAAAGCAAGTTTTCTCGCTGCCCTTGATCTACGCAGTGCCCCTACAGTACTCCAGTTAAGAAGGAGAGCCAATCATCTTTTTGCTCTCGCTTGGGAAGAACCTAAGTCCATCTGAACAGCAGGGTTTCACAGGTGGTCCTTACTTTTCACAAATCTTACAAGCTAATTTGGATGATATAAAAGTTTTCTGTGAGCTCCCCTTATTATAATACGTAGATGACTTGCTTCTCCGCTGCCCTTCTCAAACCTCTTCACAAGAAGACGGCATCCACCTCTTAGTGCTTTTGGCCTTAAAGAGACATAAAATCCCCAGAGAAAAATTGCAGTTTGCTCAAACCAGGTTTGATACTAGGAAACCTGATCTCAGAACAAGAACTGCATTAGAACCCGGGTAGGGTTCCCGAACTCCCCAAAACCTAAAAGTAAGTGCCAATTACAAGGTTTTCTTGAACTGGCTGGCCAGTCGAAATCAGATTCCCAAGGTCTTTCTTGTGGTTCATTGTCTACATGCTTTACTAAGAAAAGGGAAAACCAAGGGCTCCTGGCTGGCTGAGTCAGCAGAATGTGTGGCTCTTGATCTTGGGGACATGAGTTCAAGCCCTACGTTGGGTGCGTAGAGCTCACTATAAATATAGAGGTAAAAATTTAAAAAATGAAAGAGCAGGAAGACACAACTTTAGGGACTTTAAAGAGCCTAATGAGACCCCTGGCCCCAGACATCTTAATTACAAACTTCGCTTTTTCCTCTGTGTATATGAGAGTGAAGGGAATGCCTTCAGAGCACACACCCACAAAAACACGGGACCATCGCGGCCCCGCGGGGTATATAGCCAACAACCAAATCCCGTAGCCCAGGAAAATCCCCCTTGCCTCACAGCCACTCTTGCCACCAACTACCCTGTGAGTTCAGAGTACTGAAGAAATACTTACGGGATCCCCTTTAACCATCCCTGTATGGTAAAAACAGACTGGAGTAAAACCACATATATTTATACCAACAGCCGGTACGCCGTGGCTCGTGACTTTAAAATGTTGGTTAATAGTCAGGTTCCCTTACCTGGAATGGGAACAGAATTAAAAATGGCTCCCATCACCATAATTTATCAGACGCCACACTTTTGCTGGCTGCTCTGGCTACGATTAAGGCTCGTGGACATTCAGATGCAACTCCCTGGAGACCAAAGGAAATCACCTCCCTGATATTTCTGCCAAAAATGACACTGTCAAGGAAACCCACAGCCAAATCTCTGTCGTGGTCCAAAAGGATGTTGTTCCAAACAATAATTTGGAAAAATCAACAGGAGATAACCCAACGATTGGCCCCAGAGAAGGAAAAACAGTATTGGAAATCTAATCATTGTTGGCTCAATAGAAAGAGAACACTGGTTTGGACCCAGTAACAGTCTGGCCCTACAAGAAATTCTAAAATTCCCACTACTCACCTCTGTACACTGGTTTGCTGACAAAATTTTGGTGTTCATGAACCAGTATTGGTGGAGAAATTGGGGGGGTGGAAAAATATTAAAAAGGCTGCAAAAAGCGCTTACTTCACTCCCACACCTGTCCACAGTACAATCTGCGGAAACCTGTTCACACAGATGGATTGTATAAACACAACATAGAGGTGTTAGTCACAATTCGAGTATTTTCTCACTGGCTTGAACCTTTCCCTTATAGGCAGGCCACTGTGACTTCTGTGGTTAAAATTCTGTTCAAGCAGGGCGCCTGGGTGGCTCGGTCCATTTAGTGTCTGTCTTCAGCTCAGGTCATGATCCCAGGGTCCTGGGATCGAGTCCCGTGCTGGGCTCCCTACTCTACAGGGTCTGCTTCTCCCTCTGCCCCTCCCCCTGCTTGTGCTCTCTCAAATAAATAAAACCTTAAAAGAAAATTCTGTTCAAAAGGATTATCCCTACCTGAGTAGGGTGGGGAAAAGGATTATCCCCACCTGAGTTACCTGAGTAACTCCTACCAAACCTCATAGTGATCAGGAAACCCATTTTAATGGTCAGGTGCCTCGACGAGTCTGTGCTGTTTGGCTAGTTTTAGAACACTTTGAGTGTGCATACCACCCTCAATCCTCAAGGTTAGTGAAACACACAAGGCACTATGAAGATTCAACTGGCCAAAGTTGTAGAGACCCTCCAGACACCTTGGCTGAAAGCACTGCTCTTGGTCCTTCTAAATGTCAGACCGACCCCCTTTGAACTTGTAGCCTCTCACCCTTGGAGCTAAGTCACAGGACATCCAGTGCCCTCGGCCCCTGCCTCCTCTGATCCGTAGTTGACAAAAGGAGATACTTTCCAATATTTTAAAGGCCTAATTGCATCTGTTAAAAATAACCAGGCTTTGGTACGGGGCACTCGGCTGGCTCAGTTGGAGGAGTGTATGACTCTTGATCTCGGGGTTGTGGGTTCAAGCTCCCACTGGGTGTAGAGATTACTTAAAAAATTAATATATTTTTAAAAATTTAAAATAGGGGTGCCTCAAACGGCTCAGTCATTTGAGCATCTGCCCTTGGCTCAGGTCGAGCCCCATGGGGAATCTGCTTCTCCCTCTGCCCCTCACCCTGCTCGTGCTCTCTCTCTCAAATAAATGAACAAAAACCTTTTTTAAAAATAAAAATAAAAAATAACCATGTTTTGTAGAGCAACCTTTTCAACATTCATTCCCAGGAGACGTAGACCTTAAGCATCACACCTTACAACCTGGAGATTTCGTCTGTCAGAAGACACCCCTCCACAAAGACTCTTCAGCCTTGCTGGAAATGCCCTTCCCAGGCACCGCTGACCAGCCCTTGCGCCACCAAACTCCAAGAGGACACATCTAGATGAAGCACCAAACCCTGACCCACCCCGCACACCGGCTGGTGACCGAAAGCACAGGTTTCCGGGCCGTGAAGTCAATGACATCTGACGACACAGCTTTCCTGAGCTGTCTTCTGTTGTATAAATATTTCCAGTTGTGTGGTTTGGTTGCCAATCAAACTTTTATAGTGTCTCCAACACTACAGTCTTGATAAATATGTAGTACAGATGGGAAGTGCCTGAGAAGCCTCCCTCCTACCCTTCCTCATTACTCAAATGTGGCCTTAAGTGGTTTCCAACTGCCATGCGCTTCCCCTCCAATGTAGGAGGTGACCACCAGGAACGGTACGCCGACATATGAAACCACTGAATAAGGAAGGGAGTGCCTGGGGGCTCAGTAGGGTAAGTGTCTGCCTTCAGCTCAGGTCACGATCCCAGGGTCCTGGGATCGAGCCCTGAGTCGGGCTCTCCCTCTCCCTCTGCCTTTCCTCTGCTTGTGCGCTCTCTCACTCTCTGTGAAATAAATAAATAAAATCTTAAAAAAAAAAAACCATTAAATAAGGAAAACTTGACTCTTCATCAGCCATGCTTTCTTTCACAGAAAGAGCTTGACCAAAACCAAAACAAAACAGAAGAGGGGCGCTGGGTGGCTCAGTCAGTTAAGCGTCTGACTTGATTTCAGCTCATGTCATGATCTCAGGGTCCTGGGATCGAGCCCTCAGTTGGGCTCTGCACTCTGCAGAGAGTCTATCTGAGGATTCTCTCCCTCTGCTCCTCCCCTGCTCAAGCACTTTCTCTCGCTCTCTCTCATTCTAATAAATACATAAATAAATAAATCTTTTTTAAAAACAATGGGGGCGCATGGGTGGCTCAGTCAGTTAGCGATCGACTCTTAATTTCGGCTCAGGTCATGATCTCAGGATCATGAGACGGAGCCCTGCATCAGGCTCTGCACTGGGCATGAAGCCCGCTTGAGATTCTCTCTCCCTCGCCCTCTGCCCCTCCCCCCCCAAAAAAACCCCCAAAACAAAACAAAACAAAAATGGCATGAAAATAAAGTAAAACCAAGTGGAATCAGGAGGCTAGAAGGGGGACCATGCCATTCAACGTTAGTTCCAAGAAACACTGTCAATTACAGACTCCCAGAGAAGAATCATCGACAGGAAAGAATCATCGACTACGGACACCAACAGGAAAAGATGCACATTGAATTTTCTACAAAAAAATCAACTATTCCTGCAGCTCAGCCAATGAGAAACTGTCACCACTGAGCTCTCATTCGGTACCACCCCTCCTGACTTCCCCCTTCTTCTCCATAAAATAACATTCCTCTCCTTTGTCTGTTGGACTTGCTTAGGGTCTTTCCATAGCTTGCGTGTCCTGAATTGCAATTCTCTGCTTTTCCTGAATAAACCCAGTTTTGCTGATAAAATAATTTTCCTTTTTAAAGTTAACAGGAGGACACAGGTGGGGCTGTGAGCAACACGCCCCAGGTTCTCATCTCCAGAACCTGTAAGCCTCTACCACCCATCAGGCCAGACCTGGCCTCCAGCAGGGGTAAACTCCACCCGGGCGGGAAGGGTCTCTGCCTGGCAGGTGTCAGGAGGGCTGGGAGGCTGCCAACTAGCACAGGGGTTCTGGCGGCGGGGCAGCTGAGGAAAGCGGACGCAAGAACGCAGTGGAAAGTTCCCATCCCTTCTTCACACCATGGCTCTCCAGCTCCGGCGGAGTGCTGAGGAAGATGCAGATTCCTGGGCCCCTGGCCCCCAAGATGCAAAAGCAGTAGGTCTGGAGGAGGGACTCAAGAGGCTGTTTGTCTTTTCATTCCTTTTTTTTTTTTTTTTTTAAGATTTTATTTATTGGGCGCCTGGGTGGCTCAGTCGGTTAAGCGTCTGCCTTCAGCTCAGGTCATGATCTCAGGGTCCTGGGATCGAGCCCCGCATCGGGTTCCTGCTCAGCAGGGAGCCTGCTTCCCCCTCTCCCTCTCCCCCTGTTTGTCCTCTGTCACTCTCTCTCAAATAAAATCTTTTAAAATTTTTTAAAATTAATTTTAGAGAGAGAAGGAATGCAAGCAGGGGGAGAGGGAGAGGGAAATAATCTCTAGCAGACTCCCCGCTGAGCACAGAGCCCGACTGGGGGCTCCATCCCAGGACCCTGAGATTACCACCTGAGCCGAAACCAAGAGTCGGACGCTTAACCAACCGAGCCACCCAGGTGCCCCCCATCTTCTCATTCTTTGTTGTGGAAAACACCACTTACAAGAGCAGAGAGAAGGAAATGAATCCCCGAGTCCCCATCAAACAGCCCCGCTAGTCAACTCTGGTTTCAGATGATCGTTTTCCTCTCTGTTCCCACCCACTTCCCCACTCCAGATGAGTTGAAACAAATCTCAGACATCACAGCTTGGCATTTGTAAATATCTCAGCATTCTCTCTAAAAGAGAAAGACTCCCTTTAAAAATAGAACCACAAAACAATGATCCCACCCAAAATATAACACCAATACCTAGGTGTCATCAAATACGAAGTGAGTGTTCAAGTTTCCCCAACCGCATCCTAAAAGTTTTGAGATCCGCATTTGTGAACTGTCTTCACGATCACCAACAGCTGGGAAGTTCCCAGGTGTTCCCTGACTGGCAGGGAAACAAAGTTCAGGTAACGCAACTGGGCAGTGAGAGGAAAGAAGGACGACACACACGGCAAGTGGGGCTCACAAGCAGAGTGCCAGGTGCGTGATTCCACCCATGCGAAATTCCAGAAAAGGCAGAGACCAGAGGGATAGAAAGCAGACCTGTCTACCAGGGGTCGGGGCTGGGACGGGACTGACCGAAAAGGGGCGGGAAGGAACTGTTGGGGGTGACGGGAAACGTTCTGTGTCACAGTTGTGGTGGTAATTCTGGGGGTGTACACATTTGCTCAAATTCTGTGAGCAGTATGCTTAAAATAGGTGCCTTTGATTGTGTGTACATCATACCTTATAAGGTCGTTTTTTAAAAAAGCAGAACTACAATGAGCTCACCTTAAAAAACCTGGAAATTCCTTAGTATCTTTGAAGTTTCAAATGACTGTCCAAGTTCCCCCCAAGTAGCTCGTTAATGTTTTAAAATCTGCATTTTGTTGATTTTCTACTTAAGTGTAATTTGCGTGCAGAAAATGTGCATTTGTAACAGGCTTCCTCGGTTACTCGGATGTAGATGGTCCGTTGGGGTGGGGAGTGGGGGGTGGGGGTACACAGTGCAATCTCCCCCCCCCCCCCCAGCACCGGGCTGTGAACGTCAGTCCGAGGAGACCTGGGTGAGAGTGGGTCAGGGGGCCGGCAGGAGGAGCTCTCACATGCTGCGGCTCCACTCGCCTGCAGGGCAGCCAGGAAAAGCAGCTCCTCGCAAGTGCACGGCTTTAGCTTCCTACTGTACCCACCCCAGCTAGAGGAAGAAAGCTTTCCCCTTCCCCTGGCAACAGCCCAGCCAGTGGGGGACTGTCACACCTCGGCCAATGAGAAGCCACTATACTCTGAACTCCCGGTTTGCTCCAATAGACTTTTTGCTCATAACAAGCTTGGGAACGTCCCCCTCTCCAATATAAAACAGCATTCCTCTCCTTTGTTCTCCAGGCTTGCCTGTGGTTATGCTGTAAGCCTCCTTGCCCCCCAATTCCTGAATATAACCCCCCCTTTTTCTTTCTGGTAAAATAACTGGCAGCTTTATTTTTACGGTTAACAGGAGAAAGCATTCTGGCCTGACTGAAACCAGGGAGCTGGCAGACTGTGGTGCCAAGTCCAGGGCGATGCCAGGCTGCCTGGCCCACTGGCAGGGGGAGGCTGGGCAGTGGGGTGAGCGACAGCCTACCCAACCAGAGGCTCCTTGGGCTGCGATGACTGCACCTTTTTCCAGGGCCTCCCTGTCCTAGCAAGAAGGGAGTCAGCACTGTGCATTGTTCTATAGAATGTTCCAGAACATCAGCGCAGGGTATGGTTTCCGTAAATCAGATTTGATGTTTTTATTAATTCCACTATAAACCCAAAGACGGAGCCCAAAGGGAAAAAATTCTAACCTGGTAACATACTAGAATTCAGGTCCTTTCCACTAACATTTTGGCTACTTGATGCCAGATCTACCAGAAGCTGTACCCCTCCTGGACGCCAGGCACTACTCCAGGCATTCTCGGCACCACAGTGAACAAGGCAATCCCTAACCTCAAGACATTTCCGGGCAGATTTGCATCTAAGAGAATGCAAACAAAAAACTCCCATGCAGACCTCACACACTTACCTACAAATGAATGACTCCTAGATTATCTGCCCTGGGCAAAGTCCGAACCAAGGTCCGCCTCCATTAGCTAGGAGGTTTAGGGAGCTTCTGAAACCCTTAGGAAACCCTTCCTCTCCCAGCCCTGCCATAAATTCTAGTTTCTATATCCCTCTACAATACTACACTGTCCCATAATACAGCCACCAGTCACAGAAGACTATGTATGTTCACATTTAAATAAATTTAAATGAATGCAATTAAAAATCCAGTTCCTCCCCGTGTGGCCACATTTCAGGCACTCAGTGGCCAGTGGCTAGTGGCCACCATATTGGACAGTGCAGACATGGAACATTTCCATCAGGGCTCCACAAAGCCCTTTTCTCCAACAACCTGTTACATGACATGTCCTTCAACCTTATTTCAACAAACACTCGGGGGCTTCTGCTAGGGGCCCACACTGATGCCATGATTAAGCCTCACAACCAAATATAAACTTCAGCTTGAAAGGCGGTGGGAAAACCACAGCAACAGGGACATGGGTGGGGAATAATCTGCCAGTACCCTTCAGCTCCTGGTCAGCATCTAAAGTCTGCCCTTGACCAAGTCCTTAACCTCTGACGGCCCCATTTTCCCCATCTTTAACACGACAGAGCTGGACCGGGGGGCCTCTAACGGTCCTTCCAGGTCTGACGTTTTAGAACTCTGAGTTCCAACAAGGAAAAATGTAATTTGCTAACTGAATGTTAATTAGCATTACTTAAGCCAAAGGAAATGAACCAAAATAACCAAAGGAAACATGCTCTTCTGAGACTTGAAATGCTGTCCTGGCCTGCATCATAGGGCTGGATCAGAAAGAGGAGGAGACAGCACTCCACAGTGGCCTGACTGTCCAAAGTTCAGGTTCTCAAAGGTAAACTGTTCTCTTTGTGACCTCGCATTCCCTCCGGGAGCTCACTTTTATAACTATCCAGGGCTGCGCCAAAGATTTTAATCCCTAAAGTAGGCGTTATCATCTCCAATTCACAAATAAGAGAGCTGAGGCCCAGCGAGGTTAAGGAACACGGCTAAGGCCACTCACCTACAAGAGGCAGAGCTAGGATTCGAATCCAGGCCCCTCAGCCTCTCGAGCCCGTGTCCCACTTTTTGGACAAAAAGAGTTTCCATTTACTTACAAGGTGCCAGCCGTTCCACCAGGCACTAGATACACTTTCTTTAACACTCAGAACAACCCAGGAGAAAAATGGGACACTGGAAGGTGAGGCAGCTTCCAAACGGGCGGAGGCTGAATTCATTTAAGTAACGCGAACGTTTACTTAGCAGATCACATTTTCTTCTTTGGACTGCCGAGCTGGTTCTAACCACTGCCTTCCCCAGCCTTTAGAGCCTCATCCCTTCAACACCTCCTTCCAAACGGAGAGCATGTGACCATGCTTAATTATCTAGGATAGTGGGGGTTCTGGCATCCTTCCCTGCTGGACTGTGAACCCCCTGAAGCTGGGGACCAAATTTTCCATGTCGGTCAGTGTCCCTCTGTGGCACTTTGCTCCTTGGAGGCGTCCAGTGAAACTTGTTAAATTCAGAGGCTTGGCTGTCCTAGGCCAGGAGGCTCCTCTTTCAACACGGGGTATCGGCTGGCTCAGATGTCCTTAAAGGGCTCCCCGTCCTGGTATGTCCACTCTCTAGTGTCTTGGGGTTTCTCCGGGCCAAGCCCTCATGACCACGGCCCTCTTCACAGCCCCGCCCCGACTCCCTTCGGCAGCTGTGCTGCGCATCGGACTCCCACCTCAGCCAGGCAGTCTGCCCACCTGTCCCAAGGCCACTCAGAGAAAATACGCAATTGTGAATATGCCAGAGGCAGCGCGGTACACACCCAGGGTAACAAAAAGCACACACACATATGTGTAGATCGAAATCGGTATCTTCTTTTATGGGGGGGAGGGCAGTGGAAAATCCGGGGGCTGCCCTCAGGCTCTTGTGGCTGGATGACCTTACTGCGACACTGGGGCTCCTAGAGCCTCAATTTCCTACTCCAATTTCCTTCCTCTCTTCACAGTGGTGAGACCCCTGCCATCCTCCCTCCCAGGGAAGTTGGGCAAAACAAATGAGGTGACATATACACAGGCCCTTTGCAAACACTGAATGCCAAGGTCACTTGGCCAATACAAGGCAGAGCCTGATCCAAGGCCCTGACGCCAGGCCCATCCTTTTCCCAACTCAGTTGCCTCTATTATTTTTGCCCTGGAACTCGGGAGTTGGGGGGGGGGGGGGCCATGACCGCCACACAGCCAATAACAAAGGGAACACAGCAAAGTTCTCCTTAAAAATCTCCTCTCCCTTGAAAACTGAAAACTGACCTTGAGATCAGGAAAGGCTTCTGACACAGTCAGACGTGAGATGGGATCAAGGCACCCCAGTGATAAAGTACTTACTATACACACCCAGGTACTGCCTTTTCCAGAGAGATGTCAACATGCACAGGAAACCAATCTGGCTGGGACCCAAGGTCACTGTGATGCCCAACCTCCAAATCAGAACCAGACCCATACCAGGAAGCAGCTCGCTCTTAGCGGTGCACCAGGCAGGGCAGTCCTGCTGCAGGCCTGGTCCTAGCGCGGCCTTCCCAGACTTCTTGCCCTTACTCAGCTCATGCTCAAATACAGGCGTGCCTGCTTCTGATTCTGCCCAAAGGGATGAAGAGTAACCTTGAGGCCGCCCTCCGCGCTCCAGTGGGAAATAAGCCAGCTCATGATCTCCAGCTTCCTCTGGGGGTTCTATCTACCCAGGGCCCGTGGAGGAAGGTAGGGCTGGTCCACTGCGAAGAACTACCCTGTGCCCCATTGTGTAAGATGCTTCCAGACTCCACGGAGCAGTAAACCGTCAGCAGAGAAGGGGATTTTCTGCTCTTCCCATTAACAGCGGCTCTCCGCAAAAGCCGCGGCAGCATACTGAAGGGAATGTATCCCTGCAGCCCCCGCCCACTCGCGTACCCACCCAGGGGCTCCCCGGGCGAGCTGTTATCCGCGCCCCACCTCTGGGGGGATCCGGTTGGCGATGCACCACCGCCCGGAGAACGGCCTCGAATTAGGGGGGCTCAACGGGAGCCGGGCAGGGGTTCCAGTGCGCTCGGGCGCCGGCGGGGCGGGGCGCGGCGCGGGGGATGCGCACCGACCCCGCCCGGAAGGGCGCGGCGCGGATTCCTCCGGCAAACGGCCTGCGTGGCCGCCGCGCCATCCCCGGGATGCGCCAGGGGCCGCCGGCGCTGCGGAGTCCGAGGCGCATCCCGGCCGCGGCGGGCGGGCGGCGAGCCGGAGAAGCTGGGCCGGGCACCCAGCTGGGGCGGGGGCGGTGGGGGGAGGGCGCGGAGGGGCGCTGGCTGGGGCGGGCCGGGGCGGGTCCGGGCGCTGACTCGGCGTCCTGGCGGCCCGCCACGCCTCGCGCCCCGCTTACCGGCAGATCTGGATGGCGGACGGGGTCTCGGCGGTGGGGCCTGACATGCCGGCGGCGGCGGCGGCGAGCGGCTGAAGGAGAGCGCAGGTGTCTGGCAGGCCTGGCGCGGAATGAATGAGCCCGGGCGGCGCCATGGAGGGGGAGGGAGGAGGCGGGGCCATGGCGCCGGCGGGGCGGGGCCTGAGCGCCGGCGGCGAATCGAACGCGGCCTCCTGCGCCGGCCCCGCCCCCAAGCACCCCGCCCCTCGAGCCGCCGCCGGCTTCCCCGTCGTCCGGTTCTAGCTGCGGCGGGGCGCGGTGGGGTGCCGCTTCCAGAAGGTTCGGTGGCTGTTGGGCGGCGCCTAGGGGGCGGCCTCGTGGATCAGCGTCGTCCCACGCGGCGCGTGTTCGTGCGGGGCGTTCCGGCCGCCCGCGCCCGGCGGTTGCGGGTCACGGCGCCCCGCGAGGCGGCCGGCGTGCGGCAGAGAGGGCTGCGGGGGTCCGCGACAGGGTGTCGCCTTCTCGAATCAGCCATGACAGGAAATAGGAGGCGGTTTCCTGTAAAGGAGCATTTACGGCCGGGCTGCCGTGTACGGTGCCGGGAGGCACGTGGGTGCGCGGAACCGGGAGCCCGGAGCCGGCACGGCCGCCGCAGCCGCGGAGCTGGGCTGGGGATCTGCCTACACCGCCGGCTGCAAACCGCCTCGGGGTTCCTACAGAAGGACTCCCCCCCCCCCCCCCCGGGAGCGCGGAGCTTTTACTTGGGGGCGTGCATGCTGCAGCAGGAACCCTAAAGATGCTGATCCGTGACGTGGCACCCCGTATACTCTGCCGTGGGGTCCAGGTCAAGTTGGGGTCACATAATACGCCTAAAATCCACCAAAGAGGGGAGAGGTGATTGCCTCCACGTGCCAGAATTACAGAGAGCTTTTTACGCCGTATGAGATTTGCCTTTTTCCAAATTTCTTATGATGAACATAAATTGCTTTTGTAGTCAGATTTTTAAAATTCAAATGAAACCCACAGAACTCGAGCTCTTTGGTGAAATTTGAAAATCCATTTATTGCAAACTAAATAGCTCTGGAGGGGGCGCCTAGGTGGTGGCTCAGTGGGTTAAAGCCTCTGTCTTCGGCTCAGGTCATGATCTCGGGGTCCTGGGATCGAGCCCCGCATTGGGCTCTGCTCAGCGGAGAGCCTGCTTCCCCCTCTCTCTCTGCCTGCCTCTCTGCCTACTTGTGATCTCTCTCTCTCTGTCAAATAAATAAATAAAATCTTTAAAAATAATTAGCTCTGAAAGAATCGTGCCTCATCCTTGTCGCTCTGGCATTACCAGACCATGGAGGCAGCCCAGATCCCATCTATGATTTAAGATTATAGCACTAGAAATTTTGTTTTTTAAGATTTTATTTATTTATTTGACAGAGAGATCACAAGTAGGCAGAGAAGCAGGCAGAGAGAGAGGGGGAAGCAGGCTCCCCGCTGAGCAGAGCCCAATGCGGGGCTCAATCCCAGGACCCTGAGATCAGGGCCTGAGCCGAAGGCAGACGCTTAACCAACCTGAGCCACCCAGGCGCCCCTAGAAATTTTTTTAACTCTAGTTAATCACTACCTCTTCCCATGATGGGTCCCAAAGGGGATGGATTTCTTAGGATGGGACCCTAGGAGCAATAGCCAGCTTTAGAGTCTTAGGCAAGGCAGTTTCCTTATGGGTTAATTGAGAGTAATACCTTTCTGACCTTCCCCAGGAGAAATGAGGTAATGAATGTAAGGGGCCTACCACATTAATAATTAGGGCCTTTCTTCCTCTTTTGTTCTCACCTTTCCTACTCAAATGTTCTGTTTCTCTAAACAGCCCTTCCCATCCCATCAATGCAATAGAACAAGAGTTTACAGAGGCCCTACCCTGTTTGTACAGGTGGGAGCCTTCCCATGAAGTTGGATACATTTTTGTTCTTCAAAATGTTCTTCAAATATGATCAGGAGACAAATCGGGGAGACAAAAACCCTGGTCGTGACCACATGCCGAACCAAATTCCTAAACCAGGGAATGGGCTGAATGGTTCAGGATTAAAGAGCCACGTCCTTCCCAGAGGGGGACAGAAAGATCTGGAGCAACATCTGTTCCTTTGGGAAAGGGTGTGGCTCCCCTTGGGCCCAAGACAGCATCTGTCAACCTTCTGCATGTGACAGCTCGTCCAGTAGCAGAGGGAGCCAGGGAACATAACAGTCTGTGTCCCGGTTCTGTAGAGAAAACTGCTCCGGGATTAACCACTTGTCAGCGATTGCCAGTTGTTTATGCCCTTGCCTGATGTTCAAGGTCAGTGGGGGGAGGGGAGCAAAAACATCACAAATTGTCTTTACTGCAGCGCTGATGGATTTCCACCACCCTCTCACCCTACAGTCTCCCACTTTCCCGCTTCGGGATTTTTTTCCTATTTTCTCCCAAAGCTGCCGGGCCATTTCTGTCCCTGTCCTTCAGCAAAACTTCTCAGAAGAGCTGTTTATATATACATCCTCCGTCCTCTACCCCCCCCCCATTCTCTTTGAACCCATTCCATTCTGGGTTTTGTCTCTACAGTTCAATTTATCAAGGTCGCTAATTCCTTCCAAGTTGTTAAATCCAGTAATCCGCTGTCAGAAGTCATTTCTCTTGAAACGCTTATTCCTTGCCTTCCCAAACGCCATTCACTGCTATATTTCTGGACACTTGTTCTGCCTGCTCCGCTGGTGCTGCCCCAGGGGAGGCCCAGACCTCTCCCCTGAATGCTGGACACACGCGTCCTCTTGCCTGGGCCACATGTCGCCCCAGGTGTGTAGTAGACATCTCACATTCCCCCCGAAATCGCTGCCCTAGTCTTCCCCACTAGAGTTTCTTCCTTCTTATTGTTTAAGCTAACAACTGAGGAATCACCCAGGACTCGTTTCTCGCCCAGCACTCACCCAGCCCACCAGCAAATCCTGCCAAGTCTGCATTCAAAGTAAGTCTAGAACGTGCCCCGTCTCCCCGTGGCATTCGAGAATCCACCACACCTCCGTCTGTAAGGTTTCGGCGGCGGGAAAAGAATACAGGAGAGACTCGGAGGCGGCAAGCGGTTCGAGTGAGCTTTAATGGAGGCGCTCTCGGGCGAGGTTCCTCAGCCCCTCAGCAATCGGGGCCGAGGAAGTCGTGCGCGGGGAGGGGGAAAGGGGCTATTTATCCGGTCCAGGGGCAGGGAAATTCCTGGGAGAGGTGACTGTTCCCTTATATGGTATAGTTTCTGGCAGAGGCTCCATCCGGGAAGGACTCGGGTGCCATCTTGTTCAGGCCGGGCGGCCATTTTGTGTAGCCTCCTGCGGCCCTTGATCCGCCGGCCCAACATTCTGATCTTGTTGATGTTATAGGGCGACGACTCGTGTCTGGCTACTTCCTGCTGAGAAGGGGGCGTTGTCGGGGGAGTCGGATGTGGGCAAGCGGACGTAGGGGTGGAGGAGAAGCTGATTGACCGACACTCGGGTTAGGCCCTGGAGGTAGCGAATAACACAAGGGGCAAAAGAGATTAGGATAAGTATGGCACAGAGAGGCCCCATTAAGAGAAGGAGCCATGTTACCCATGGGTGAGTGAAGAGGTTCCAGTCATTGGTGTGCAGTTGTCAGTTCCGGATGTGCTCTCGGATCTCTCGGACTTTGG
>CM052900.1:162604084-162645731 GCA_028534135.1 Potos flavus | reverse complement strand
CTCCTGCGGCCCTTGATCCGCCGGCCCAACACCGTCCACGTGGCCTCATCTCTGCTCTCCCCGTTGCTCGCTTAGTCCCAGCCTCTGTGACCCCTCAGACGGTCCTTGGCTACATCCGACCCCTCTTTCTTCATGCACCCCCGAGACCCAGCCCTCACTTCCTTGGGTCTTTACTAAAATATCACCTATGAACAAGGCCTTCCCTGGCCACCTGTCTAAAACTGTGGTTCCTCAGCGTCCCTACCTGTCTCCCTGACTTCTTTTTCCCCTTAACTCCTTTTTTTTTTTAAGATTGTATTTATTTAGGGGCACCTGGGTGGCTCAGTTGTTAAATGTCTGCCTTTGGCTTGAGTCATGATCCCAGGGCCCTGGGATCTAGCCCCACGTCTGGCTCCCTGCTCAGCGGGAAGCCTGCTTCTCCCTCTCCCACTCCCCCTGCTTGTGTTCCTTCTCTTGCTGTGTGTCTCTCTCTGTCAAATAAATAAAAATCTTTAAGAAAAGGTCATATTTATTTATTTGACACAGAGTGATAGAAACAGAGCATAAGCAGGGGGAGGGGCAGGTAGCTCTTTTTTTTTTTTAAGATTTTATTTATTTATTTGACAGAGAGAGAGAGATCACAAGTAGGCAGAGAGGCAGGCAGAGAGAAAGGGGGAAGCAGGCTCCCTGCTGAGCAGAGAGCCTGATGTGGGGCTCGATCCCAGGACCCTGAGATCATGACCTGAGCCGAAGGCAGAGGCTTTAACCAACTGAGGCACCCAGGCGCCCCTCATTTATATATTTTTGTACTGTTACCATCTAACCTCTTGGCTGTTTTATTATTTTTTTCGAGTCATTATGGCGTGTCAGATATGAAGGAATAGGACTCTCACACACTCTGATGGTGGAAATATAAGTTGGGGCAGCCTCTTTGTAAAATAGTTGAAGATAATTGTTAAAGTTGGAAAGAGCCATAGCCTTTGACCCAGAAATCCTACTCCCAGATGCCTTGCCAGTATATTGAACATGAGGTCACCCAGATGGGCGTCAAAGAGGAGTCACAGCGACACCGTTTGTGGTAACCCCGAACTGGAACTCAAGTGCCCTTCTGTAGCATGTTGGTGTGCATCAAGCCTGCTACCATATTGACTATTCGTATACCTAATTCCATTAAGCATAATAAATAGCATTCCTTAAACTGAAGATGTAGCTCTTGTGTATGCTTGAATTTATAACCCAGAGCTACGCAAGAGAAGAGGCCTCATAAACACGGGGCACGGGGCCCCCAAAACTGCCTGGGTGTAGATGAGCACCATGCACGGGCCCTGCGCCTGGAAAGTGGTGAGGCAGAGACAGGGCAACAGGCGGCCATGGATGGGCCGAGAAGGGCTCCCAGGAAGTGCACCCACGTGTTGTTGCCTCCTTCACGTGGGAGAGCAGGGCCCCTGCGTAAACGCGGAGACCTTTCTGTGAGCCTTCGCCCAGGAGTCAGCTCGAGCTCACCCTTGGGGAGCCTTGTTGAGGCTGGCAGAGTCAAGAGGGCTTCTGAGCCTGGACGGAGACGAGCTGCAGGCGGAGGAGGGAGGCCGATCAGAGAGGAAGCACGTTGTAGGATCGGGAGCCGGGGCCCCGGGCCCTCACCGAGTAAGCCCCGCTGTGTGGCTTTACCTTGGCTCCTCACGCACCTGGGCCTCGGCTCTCTTATTAGGAAACACGGGCAAAGAGTAGTAGCTGCCCCATCTGTTGTTGGAAGGAATAAATAAATTGATTGCATAAGGCACTTGGAATAGTGCCTGGCACGGAGGAAAGTCAACGTAAGGTTTCGTACAGCAGCTGGGGACGCCGCGTCGCCCTGAGGTCCTGGGGGGGCTGCGGGGATGGTCTGACCGGATGGGAGTCAGTCTGCCTTGAGCCAGAGCACGCCAGCCAACTGGGGTCCAGAAAGAAGACTCCAGCTAGTTCCAGCTAGAATCGGCACAAGAGGAGCACACTACGGGGCGCCTGGGTGGCTCAGCTGGTTAAGTAACTGCCTTCAGCTCAGGTCATGATCCTGGGGTCCTGGGATCGAGCCCTGCTTCGGGCTCCCTGCTCAGCGAGAGGCTTGCTTCCCCCTCTCCAGCTCCCCCTGCTTGTGTTCCCTCTCTCGCTGTGTCTCTCTCTGTCAAATAAATAAATAAAATCTTAAAAAAATAAAGATTTATTTTTTAAAAAATCTACAATTATAGCCACGGCGGGAGCCTGACCCTTGATGTGTTAGTGAGAGGGGGTCTTCAAAGCACCTTTAGTCTCTGAGCCCTTGGTCACTGGGTCTGAAGCTCTGTGGCTCCACCTAGGGGCCGAGTCCCCAAGCGCAGCCTCCTTCCCTCCGCCAGACCCCAGCCTGGGCTCCACTTCCCTGCCGATCTCGCTCAAAATCAGAATAAACTTTCCCTTACTAAAACATAGACCAGGGAGCCCTGGGATGACCACAAAAGCCACTCAGCAGGAGGGAAATTTTATTTTTATTGCACACATGATAATAAAAAACTGGGGTATAATTACAGTTTCTCAAAGGTCCTGGAGGAAAAGGATGCCGGCTTCACACATCAAGTAACTGCCATGTGAAGAGTCAAAGGGCCCTGATTAGCTAGAGATGCTCAAGGCAGGGGTGAGTGGTGAAGAACCCGGGAGGGGGCAGCTCCCCGGCTCCCAGCCTCACCCCCTGCAGAGGCTTCTCTCTGCTGGGGAGCACAATCCCCAGAGAAAGGACTGCTTTCTAATGGCGCTCTCGTGGGGCGAGAAATTTGGGGGACCCCTCCAAATGCTCATCTAAATGCCAAGGTCACAGAACCACTTTTAATCCTTGGCGGTGCAGTAACACAGTTGGATTTGGTATCCGTGTGAGTGTCCTGCAGGGGGTCATGTCATCCCTGGTAGATGAAGGGTAACTAGTTTGGTAAAGAGGTTAGAAATGAAGGGACCCGGAGCCCTGCAGCATGAACACACCTTCAGGCACCTGCTAGCTGTGTGGCTTTAGAGAGGTTACTTGACCTCTCTGGGCTTCAGTTCCCCATCCACACAATGAAGTTAACACTATACACCCCGTAAAGCCTTGTATGAGGTTAATGAGTTGGTATGTAAAAATCATTTAGAACAGTGCCTGGTATATGGGAAGAGTTCAATCAATGGGAGTCGACATTATGACTGATTAATGATGATTATTCTCATGCACCCAACAACTTCTTATTGAGCACCTTATGCATACCAAGCCGTGGGCCAGGCACTACCATTACAGCGATGACACCACACGATGCAGAAACCATCTAGATAGCCATAAGTAAAGCACATGCGCGGAAAAAATGCACCAATCTTAATTGTACAGTTGATTAATTATCAACTTGTAAATATAAAATATAATTTTATATAGGGGCACCTGGGTGGCTCCGTTGGTTAAGCGTCTGCCTTCAGCTCAGGTCACCATCCCGGAGTCCTGGGATCGAGCCCCAAGTCGGGCACCCTGCTCAGCAGGGAGTCTGCTTCTCCCTCTCCCTCTGCCCCTCCCGCAGCTTGTACTCTCTCTCTCTGAAATAAATAAATAAAATCTTAAAAATGTATGTAATATATTTTAATATTATTTATATAATAATTATAAATTATTATAATAATATAATTAGAAATCGTTATTACAATTTATGGTAATTATAAAAGAAATACACCCATGAACACCCCAGACCGTGAACGACAACCGCTCCAGCACCCAGAAAGCTTCCACCTGTCCTCTCCTCCTTGGTAAAGGCGATCGCTGTGCACAAGGTCAGTGTGGCAGGTGGCTGTGGTAACTTCCGGGAGAAGTAGTTGGCTCGAGTTTGTCGCTCTTAGTATCCCATCACGTGAGCGTAGGCTTTCTTTACGTTTCCAACCCAGAGTTTTGCAAAAGCAGTGTCCTCGCCCCTCACTCTTCCTAGACCGTCGTTCTCCGGCTCTCAAGTCCTCGGAGGAAGGGGCCGTTGTTACCTGCCCTGTGGCAGTCTTCTGGTCACCAAGAGGTCATGGTTGCAAGTCCCCTGACAAATGCACAGAGCCGCTGCCCCGCTGTTGGTTCTTCTGGACTCCACTCTTTTTTCCCTCTGCGTTCCGTCTGCATTCCGTCTGTCCTCTGCTCTTTTTTCCCTCTTTTCCGCCCTCTTTTGGATTGTGGTGTTCTTTCTTATGATTCCACATCATCTCCACGTTTTCTCTTCTTAACTATACCTGTTCCCAGTGTGTGCTCCATGCACCCCTAGAGGTCCCCGACACCTTCCAGGGGGTCTGCGAGATCAAACCTATTTTATAATTACACCAAAGTATCATTTGCCTTTTTCATTCTCATTCTTTTTTCTTTTTTTTTTTTTAAGATTTTATTTATTTATTAGACAGAGACACAGCGAGAGAGGGAACACAAGCAGGGGGAGTGGGAGAAACAGGGTTCCCGCTGAGCAGGGAGCCCAATGTGGGCTCGATCACAGGATCCTGGGACCAAGACCCCAGCCAAAGGCAGACGCTTGACAACTGAGCCACCCAGGCACCCCTTTCATTCTCATTATTTAACAAATATACAGGGTGGGACGCCTGGGTGGCTCAGTTGGTTAAGGTCTGCCTTTGCCCAGAGTCCTAGGATTGAGGCCCGTGTCAGGCTCCTTGTTCAGCGGGGAGCCTGCTTCTCCCTCTGCCCGCCGCTCCCCCTGCTTGTGCCCTCTTTATTTTTATTTTTTTAAAGATTTTATTTATTTATTTGACACACAGAGAGAGATCACAAGTAGGCAGAGAGGCAGGCAGAGAGAGAGGGGGAAGCAGGCTCCCTGTCGAGCAGAGAGCCCGATGTGGGTCTCGATCCTAGGACCCTGAGATCATGACTTGAGCCAAAGGCAGAGGTTTTAATCCACTGAGCCACCCAGGCGCCCCGACAAATAAATAAAATCTTTAAAATATATACATATATGCAGGGTTTTTCAAGAGATTACCTGATGTGTGATGAGACTATATAATGAAATCAGTCAATATTTGGAAGACCTGCATAGCTCAGAGGACTGATATTTTTTAGAAGACTGATGCATGTTCTTACATAATCACACATGGGTAAAAGGCCAGTTTGAAATGCCAGATAGGGGCGCTGCCTGGCTGAGCTGGTGGAGCATGTGACTCTTGATCTCAGGGGTGTAAGTTCGAGCCCCACATTGGATATAACGCTTACTTAAAAAGAAAAAAAAATAGATAGATCAGTGGAGTTGGATGTAACAGCATGAAAAAGTAGTACGTCAATATGGTTTCAGATCCTAGATTGTGTCTCCGCTTTAAGGAGCTAGCACACATTGAGTTTTGGCATAGTAGCAAAGAAAAATATCCACAATTTTCCTTCTTTTTTTTTTTTTTAAGATTTTATTTATTTATTTGAGAGAGAGAGACAGAGAGCGTGAGAGAGAGAAGAGTGAGCAGCAGTGGGGGACAGGGAGGGCAGAGGGAGAGGAAGAAGCAGGTTCCCTGCTGAGCAGGGGGAGCCCGATGCGGGGCTCCATCCCAGGACCCTGGGACTATGACCTGAGCCGAAGGCAGATGCTTAACCGATTGAGTCACTCAGGTGCCCCTATCCACAATTTTCTGAAAAGACTATTAAAATATTAAAATACTCCTGCTTTTTCCAACTACCTATTTATGTGTGTTTCCATACGCTTCCACTGAAACAAATGTATCAAAACACATTGAGTGCAGAAGGAGCTAGGAGAATCCAGCTGTCTTCTGTTAATAGCGCAGAGATTTGCAAAGCCACAAAACAGTGTCACTCTTGTCTCCAAAATTTTTGTTTCCAAAAATATAGTTCTACTGAAAATAAGTTGTATATACTAACATATAACACACGTATTGTTTGTAGTGAGTTGATACATAAAGTTTTAAAATTTCTTTTTAATTTCTAAGAGTAAATATCAATAGATATAATCCACATAAAGCTGATTTTATTTTTTTTAATTTTTTAAAAAGATTTTTATTTATTTGACGGAGAGCACAAGCAGGCAGAGCGGCAGGCAGAGGGAGAGGGAGAAGCAGGCTCTCAGCTGAGCAGGGAGCCCGATGCGGGGCTCAATCCCAGGACGCTGAGATCATGACCTGAACCGAAGGCAGACGCCCAACCAACTGAGCCACCCAGGCACCCCTAAAGCTGATTTTAAAATGTTTCCTCCAGGGGCACCTGGGTACCTCAGTTGGTTAAGTGTCCAAATCGGTTTCGGCTCAGGTCATGATCTCAGGGTCATGAGATCGAGCCCCGAGTCAGACTCTGTGCTTAGCAGGGAGTCTGCTCAAGATTCTCTCTCCCTCTGCTGGTCCCCCCACAGGCCCCACACGTGTGCGCTCTCTCTCTCTCGCAAATAAATCTTTTAAAATTTTAAAAAATTAAAAATAAATAAAAAATAAAACATCTTCCACCAATGGTTAGAGTCAACGATGGTATACCAAGTGGACCAGTTTCCTAGGGCTACGGTAACAAAATACCACAGACTGAATGGCTTAAAACAACAGAAATTTATTTTCTCACAGTTTGGAAGCCAGAAGTCCCCAGTCAAGGTGTCAGCGCCACGCTCCCTCTGAAGGCTCTAGGGAAGAACCCTTGGGGCTCTTCTGGCTTCTGGTGGCCCCGGGAGTTCCTTTAGCTTAAGGCTGCACCACTCCAACCTCCGCCTCGTCTTCACACGGCCATCTTCTCTCTGTGTCCCTATGGTCCTCGCCTCCTCTCATCAGGATGCCAATCATTGCATTTAGAGCCCACCTTAATCCAATGTGACATCACCTTCACTTAATTACACCATCGAAGATCGTAGTTCCAAATAAGGTCACATTCTGAGGTTCCAGGAAGACATGAGTTTTTAGGGGACAATACTGAACCCACTGCAATTAGTACATTACTGGAAAGAAGTGCCCTAAACTGTGTGATCTATCAGGACGTAAAGTAATGCGGTGGGAGCAGAAATGAGGGAAAGTGGAACAGGCCTCGCCCCTGCAGGACACGAGCCTCGTAGGACCTGCCCTGCCTCCCCTCCTGGCCATGAGGCTAACAACTAGGATTAAATTATTCCAGAGCCTGGCTGGGCCGTGCTGGACCTGGTGATAGAGGACAGGGGCGCAAGCCAAGAAGCTGCAGGTTCTAGAGAGAAGACATGGCAGGAGATTCCAAAGATGCTCAAAAGGGGTGGAAAACGGTTAAGGGAGAGGGTATGGCTTTGACAGCACCAACCCGGGACATGGGCTCTATCACACCGGCATTTACATATTGAGATGGTGCAGTCGTGATCGTGTGGCTAAGGTGGCTCTTGTGGCAGGATCAGGTGATGGCCCACTCTTGGGGAGGCCGGGCGTGCTTAAAGGGCTTGGAGAAGGGGCCAAGCTACTACGGACACGTCAGCTATGTAAGGCTAGAAAAAGCCCCAGATGACTTGGAGGAGACACATTTACCAAAGCAGTAAGGAAGGCACGGCGAAGGGGCACCAGCATCCCTATGAAGCGGATGCCATTGCAGGAACAAGGTCACTGTCATCCTGGGATGACAGACTCCCAAACTGCAGAGGCCTGATGGCAGCCCTGGCCTGTGAGAAGCCAGGGGGTCAGGAGGATTGTAATGAGGGACAGACACAAGGTGACAGCCAGGGAGGCCTGACCCACTGAGAGTCACGGGGACAGCTGTGAAAACGCAGCCTCCCGGAGGGGCGAAACAGACAGGCAGTCAACGAGGGGACTGGTCAGTCTGTACAAACGGAAGAAATAAAAGATGGTCTCCAGGGACTACGGCAGCGGCCCCAGTACAAAGTGATGAGTCCTTGCCTGCCTTCCATGAACCTGAGACAATGTCTGGCTCTGGAACCCACTGACTGAAGCAAGGCCGGGAACCCGGGGACCTCAAGACACAAAGCAAATGTATAGAGTAATGATTCCTCCCAGACTCCCACCAAGGAACCATGGCACTTAGGCGGATAACTGTGCCCTAGGCAAGGTGATGCCTTGACCATCGGACACAAGGTCCAAGTTCACGTGGATCCTCCAAGATCCAAAGTGTCATTATATGTCCCTCTTTGGGTGGGGACATGATGGAGGCCAGGGCAGTCTCGGTGTCGTCTGGTGGGTCCACTGCATGTGTGAGCGCTATGGTCATTTCTCTGCTCCTCCAAAGTATAATCGGAATATGGAAACTTGACAATTGGCACAGCCCCTTAATTCTGTGGCCTGTAGGGTTAAGACCTATCCTAGTGGGGAAGGTCAAGTGTAAACCTCTAAATCAGCAATTTCCTGGGGTTTAGACACTTGCACCTGACCTATGGGGAAGCAGTATTATGATGTGTGGGTTATAAGCATACAGAATGGTGAGACTCGGGACAGCCTGTCACTTTGGTTCTGTTTGCACGACTCTATACACATTATGGAACCCTTTTATACCTGAGCCAAACGTGCCAGTCATATTAATGAGATTGGGAAAGAGAGGGACTCGGTAGAATATGCTTTTAAGCTGGAATTGAAGAAAAACCAAAGGTAAATAAAAGAAATACAGAAAGATGAATGAAAGCATTGGTGGGGGGAAAATATTGTCCCTTAACTGAATGCCCTCCCAGGCCATTCTGTGTTTAGAAGTGAAGCACTATCAGACATATCTATCCGTGCATACCATTTTCTTAAATGGAGTGCTAATTTTGGAAGAGAAGGATAGTTAGCATCTGTTGAATCACCAGTATGTATACTAATAAGTCGCTAAAGTTATTAAATTACTAACAAATTATTTTTTTCTTTTTTAAAGTAAATTCTACACCCAATACGGGCTTCAAACTCACGACCCTGAGATCAAGAGTCACGTGCTTCATTGACTGAGCCTGCCAGGAGCCCCTTTTTCCTTTTTTTTTTTTTTAAACAAATTATTTTCTTTAATGTGCAGACCTCTGAGAAAACTGGACAGCTAAAGGCAGAAGAATGAGACTGGACCCCTTTCTCACACCACACACACAAAAATTCACAATGGATCAGAGACCTAAATGTGAGACCTGAAACCATAAAACTCCTAGAAGAAAACACAGGCAGTAATCTCTGTGACATCAGTCATAACATTTTTCTAGATCTGTCTCCTCAGACAAGGGAAACAAAAACAAAATGAAACTATTGGGAGATATCAAAATAAAAAGATTTTCTCAGCAAAAGTAACCATCAACAAAACAACAAGGCAACCTACTGGATGGGAGAAGATATTTGCAGATGATATATCCGATAAGGAGTTAATATCCAAAATATAGGAAGAACTTATACAACTGAGCACCGAAAAACCAAATAGTCTGATTAAAATGGGCAGAAGACACAACTAGACATTTTTCCAAAGAAGACATACAAATGGCCAACAGACACATGAAAAGATGTTCAACATCACTAATTACCAGGGAAATACAAATCAAAATGAGACATCAAACCAGAAATACAAAGCACAATGAGACATCCACCTCACACCTGCCAGAATGGCTAGAGTTAAAAAGACAAAAAACAACAAGTGCTGGCAAGGATGTGGAGGGAAAGGAACCCTCATATGCCGTTGGTAGGAATGCAAATTGGTGCAGCCACTGTGGAAAACAGTAGGGAGGTTCATCAAAAAATTAAAAATAGAATTACCGTATGATCCAGTAATTCCATTACTGGTATCTACCCAAAGAAGACAAAAACTCTCATTTGAAAAGACATATGCACCCTTATGTTTACTGCAGCATTATTTACAATAGCTGAGATACAGGAGCGACCCAAGGGTCCATCAATAAAGATGACAAAGAAGCAAAAAGAAGATATGGTATATACATACTATAATGATTATATTGTATATATACATATATACATATACATATATAATGTGTGTATATCTATATATATATACCCCACAGATATAAATAAAATGTTACTCAGCCATAAAAAAGAATGAGATCAGGGGCGCCTGGGTGGCTCAGTGGGTTAAAGCCTCTGCCTTCGGCTCAGGTCATGATCTCAGGGTCCTGGCATCGAGCCCCGCATCGGGCTCTCTGCTCGGCAGGGAGCCTGCTTCCCTCCCTCTCTCTCTGCCTGCCTCTCTGCCTACTTGTGATCTCTCTCTCTCTCTGTCAAATAAATAAATAAAAATCTTTAAAAAATAAAATTAAATTAAAAAAAAAAAAGAATGAGATCTTGCCATTTGTGACAACATGGGTGAACCTAGAAGGCATAATGCTAAGCAAAAGAAGTCAGAGAAAGACCAACAATGTATGATTTCACTCATATGTGGAATCTAAGAAACACAACAGATGAATAAACAAAGGAAAAGAGACAATAAAACAGACTCCTAAATACAGAGAACAAACTGGTGGTTGTCAGAGAGGAGGTGGGTGGGGTATGGGTGAAATAGATAAAAGGGATTAAGACACTTCTCAAGATGAGCACTGAGGGGTATAAAGAATTGTTGAATCATATACTATGTATCTGAAACTCATGTAATACCATATGTCAATTATTCTTCGATTTTTTTAAATGGTAAGAAAGAAAGAAAGAAAGAGAGAGAGAGAGAGAAAGAAAGAAAGAAAGAAAGAAAGAAAGAAAGAAAGAAAGAAAGAAAGAAAGAGAAAAAAGTGCAAAACTCTGCCCCCAAGGATCTCCAAGGATCCCCCAGGATCGTAAATCAAAACAGTCCAGATCCCCAGAATGGCAAAAATTTATGCCAGTCTTAAAAGACCTAGAAGATGCATCATAGCTTAACTTATCTCTCTGCCCAACGTGGGGCTCAAACTCACAACCCCCGAGATCAAGAGTCACATGCTCTACTGACTGAGCCAGCCAGGCACCCCATTTATCATAGCTTAATTCAATTGACCAGTCTACTTCCTATGAAAACCAGATGGATTTTCTAGAACAACCCATTGCAGACTTAATTAAGTAATAGCCCCAATTGCAGATATGGTCTCTTTTCGTTCATTCATTCTTCTTCTTCCCTCTCCTTTTCTTCTCCTTCTCCGCCTCTTCCTCCTTCTCCTCCCTCCTTCCCCTCTCCTCCTCCTCCTTCTTCTTTGGTGGTAAAATACACATAATATTTACCATCTTAACGATTTGTAAGTGTGCAGTTCAGTGCCATTAAGTATAATCACCTTGTTAATGGAACCACCAACACCATCCATCCCCAGTACTCTTTATCTTGCAAAAGTGGATCTCTGTCTCCACTGAACACTAACTCCCTCCTTCCTTCTCCCAGCCCTTGGCACCCACCATCCTCAGAAGTGGTGTCTTTGCTAGAGCTAGGCTAACCTGGCCTCAGTGCATGGTGTGAGACTTCTGACTCAGACACAGGGGATCACAACTCCTGGAGGTGGGACCTGGAAATCTGCTTTTCACAAGCTTCCCAGAAAGAGATAAAGAAAAAAAGTGTCATAAATGCTGTAACTGTTTGTATAAATATATGTCTTGTTTTTTTTTTTAATAAGATTTTATTTATTTATTTGACAGAGAGAGAGAGATCACAAGTAGGCGGAGAGGGGGAAGCAGGCTCCCTGCTGAGCAGAGAGCCTGACGCGGGGCTCGATTCCAGGACCCTGAGATCATGACCTGAGCCAAAGGCAGAGGCTTTAACCCACTGAGCCACCCAGGCGCCCCTAAATATATGTCTTGTAATATAATAGCCTGTAATCAATGAATGCAGCGAATGGAAGGCATTTATCTTGTTATCGTCATTTGAGCATTCTGGACTCTTAAATTTGAGCACTGAGAGTCCATTCTGAGTTTACCAGGAGGCTGACGAAGCTTAAACTCAGATCTGCTCCCAAGCAAGGACATAACGTGGTAGAATGTTCTGGAACTGAGGAAAGGCCAAGGTTGTCAGCAGGAGGTATGTCTGATGAATTGCTTAAAAAGAAACCAAAAGCATGGACATCAGTCTGGAAGCACCATTAGCTTGATGTGACTTATTTTTTCACTCTGAATATTTTCACACCAAGTCCGTATTCATAATTTTATATTAGAATGTATCTCCACAAAACCAGGATCTGCCTCTGATTTCTGAGGTCTAGAATGGTTCTTCGTTCTTTAAGATGTTGGCCCATTCTCCCTCGGGTTTGTAATCTACCAAGCACCACGGCAGGTGGCTCTGGACCCAGCCTGGGCAAGAGAACCAGCAGTGGGCTCATATTCGGCGTGGAATCTCCTTCCTTCACCCACAGGCCAGGGAACCCTGCCTCCCAAAGCAGGCTCCTGTGACCAGCCAACGGGTCCCGCCTCCCTCCTGCCCTGCAATGGATCTCAGTGACAAGACACGCTGCGTGCACGTTGGGCGTGCCCATGAAGTGCCTTTCTCACGACCCTGAAACCATTCGAAGTTTCGTTACAGCTGCCTTAAGAGCCTGGGGCTTTGCCAGGCCTCTTAAAATCCAGAGTGAAACTAGTTGCTCCCTGGGAACCCTCAGTGGGTGGCAGCCTTCTCCTCCGCATCACATGCCCAGGCAGCTCCCTGCAGGGCAGTCACCTAGCCGTGCAGGGACGCACATGCACACAGACACACACGCACACACAGGTGCTCAGTCAGTACCCCCGAGATAGAGCCACATTGGTGAGTGGCCAGGCAGGAAGTAAAACCAAGAGGAAAAAACACCATTGGCTGGGTTAGTTCTTTTCTGGGATATCTACAGCAACCTGGTGTGTTTTTAAAAAGTAAATATGGCCACAAGCTGATGTTTCCAGCAGAAGGTAGCTGCCCAGTGATGGGGAAGCCCCCCCGCCGTCCCCCGCCCCCACTGCTTCCAGCGTGGTCATCCCAAAGCATGATGGGGGGTGGGAGTTCTGTAGAGCTGCCGATTTTTATTTTTTCCCAGACACTGCCCTCGGGCTATGTTCCTTCTGACCCTATTACAGAGAAACCAGTGGGAGACTCATTGGCAGAGTCTGGGTGTCCCAGGTAGAGCAGAGCAATTTGCAAATGTTTATGAAAGGAGTCCTCCTGGGCAACCTGCTCTTTATCCTCACTCATGGAAGCGAGTGAACCTTTCCAAATTAACTGGCCCCGGGGGGGACATGTCCGGTTTGGCCCCAGCCTGAGTTTCCCAGACGGCTCAGTGCTCTGGTCATTGGATCATTTCACCCACTGGTTTATGCGAGACGCAGGAGCCTTTTCTCCAACCAAGCGTGATAACCAGAGTTCGAGAGTTAGGTTCAGTCATGGGACCACGGCAGAGAGGGCATCGTGAGAGCTGGCCAACGGGCACGATGTGGGCCTAGTGAGGCCGCCTCCCTCCCACATGGAAAAAGCCTCAGGAACACCTAGGGAGCTGCCTGCCGGTGTCCCGGGGAGGAGGCCAGGGTTCTTATTTCATAAGCCCAGCTCAGACCTTCTGGGCAGCTCTTGCCCATCCCTGCTGGGAAACCGGCTTCTCGCCCAGCCCAGAACCTCGCCCACCTGGGCATGCCTCAGCTCCCTGCTAGGGCCCGGGGGCTGCCCGGTTCAGCTTCCCTGGAATGCCTGAGGCTGTGAGTCACTGGCCCGCGTACAGGCCCGTCCTCCCTGACTCCTGGTATTACAGCTTGATTGGAGTCAGGGGCTCAGAAGCAAGAATGACCCAAACATGAGCAAATATGACCCAAAGAAGGAAAGGGGCCTCTGGTTGATCAGTTCTTGCAGAGCTCAAACGTGTATGGAAAGCTCTTGTTTATTAGAAAAAAGGAGCCTGCTCAGTGTGTGCCCAGCGTGGAGTCCTTGACCCAGCGAGGGAACTTGACCTTACGTGGTGCACGTGGGCTTGTGGGCTACCCGTCCCTCCTCCCCCCGCTCCCCGCAGCTCAGGAGAGCAGGCCCACATTCTCAGGAACAGGGGAGGCAAGCGGACGCTGCTCTCTCTGCTCTCCACACCCTCCCCCACATTTGTCCTGGGGACACACAGGCTTTGGTGGAACAGATTTTCAAAGTGACATCAGGGACTGGGGGTGGGCGTTGAGGCCGAAGGGTTCAATACAGCTGCGGTCCGGTGACATCACCTGGTCGTGAGCTCAGGATATTTACTGAGCAGCCACCATTGCTGAGTTCCCTGGGGACCCAGAGGTAGGCTCAGCCCCAGCCCTGCCCTCCAGGAGCTTACAGTCCAGCCAGCTGGGCCTCCGAGGACGAGGACTGCACACCTTGCGGGGGCTCCCCTGCTGTCTTCACATGGACTCCTTTGATAACGCCCACAGCTTCCCACATCCGGCCCCCCACATCAGTGCCCGGGTCCGCATGTGTTTTTGTGGCAGAGCTGGACGTAGGGAATACCCCCACCCGGGCAGCTCCTCTTGTCCCCAGTGCCCTGGTCCCTTGCTCAGGATGTTGGACGGGGGACGGCTGGGAGTCCCAACCTCCCTCCAGTGCCCAGTGTATCCCCGTGAACCAGGAGCGTGACCAGCAGGCCGCGGGTGCCCCTGCCTTCTCCCGTGAGTGGGGGCCACAGGGCCCTCACTGAGCCTCCTCAGACTCCCCTTGCTTCCTGGCAGAGGGAAGAGAAGTCTGAGAAACAAGTGGCTTCCCATGGTGACCTGTCCTGACAAGTAGCAGGGAGCAGTTTGCAAGAGAAAACGAGGGAAGGTGTTTCTTTTTCCGTTACTTGCTGTTATCTGCAAGTGAATGGAGGTTCTGCCGCTCCAGGACATAGGCCTGCCTCAAGCTTCCTTGAGGCCACAGGGCACCCTCCTTCTTAGCTCACCCCTTCCTCCCACCCCCGAGCCCCCGGAGACTGGGGAGGCTGGGCGTGTAGTATGTAGGTGGGAACTGAATGCTTGGGGAAATAAGCCCTTCCCAAGGCCATCTTACGATGCCTCCATCCCCAGCTACACAGAGCCCCGGCTGCACCTTCCCCTATAAATAGGAGAGCCCAGGAGTGGGGGTGATGGCTGCCCAGCCCGCAGGGCCCCTCTAATGTGTGTCCGGAGGCGCCAAAGCCCTGCCTTAAGGAGGCAGCAAGCGACCAGTCAGAAGAGAGGGCGGCACCGGGCTCAAGTGAGCTCCTGGCCCAGCCCTTGCGCCGGTGCCAGCACTGGGCCCCGAGCCTCGGCTGCCTACGCATAGCTGGCCCAGTTCCAGAGCCACTTCCGGCAGCTGAGGAGGGGAGCGGCTTCCTCCCCTGCAGCCACCTGCCCTCTTCTCCAGCCCAGACTCACGCAAGAGGTTGGGCTGCTCTCCTTCCTTCCTCCAGCTGAGCCCGCACGGCCTTCAGACGGCCACGCAGATCACAAACAGCTGGGTTCCAGCCTGGTGGTGCGTGCCGAGCTGGTCGCCCGGGGCGGCAGCGGCCGCCGGCACCGCGAGTCTCCTCAGTCTGCCCGGCGCTCCGGGTCTCTTGCAGTCAGCAGGGTCCGTGGACCGGCGGGCCGGCTACCAGGGCCTCCAGAGGCCGGGGCCGCGGGGAGGCGCGGGCGGCGCGGGCGCCGGTGCGGGCGGCGGGGAAGGCGCGGACGGGCCGCGGGAGTCTCCTGCGCGCCCGCCGTCGGGGCTGGTGCCGGCCGCCCTCCGCCGCAGGTGCTCCAGCAGGCGGGCGCTCACGGCGGGCTCCAGGACGCGGCAGGCGGGCAGCACGCGCGCCAGCCGAGCCAGGCAGGCGCGGTAGCCCTCACAGTAGCCGTCCCGGGGCGCTGCGGACGGAGAGAGGCGTGAGGCGCGCGGTGGGGTGCGGGGCGGCCGGCGCAGGGGTGGGGCGGGGCGGGTCACTCACTGGGCGCTGCGGCCGCGCAGGAGCACGCCGGCAGCTCCTGCAGGAAGCGGACGGTCATTTCCAGGATGTCCGCCTTCTCCAGCTTCGAGTAGTGGGAGCTCTGCGCCCGGCCACGAGGGAGAGAGCCACAGACACGGACAAACGAAGACAGATCTCCAGCGCCAGCCCCGCTCCGGCTCGGCCTCCCGCGCCGCGCGGAGCCCCCTCGCCGGCTCCTTGGGCAAGGGCGCCTCAGCCCACCCGCCCTCCTCGCGCTGCGCCCCGGAGCCCCTTCCCTCCGGCCCCCGAGCGCCCCGGTACCCACCTCCCCGCCCAGCAGCGGCAGGATGAGCCCCTTGAGCTGCCCGAGGCTTGCGTTGATGCGCGCGCGGCGGCGCTTCTCCAGCAGCGGCTTCAGGCTCTGCGGACGCGCCCCGAGGCCGAGGTTACGCGGGTCACAATCCCGGTCCCCGCCCCGGCCGCTCAGCCCTCACTCCCCAGCTCCTACCTTGCGCAGCTCCGCCCGGTCCCCCGCGCTCCGAGGCAGCACCATGCTCGGCGGGGAAGGGGCGCGACTGCGGGCCCCGCGTGTGGGAGACCTGTGCCCGCGCGGACACGGAGCGCAGACCCAGGCCGGAGGGGAAGCCCCGCGCGCTGAGTGAGCCGGCGCCGGATGGGTGCGCACTACAACAGCCGCCGGGCTTTAAGGAGGCGGTGCCGCCCGCCCCGCCCCGCCCCATCCCTCCCCACGGAGTCTGGCTGCCTTCGGGTCCCACCTCCGGCCTTTGTTCCTTGGCGGGGTAGGGGCGGAAGGGGGACAGCGGAGCCCCCGGGGTACCGCTCCTGGCCTTCGCATCCCATCTGCGGCGGGGTCGCGGGCCGGGGGCGCACCCCAGCACCTGCAAGGATGTGTGTGGGCGCCATCGAAGCCTTGGCTGCCCTGAGCTCGCTCAGCCTGCCGTCCCTCCTCGACCAGCACCGCCCTTCGAGCTCAGCACCTCCTCTGAGCCCCGCCCTAGGCCAGGGCGGAGAACAGAGCGGCGGCAGAGCCGCCGAGGCCCGGGCCCCAGTGAGCCGCCACCTAGGTTTTTAGCCAAGGGAAGGGACTTCCCCCTCGAATTGCTTTGAAGACTGAAGGGCCGAGCTGGAAGAGGACACCGAGGCCCGGAGTAGAGTGTCGACTTGCTCGGGCCCTAGCCGCTGGGAACTGGCTGGTGGCTGAACTGCCTGCCTTGGCTCTAGTCACTCCGTAGAACCTTCCAGCGGTTCACCAAGTTAGGAATCACTGGGTTCTCCCGTGCTCAGTTTTGGATGGGTAAACTGAGGCCCAGAGAAGACGAGGCAATCCAGGAGCCCTGGGCTCATTTTCATTTCCACTGGGTCCAGCTGCGGGTTCCTACCCGTGGGACAGTGACGAGCGGGGCGGGGCGGTCCTGGGCGCCCGCTCCCCGCTGCCCGCCTCGGCCCCAGTGGTCCGCCGGGCCCGCCTCCGCGCCGCGTGGCCGTTGCTGTACCAAACTGGCTGCGCGTCCCCCGCGCATCTGCTCGGGGCTGCCCTCCCCCAACCGGCTGGCGGGGCAACGGACAGCCCGGCGGCCCGCACTGGGGACTGCGGGGCCGACCTAGGGGCGGATGTGGGCGGGACCCACGGAGACAGGCGGAGAGGAGGTACCCTGGCTCGGAGCCGACCGGCGCTGTCCAGGGTGCTGGACGGGTCCCCCGACTTGTGCCGCCCAAACCTCGCCTCCGCGCCACACCCCCGCCGCTTGCTCCAAGTCCCCCTACCCCATGCCCCCCAGCAAGGCCTGAGACGACCAGCATAGTTATCGGGAAAGGGCCTGGAGCAGTGGGGTGACCGGGAGCTCAGGCCACCCATCCCCATCTATGCCACTCAAAGGACCAACTGGACACCATTTATGGAGCACGTACTGTATGCCAAGCGCCTTTTAACTCTCGCCTCCATTAATCCCCATAAGAGTCCCAATTATGAGAATAAAACACTCAACACATTTGGCCCAGCAAGACCTGGGGATGCTAGAGCCCCTGTCCCCCTGGCACCATTGAGCCCAGAGTACCTATGGGCCAGCCTCCTCCAAGGCAATGAATTGTTCTTTAAGGGCTCAGAAAAGGACTTTGTGGGTTACTTAGTGGATCACTAATGCCTCACATGTTCCCCCTCACCACACACACTGACGAACTCAGCTCTGTGCCCACGAGACTACCCTACACCAATGTCTGCATCTTTGCGGAGAGACCCTGATGCCAGCTCCTGGGGGAATGGGGAGTCTGGGGAGGAAGACTCCCCCTAGAGCATCCCATTCCATGTTTATGGACCACTGGAGAGTGGGGTTTGGGGAGCAAAGTCCCATTTCGGTGCCAGTTACTCCAAACTGTAAATTTCTTCTCCATTTTCCCATTGTTACAAAGGACTTTGACCAGGTGGTCCTGCCTTTCCCTGTTGACAGCTGAGTGGGCAGAGTGTGGGGGCGCAAGCTTTAGGGAAGGGTACAGTGAGGACACACTCCACCCCTGGTCCCTGCCCTTGAGTGGGGGGGAGAGGAGGTCTGAAGGGTGGGCGAATGGCCTGAGCTCAGAAGGAGGATGAGAGGAGGCCTCCTGGTGGGGAAGGAGCTGACACCTGGAGGAGACAGTGGAGGGGCTCTAAGCATTTGTGTCTCCTCAGGCAAGATACATTAAAAAACAGGAACAAACAAATCTCCTGGTGCCTCAGTTTCCCCAGCTGCAAAATGGGGATAATGGTTGTCGGTCTCTCATAAGGTCACTGTGGAGATTAAATATGCAGGTGAAGACGAAATTGTTGCCTTTCACGGTGGCCATTTGTATCACTCATTCCGTCGCTGCACGAAGGGCACATCAGGGAAACTGAGGGTCGGCCAGGGTGGGCAGGGCAATGACGACCCCATCCCAGGGAAATACACCTCCACCTTGTCAAATGTTCAAAGCAGAGCCTGCGGTAAGAAGGCAGCTTTAGAACCTGTCCCAGACTCACAGCCCCAAATTTAAGCATTTGATCAGCTTTGCCGTCTCTACCAAAGAACTTCCAGCCCGGTTCTCCCCACAGAACTCTCCTAGAATCACAGCTACACGACAGGTCAGCGGCTGGCAGGGTGGCCTTGCTTTTAACAGCGTCTTCCGGAATGAGACCTTCCAGCAGCAGCTCGTTCCCTCACCTGTGACCGGGGACTGAGGCCTCTCTGGGGCCTGGCACTGGGGACCAGAGACGATCCTGAGACAACTGGGGAGGGAGGGCCTCTCTGACTGGCTGGGCCCCCCTTCTGCCTCCCCAGCTTCTGAGTAGAGGTTCAGACCTGGCCTTCTGTGCCTAGGGCCTTCTCCCTGCCCACCATTCCCCGGGGGGGGGGGGGGGGCTCCCTGCTTCTTCCAAGATCCTGCGGTAGCATCAATTCACCAAACCGGTTGATTTTGTTTTGCTTGTTGAGCAATGGAATGTCACATACCTCCCTCCAGCTTTTGCAGAAAATGCACTTTGACTGTTGGGAATGTTTCCTGTTTCCCTGAAGCTTAGAGAAGGTGGGGCTCTGGCAGGTGGCATTCCAGAGTCAGTCATACACTGTCCCGTCCAGCTGCTAGGTCATAGGGACGGAATCGAATGGTCGCTGCTGTGACGAGGGGACAGTCCTCAAGCTGGTCACGGTAGAACTGAGCCCTGCACTGGAGGGACCCAAAGACCTGTGAAGGCCAGGGCATCTCTGTTCTCATGCCTGGATGTTAAAACGCAGTTGAGTGTAAGATTTGCTCTTTCTAACGATAAATGCCTCTGTGTTTAGATTCAAAAAAATATATGTATATACACAGATGCAGGTGGAGCTTAGCCTAGTGTCTGGGAAGCAGTAGGGCTTCCGTAAATGTGTTCTTGTTGGCCTGGGCTCTCTAGGGCTGCCGGGCAGGACCTGGTGGGCTCAGGGGAGCCCAGAAGGCCTGGGTCTGAGCCTGAGTGTGGGCAGTGTTCTGAGAGGACAGTCAGCAAGGACAGCTGCTCCCAAGTGACCTATCCGTGGTAGAAAAGGGTGTCTCCTCTGCTTTGATGCCACAGCGGCAGCACATCACCCCCATCGGTCCCCAAATGACAACACCACGTGATACGCGAGGGTGTCCAGGAACAGGGGAGCCACCGTGGGAGTGAAGAACATGAATTGCAAGGATTTTTTCTCACGGAGGAAGCACAGGGGAGGGGCACCAAAGACAAGCCGTTTTAGCTCCTTGTCTTCTAAGCACCCCTGCCACGTGTAGGGCCCACGGTGTACCTTCCCCTGTGTGTGTGACAGAAGGGCAGTGCCAGTGGGCATCAAGGGCCAGCCGAAGCGTGGAGGGTTCCAGGATAAGGATAAGGTGCCTCCCTCCCCTTGTCCACAAACCACCAGATAGGGGTCTCAAGCCCAGTTGTCACAGGTCCCATGGAGGGAGCAAGGCTGCTCTGGCCTTCTGGAAGCGGGTGGCAACCCACCAGGCCATGTGGGCACAGCAGCTCTCCTTTACAGGGGCACCTTGGAGCCCTGGAGGTAATCGTGCACAGCGCCACCAGGTGGCAGCCCCAGGGGCCCGCCCTAGGACTCCCACAGTTCCTGGAAGGGGGTTCACTCTATAACATTTCTTTTTTTTTTAAGATTGTATTTATTTATTTGACAGAGAGAAAGAGATCACAAGTAGGCAGAGAGGCAGGTGGGGGGGGGGGAAGCAGGCTTCCCGCTGAGCAGAGAGCCCGACGTGGGGCCCTATCCCAGGACCCTGAGATCATGACCTGAACTGAAGGCAGAGGCTTTAACCAACTGAGCCACCCAGGCGCCCCGACTCTATAACATTTCTGCAGCTCAGGGCCTCCCTGAGTGGGGCCTAGCTAGGTGCTGGGTGAAACAGCCCAGGGCCAGGCCCTCCCAGGGCTCCAGTGGGGAGGTGGGGGAGGGGGAGGAACGGGAAAGGAAGGACACAGGCGGTTTCAACTTCACGAGATGTGCTGACTGCGCTCCCACAGCTACGCAGCCCCCGCCTTCTGGCAGCTCTTCCTCCTGTCCAGGGACTGCGCCTCCCTCCAGCTCCCTTGAAAGGCTTCCGGCTATGCAGGTAGGCTGATTTGGCGCCTGTGTGTTCTCCTGCCCCTCTGCTGTCCCGGAACCTTCCTGAGCCCTCAGGGGAGGGTCCTGGCCCCGCTCCCTGGGTGACTGCTCTGGTGCATCTCCCCACTGCCCCCAGCCTTTGCAGTCCTCCTTTCCCTTCTCCCTATTTGCCAGCCCCAGGCCCCCGAGCTCACCGTTGACTCCCCCCACCCCAGACAGAGGCTCTGGGGGGTCTCTGAGCCCCACAGCCTCTGGATCCAGAAACCTGACCGGCAAGCGTCCCAGGCATTCCTGCCTTTTCCTCCTCTTTCTCCTGCCTCCAGGAGGCTCTGAGGACAGTTCCTGGGGCCTGGAGGAACCCCAGAAGGCTGAGGGCCCAGCACCTGTGCCACTCACTTTGGCACAGACCCAGCGCCCCTCAGGGACTTGTTCGGCCTGTTCCTGCCCCGGAGTCTTTGCCCTTGCAGTCTGGCCTGCCTGGAAAGCCCCTTCCTAGCTTTCAAAACCCAGCCCACCACACCTCCTCAGATGGACCTTTCCTCGACCACCCCCGTAGGCCCTACAACTCCCTCTCTAACCCCAGAGTCCTGTTCTGGCGACACTCCTCACTCTGAAATGGCAGTAATTGTTTGCTGGCTTGTGTCCCCAGGGCCTGGTACAGCACGTCGTGGGCACTGGGTTGATGAATTAATTCGTTCGGGGGCTCGGCTCGCCAGCGCCTGGACGGCTCTCAAATTCGAACGGTGTGGCCTCCCTCGTTGGTCTCTATTTATACGTGAGCTAAATCGGGAGAGGAGGCCCCGCGCACCGGCCGCGTGCCGCCGGGAGTCCGGCCCTCGGCGCGGCGGGGGCGGGGCTGAGGCGGCGCGGGGGGCGGGGCCCAGGCTTAAGCCCGGAGCCCGCGGGGGCCCGCCTGCCCAGAGCGCCGCGGAGGCGGAGCCGGCGAGGCGGTGCGGGCCGGAGACCGGGCAGGCAGGGCCCCGACGGCTCTTCCCGCTGCCCCAGGACAGGTGCATGGCCCCCGGGGGAACGCGCTGAGCGGGTGGCGGCGCCGCGGACCGCACCATGGCCCTGGAGCGGGCGCTGCAGGCGGCGCGGCAGGGCGACCTGGACGTGCTGAAGTCCCTGCACGCCGCCGGCCTGCTCAAGCCCTCGCTGCGGGACCCGCTGGACGCGCTGCCGGTGCACCACGCTGCCCGCGCCGGCAAGCTGCACTGTCTGCGCTTCCTGGTGGAGGAGGCCGCCCTGCCCGCCACGGCCCGCGCGCGCAACGGCGCCACGCCGGCCCACGACGCCGCCGCCACTGGCCACCTCGCCTGCCTGCAGTGGCTGCTCTCGGAGGGCGGCTGTAGAGTGCAGGTGGGTCTGCGCCGCTCGCGGGGCGCCCTGAGGCTTCCTCCCCAGGCGGGAGCTCTGGCCTAGAGCCCCCATGGCTCAAGGGTGGATGAGACTGCGCACCTCCCGACTGAGCTTGCTTCGAGCTCCTTCCAGAGGGCTTGGGGTGGGGTGGGCCCCCCAGGTCGACGGGGGGGGGAGACGCCTCGGCAAGCTGGGGCCACTGCCTCTTAGAAGAGCACTGGGTGATGGGGATCCAGAGGGAATTGGGCTTACCCGTGCCAGTATTTAAGTCGGGATGGAGGTGGGGGGGAGCACTGATCCAGGGGGGTCCTGCAGAGTGAGCGGGGCACAGAATCAGAAGCCCAGGTCTTCTGGGATCACGTCTGGAAGAGGGGTGGGCGAAGTCCTACAGTCCACCCCAGGCCCAGACCCGGGTGTCCCCAGGGCCAGGACATGGGGCAGGGGCGATGGGCGTGGTAAATGGGGCCTCCCTGGGACCTTAGCTGACCCTGGGACATCAACACCTTCCTGCCTTCCAGCTGCGAGTTGCTTCTCCAGCCCAGCCTGAGTCCTCCTGCCCTGAGACCCCACCTGGTCTCACTCAGTGTCCCCCAGGCTGATCTCAACCTGGTCCTTCCCGAGCTGGAGGGGGCCGCAGCTCAGGCCCCGACCTGTAGCTCTCCTGCTCGCTCCTGCAGGCAAGCGAGCATCCAACAGGCACTAGGCCTGGGGATTCACGTGTGCTCCCAATCTCCCGGAGCTGCCAGTCCGTGGGGGCAATGGACAGCAAGCCCGGGGACCGTCAGGTCTCACCGGGCCTTGTGGTGGGGGGTGTCGGGGAGCTAGCTGCTTGGGTGAGGTGGTGAGGAGTGAGTGACCTCTCAAGGGAGTCCTGGATGATGAGAAGGACGTGGTCAGGTGCTGGTCAGAGAGTTCTAAGGACAAGGAACAAGAAGTGCAAAGCCCCGAGGCGTACACATTCTTGTCCTGCGGCAGGATCAGCAAGGAGGAAGGCATGTGTGGCATGGGGGGAGGGCAGAGAAGCCACCATAGGCTGGGGTTAGGAATTGGGATGATATCCTAGTTGCGGGGAAAAGCCACAGGAGGAAGGAACCAGAACTGATTTTCCACTTGGCAAGACCACTGGGCTAACTGGATGTAGGAGAGGAGGCAGGGGTGACGCTGAGCCGGCTTCTTGTACCTTAAGGAGGATCACCCGACCCTATTCCCCCACTTCGCCCTCAGGATGGCAAGGTCCCCCTTCCGACGCTTCCTGGGAGATGGCCGGACCCCTTATCTCCTGGCCGGTTCTGTTATCAGGACTTCCTGGCACATGGTCCATACCCACTCATTCGGGAGGTGGCACGCCTCCCTGTGCCAATGTCCAGCCTTGGCCGGAAGCCTCCCTAGCCCCTGCAGAGGAGGTGGGGGAACAAGCGTGGCCTTGTGCCCAGCTTATCAAGTCTCCCTCCCCGGAGCCGCAGCAAGCTTGGGTGCTGGGGGCGGAAGTGTGCGCGTGGGGAGGGTGACCTCGATCCCCAGCCCTGCTCAGCCCACAGATAAGCAGCTTTATGGTGTGGACCACAGCACGTGAGGCTCCTGGGGCCTACGGAGCCGTTGGAGCCTTGGGGACAGGCCGGAACCCATAGACCCGGGTCCTCTCCTTATTGCCCCTCCCCGCCCCTGCAGAGATCTGGGCTCAGGGGGATAGACTGGGCATTCCAGCACACAGAGGGGTCCCAGTGTGGTCCTCAGCTGCCTGTGTGCGGCTCACTCTGCCTCACCTTCTGGCTGCCTCCTTCCTAGCCCCACAGCTACCCCATAGCCTGACAGGTGACTCACTAGTCGTGGCCCCAGGCGCCTGTCCCCTCTTTTCCTCTCACCTATTTTCCAAGAGCCTCTGAGACTCACCTTCCTCCAGCCGCCTTGGCCACACCTGTCCCCACAGTTCTTCTCTCTGTGGGGAGAGGGGCTTCCCTTCCCTGATCCTAGGAAACCATGCCCCCTCATGGCTGCCCATCCGTGGGCCCCTGCCCGCCTCTCTGCCCACCTCTCCATCATCCCACCTGCTTGGCGCTAGGAGCTCACGCTGTCCCCGCACTGTTGCTGGCTCACCTACACCCGCCAGCCTTTGAGTCCCGACTTGCAGGTTCTCTGCGATCCGCCTCCTTGCCCAGGTAACGTAAGCAGCACCTGCCAGCCCCCTCCTCCAACAGACACACACACCTGCAAGGTCATGGATAACATATTTGGTACTTCTGGGCCCAGAAGGCCTGCCCTCTCTGGGGTGCCTGGGAGGGGGGGTCTAGCCCAAGCCCCTCCCAGGGGCCGCCTCTAACCCACCCCTGACTGTCCAGGCCCTGCCACCAGTACCCAGAAGCTTCCTCCTCCACAGAGCGAGAACACAGCCTGTTCCTGGGCCAGAAGCAGGGCGTCTGCCGGGGACCCGGGCAGGGGGCATTCCCCGCACCCATGTTGGGTGATTGGAGGTCCAGCAACCTGGAGGCCTCTTTTCATGTGACACCTGCGGAGGGGGAGAGGGAGAGGAAGGGGCCAAGGGTTAGACGCCGGGGGTCCCCCCCACAATCCTGAAGTTAGCCTGGTATCACCACAGCAGCCCAGCCCTCCCGCCCCAGACACCCTTGCTGACTCCTTCGGGCGTTCCCTGAGCATCTGGGTGGCCATTGCTCCCGCAGGGAGCCCAGGAATGCCATGTCCTAAAAGCCTCCCCTATGTGAGCCTTTCGCAGTCATGACCAGCAGGCCTCGGGAAGCCCAGCACAGGTGGCACCGGTGTGGTTCAAAGAGAACCAGTTTGGGCCCAAGGACAGAACAGCCGCCGCGGCTGGTGGGAGGCAAGAAGGACTAACGGGCGCTTCTCCCACAGGACAAAGACAATTCTGGTGCCACAGTCCTGCACCTGGCCGCCCGCTTCGGCCACCCCGAGTTGGTGGAGTGGCTGCTGCATCACGGCGGTGGGGATCCCACCGTGGCCACGGACACGGGCGCCCTGCCCATCCACTATGCTGCCGCCAAAGGAGACTTCCCCTCCCTGAGGCTTCTCGTCAGGCACCATCCTGGGTAAGGACGCCCCTCCGCACCTGTCTTCCAGGGGGTGCGGGCCAGGGCGCTGCCCCCCCCCAGCATCCCGGGGGGCTTGCTGCTTCTGGGCCATCCCAGTGGCCGGAGGGCCAGGCCAGAGACGCTTCCCGCCCAGGCTGAAATCGTTCCCTGCCTGGAAGGCTGCCCGCAGCCACTCGCCCAGAGCTTTGCGAGCAGATGCTCCTGTGCGCAGCACACGGCTGCACCTGGGAGGCTGGCACGCGGGCCAGGAGCACCTGCTCCTCTCCAGGAAGCTTACCAGCCTGCAGCAGGTGACTCTCTTGAGCTCTGGCCTGGGCCGGTTTGCAGGACTGTTCTAGATGGGGGGTAAGGGTGGGGCGCCTGGGTGGCTCAGTCGGTTAAGCGTTTGCCTTCGGCTCAGGTCATGATCCCGGAGACCCAGGATCGAGCCCCTGTCAGGCTCCCTGCTCAATGGGGAGCCTGCTTCTCCCTCTGCCCCTCCCCTCCTCACCCCACTTGTGTTCTCACTCTCTTGCTTGCTCTCGCTCTCATACTCTCTCAAATAAATAGATAAATAAGAATCTTTAAATGGGGGGTAGGAATGAAGATATGGGAGAATTTCCTAGACCCCCCAGTCAGGAAGGAGGAGGAGGAGCAGTGAAGGTTGAGGGCCGCCTGTGTAGACCCCCACCCCACCTCCTAGCCCCACAGCCCCCTGACTAGACCATCCAGAGAGCAGCTTGTCATTTCCCGTGGCCCTCAGCCCACTCCCACTAGCAGGGGAGGTGGGGCCCACGAACCTCCCGGGGGTCCTCAGCCTGAGTGGCAGGTCTGAGAAAGCAGCTGAGCAGTGGGCTGCGAGCTCCCTCGGGTGGGGCGGGGGCACGGGGCACGGGGAGGGGGGAGAATAGAGCTCGATGCAGAGCCGGGAAGTCCCGGGGGGTCCCGGGGGAGTGTCTGAGGGAGTGCGACAATAGTGGCCCCAGGGACCTGACAAATGGGGGCCCTGAGCAGTGACCTTCGTGATTCCAAGTGGGTGCCTGGGACATTAAGCGGTGACAGAAGACCGAGCCTCTGGAGGAGAGCAGCCACGCGGTGAGGGGGTCAGTCCTCCCCAACGGCTGCACACTGCGGGAGCCTGCAGGGCGCGGGCTCCCGGGGAGCTGGCAGGAGGCCTGCGTGGCCCCAGGGCCTTGGGGCAGGATGGCAGCAGCCGGCAGCCTCTGGGGCCCAGGCACACCGGGGTGGTATGGGGCAGCCCCGAGAGCCCCCAGGCCGGCCTGCACTCACCTTGCTGAAGGGAGCTCCCCGGTTTGGTTAGCGGGAGCCCCGCAGGCCTGCGTCCCGGGCCACAGGTCCTCACAGCCATCCCCGCCAGAGGCCACTTGGTGTTTCTTTGCTCTGGACGAGCTGGGGCTTGGGTCACGTCAGAGGCAGTGATTTCGAGTAGGAGGCCCCCCAGGAGGCAGGCTCCCGACCTCGCACCATCATCGGCACCCTGGCGGCCTCGGCCCCAGATGCCCGGCTCCCACTCTCCAGGCTGAGGCCGGGTAGTGGCCCCTGAGACAGGGCTGCAGCCCCGCTGTGGCGACTCCAATGCCCCTGCCCCACCCCCTCACGTCACACAGAGGACACCGAGGTCCTGAGAGGGGAGGAATGGGCTGTGGTCGCCCTTCTGCTCCCATAAGGCCCCCCCCATAACGGGCCCCCAACAGCCAGGCTAATGGCGATGCCAACGTAGCCCGAATGGTGTATACTGAGAGAGGACTCCCAGCCCGCCCCGGAAGCGCTGATGAGGAACTCGGGAGGCGGAGGCTGCCCTTGAACCCCTCCTCACCGAAAAGCCTGGGGCCTAGGATGAGCTAGAGCCCTCCACGGGCTGGGATCCCAGCCTTAGGAAAGCTGGCTGTGCCCCCTCTCGGCCTCAGGGCCTTGGGAACCCTGACCCCGCCCAGGCCATGCCAGCTGCTGGCCGTGATTGGGCGCTGGTGCCAACCCTGAGGCCAGATGTCCTGGGCCGATGAGCCGTCAGCCCCTCAGCGGCCTCTATGAATCCCACAGAGGTGGTCAGAAGACTTGGGCCCGTTCCCGCTGCGGCGAGTGGCCTGGCTGATAAGACGGTGCTTTTGTGAGGTTGCCAGGCTGGGCTCAGGCAGGAGGCGACGGCTGGGAACTGGGGTGGGGCCTGCTGGGAGCTGGAGGCCAATCCTGTCTCGGGGACGGAGACTCCTGCTCCCCAAGGCTGGGGCCCCCCAGGCTGCACGTGGAGAGGGCAGAGGCTGAGGCTGCCCCAGGCCACAGGGCTCAGTGCGGCGACCCAGGCAGCCTGGCTGTGGAAGGCTGTGGCTCCAGGCTCTCACTCTCGTGAGCCTCCCAGAGCTGCTGTGAACCGTGGTGAATTATTGACAAGGGCTCAGCTCTCCCTGGCGGTCGGGGAGGGAGGAAGGGCTCCCAGACCTACTGGTGAGAAACTCGATCCCGCCCCGGGAGGCTGTGGGCCGAGGCAATGACAAGCTGCAAAGGGGCAGGAAGGCTGGACCGCCGGGGGTGGGGTGGGGGGGGGAGTGGTCTTGCTTGGGCCAAGCTGCACCTTGGGGTGTCAGAAAAGGCTTGAGATTGCAGGAACACCCTATGCCCACCTACCCCACGTCCAGTCTATCCCAATCCATTGGGCAGATCCTTCCAGAGGTGGAAGAGTTGCCACAGGGACCTCCGGCGCTCTTGCCCCATGGCGATCCTCCCTGCAGAAGTGGGGTCCCGAAGTGGGCGGCATGGACGCTGGCAGGAACCAGGCTGGGGCTGTTTCAGGCCCTGGGTCTCAGGGAGATGGAGTCAGGGGGGTGGGCCCTCCTGGCCAGGGGCACCAGTGGTTGGCGGAGGGGAGCCGGGTATCCAGGTCTCCAGTCAGGGCAGAGAAGGAGCAAGGAGCAGGGAGCCTCCGAGCTCCTGCCTTACCTCCTTGCCAGCAGGGTGTGGGGGGCCCGGCACTGCATCCCGCTTGCTTGGCCGCTACCGTGTGCTCCCCGGGCTCTGTGCAGCTCGAGGGGAGCCCCAGGCTCAGCCTAGAGCCCTGGGCCTGAGCTTCGAGGCTGGGGAGAATGGCCGAGGGACGCCACGCTCTTCCTCCCTCTGGGGCCCTGTGCTCTGCCGTTCATAGCAAGCCAGAAAATCAGTCTGCACGTAGATTTGTACCAGCTGCCTGCCTCTGCAAGTGTCTCCTTTGCTGGAGGCCGGCCCTGCCTCGGGACAGAGATTGGAAAGTGCCCTGGCCAGGAGTCAGGATGAACTCGGATGAGCTCCTACCTGCCGAGGGCTTACTGAGCGCCTAGCACCACTCGGCCATCCATGCCTTATAACCACCCCAGGCTCTATACGCAGCCCAGGTTGCAGACTGATTTATTCAGCTAATGTTCATGGAGCATCTACCCTGCGCCAGGCAATATTCTGAGGGCCAAGCGTACACCAGTGAGCCTGACGGATGTCCCTCCTGCACGGTGCTGACCAAGGGAGAAACAGCGTCTCAGAGAGGCTGACTGAGCAGCTGAGGGCCCCCTGGTCCCCTGTGCAGCCTTGATCAAACCATACCCCCTCTCTGGGCCTGTCTCCCACTCCTGCTCCATTCCCTACTAATCTCTCAGGTCTCCCCTGGCCCTGGCCTTCTTCCCATTCAGCTCTGCCCACCTCAAGAATGCAAGTCAGACCCCTGGACCGCCCACAGGCTCCCTGCTCACTGATAGGGGAGGCCATTCCCTTCTAATGGCCCAAGGGTCCCCATCCCTCTGCCCTGCCCCCACACCGCACCTTCACGGCTCCCCCACCTGCAAGGCTCCCCCCATCCCTCCCCCCCATTCCATCTCCAGAGCCTCCTTGCAGCTCCTCCCACGGGCTGGAGCCCTCCAACCTCCCACTGGCTCTTCCTGCCTGAGAATCCCCCCCCCCTCCCCCGGAGAGCCCTTCGGCTTCTCTCTCCCTTCCCTCGAGGCTTTGCTGCACCTCCCCTTCTCAGTAAGTCCTGCCCAGAGCCTCCTTCAGATTGTAACTCGCCCAGCAGCACGCACACCCTCCAGCTCTTCCTCGCCCTGCCTTATCTTCCTGGCATCCTTATCACCACCGGCCATTACGCTCTGCGCATCCTGGGGCATTCTCCTACCGTGTCTCCCCAACTGATGAGAGCGGACGTCGTCGGCCCCCCGGTGCCTGACACTCTGTGAGTGTTGGTTGAAAGAATGAGGAGTCTGGAAACCCTAGGACTTGCCGGGCCCTGCGTGCAGCTCACTGCAGGTGACCCCAAATGGAGCTCCCTGCTGGGTCTCCCGGGGCCCATCTGGCAAATGGACCAGCCGAGGCCATGCGTGAGCAGACGGCACAGAGCTCCCGGCCTTGCTGCCCATCTCACACCCCCACAGTTTCTCACTCAACAACTAGCAACGGGGTGGGCCTCCGGGGCTTGGGAGGTAGTGAGCCCTCCCAGCTTCTTGGGGCCAACTCTCAGGGAGGCTCCAGGGCAAACAAGGGGACGGATCGAGAGCCTGAGCGGTGTTCAGAGACGTTCTTGCTTGTGTGCGTGTGTATTGGTTTGCCGGCTGGTGCCCCGGTAGAACAAGCTCTGGGACGGCAGGGGTCTGCTCCTTCCACGGCTCTGCCCCGTCCTGGCTTGTGGCAGCCTCGTGACACGTGTCCCTGGAATGAACAAGACAACTCCAGTGACAAGTGCCGTAAAGTAAAACGGGCTAGTTTGGTAGAAACCAGTGGGGTTTTCTTTAAATCGAGGGAGTCAAGGAAGGCCTCCTAGGGCAAGTGTGAGCTCATCGGAGGCCTGGATAAAAAGCGGGGCCAGTCCTGCAAAAATCTGGCCTGGCAGCATGGCAGGTAGAAGGACTAGCGGAGGCAGACCTGAGGTGGGGTCAGGCTTGGCTTCACTGACGACCAGAAAGAAGGCCTGGAAGGCTGGGAGAGTTGCAGGGAAGGGTAAGCTTCCAGAAATATTTCAGGCTCGCAGGTGGATTGCCTAGAAAGCTATTCTAGAAACTTCCTCAAGTAAGGACTACATTTCTTCCCTGAGCCAGGCCTAATTTGGGATCTTTTCAAATAAGCCAGGAGGCTCAATGAGAGGACAAGAGAGGTAGAGCCGCTGAAGGACCCATGACTTTTATCCAGGGCAGCCTTACCCCATGAGGACAAGCTCTAATCCTCGTGGGATCACCTCTGATCTGACCTTCCTTGGAGCAGAAATTCTTGCCAAAGGGGAGGGCCACTGGAAATGCTGTTCTTTGACCTGAGTCTGGTTCCATGGGCAGGTAACTCTTTGCTGCTTGTGGCAAAGGACGGAGATTTCCAGCAAGCATTCCATGTTTGTTTCATATCGTCATGCGGTGAATTGTTTACTCTTTGAAGTTCATTCATGTCACCTATTTCACGGAGGGGAAGAAAAATATGATTTATGTGATTGTTGCTAGAGAGTTGCAGACCTATAAGGAGGTCAAGGGTTGAGGGTCTCCAAAGACTCCTAGGGTTTGGGCTTGGGCTGCCCTCCAGGGAAGGGAGCGTGGTGTCCTTTACCAGAATGGAGTCGGCAAGCTGGGGAGGGTTGAGGGAGAAAGGCGAGAGATCTGCTCCAGGCACATAAAGTTCTGGAGGCGTGGGCAGTGCACACATGGACAATGGGTGGAGGCGGGGACAAGATGTAGACTCCAGGTCTAAGCTGGAGAGAGGAAGAGCAGCAGTTGCAGGTGACCTTTGACCCTGGGAAGTAGACGACCTCGCCAGCAGGGAGAGTGTGTTCAGAAAGGGGACTCTGGGGCATCTCCACCTTTGGAGGCAGGTGGAGGCCAGCGCCCAGCAAAGAAGCCTTAGGAGGCTTGGCCGGCGAGTCGGTGGCTGCTCCAGGAGGCCAGGAGGAGTGGGAAGAGGCACCTGTTAGGGAGTGGCCAAGTCAGATAGGAATGGGAAACCCCTCACGTTGGTCATGGCGAGTGACCGATGAGGCCCCAGTGGGTGGGCGAGGGGGCTGGCTGGTCAGGGTGTGGCCGCAGCACCAGGAAGCAAAGAGCAGCCTCCCCTCCGGGGAAACGTGCAACCTTCCAGAGCTTCCTCTTCTGTTCTCTTACAAGAGGCAAGGAGATGCTAGACAATTATGATGCCCGATGGCCATATATGGAAACTGAGGCTCAGGAGGTTAAGAACTCACTAGGGCCCTGCCCAGTAAGCTAAGAGTCAGGGTGGTGGGTGGGTGGTGGCCAGGGTCAAGGGCAGGGGCTGGGACTGGAATGGTCACCCTTAGTGTCACTTTGGCTAGAACTTGATGGGCAGGAGCCAGTGGGATGCTGAGGCCAGAAGGACCGCCCAGACCCCGCCCCTCTCTGCTGGGTGACTCTCCACAGGAGAAGCAATGCCTCCCCTCACCTGTGCTTGGCTGGGTCTGGCGCCCCCAGGCCCGCAGTGTCCCCACAGAGGCACAGGGAGGAGGGATCCCAAAGTATAACGGTGGCTCCAGGCTCGTGCCAAGTGACAGGCCCGTGCTGAGGGCTCTCCAAGAGTGTCTCACGGATGCCTACTGCTCCCACTCCGCGGGTGGCTTTGAGACAGAGACGAGAGGCAGGACCGTGACGCAGCTGGGCGGGGCGCACCCCCCAGGTCCTTATGATACCCACGTCCTTCTCTGCCTCTCTCTCCGCAAGCGAGCTGAGACTCCTGTGCACTTGTGTGCACACCTACCCTGTCAGCTCCCTGAGCGGACTAGATGAGACGGCACGTCCGTCTGCTCATCGCAGTGCCTGGAACCAATCGATCATTCCATGAACGGTATCTGCTGTCACTGTTATCAATCATTATTATGACTACTACTATACATTCATCTCTCTCCCCATCTAAATTAATTGATTTTGTTCCACGTGCTCATCTATAGTTTTATAATTCCCCCCCAGTAAGCATTTGGGGGCCCCTGCCCTTCTTGCCTCCAGGCCAAAGTAGAAGAGGGTAACAAAGTCAGGACCCCCTTGCCCACCCTTGCCCATCAGCGTATCTGTCTGCCCCATTGTGCTGAGGCCTCCCAGGCTGGGGGCTGCGGCTCCAAGAACGCAGAGACTGAAACACTAGTTTGAAAGTTGGTAAGCTGGAGCATTTGGGAAGCCCTTCCTCTGTCCCAGACACTCCAGCTAGGGGTGGCAGCCACTGGCCCACCAGGAGGTTGTGGCCATGACTGCCCCCTCTGGCTCAGGTCCTGCTCTGCGCCAGCTTCTCAGACCTTCTCAGACCTTCCCAGGCTGGCTGGACGCCCCTGGATCACGGACACCTGCCAAGCAGGGGGTGCTAGGAGGGGCCGGGCTCCTGGCAGATCTGGTACCCCAAGTTCTGTACACTGCCTTAGGCTTCCCCAGAGAGATCGCAGTGGGTCCTGGGTGGTGGCCCCCTCAGCCTCGGATCCCCAGGACCCCAGCACTCGCTGTGCCTTGGTTACGGGGTGAATAATTCAGGCCACTGAGTGTCAGTCATGAAATATTAAGCAGGCTGTTACTGTCGCATCAGTATGTGAATGCGCGTGTGGGGGGGGAAACGATGGCACTGGGGCGTGGAGGCTGGTGGCTGCAAGCCAGAGTGTTCCTGGGAAGAGGCGTGTGGGCGAGTCTCTGTCGCCGGGTGCCGTGTTGGCTTGTGAGCACCACTGCCCCGACTCAGGTGGGGAAACGGAGGGCAGCCAGGCATGGTCCCTGTTCTACCCCAAATGCGTGAAGTGCCGCGCTCAGCATCAGGCCCAGAAAAATGGCAGCTCTGTGTCTGGGGCGGGGGTGCCCGTGCCAGGAATAAGGAGAGAGCAGGGAGGTCCCCAGTGAGGGCTGCAGGTGGCCTGAGGGGCGGGGGTCAGGGAAGTGGGCAGGAACTAGGGTCTTAGGGGCAGGGAGGAGGGACCGAGGGGTGTGTGAGGGGAAGGGACCATGACATGACTTGTTATGTTGGGGGTGACAAGACGGTGGGCGAGTGGGCAGATAGAGGAGGACTGGGTGGCCTGGTGCCCATGTTAATGGACAGCTGGACTGGCACTTGGATGAGGGAGGGAGGGCGTGCATGGACGTTGGTGGAGAGTGTGCGACTGATGTGCCAGTGGATAGATCGGGAGTCAGATGGACGGGAAGACAGGTGAAGTCAGGTGAAGAGGTGTGCTTCCTGGGGCACCGAGGGCTGATGCAGCTCGGTGGGACTCCGCCCCAGCCCAGAGCTTCTGAGACCCGCTGTGAATGGAGGTGACCAGCTCCTGTGTGTCGGCCTAGACTGTGGCTCCACCTAGTGTCCAACGGTGGTAACTGCGCCCTGGGCTGTGTGTCGTAGTGCCCCCCCCCCGCTATTATGAAGTCAGAAAAACCGAGGCTCCATCAGTGGCGGGACCAACTTCCCTGTTTTCCAGCAGCACGCCATCTCCTGGGTTTGATTCCCAGCTCCCCACGTAGGACTTCTCTTCAGCAGCTGGGGTACAGGGATAAGGGGCAGAGACAGCTGCAAGCTGGACCTCAGGAAAGCCCCAGGAGTGAAGACAGGGAATGGCCTTTCCTGTGTGCCTACTGCATGCACCAGGCCCTGCATCACAAACATACACTCAAGTGCCATTTACCAGTTGTGTGACCTTTAGGAGGTCACAGGCCCTGAGCCTCGACTGCCCATCTGCAAAATGGGAAAGACAATAGGACCTAAGTTAGGGCACCCAATGAGAACCTGTCCATCAATATCACAGCACACCAGAAGTGCTCCGGGAATGGTGGCCGCTTGTAGAGTTGTCAGATTAACAACAGGATATCCAATTGAATTTTAGTTTGGATAAATCACAAATAATATTTTAGTATATCTCATGCCTTGTTTGGGATATACTTATACGAGAAAATGATTTCTTGTTTCTCTGAGATTCAGAATTAACTGGGCATCTTGTGTTCTATCTGGCAACCCTACTACTCTGCCCTCTGAGAATTCAGTCCCCTGGGGGAGGCAGAAGCCAAAATCACTTATGTTCAATCAAGTATGACAGGCAATCCATGGAGTGAGCCCAGGGCCATATGGGACACAGAGGTAGGAAAGGCCTGATCTGCCCGGGGAAATCAGGGCAGACCTCATGCAGGAGGTGATCTGGACTGAGTCTTAGGGAGGAGGAAGGAGGGGGTATTCCAAATAGAGTGGGGACCCGATCAAAGGCATATAGGTAAGACAGAAGGTTTGGGGATTCACAGTGACAATGAGTTAGTGTGGCTGAAAAGGTAAAGAGGCCAGATCGCCATATCTTGTAGACCTGAGTGAAAAGGTGGGCTATTTACTGAGGACAGGGACTAGCTCAGTCAGGTATGCACTGTAGGGGGAGGCTGCTCGAGGGGGGTGGCCGAGCCAAAGGGGCCCCCTGAGGGAGGCTGGCATAGGACCAAGAGTCCAGAGGCAGTCAGGGACAGTGGGACCCGGTGATTAGACCTTCTGCAACCCACTCTCCCCGCCCTCCAGAGCTCCCCCAAAGAGCGCGAGGGGCCTAAGAAGGCTTTGGAGGGAGGTGGGCGCCGAGAGCCCACGGTGGGTGCTGTGTCTCCGCAGGGGAGTGACTGCCCAAACCAAGACCGGTGCCACGCCCCTGTACCTGGCGTGCCAGGAGGGCCACCTGGAGGTGACGCAGTACCTGGTGCAGGAGTGCGGCGCGGACCCGCACGCGAGGGCCCAGGACGGCATGACCCCGCTGCACGCCGCGGCGCAGATGGGCCACAGCCCGGTCATCGTGTGGTTGGTGAGCTCGGGGTCAGTGCGAGACGGGGCCCGGGAAGGGGCGGGGTCTGCTCGCGAAACGGGTGCACGGACGGGGGCGGGGCCTGGCGGGGCGTGGCGCCCAGCCCCCGCCCCTCTTTCCCGCGCCCCCTCCCGCCCAGGTGAGCTGCACAGACGTGAGCCTGTCGGAGCGGGACAAGGACGGCGCCACGGCCATGCACTTCGCGGCGAGCCGCGGCCACGCCAAAGTGCTCAGCTGGCTCCTGCTGCACGGCGGCGAGATCTCGACTGACCTGTGGGGCGGGACCCCGCTGCACGACGCCGCGGAAAACGGGGAGCTGGAGGTGGGGGCGGGGCCGGAGGGGGTGGGCGGGGCCGGAGCGGCCGGGGCGGGGCGGGCGCCCTCTGCTGGCGCCGAGCCCTCAGCACAGCCCTGCCCCGGCGCCGGGGTGGGGACGGGGGTCCCGCCGAGCCAGCGGGGGGTCCTCAGTACATGGCCCCTCGCAGTGCTGCCAGATCCTGGTAGTGAACGGCGCGGAGCTGGACATCCGCGACCGCGACGGATACACGGCTGCGGAGCTCTCGGACTACAACGGCCACAGCCGCTGCACCCGCTACCTGCGCACCGTGGAGAACCTGGTACAACCCGAGCCCCTGGTTACCTCGTCCCCCACCCCATCCCCGCCTCCCCCCAGGGGTAGGTGTTCTTACCCCTTTACCACGGAGGAAGCTGAGGTTCGGAGACATGAAGCCCCTGTCCGAGGGCACACAATGAGGAATTGCCCTAGACCATTACCCTTTCTTAGCCCAGAACCACTGACCATGGAGGAGTGAGGGGGTGAAGGAAAAAGGGTCAAGGGGAGGAGGACCAGCATCATCCTGGTAAGGAGGAAGGCGTGGAGAAATCACAAGACACACCTACCGATGGGAAGAGTCAAGTTCATTCACCTGCCCGCAGCCCACACTAGTAGCTCATTTAACTGTCCACTGCCTCTGAGGTAGGTGGTGGTAATGTCCCGTTTCATCCAAGGTCACACAGCTACATTGTATGTTCGCTCACTTCATGGCTACTTCATAACTGGAAACCTGTGTTACCTTTTTAAATTATTTTATTATGGTTGCACAGCGGTGAAGTCGCCTCCTGGGACTTGAGCTCAGGTGTGGTTGGCTCCAAGTCCAGGGCCCTACCTTTTCTGATGTAATGCCCGCTTTGGGGCAGGAGGGAGGACAGAGGGTAGGTCTCACAGGTGCCTTCAGGAGGACGGGCTCCTGGGGCAGCCTGGCGGGAAGAGGGGCTGGGAAATGGGAAGAAGGCCGGGGGAGAAGGTGGAAGGTGGGATGGCCTCTTGCACATAGCACTGTGTCTGCCTTGCCTGCAAGCACGGGGGGGGGGGGGGGGGGCACGTGCTACAGAGCACAGCAAGGCCAAGGGGGTCAGAGATGGCAGCTGGACCCAAGGAAGAATTTTCCCCCCAAAAGGCCACCCGGAGAGAGTAATGGTCCAACAGATAATGAGTACCCTGTCCGCAGGGTGTACCAACACGGGTGGATGCCATGAAGGGCATTTGTGCACCAGAGGTGATTCTGTCCACTGAGAGAGGAGTCTGAGGGTGGGGTGGGGGCGGCACAAAGCCCCAGCCCCTCCAGCCCCTCTTCAAAGCTCCAGTTGTCACAAACACGATTGCATGAATTCTGACTCTGGCAGGTGCCCTGCCCGGTGCTTTGTAGCACCGTCTGTCTCCACCGGGAATTAATACTAACAGTTGGCATTTACTGGCTACGATGCCCTGGCACTTCACCAACTTTGAAAATCTTGTTTATATCCTCACAAGGCAGAAAGTACTGTTATCCTCATTTACAGCTAAAGAAACTCAGGGGCGCCTGAGTGGCTCAGTCGGTTAAGCATCTGACTCTTAATTTCAGCTCAGGTCATGAGCTCAGGGTCGTGAAATGGAGCCCCTCGTGGGGCTCTGCATTGGGTGTGGAGCCTGCTTGAAATTCTCCCTCTCCCTCTGCCCCCTCCCCCCACCTCACCCCGCACCCCCACAGGCTTTCTCTCTTTAGGTACAGAAAGGATAAGTGACTTGCCCAAGGTCACGTAGCTAGTAAGTGGGAGAAGTGAAATTTGAAGCCGACATTCTAGGCCACAGAGCCTGTGCCCCTAACCTCTGTTATCCATGGGGTCAGGGCTGGGCACCCCCAGTGCCCACTGCTGTCAGCCACGAAAAGAGCCTTTTCAGCTGCCCACCCCCCACCCAGCCCAGCCCTGTGCATTCCCTTGGCTCCTGGAACAGGCAGCAGGGCCTGCCCCACCCCCCTGAACTGGGTGGGGTATGGGAACCCTTGGTCCCCTCACCCAGACAGGCCCAGCTACAGCAGCGGAGGATCCAAACCGTGCAGGATGCTGGCCCAGAAAAGGCAAACACTCCCACAGAGCCCCTAATTACAGGGCCAATGAGCATGGCTGCCGAGCTGTTACCTGGTGCTAGGCTTGCCTCCCACTCCCGGGGGGCCTGTGACACTTCTCGGGCAGGGAGGGGGCCCTGGGCAGGGAGGAGCAGGCTTGGGCAGGAGGCAGCCAACGGAGCCAACGAGCGGGCTTGCCGGCAGCAAGGCCAGCATGGGCAACGTAAGCAGGACCCCCACCCCAGCCCACTCCCATGCCAGGAGGGTCAGGCCTGTGGGCAGGGGCTCAGACAGTGGTGGGGACGGCAGGCTTCCAGCCTGAGCTCGGGCTGCCCACCAGACTCAGCTGGGCCACCCCAGGCCCCACCCTTTCTCCAGGGGCCCCATCAGGGGATCCGGGCTGGGCTGGTGTTGGGATTTGCCCCAGGAGAGCAAGGAGAGACAAGGGCTGCTGGCCAGGTAATGGGGAATTAGTCTTTCCTGCAAGTTGTAGGGGCCCCGCATGCCTCCCTGCCCCCAGCAGCTGCGGCACCTGAGCCCCTTCCCACTGGATCCCAGTTCCTCTAATGAGGAAGGAGAAGGCTGGTGCCACGGCAGTCTTCCTCTTGGGGTCCAGACCAGGGTCCCCTCTTCTGACAGCCTCTCAGCCCCCCTGAGCAAGGAATGGCAGGGGTGGGAGTTTCCCAGAAACCTGTGGTCCTGCTGCCAGGGGGCCGGGCTTGGGCCTGAATATTCCCCCGGGAAGAACCCCAGAGACCTTCTCAGAAAGGGGAGGGAGCCCAGAAAGGGAAGCAGCTGGGCCCAGGACACACAGCAAGGACAAGCCTGAGCAGGACCCTGGCCTGGAGCGCACCGGTCTTCCGGTCGGGCTGTCCTCACTGCCTCCCCTCCCGTTCAGAGTGTGGAGCACCGTGTCCTGTCCCGGGATCCGTCTGCAGAGCTGGAGACCAAGCAGCCTGACTCCGGCATGTCTTCACCCAATACCACCATGTCGGTCCAGCCGCTGAACTTTGACCTCAGCTCGCCCACGAGCACCCTCTCCAACTACGACTCCTGCTCCTCCAGCCACTCCAGCGTCAAGGACCAGCGCCCCCCACGCCGTGAGTGGGCCAGGCTGGGACGAGGGAGGAGGGAGCGGAGGCGGGGACTGGCCGCTTGGCCCTGAGGGCCGGCCTCGGGCCGCTCTGCCCACCGCGGACCCCGGGAGCCGGGGCTGCTGGTTGTGGTGAGAGGCAGGTGCCCTCTGTGCTTGGGTGTGCCCATCACAGACACACCTGTGTCTCCGCGTGGACTCGCCCCCAGACGGAGCCCCCATGCACCCCTCAAATGCTTATTATCCTGACTCGCACGCACGGTGTTCCCCAGACTTTACGCACACCTGCTCACACTCAAGCATGCACACTTGTAGGTGCATACACACAATATACAGATGGGAACACACAAGCATACATATGGGCCTGTGCAGACGCACGCGCACACCTGCGCTACGGTGCAGACGGACGACCTCCATCTCCACACTCCAGACGTGTGCACTCGTGCAAACACACATGCAGACACACCCCACATCCACAAACCGACGCAAACCCATTTGTACATACAAAGAAACACCTGCGTGGACTCACAGACATACACAAATGCCCAGACTGACGCACACACTGACCACACCCTGAGCCTGGGTGGCCATCTGCCTGTGAGAGCTGCCCCAAGCCGCCGGGTGCTGGCCCGCAGAGCTGGTGGGGTGCCTGGGAATGTGGGCCGTGGCCATCCATGCTCCCGCCACCCCACCCTGCCGGGTCTGACCCCGGGAGCTGCCCCTTCACACCCAAGGCTGTGCGCCACTGGCATGCCTTGGCACTGAAAGCCCCTTGGGGCCTCCTCTCCAAACTTCAGTGCATGGTCTTTCCCCAACACACGAAGGGCTAGGGGAGGGGAGGGCAGGGCAGGGAGAGGTGGGCCGTGGCTTGCCGGGGCCCACAGTGGAGCCATACCGAGCTACGTCTCTAAGCCCACCTCCCCCTTGGTGAGTTGCTTCTGGGTGGGAGAGGGTCTCAGTCCTGGGGGACAGCCTCTCTGCAAACTCCCACACCCAGCCGTCCCTCCCTCCCCAGGGCTTCCCAGCTCAAGAGCTGCAGATATACAAAACTACATAGACAAGCTGAGCCCGGAGCTGGGCCGGCCCCGCGGCAAGCTGGAGAGAACCACACCACTGCCACCGCCGCCCAGCTTCCCTCCGCCACCCCCGCCCCCGAGGACCCAACTGCCCCCACCCCCACCAGGCTCCCCAGCTCCCCAGCCCCCCGCGGGGCCACGGGCTGCTGACATCTACGTGCAGACCAAGAGCAAACTCCGCCACGTGGAGATGGGGACCCTCAAGAAGGAGGTAGTGAACCTTCCCCCGCCTGCCTGCCTCCCAGCCCTGCGACTGGGCGGATAGGCTGCCCTGGAGGCCAGGGGACTGGCTTGTGGGCGCAGGGCGGGGGGCCCTGGGCCAGAGTGGCCTATTCAAGAGTCGAAGCTCCTGGCCAGCCCCATGGGGCCCGAGGGCGGGGCACTGGGAACAGGCAGATGAGTAAGACAAAGCCACTACCCTCTCGGGGGGCTGGGGATGGGTGAAGGAACGTATAACCAGACAGTCGGGGCTCTCGGGGAGCAGGAGTGCAGAGAACTGGCAGAGCATATGGGCCGACTGCCTCTCCGCAGCCCTCCCCATGCCCACAGCCCCAGGCTCAGGTGGAGAATGGCTCCCAAGCGGGGAGACGCAGGTGGCATGCCTGTGAAGGGCCACGGGGAGGGCGGAGGCAGGGAGAGAGTACTAGCAGGACTCCGCCCTCAGAGGGGGCTGAGGGAGGGGTGGCCCTGCACTTGGCTTCCCAGTTTGGGGCTTGGAGTGCCCAGGTCGGGTGGAAGGGGCCAGTCCCGGGATGGGGGCCATAGGGGCGTGCCCAGTGCCGGCACACTGAATATGAGGTGCCCCGGATGTCAGGATCTCTGGGGTCCTGGCTGGTTTGGGAGGTGGGGGACAACCTGAGACCCCAGGTGGCTGAGTATTGGGTAGAGGTCCCTGAGGGTCCCGTGGGAGCCCTGACCTGTAGTTCTCGCTCAAGCCCAAGGCAAGCCGCTCCAGAGGCAAGCTGAGGAACCAATTTGCCCACAGGTGACCCAGGTCACAAAGCCACTGGGTGGGGGAGGGGAAGGACAACCTGCACAGCGACTCCCCCCTGCCCTCACTGCCATCCTGGACCAAGCTCTCAGTCAGGTCCCCTTTCATCTCTAGGAGGTGGAGAGGGCCCGGGAGAGGACTGCAGGGGGCCAAGGGCTAGCCGACTGTCCCTGCCGGCAGCTGTGTGAGCCCTGCCCAAAGCCACAGGACAGGTGGCCCAGCCTGTGTGCGCCCCCTCCACTCCCTTGAGCGCCAGGATTTCGAGGTCCCGTGCCCCTACCCGGTGTGTGCGTGCAGGGCCGCAGGCGACCGGCAGCTCCACAAAGGGCCCTTTGTGTGCCCGCTGTCCCCCGCCTCCGCCCCCTGGGCCTGGCCGTTGCCTGACCGCATCCAGAGCGGGGTCGTGGCATCCGCGTCTTGGGGCTGCAGGGGGCGCCGAGGGGGCCGGACTGGCCCAGAAAACAAATCCTGTGGTGTCCGGTTTCCTGCAACCAGAGCTGGTTCGGGTGGGGCGTGGAGGTCCAGGGCCACCTCGGGGACGCGCGGGCGGGGGCGTGGAACAGGGGTCAACCCCCGCACGGTGGCTCGGCCTTTGGCCCTGCCGGCCCATGTCCTTTTCCCTGGGCTGGGCTTAGCGGGGGGCAGCTGCGACGGGGCGGGCCACCGAGCTGTCATCCGAGCCCGCCTTGCCGCCCCTGAAACCCGAGGCTTAGGCGCGGGTGTCGGTGTCGCTTACGCGGATGTCGATGGTTTCCAGATGCGGGAGGGGAAGGGCGGGGGCGTGACCCGTAACCCAGGGGTACCAAATATGGGGGGCTCCGCTGCTCGTGGTCAGGCCTGCATTCTGTGCACGGGGTTTGGAAGGAATCAGCTGGGGGAGGAGGATGGAGGCCGGGGTGCCCAGCGCCTCGCGGAGGGAGAGAGGCGCAGGGGGGCGGGGCCACATCTGGCTGGCGGGGCGGGTGAGGAGCAGGGGCGGGTTGCGGCGACGCAGTTGGAGCCCCCGTGGCGTCCCCTATTGCTGGGAGTGGGTCAGCCGGGGATTGGCGGGTCCTGGGTGATGTCAGGCCGGCGGAGCTCCTAGGCGCTCTTAGGCGCGGGCGGGCAAGGGCTGGGCTGTAACCTGAGAGGAAGGATCAGGTAGCGCAGGTGTCGGGTCCATGCCGCCCCCGCCGCCAGGTGCACAGCGGGGGCCACCGGCAC